>JAPEIP010000004.1:182506756-182549653 GCA_026120095.1 Capsicum chinense | reverse complement strand
GGGGGTGGGGGTGGTACCATCCATTGTTTGGTACCCGCATTGGAGCCCGACTAATCCGAATTCGCGCCACATAGGGCCCTTTCTTGTTCCCTACCAAGGATTTTTTCCGTACTCGGGGCTCGAACTAATGCGTAGTTCAGGAATATTGTTATAATATTAGCATGATCTAGATGAACTAATAATGTGGATGGTTGATTGGTAGATAAAAATTTAAATGGCTCCCAATTAGTTTTAGTTTCATTAAAATATCCAATCCTATTTGGACCCAAACACTTAATTCAGAAAAAGATTCCACCAAACTGTTCAAACTCCATCTAAAGTTCTATAATATATGATTCACCTTTAACAAAAACCTATAATATGAGCTGCTACAGTTTGATCATGTTCTTACTGCTTGTAAAAGGGCAAAGAAGTTGCTTTCTCTTCTTGCTGACATGTTATCTACTTTTGATGCATGAACTGTTCTTTCTGTCTCTTGTTGATCCTGTATCCGTTCTTCCAGTGCTAACCTGGAAAGGTTGAAAGTGCCTACGAATATTTATGTATTGATGATACAACTGCTAGCACGGAATGAGAATTATGCAGAACTTGGAATGTTCAGCACGAATAAGGTTAGCAAATTGTTGTAGCGTGTATTTTCAGAAGTACCGGGAGTGCTACAACAACTACAAGAGTGCTGTTCTTTAAATAGACACCTAATATGAGCCCTAAACTTGTGTTCATTGTGTTTCAGATAATTGAGCCCTCAAAAGAAGTTGCCATGCAACTATTAGCATCAGGCAGTCATAATTTTCAAACAAGGAAGTTGAGCCTACATATGCTCAGAGAACTCGCATTGCACCATGACTTTGTCTTGCTACTTGTTCAAGATGGATATTATCTTGAAGCTTTACGTTATGCCCGGAAAACTAAGGTATGCTTAAACCTTCCCTGGATTAGGTATATTGGAAACTGTCTGACCTGTCAAAGAAGCTAGAACAAAAGAAAAGGAAAAAAAACTTGATTTCATCACTTTTATATCTGTGCGTGAAGTTTACATGTGAAAATCTGAAGTTTTCATTCTTCTAAGCCTTAACTCGGATTCCAGTGTTTGATATGGGATAATATTAGGCCTGTCTGACAGCTTCAACTATACTTAAAAACACATCTCTTGATTACACCATCACAATAATGTACTAGCGGAAAAGGGCCAAAAAATACCCATGAACTATCCGAAATGGAGCAAAAATACCATCCGTCTATTTTTTGGCTCAAAAATACCCCTCCGTTAAATTGTTGGCTCAAAAATACCCATCTCTCTAATGGAATGACACCAAACGTGCCATGTGGGCAAAAATTGCCACTTGGGTAGTCCATGTAAGCGTCCACATGGAAAATCAGTACAGAAAATTGATGATACAGAGAGAGAACCTAAAATACTATGATCTTGAATATTTGAAGTCTTCACCTTCAACAATTATTCAAAGAATAAAAATAACGAAGAATTAATTTGATTATGGAAAGAATCCTAAGAAGAGCCACAAAGAAAGTCACATTTTAGTATCCAAAACTTATAAACCAGCTCAAGCAATTAATTTTGTAGTACATGTCTATAGTCAATACACATTCATCTTAGATTGAAACCTTGTATTAAAGGTCTGGTTCCAACTCTCCTCCTCTAATTTCCTCATGTAAACTTCTTTTTCATTTTTTAAACAAAGAAGTTGAAATTCATAATCCAATATCAAATCAATGGAAGCCTCTCCTCGTTGTTTCTTTAACACCAAGTTTGACGGTCATTCACTTGTATAACTCTAATTTCTTTACACCACTATTCAGCCAACGGATTTTGGGTCAATGAGGGATTTTCCACATGGATGCTGATGTGGATTGTCCATGTAGGTTTTTGTCCATATTGCGTGCTTGGTGTCATTCCGTTTGGGGGGTGGGTGGGTGGTATTTTTGAGCCAAAAAACTAACGAAGGGTATTTTTGCTCCATTTAGGATTAGTTCAGGGATATTTTTGACCCTTTTCTGATGTACCAATATAACTTTGTGTCTGGCGTTCCTTTATCAGAGAGAATGTGAGGAGCTGGGTTTTATCTTCAGTTTCTGTTGATTGTACTCGAGAAAATATGACAAAAAAGTTTTATGAGAGGATTCTGACATAAAGTGGATGTTATTCAGGTGAATACTATTCAACCTTCATTGTTTTTTGAGGCAGCTTATGC
The DNA here is from genome assembly GCA_026120095.1 of Capsicum chinense. Classification (NCBI taxonomy): domain Eukaryota; kingdom Viridiplantae; phylum Streptophyta; class Magnoliopsida; order Solanales; family Solanaceae; genus Capsicum; species Capsicum chinense. The sequence continues at coordinate 182,547,443 of JAPEIP010000004.1, read as the reverse complement.
TTCTAATGACCCACAACATCTGGCTGCAGTTCTAAGATTTTTCTCAGATTTCATTCCTGGGGTTCAAAAGCACTACTGAACACCAAACTTATGGCCATTGTCTTGCCGATATTAATACCGTGGTTACTGCTTGAGGCACCTCGACATAAATCAAGAAGTTGAACACTTTGTACCCCCTTGAAAGATCAATTTAGTGTTCATCAAAGTTTTGAAAGATGGTGTGCTTTATGCAAGCACAAAAAAACCAGATAATGTGGGTAACTTAGTATCAATTTAGTGTTTATTCAAAGTTTTAAAAGATGGTATGGCTTTATGCAAGCACATAAAAACCAGATAATACGGGTAACTTGTACTAAAAATAGACATTTATAAGCTTCAGCTTTTTTGAGACTAATTAGTTTGAAATGTTGAGTAAGGGATGTAATAATCATACTCCTTTTTCGTGTAATCATACTCCCTGATTTTTTCTACTTTGGAAGTTCTAAATTTAAGATTTGTACGCTTTTATTGGATGTTTCAGGTATAGGACAGGAATGAAAGAAAACATATGTACTATTATGATGATGAAAATGAATTGCATGTTTTATGCCTCAGTTCCGTAATAGATGTGAAATTGATCTAATTGTTTGTGCTTCTGGGCAACAATAGTAAAGTGATATTTTAACAACTGTCGTGTCCTTGACATCTAAATTATACGGCTCTATGCTGTTTATATAGAACAAAACTGAAAAATGTTTTGGTCCTTATAGTTGACTTCTGTCGAGTTCATCAGTCTTATGTTGGTTTTGAGCCAAGTAGGTCCACTAAAGAGGTAAATTGCTCCTTATCGGTAAATTTTTAAGGCTTGAACATAAGGTTTTGTGTAACGGTAACCATATGATAATAATTTGGAAGGTATTGATGCAACCATTTTGTGTCCACTAATTAACTTTAATCAATGCTTTTAGAACTGTTCAACTTTAACGACAATCTAATGCGGAAGTAAAATTGGACAAAAATACCTTATAGTGGTCTCTAATTGTATATATCAGTTGGTTTCCTGAATGGACAATCTTCAGACCTAATCCAGAGGGCTTCGCATCTAATACAAACGAACCTTACATGATTGATCCCTTGGCCTATGGTTTGACATGCATTTGATCGCAAGGTTTCCAGGCTAAGGCTAAGGCTATGGGGCCATGCTCCATCTTTCCTTGCATCACATGGGGCATGCGCCTTCATGCCTAGCCTCGCCTTAGCTCATGGCAACTCTTTTTTACCCAGTTTTAAGAGATAAAACACATTTGACAACGTCCACGAGATTAGAGAAGATATCGACCTTACTAGCTAATTAAATTTGAGGGACTTACCAAAGATCCCAAAGTTAGTTGTGGACTCCAAGAACCCGACCGACTATAACATAGGACATGGGATAAGCTACAAAGAGCATTGGATTCTATCGAACAAGGCATCTGACAATACTAATTGCATTCAACCATACTTTAGTTTCTTTATCTTACACTTGCATTCTCTCCGAAGAACACCATAATCCCCCTTTTAGATTCCCAAAAAGCTCTTAGCTTGTAATCAATATCATTTTTATACTTTTAAATCTAGCCTATGCTTGCATCTCATGGAGATAGCTTTCTATTATGAGGAGTTGTACAACAACAATAGAAAAGCGTTCTATTTTCCCTTAATTACTATAATGACCTGAATTTTGATGAAATATGTGAAATGTGTGTTTTTGTGTGATTTGACCATTTTACCCCTTTTCTAGTTTCATTGTGGTATTTTTGAGGTGTGGGGATGATCGAAAATGGTTCCCGATGCATTTCTTTGTGATTTATGTGATCTTATAATTTTTGGTGGCTTCAAGAGCCTTATAGTTGACTTCTGTAACATCTTTTGATCTGTACGATAGATGACAAACCAAACTATGCCAGCAGATCTGGAATGTCGATTTTGGGATGGTAACAGGGCTGGTGTGGTTTTATGGCTTTTAAATCTCATTTCAACCCTCGGTTTGAAAAGTTGTGATTTTTGGTTTGGGGGGCCAACTTAGTGAGAACAATGTCTTTTCAAAAATTTGATATCGTCATTGAGCCCGGAGTGTTGAATTTGATAGGGTAGTATAGTTCGTTTGCATTCACAGGATCCCAAATGAATCTCGAGGGGCCCACAAAGATTTGGAATGCACTATGTCCCCATCTGGTGCACCCGTGATCGTGATACACTTGACAGGCCAGGTACGATGATCGCGGTACCTGGTCCGCAGTCGTGATCCTAGGTATATAAATACCTGATTTCACCATTTTTCGCCATTTTTAATACTTGAAGCTTAGGATTTTCAATTATTTTCTTCAATCTGTATCATCTAATTCTTGTTTTAAACTTGAATGAAGTATTAGAATTTAGGGATTTTGGCCCATAAGGCCTAAAAATTGTAATTCTCGAATATAAACCTCAATTTATGCCCTTTTAACTTGGATGAGTTTCTAACATCATAATTATCAGTTTTCTCTCCATTTCATCTTCAAAACAACTTCGATTCTTGATTTTAAAATGGATTTTGAGGATTTTTACCCAGTAAAGCTTGAAAAATGATTTTTCTCCTATTTGGATTTTTATCTCATTTTCACTTGGGTTTTCAGATGTAGACTTCTAAAACCATGGGGAATGTGTTTTTAAAAGAAAATTATGATTTTTCCCTTCTTTTTGAAAATTCGTTTCGAGGGTTCGTTTTGACCCCGACTTGAAAGTAGATAATATGAGTATCGTTAGCTTTATTTTGACACGTAGATTCTATATTTTTATGTTTTAATTGATTTTAGACCTATTTGTGAGGAGTAAGATTGTGGATTGAGGGCTTTTGTTCTGGTTGTCGGCATTCGAGGTAGGTTATGGCTTAACTTCTTTCAGACTGAGCTCGGTAGTTAATATTGATATAAAAACAAGTTATGGGTGTGGGACTAATCATGAAAATAACTATCTTAATGTGTTGTGTCCGTGTGAGGGCCTATATGTGATGTTATGTGGTGGTTTTTGAATATTATGTACTATGTGTTACCATGTGGGGTCCTATGTGATATTGATAGCCTTGTATACATGATCATAATTGTATCTTGTTTGATGAAAAAGTTTGTTGTGGTACCAATTGTGTGTTGTGATGTATTCATACTCTATTGGCATATGAATCATGTTGAATTTCATGGATAGTTGAAAATAATGAGTGGATATTTAGCTCACGTGATGGTATATTGGTTGGTTATAAAAATGCACCTTGTGGATTGTTGGAAATACTCATTGTGGTTGGTTGTGAGCATTACATCCTCATACACATTCATGAAACATTGGTACCATTTTAGAAATACTAAAAAACATTGGCAATATTTTTTTTCGACAGAAAATGTGGCATCTTATAAAATCCTCCCCAAGGGATGTACCGGGGAGGAGACATGGATATATATAGATTGTATATAGGTTGACGAACCCCCATGGGTCCTACATCTTGTATTTTTAACTCCATAGGTGTAAACGAAGGCTGTGCGACAGTCTTAGAGGCTGTGCGACGGTTTTAGAGGCTGTGTGACAACCTCGTGCATTACATCATCATCATAATCAACATCATCATCATCATCATCATTATTATTATTGTATTTACTTTATTATGCATGTGATGTGATTGTATATCTGTTTGACTTATTACCTATCCATTGTTCTAGCTTTCGTTACTTGTACTTGATGTTCCCGTATATGTTCTCTTTTCCTTACTTATATGTGGTATAAATGTATACTTCTATTCCTTTATGGTGTTTTGCTGTGCAATATGTGGATATTATAGAATTGTTAGTGCAAACGATGTGGGATACCGTTGTAGGATATTTTTTGATTGCAGATGACGTGTCATTAGTGTGTATTTTGTATGTTCTATATTCTACTTTGCTCTATCGGCCTATGATACCTACTGAGTATAAGTAAACCATACTCACTCCTACGGTACCCTTTCGATACAGACTCAAGTTTGATGTGCCTCATGGTGTTTGATTTCAGGCGTTATTTGGAGCTTTTCAAGGCAGTGGTTGATTTCAGGCGTCCGGAGTCTACTTCTATCTTTCCTTATTAGACTAGTCTTTATTGTATTTCAGAAATAGAGTTATATCCTGTTTTAGATGCCTTTTGTATTTAACTTCGAGTTGTACTAGTTATGTTCTAATACCGTGACACAAGATTTTGGGATTTGGTATTATTGTGTATGTTTCTTTTCGCATTTGTTATAATTGTATGGTTCAACATCATTCTAGAAGCCTCATCTTAGGGTTATTTTTGTCTTTTTCCCTTATGTATCGATTTGGATGATATGGTTACTTGTCAAGGTTTGTCACGATAAGTGCCATCACGATCCTTAGATTTTGGATCATGAAAATTACCATCACAATTCAATTTCCCACGTCATGATAGCATCTACTTCAACCCACCAGTAGATAAGTCAAACTATAGCTCTAAACGACGAGTATCAGGCTAACATGCAGAAGGTAAAGAAATGAGGATTACCCAATAATAATATATAGGTAAAATACATAGGCAGACCCCTGAACTTGTTGATTTTTTCTCTGTTGGCACCTTAATTAGGCCATATTCCTATTGAATATCGGGAACTTGAGTTCTTTGTACCTCAATATTGAATTAGGCCCCTATGATTTTTTCCTTCATGATACCTCAATATTGGAAATTTGAGTTCTTTCATCTAGAATGCCACGACTATGACTCCTGAATTGATACTTTTCACCTCTGTAGCTATTTATCTAAGTCTTCTCGTGTTTTGCAATTTTTGGCCATTTTTATCTATGGTTTCTCTCTGAAAATTATGTTTCAGAAGTGAAAGAAAAATTGAAAGAGACAATACAAATAGGACGAATGTAAAGAGAAAGATGGGTGATAATGAAAGAAGAGGGAGAAAGAAGAAATTGATATTTGATATGAGCTCTTGGTGCTTCAATGACGGAAAGAGATAAAGGCTTCTTAAGGTAGAAGGAGACAAAAAAAATGGAGAAAAAAATATTTCTTTTAATTTTGATTTTTTCTTCATTAACGACATGTATTTTTGTTATTGATTATAGTTTTCATGTCATGGCAAGTGGTTTTCACACTCTAAATCTAATCTGGGATTTTGAAATTTGTGCTCAATTGACATAATTTGAATATAGTTGAGGTGTTCAATAGGAACATGACCTAATTGAGGTGCCAACATGAAAAAATCAACAACTTTAGGGGCCTGCCTATGTATTTTTCATATATGTGTGTGTGTGCGTGCGCACGTTCACGCGGAAAGAGGACAAAAATATCAAAACGAATCCTAGGATCTGTTAATGTCAGTATAAGAGCCACTAAGACAAACAGAGTACTAGATGGTGCCAAAATGTATGTTTTTATTTTTGTCTTATGCAATTACTTTTTTCAGTATGAGTTTCAAAAATATTCCCATTACTAGGTCCGTGATCTACATCTACGAGTTAATAGGTCTGAATGATCAACGCTGCAATCGTTTTTAGAATCAATAGGTCTTCAAGTTGTTCGCTTCCAAAAATTGAAACCCTTCTTGTTGGATGATCATGATACTTCCTAAAAATCAAAATTCTTGATCAATAGAGGAGCAATATCACCAGTTTTGTTCAATAAGATACCAAAGTGGGTGAATGACTCATTCCATAATAGAAATAATGGCAAAAAATCCTTTGATAACCCGAATTCCTATTTCTTAATGATATTCCTTGATCAAGACAATTGGCAGAATCCCGTGAAATCATTTCATAGAAGTTCATTGATAAATTCTTTTATAAAGCAGATCAACTTTGGTTCTTGAATAATCCCCAACACTTCTGCTTCTATTGGAACAAAAGATTCCCTTTTTCTGTAAAAAAAACCCATATAATTCCAATTTAACGTATGGAAAATTCCTCAATATTTTGTTCATTTGCAATAAAATATTTATAACAACCCGAGACTACCCCCTAGTTGTCACATGGTGCTTACGACCCCGAAAGACCATAAGCTAACCCATGAATGATATCTATTGTGAGCATTAAACAATAATAATGAAATAATTGGGGAATAATAGGCTGAAATGCCATAAGGTTCAAAACATCTAAAATACTAATAGTGAATATTAACATCTGAATCTGAAATACTGTCTGAAAATCTAGTCTGAAAAGCCTCTAACTGAATCTGTCTAAAAGTGGAGTTGATTGGGACAATCCCCCAATTGGCTCCATCTACTAAAATACTGCTAAGCTGAAGTACTAAAATAAAAGTATATTCTCGATAGATAAGGACTCACTGCTAAATCTGCTACTGCTGGCTGAATCTGGCTAAGGGCGGTCAGGAACCTAAGCGTCCGAACCAATGATATGAAATATCATAGCTCAAGAAGTGGGTATACGATCAATATGTGGGAATGTAGTGGTTTGATAAATGAGGAAAGGCTGAATGCATGAGTTCATATGCATGAACAATAACTAACTGAATGATATGCAAGAGCTGAATTAGCATACATGGAGGATCTGTAACTACTGAACATACTGTGAATACTGTAACTGAGTATACTAGAACTAAATCTGATAACTGATAACTGAATATACTGATAATCTTAGATCACTGATAATCTGAATTACTGATAACTGAGTGACTGTATCTGATAGTCCTAATTCTATAGAACTGAATTGAGTTCTATTCTGAAGACTAAGACTAAAACTGAAACTATGGGAGGTAATCATCAAACCGACATGCCCCAAATTTGAACTGATAAGATAACTGAGCTGGGGTCCAATCTATAACCCCAATAGGAAGGGTGTCAGTACCGTGCCATGGGTAAAGACAAGCTGAAGAGTAATCCTCTACTGGCAGGTTCCCTAAATGAGAATGATGGTGCCTTCTACTGGCAGGTAAAGCACCTCATCAACCCTTAACTGGGAGGTTTGATGTCTCAACCTACGCTAGCTACGTAGTTCTGAAATGCAAGGATTGTTTTTAAGGATCACACCCTCTGCTGGCAGGTGAGTCCCCATCCTTGGGTTCACTCGGTGCTGAATCCTACTCCCAACTGAAAGACACTAAACTGAGTATACTGAACTGGAATGGACTGATACTGAGATTACTCAGTTTTCCTAAGTTCTGTAACTGATTGAATTCTACTCAGTTCTGTAACAGACTGAGAGTACTACTGATCGTGAAATCATTGATACTATTCTCTAACTATCACTGGCTCTAGGTAAACAACTAAATTGTCGGGTATTAAATACCCTTTAGGATTCGATAGCATAAAACGTAAAGAAAAGCATAATCTTGAATAATATAACAATGTTAACTTGGTCATAATTCATTAATAGAGACATTTCATCAAACACATAAGAAGAATACTTGGTTCATTAGATCATAAGCACTTAGGGTTAACATGGTTACAACAATCAACTTGCAAATCGAAGGGTTTATCATGAATATCATGTAATTCAATGCATGCTAGAATCAATTCTTGGAACTTGAAGTCTAAATCATGGATTAAAACTCAAACAACATCATAAACATGAATTCAATCTAATTCAAACATATAAATCATAAATCATAACTCTTATATTTTGAAAAAGGATTCTTGGGATCCATGGAAGGTAAGGATCCATGGATGAACATCTAACATACCTTAATTTGAGAGATTCTTGAAGTTCTTGAAGAAATTCTTGGGATTGACCTTGATTCTTGAGAGCTAGGGTTTGTTTTCTTGAAAGAGAACTACCTTTTGATTTTAGGAAAAAGTGGATAATGAAGGGTTTTACACATTTTTAAGGATTAAATCTCACATCTGGGTGGAATAGAATCATGAGAAAAGACTGTTTTAACCATGGGGCAACTTTAATTTTTCATAAAATTTTCCCATTCTGGACCCCTGGCGCGACGCGGAGCTATTGAATTGTGTCACTGGAAAATGACAACTGGGAATTGCATGGTGTCGCAATGCGGTGGTATCCCGTTGCCACTTTGTTTGTTAACTGGAAGTGCACCGCGACGCGGTGAAATCATGTTGGTACACTGAAAATTGACAATTGTGCATTGGGTCTGGCACGATGCGCCAATATCATGGAGCAACACTGAAAATTGACAACTGCTATTTTGAGACACTCTGTGATGCGCTACTGGCCTGAATGATGATGTTTAACGGCTAAAACTTAGAATTTCCATAATTTCTTACCTAATTATCGAATTTAGGTGAATTTTATATCGTTGGAAAGCTAATTGAATTTACTACACAATGACAGTCTCTAATATGAAAATTACTGAGTATTCTAAAAAATTTATTTAGGATAACCCATATACTGAGGGTTAATCTAGGCTAGGGAAATATAAGGTATTACAATATCTCCCCCTTGGGAACATTCGTCCTCGAATGTGGCTAGTCAAGATGAGAGAGTACGGACAGACTGAGTTTACGTACTGAGCTAGACATGCACAAATAAAGCATGATTACATGACTGGTCTGATAGGCTGAACTTACATACTGAACATGCATATCTGATGCATAATTACATGGCAAAAATTGATTTATGTAACACATGACTGACGTGATGATAATATTAGATAGTAACTAATACCAAGTTTGTATTGGTACTGAATATGGGAATGAGTAGGTTTAAGAAATACTGTGATGATGTACTGAAGGACGACTAAATGACTTCGACACACTACTAGGCCTGAGTAATAGATGGCATAAACTGAACTTCACAGACCATTTAGAGTGTAACCTGAGTCATGAGAATTGAACATACTAGGAAACATGAATACGTGTGTTATGAACCACATGTCCTGAGTTTGGAATTTTTGAACTTATGGAACCTGATTCGTACTATAGAGTGAACTGAAACTCCTTATACTAGGAACTGTAAGCATGGACGGTCTTCTACCATGTACTATAATACCATCTCCCCCTTAGCTTAAAGCCATCATTCTAAAGTTGTTAACCACTCAATCAACAATTCTAAACCGAGCTGTCACTACCTTACTCTAAAGTATGGGGTATAACAATACTTACTTATAAACATTAAACTTATTTTGAAGGACTACACCTGATAACGAAAGGCCTACTGCTAGTACTTTCTTCTGATACATAATTCTTAGCTTTCTATAGCCCCAACAATCATCATATTGCAATATCAACCCCAATAAATCTTAGAATTCTCACTCTTCTTTCTACTAGCTCAATCTTTAAATATTCAAACTTAGATTCTAACACATAACATGGATATCCACAAATCTTTAATAACCGTACTACTTTCATCATAGCCTGCAAATATCGCATCCATAACATATATTTCAAATCAACCAACTTAAGTTCTTGCATATACTAATTCAAGCCTACTAATTTACCTTTCATATAACTAGCCCCATGAAATATAATTTGCTTAAATTTAGATAATACTATCCCCATTTTACTACTGCTAAACCCCTGGGTCCTTGCTTTTAACTCTAGGTTATATGCTATCATAGGATTCTCAGGAGGGATTTAAAGAACACCTGACTTTGACTAAATGCATAATTTTTCATGAATCATGAATGAAATCTTTCTTACTCATAAGGGCACTGATGGGATAATTTCAATCCTACATAAAATCCCATAACTGTCTGTAAGGAACTGCCTGAGAAATCTTTATCTATAAGGATTGATCGATCTTGATTGTTTTTGTTTCCTTGAAAATAAGGTAGGGCTGGAAGATGAGAATCTGTATAACTTTCTTAGAGGACCTTTCTTTTAGCAGGATTTGAGACATGAAAGAAGGAATTTTTTTTCTAAAACATCTCATAGCCTCTTGTCCATAAGTGGGGTGCGCTACACACCCATGCACAAGACTCTACGCGATGTGGCTTTTCAAACTCCCTAGGACACTGTTGAACCTTAGGCTCTGATACCAAGTTTGTAATGACACAAGATTACCACCTAGTTATCACACAATACTTGCGACCCTGAAGTACCACAAGCTAATCAATGAATGATATCTACTGTGAGCACTGAACAATAATACTGAAATAATTGTGGAATAATAGGCTGAAATGCCATAAGGTTCAAAACATCTAAAATACTGATAATGAATAAAAACATCTAAATTTTAAATACCGTCTAAAAAGCCTCTGACTGAATCTATCTAAAAGCGGAGTTGATGGGACAATCCCCCAACTAACTCTATTTACTAAAATACTATTAAGCTAAAGTACTAAAATAAAAATATATTCTCGATAGATGAGGACTCACTGCTAAATCTGCTACTGCTGGCTGAATCTGGCTAAGTTTGGTTAGAAACCTGAGCGTTCGAATCTATGGTATGAAATATCATAGCGCAAAAAGCGGATATGCGATCAGTACATGGGATTTTACTAGTATGCTAAATGAGGTAAGGCTGAATACATGGGTTCATATGTATGAATAATAACTAACTGAATAATATGCAGGAGCTGGATTAACATACATGGAGGATCTATAACTACTGAACAAACTGTTCATACTGTAATTGAGTGTACAGGAACTAAATCTGATAATTGATAACTGAATATACTGATAATTTAAGATCACTGATAATCTGAATTACTGATTACTGAGTGACTGTATCTAACAGTCCTGATTCTGTAGAATTAAACTGAGTTCTATTCTAAAGACTAAGACTGAAATTGAAATTGTAGGAGGTAATCATCTAACCGAAATGCCCCAAGTCTGAACTGATAAGATAATTGAGTTGGGGTCCAATCTATAACCCCAATTAGAAAGGTTTCAGTACCGTACCATGGGTAAAGACAAGCTGAAGAGTAACCCTCTACTGGTAGGTTCCCTAAACGAGAATGATGGTACTCTCTACTGGCAGGTAGAGCACCTCATCAACCCTCAACTGGCAGGTTTGATGTCTCCACCTATGCTGGCTACGTAGTTCTGAAATATAAGGATTGCTTCTAAGGACCAAACCCTCTACTGGTAGCTGAGCCCCCATTCTTGGGTTTACTCGGTGCTGAATCCTACACCCAACTGAAAGACACTGAACTGAGTATACTAAACTGGACTGGACTAATACTGAGATTACTGAGTTTTCCTAAGTTTTGTAACTGACTGAATTCTACTGAGTTCTGTGACGAATAGAGAGTACTACTGATCGTGAAATGATTGATACTATTCTGTAACTATCACTGGCTCTAGGTAAATAGCTAAATTATCGGGTATTAAATACCCCCAGGACTCGATAGCATGAAATGTAAAGAAAAGCATAATCTTGAATAACATAACAATGTTCACTCGGTCATAATTTATTCATAGAGACATTTCATCAAAAACATAAGAAGCATACTTGGTTCATTAGATCATAAACACTTAGGGTTACCATGGTTACAATAATAAACTTGCAAATTGAAGGGTTTATCATGAATATCATGTAATTCAATGCATACTGGAATCAATTCTTGGAATTTGTAGTCTAAATCATGGATTAAAACTCAAACAACATTATGAACATGAATTCAATCTAATTCAAATATGGATATCATAAATCATAACTTTTGTATTTTGAAAAAGGATCCTTGGGCTCCATGGAAGGTAAGGATCCATGGATGAACATCTAACATACCTTAATTTGAGAGATTCTTGAAGTTCTTGAAGAAATTCTTGGGATTGACCTTGATTTTTGAGAGCTAGGGTTTGTTTTCTTGAGAGAGAACTACCTTTTGATTTTGGGAAAAATTGAATAATGAAGGGTTTTACACGTTTTAAGGTTTAAATTCCACATCTGGGAGAAATAAAATCATGGTAAAAGATTGTTTTAACCCTAGGTGCAACTTTAATTTTTCATGAAATTTTCCCGATCTGGACCCCTGGCGCGACGCGGCACTATCGCACCATGTCACTTTGTTTGTGATCAGGAAGTGCACGCGACGCTGTGAAATCGCGTTGGTACACTGGAATTTGACAATTATGAATTGGGTCTATGGCGCGATGCCCCAATATCATAGAGCAACACTGGAAATTGACAACTGCTATTTTGACACACTCTGCAATGCACTACTGGCCTGAATGACAATGTTTAACGACTGAAACTTAAAATTGCCATAACTTCTTACCCGATTCTCGAATTTAGGCAAATTTTATATCATTGGAAAGCTAATTGAATTTCCTACGCAATGACAGGCTCTAATTTGAAAATTATTGAGCATTCCAAAAATTATATTTAGGATAACCCATGTACTGAGGGTTAATCTAGACTAGGGAAATATGGGGTATTACAATATTTCTTTGTGTGTCAATAGAAAAATAGGCTTTTATAGGTAGAGATACTATTTTACCAACATTGTAAACTTAGAATATACAAAATAAGACTATTATGTCAGCAAAAGAAGGAGGATTATCTCAGGACTCTGAAAGCTCACCCAGTATCCGATCAACAACATAGCCTGAGGTTAGTGTCAATGACAGTGACTCATACTAGGATCTTCATCTGAGAAAAATATGCAGAAGTGTAGGGTGAGTAACAAACTTAGGGTACTCAGTAAGCATCACATGCTGATTGAACTCAACTATAGTAAAAGCATAAATAAAGTGCGAGTATATAAACTAAGATAGTAAATGAGGGTTAAACAAAATAATAGGCTGTGCTGAGAAAATACTGCAATCTGAATATAAATATCTCATAAACAAAAATAAAACCGTAGCTATAACCTAGATGGACCCCATACGCCCAGAGACACACACAAGGAGAAATGAATCCAATTGAGCCCCCAAAAGCACGGTGGGTACGAACAGAAAGTAATACTAAAATAAGGACATGGTATAACAGTAATGAGAAAAAAACTAGCCAAAATGTACAATTCATGTACCTTATACTCCTTTTCTAGCCATAACCACAAATCCTACAGGTCTCCATCGGATTCCCTACCCTCAATCAATAATAGAAAGATAATAATTGCAGACTCGAATCGAAACAGTTAATAACAATAGTATAACAGATGCTAGACTTGAATTGGGACTAATGAATAATAGTAATATAACAGATTCTAGCCTCGAACTGAAACTCATAAGTACGCCATTCGAAGAAATATATCAAGATTAGGATTCTTCCCAAGTTCTTCTAGTCATTTTTGCCATTTTTAGAAGTTAAATCATTAAAGAAGAACCAGGTTCCATTTATTATTAAGTCTAAAGTTATGATTTGAGGATAAAATAATAATAAGGAAAGGGTATCGAAGCTAACGGGCTTAAAGTTAATGATTAAGGAAACCCCATCCCAAAGAGGAAATTTACAAAGATATTCTATAACCAAATTAAGTCCAAAAGGACCTTATTCTATAAAAACCTATCTTAAAAAAGGCAATAAGATCTGCTACAAGTTTTGAAAATCCATCTTAAGAAAGCACCTAACTGAACCTAGGTTAAGGCTTCACAATCTCATGCCACACCCCTAAATAGGCTAAGTCTTATCCTAAAGGATAAGAAATTACTATCCCAAGGGACATAGGGTTGGAATTTCCTCTATAAGCCCAATAATTTTCTAAAATAGTTACAAAATGCTAAATGAATATCCGTGCTATAATAACCCACCCATAACTAGCACAATATCAATATGATAGCATAACAAAATAAAGTATTGGAGAAAGGGTAAGCCTAGCCTATTTGGACCTCGCTGAAAGCACACAAAAATCTCTACAATGGAGTTTTTCTCCTCTAAGAAGCCTTTGATTGCTATCACGCTATCAAAATAATATTCTACACGTCAATATGAGAATATAGATACCCATATTGCAAATTTACTCTTTGGGATACAAATTGAGCTAAATATCACTAGTGTGTCCCATATGTAAAATACAAAAATTGAACCCGCAATAACGTCCCTAGGGGTACCATGAGCTTGTGCTCAAAAGTTGATCACCAATAGCTCCTTAATCATCCCAAAACAACCCTAACTATAAATGAGAAAATCAAGAATTGATTAGGGAATCAAACGGAGAATTAAGCTAGGAACATACGAGATATTGACAAGGAAGTGATCGCTTTAGTGTTTTCAAGTAAATCCCAGCTCCAATTATCAATTTACTGCAATTTTATGAGCTCTCAATACTTTAATGGCGTTAAACAATTAGAAAAATAAGTTGAAATTCATGGAAGGGACCTTATATATAACATAAGCAATGCCGCTAAAGCAACAAAGTGATCTCTTAAGCAGCTGCTGGCGATGTCAAATGGTTCCGCTAAAGTAGACCCTTAGTCTCTCAATTTTCTTTGCTAAGGTGGAAAAAATGCTACTTAGGCAGCTAGTACTGATGCCATCAGGCACTGCTTAAGCGGTGTCCCCACTGCTAAAGCGGTTTCGCTAAGGCGATGAAAGGACTGCTTAAGTAGCTATATTAGATACTTCCCACCAGCAAATTTTTAGCCAACTTCAATTATCCCAACTGAATATCACAGATTCATTCAAAACCCCATGAACACAAATGAACTATACTATCCTATTGAATTTGGCATTCTAGACTCAACCAAATCATCAAAATTTTTATCCAAGGTCGTTTTGATAGAATGTGGGTCCCACATCCAAGTTTTCATTTTTACCAAAATCGAAGCAATAGCCTAAAATTATCCCAAAACTTTGGGACCCAGACCAAGGGTCCCCCAAGCCTAAAATCCATATTCTGAAGCTAACTGAACCATCAAAATTGCCATCTAAGGCCGTTTACCTGAAGTTTTGGCCTGAGATCACTGTCTTAACTTCAAAAGCTCCAAAATAATTAAATATCTATAAAAATGAAATGAACTACCAGGTAACAAAATGTCAGTCTTTGCAAGTCATAAATGATATGGGGAGACTATAAAAATGCTCTAAATATAAAAAAAGTACAAAAACATAGAAAATGACCTGGAGGTTCGTTACAACATCCATTTCTAAAAGAACTTGTATCTACAAAAGTAAAGAGTTAAAAAGTATCTGAAGACTCAAACAGGCGGGATACTGAGTCCACATATAATAATTTATCTCCCAGGTAGCCTCTCAATAATACGATGTCTCTATTGAACCTTAACCATAGGAATATCTATGGAACACAACTGTCTGACATCTCTGGCTAAGATAGAAACTGGATCCTCCATAGAGGTCAACCTATCATCCAACTAAATCAAATCCCACTAGAGCGTATGAAAGATTCTTCTAGAATATACGACTGAAGCATCATCACATGAAAAACTGGATGAATAATTAAAAAGCCTGGAGGCATGGCATAAACTACCTACCTAACTGTTCGAAGGATATCAAATGATCGGATATACCTGGAGCTGAGATTTCTCTTCTTCCCAAACCTTATCAAGCCTTTCATGGATGACAAACAAAGGAAAACTTGATCACCAACTCCAAAACTCAATGCACGAAGAATACTATCAATATAGTTTTTCTAAGCTGCCCTAAGCCTATTCTAAATAACCCAAACTCTATCCAAAGACTCTCGAAGCAAGTTGGTACCGCGTGATCTAACCTCTTAAGTATCGAACCAACTACCTTGAGTTCGACACCGCGTACCATATAATGCCTCAAATAGTGCCATATGAATACCCGAATTATAATGACCCTCCAGGTTGTTTTCCATATTTCTGCTTACTCTCGCTATTTAGAGCTTTCCTAAGCCATTTATGACTTATTGGAACTGACAGTTTGATTATCAGGCTGCTCGTTTGTTTTTTAGAGTAAATTCCCTATTTTGAAGCCTTCGTTGGTTAGTTAAACAACCTTGTATGCCAATTCTAACAGTTCCAACAACCTTGGAACATAGATTTTATGCTATATGCACCCTTGGTTTGGGTCCCAAGCTTATTTCGAGCTATTGACCGAAGTTAAGAAAAATGGAAAGTGGGAGGGGAACCCACTTTTTATTGAAATGACATTGGATGGAAATTTTGGTAGGGTAGCATAATCTATTTGCATATACAGGATTTCGGATGAATCCCAAGGGGTTGGCGGATCTCAGCTGATGCTGGTGCATCACTTCAGCGATGCCTTTGAGCATTTAAGTGATCTACCAAACCCCCAACAAGTATCACTTAAGCAATATATTTTGCCGCTTTTGCAAATGGCTTGACAATGTGGGCACTATCACATAATGCGATACTTATGTCCCGTATATGACATTTTCTCAAGAATCTAGATATCATGTAAGAGATATACTAATCGCGTAAGTTACAGGCATTCCAGATCACAAGTATCGCTTAAGCGACCCAAAGTTTGCTTACGCGATGCCCGTGCACCTGGAAAGGGTATAAATACCCACTTAGCTTGATTTTTCACCATTTTCATCCATTCTCTAGAATCTTTAAACCTAAAAATTGGGAAAGCTTGGGAGAAATATTTGTGGTTGGTTTTGGAGCTTGGGTGAAGATAATTTAACCATTTCTTCTTTGAATTTGTCGTGAGCTTTCATTATTTTCATGCTTAAATTCTCCATCTTTTGCTAAAATCCCTAGAATCTTGGTGGGTTGATTTACCACCATTGGAGCTCAGAATTCACCAATTTTTGAGGATAAATGTTCCTTGAGTATAGTGGGATGTTGTGTTGGTTCTGAATGTGTGATTCCATAAATGGGCCATACATAGGATTTTTATGAAATTTTGGACCCAAAGCACAATAGTGCATTATAGGTATCATTGTTCTCATTATGACGAGTAGATTATGATTTTTGATAGCATGACACCTTGCGGAAGCTTCTCAAAAAGGGAAATTGGTGGTTTAGTGAATTCTTTGGGCTTTTCTTTAACATCTAAGTGGGCTAGATTTACCTTCTTCATAGATTGAGCTATCTAAAAGTATGATTATGATATTATTCTAGATATGAGATGAGATTAGATATTGGAGGTATGAATGAGAATAGTTGGATTAGTTGAACCGTTAGGGTATATTGAAACCGTAAACTAGGAATAATTATGCTAGTGAGGGACTAGGTCCCTCAAAATTAGACATAGGAAAAACACAGTAAATGAACCAGGAACTCACTACAGTGCAGGAAATTTAAAGAACACAATATTTAACATAGAACCCTCTTGCTTAATGGAGGAAAAACCATGGCTTGTCCTTACAAGTACCCAAAACTCCACTATAATCAAAATCTTGATTACAGACTCCACTGAACCAAACTCTAGGTTTATCTTACTTGAAATAACTCTACGACAAGCCTATCTTGACAATTCTACCCAGAACATAGCTTGATATTGATTAACTCTAACCAATATCCACCTTAGGTAACTCTAACTAAGCTCTCTCAAAGAAAGAAGAAAAGAATATTACTCTTATAACATGAGTAATTCAATTACAATTCAGGATTCAACTCAAGAACACACACTCTTTTAATGCATAAAAATCATGACTTGAGCTATACTTGATCAATGAAGCTAGATTGAGTTTTTTCTTTTCTCAATTTCTTTAATTCTGAATTTTGCAAAAACTATTTGATAGAAAAGAATCCTTTTACTTTTATATTTGAGTAATGATGATGGTTGAAATACAATTGGACTAGGTGTCCCCAATAGTACAAGAAACACCTGCGCAGTTTGTTACATAAGAGGACAAAACTGTGCAGACGCGTTCCTGCTGTACTATAGCCTTGAACATCCGAGGACCTGGTTTCTTGTAGTCAGCTACTCATCATCAAAACAAGATACAATAATTTTCCCCTTTTTTAATAATGACAAGACAATCACAGAGTTTTGAGCATCAATACATACTTATAATTTTTAATCAGTGTAATTACCACAATTTAAGATGAATGTTCACCCTATCTTGCACTACCATGCTCCCATCATCATGCAACTTAGGGACCAGGTCCCTTGTTGTCAATTGATTTAAAAACTCAACTCATTGCTGTAAATTTCAATGTTTCCTCTGTCAATATGAACCATCATTTATTCCCCCTATCAACATCCCATATATATATATTTGCAATTCAATATCTACACACCTAGTACCTGGTCTCTACCACATGAAGTCATTTTTCCCCCTTTTGGCATCATTAAAAGGTGAAAATAGTAAACCAAGAGTAAAATAAGCACAGGTTAGTTAACTCATGGCCACTAGGGCAATACTAACAAGGAACATCTTTAATAGAAAGAGGAAATACATGCAACACACAAACAAAGAATTATTCATAAGTACAGGACAAGTATCATTACAGTGCATAATTTAAATATTTTAGAGAATAAGCTACAAGAATCAAGAAAGGTTAAATAGGGTATGGACTTGGAAGGATGGTTTGAAGGAGTAGATCCATCTTATTATTTTCTGTACATGACAGTGCAATAATTCTTTGGTTAAATGCCTTGTCTCTGCATTCAAGTTGAGAACCTCTTCTATCAATGTGAAGATCTTTTTCTTTAGGTCAACATTCTCAGTTTTATGCTCATTAGTATAACTTGGACCCTCAACAGTCAGATGTTGAATTATTATATTCAGTTTGCTGATCTTTGCATCTTTAGCAGCTATATTGAGCTGTAACTCCTCTATCTGTTTGCTGAATTTGCTTTGGCAGTTGGTGTTTGATTTTTTCTTCATACACTTAGTTTTGACCCATGTCTTCATTCTAAACATTTGCAACACATTTCCAGGTTCCATTCTCTCACACAATACCAAAGTGATCAAATACTTTATTTAACTAGTAACCATAAGACATGCCATGTTTGCCATTTTTTCCTAAAACCACTTTGTGTATGTATTTCATCATCAATACAGGTAGACTAATAAACTCAAAACTGCTAAGACATTCTATGACATACAAGTCAACAACTGAAGTAATTTTTTTTTGTGATCTAGGAAAAACTACTTTGTTTATAAAATCAAAGACCACTTACAGCTCACTCTTGAGTGATTTCCTATTCACTGTAGCTAATGATTTTCCTCTAACCTTTGAAGCAGTTGCCAAAAACTCTATTGATGGTTGTTACCTTGAGACAGTCCTCACACCATATATAGGAATATCCAGAATTCTCGTAAGTAAAGAAACATCAATATTCAGCTTCTTCTCTTAAACTACTGCTGTCATCTTTATCGTATCTTTAGAAAAGTCCAGTGTGGAATAGAATTCCTCGACCACCTCATCAAAGACTATGGGAATAGGTCCTTCCATATGATGTATCTATCCTTGATGTTTTACCAACTTAACTAACTCCAATATTCAAGGTTCTATTAACATACTTGTGTCAAAAATCCTTTCAGGTAGCACCTTTTGATTTTTGAAGAACCTATTTCATACTTCTTTATACACACCCTTACTTTTCTCTCCTTTTTCCTTCTAGTATAGGTGATCACAAATTCCCTGACAGCCACTTTCCTCTTTTTGGGAACAAGCCCCTCTGAATTCTCCTTAATTTTAGTAAAACTTTTAGACTTTTCCCAGAATATCTTAATATTTTACTAATATTTTTTTTTGAGGCCAAAAATACCCTTTCCTGGGCTATTTGATAGCAAGATGAGATTTTCAACAACCCAAACATCATCAATCAATGTATTATCAAAAAAATTTTGAGGGTTCAAGGATGATTCTTCATCAACAGTTTGAGTGAAGAAAGTTTGGCATTGGAAGAATAGGAGATGAAAGGTGTTTTTCAAGAGCATTTGAGAAAGGACTTCTATTAATGCTAAGCTCAGTTTCCTTTAAAAGACATGAAAATGAGGAATTTGTAGCCATTGGTAGATCCTTTCCATAGAAAAACTATTTATGACTAGACTTTTTCTTTTTGATAAGAGAAGGACTCGATATGCCTAGATATAAAGGAAAGAGTAAGCATAGAAAGTTTTTCTGAAAGAACTAGATGTGATCATTTTCAATTCAGGGGTGACTCATCCTTTCTTTTAGAATAATATAATTTTTTGACAAAGGAATAAAGAGGTCACGACTTTATCTGTTAGAACAAACAACAATGCATATTTATGTTACTAACCTGAGAGTTAGGACTAGGTCCTTCTTTTTCTCTGAGTGAATCCTCGACTTTATCAATGTCATATTTTACTCTTCCAAAGTTATTCCCATGGGTGCATACCTGTAAAGGTATGGTACTGAGTTAGTTTAATAGTTACCTATTTTACTAAGGATACCTGTCTCCTTGTCATAGCCAGTTTTGAGTAGAGAAAGTGATCTATCTAGTAGGTTAGGTTAGTTTGATCAATCCCAGCCTCAGTTTGTTTGGTTTAATACACCACTTTATACCAATTTTTTTTGAAAAAGGTCTAAGGACTAGATCCCACTTAGAATCCTTCAAATATCTAAGGTTCCTTCTGTATTACTTTGAACCATCCAGCATCTTCCAGAATTTTCTCATTTTAGCTCACTTTTGGGATACGAATGCTGAGAAATCCAAGAAATTTCTGACTTAGCCTTTTGTTTTCACTCCTGTCTTCTAATATAAAGTTAGAATATCTAGGGGAATGGGAAAATATGAGCTTCCAGTTTGACCCTATGAGATGAATTCCATTGGGACAAGGTCCTTGTGAAATCTTGATTAGACAATTCTCGAGGTTCTTCTACTTGAGCTGATGTTTCTGATTGAGGTCTTAGATCACCATCAATTTCAATACTACCCTCAATATCAAATCTATCCTTGACCCTCATCTTTATCAAGTCTTCCTTGTTTTAGGAGTATCTCTTACACATGCCGCTTTTCTTGTTCCTTTTTACCTTTTCCACATAAGACACCTCCACCTTGGAGAGTATTGAGAGAGAGAGAGAGAGAGAGAGTACAATCATACCTTCCAACCATGTCTTTGAACAATTACATATAAATAATATATTTCTAACTGCAAACCCTTTCTCCCTTTTACAAACAAAATTATTTGTTAGATTTAGAAACCCGCTTGAGCTTGAGTCCCCAGTAGAAGGATAGAGATGTGATCAAATCCTTCTTTGCCTATCTCAGTAATGAGATCTTCTTCATGTTTTTCAAAGGTATAAAACCTTTATGATAGATATTCCCTAGATGGATATATCTAACATTGATCATTCTTACTCTATTCCAACTTTGACAATTTTCCTTTATGTGTCTATCTCTTCCACATTGAGTGCATAAAGGTTTAGGGACTTTGTTTCTAACATTATTAACCACTTTTACTTGTAACCCAGGTGATTGAGTTTTGTTCTAATACCCAAGGCCTTTACAAGTATTAAATCCTTGACCAGTTAAGTTACAAAGGATCTGTGAGGATAAGTCCATTGTAGGGATTTTTTAAGTTCTTCACTCAGAAGGACCAAGTCCCTTTCCAACTCATCATTCTTCTAGAGTGTAGTCATGAGATGCTTTTAGGAATTCTTTAATTTTTCTTCAAGCTCAATCTGAAACTTTGAGGCTTTTTTGTTTCCTTTATTATCTGAATCATCTACTTTCTCAAGTTGACTCACCAAGATCGGATTTCAGATTTAAACTTAGAAACTAGTTCCTCAGTTTTAGATATCTAGAGAGTAAAAGATATCAACTCAAGCTCCTGATCTTCTATTTTTTCTTCTAGAGCATTATTCTTCTCTTTATCACAAGCACCATCTCTTTTCTCTAGCTGACTTACTACATTTAGATTTTTAGATTCTAACATGGTAACCTGCTCCTTAGTTTTAGATATTTGGAGAGTTAAAGCAATTAACTCAAGCTCTTGACTTTCCACTTTTTCTTATAGAGCAATTTTTTTCTCAGTCAGTTCACACATAGAATCAATCAGCATATTTACAAGCTTTTTTTTTTTTATCTTTCTAGCAGAATAGTTTTCCAAGTTTTCTTTAAGGTCAAAAAGTGTTACTTTATTTTCTTTTTCATCTTCAGTGTTTTCCATAAAAGAAAACAAGGAATCAAAGGTCACTTTTTCATCTTCCACTGCTAACATTGAGACATCTTGATACTTCCCTTCTTCGGCAGATTCACTGGAGGAATCCCCCCCCAGATAGCTAAGGCTTGCCTAATTGCAAATTTAGCTGCAACCCTTTTGCTTAATTTTATAAAGATGTGGTGGTCCCTATTCTTTCCTTTTTAAAATTCAATCTTGAGATATTCCTGTGAGTCTATTTTATGCATTAGGCAATACTTAATAAAATGCTCAGGACTTCTACATTCGTGAAAAACCTCCATAGTGTCTCCCTTTTGCCTGCTACTTCCATTTATTTAAAACTGGCCATTTTTCTTCATGTCTCTAACAATTCATTTTTCCAAATAGGCAAAAACAATGTCTTCTTCATTAGAGTATGGTTTTAATGCCCTCAATGCCAAAGATTTTTACGTTTTTTTCTTCTTTCTTCTCTTATTTTTGCTGCTTCTTAAGTTTGTGTGTTTTTAAATTTCTAATAAGCTCATCCATAGTGAGAGTTTTCAGGTTTCGTGCCTCAGTAATAGCATCTACTTTACTTTCCTAGGATTTTGGCAGAACCTCAAGAATCGTCCTCACTTCTTATACAATGGATCACTTATCCTAATTAGTATAGCTCATATGTGATTGAAGTGGTTCTTGTATACATTTTCTGTATTATCTCTCCTTATTTCATGGTAAAGGTTTTATACTGGGTAGTCAACATGTCAACTTTGGAATCCTTTCACATCTGTAGTTCCCTAATGACCTATTTTCAAGTTGTCCCAGATTTCTTTGACATTTTCACATGCAGAAATTCTGTTGTATTTATTAGGCCCTATACCACAAACTAGCATTTTCTTGGCCTTGTAATTTTTCTCAATTTTCTTTCTGTCTTCATCATCATACTCTCTCCTACTTTTTACTACTATTCTTGTTATTTCTCTTTCTTTGACTTCTTTAATTGGAACATAAGGACCATTAAGAATTATGTCCGTAAGTTCACTGTACTTAGCCATAATAAAGTCAAACATCTTGATTTTCCACCACCCAAAATACTGCCTATTAAATCAAGGTAGCCAAGAGGTAGATTGCCCTTCTTCTAGGTTAGATGGAGTAGACAACTAAATCACTCTAGGTGTGAACCTTTTAGAGTGTTTTGGCTCTGATACCAATTATTGGAACCCTAGGGATTGCACCACATAGTGAGGGACCAGGTCCCTCAAAATCAGTCATAGGTAAAAGCACAGTAAATGAACCAGGAACTCATTGTAGTGTAGGAAATTTAAAGAACACAAGATTTAACGTGGAAACCCCATTTCTCAAGGGAGGAAAAACCATGGGTTGCCTTCAAAAGAACCCAAAACTGCAGTATAATCAAACTCTTAATTACAGACTCCATTGAACCTAACTCTAGGTTCCTCCTACTTGTAATGACTCTACTACCAACCTATCCTGACAACTCTGCCAGGAACACACCTTGATATTGATTAACTCTTACCAATATCCACCTTAGGTAACTCTACCTACGCTCTTTTAAAGAAGAAAAAAGAAAATTACTCTTATAACATGAGAAATTCAATTATAATTCAGGACTCAACTCAAGAACACACACTCTTTTTATGCATGAGAATCACAAACTTGAGCTATAATTGAACAATGAAGCTAAATTGAGTTTTTACCTCTCTTAATTTCTTTAATTCTGAATTTTGCAAACACTATTTAATAGAAAGGAATTCTTTCCCTTTTATAGTTCAGCAATGATTAAGGTTGAAATACAATTGGACCAGGTGTCCCAAATAGTACAAACAACACCTACGTAGTTTGTTATACAAGAGGATAAAACTATGCAGATGCGTGCCAGCTGTACTATAGCCTTGAACATCAAGAGATTTGGTATTTTGTAGTCAGCTTTTCATCATCAAAACAACATAAAATAGGTAGCATAATCCATTTGGATATACGGGATTCTAGATGAATCTTGAGGGGTTAGCGGAGACTTAGAATTACTGCTGCACTGCTTCAGTGATGTCTTTGAACAATTAAGCGACCTGTCAAACCCTAAGCATGTATCACTTGAGCGACATATTTTTTTGCTTAAGCAAATGGATTGACAGTGTGGGCACATCGTGTAACATGATACTTATGTCGTGGTGATATTTTCTCAAAAAATCAGATGTCGCGTAAGAGATCTATTGATTGCATAAGTGACATGCATTCCAGAGCACAAGTTTCACTTAAGCAACCCAAAGTTATCTTACACAATACTCGTGCACGTGAAAAGGGTATAAATACACACTTACCTTGATTTTTCACCATTTTCATCCATTCTCTAGAATCTTAAACCCTAAAAAATGGAAATGCTTGGGAAAAATATTTGTGGTGGTCTTAGAGATTGGGTGAAGATAATTTACGCATTTGTTCTTTGAATTTACGGTGAGCTTTCATTATTTCATGCTATAATTCTCCATATTTTTCTAAAATCCCTAGAATCTTGGTAGGTTGATTTTAGCAGCATTGGAGCTCTAAATTTACCCATTTTTGAGGATAAATGTTCCTTGAGCATAAAGGGACATTGTGTTGGTTTTGGATGTGAGATTTCATAGATGTACCCTACATTGGATTCTTATGAAATTTTGGACCCAAAGCTCAATAGTGCATCATGGGTATCATTTTTCTCATTATGACGAGTAGATTGTGATTTTTGATAGCATGGCACCTTACGAAAGCTTCTTGAAAATGGAGATTATTAGGATTTTCTTCAATGTCCAAGTGGGCTAGATTTACCTTCTTCATAGATTGATATATCTCATAGTATGATTATGATATTATTCTAGATATGTAGTAAGATTTAGATGTTGGAGGTATGAATGAGAATAGTTGGATTATTTGAACCGTTTAGGCTATCTTGAAATCATAAATTAGGAATAATTAGCTTAGTTACATATGTCCTAGGTGAATTTGGCTTTGTGGCTCATGTTTAGAATAGAAATACCTTAGTTTCTTAAGCTAAGTGAAATCACCTTAGTCATTCATGTTTGGGGTGGAATCAACTATAGTCTCTTAAGTAAATAGAAATTGCATTTGTTACTATGAATTTAGGTTGGATTGACCTAGTTGTTTATGTTTCAGAAAATTTACTATCTTAGGGCTATTTATGGCTTATTCAACATCTAGAAATGAACTTAGATACCTTAGCCTTGTCCGATGTAGAATTTGCCTAAAATTTGTTTTTTGAGATTAGAATGGGCCTCTCCAGCCTATCTTAAGCCAAAACTTTTGTTAGCCTTTTAAACTTATGTTTACATAATCTACCCTTGCCAATTTTTGGCTAGGTTCTTGAGGAGATTGTATATAATTATTCAGTATGTTAGTTGGATATTGAAATACTGATGCTAATTTTAAGTATTGCCAATGATACTACTTATATATATAATTATTGATATGACTTCTAGATATGATTAATAATATGGCCTACCAACATTCTTAATGATATAGATATCAACGTGATTAATGATTAATAGCTCATAGATATGATATGGCTTATAAATATAATATGGCTAATAGATATGATATGACTTATAGATATGGTTAATGACTTATAGATAGGATTAATTGTGTATGGATATTATTATTAAAATAAATTGTGATTATGATTATTAACATGGCATATAGGCATGAATTAATTAATGCAGTATTGGTATAGTCTATTGGCTTAGTTTTTCAGTATGGCTTATTTTTATGGTTCATTGTTATGATTAATAAATATTAGGTTCTATTTGAGTCTAAAAGTTGATAATGATCTTTATAATATGAGTTTTATTTTGAGTCTGGTAGTTGATAATGATCATGATAATATAAGTTCCGGTTTGAGTTCGGTATTAGAAGTATGAATAAGATGGCACAGTTCCAATGGATCCTTGATTATGACATGGTAATTTGGTAATTTATGATTATTTAGTCACTTAGTTTCCTTGATCGTGACCTCTAGGCTTATGGGGGCCTATGCTGGGTTATGTACTTTTTTCACCTATTGTCTAATGTGGGCTAATATTATAGTTATCATAGTCTGATATTTATGTTGTTGTATTATATGTATTTATTTAGTTATGCACAATGGTGTCAGATCTTATTTCTAGGTTTTCCCCTTTTACCTTGACTTACCTTATTCTATCTTGTATCTTATCATATTTATATCATGATTTAGTTCAGTTGGCCAATGATCCTTACTGAGTACCCGTGGTTTTGATATTCATACTACACTTCTATAACTTTTTTGAGCAGATTTGAGTACTAGTTGCCACAACTGATTCTATATTTGTGTAGGGTTGATTTTGAAGATTGAGTGAGCTTTTAGAGTCTAAGTTACCCTTTTTCCTTCTATTTATATATATCAAGTCTTTCATCTTCGAGACAGATTGTATTTGACTATTTAGTACTTATAGTTTATTTGTAGTAGCTCTTGTACCATTATTATTAAGTCTTGTGATGGTTGTTGATTTCCTATCTATCTATTTATTAGACCTTTATGATTGTATTATTTTTATTTAATTCTTTAATTGTTAATTTTTGGCTTTTAGGCCATTTTCCACAAAGTTAGCCCATTGTATCTAGCTTTTGACCATAGTTCAACTTATCTACTGGAAGAATGAAGTATGTGCCACTATGACTTGTAAATTGGGTCTTGATAAATTGGTATCAGAGACTAGGTTTCACCGGTATTATTAGTACAAGAGCAAGTGTATAGTAGATCCCCACAGATTAAAATAATGACGCTCATTTCTTATCTTTTAGAGGCTATTGGAAAATTTTAGGAGTTTTTCCACTTCTTTCACTTATTTTATGCTAAGATTCTAAGTTGGTTTCTAAAGATTTCCTTGGGTTTCACTCTTTCGTAGAAGCATACGATGCAAGCTATCGCTATATAAGATAAGGGTCCTAAGATCAAGCCTGGTGATCCTATCGCTGTTTGTGGATGACCTAAAGATCATGGATAACCTTGAGATGTGTCCCTAGCTAAGATCCAAGATTAGGGGCCTTTGCCAGACCCTATTTCTACTACCAAGCAAGAGATTCTGCCGCCCTAGTTAGCGATAGACTAGGGACTAGCCCAGACTCCACTGGGGTTTATTTCTTCTCAATGCTTAGAAATACTTTGGTTCAAATTTTTGGATTGGTTGGTGGTGTATAGTCTGATGGTGCACAATATACAAATTAGAGTGGTACTGAGGTGGGGCGTAGCCTATAGCTGCGACTCCCAAAGTTGAGGTCCCTTCTACACTAGTAGATTCCCAACCTACTATGTCTACGGAAGAGTAGAAAATGTTGGGTAGATTTTTTAGATTAGCATCGCCAAGGTTTTTTGGTGCACCGAGCGAAGATACGTATGCGTTCTTTATTGCTTCTGAGGACAGGCTCTATAATTTAGGCCTAATTGAGACTCGTGGTTTGGATTACACTACTTTTTAGTTGGACTTGGATTCTCGACATTGGTGGATAGGTTATCTTGATTCCAGGACAAGTGGATCTCCTTATTTAACATGGACCCAGTTCTCTGACATTATCTTGGAGTAGTATATGCCCCGCAATCTCAAAGATCAGTTCAAGGATAAGTTTTCGAGGTTAGAGTAGGGCTCTATGATTATTGTGGAGTAGGAGGCTTGAGTTTATGAGTTTACTAGGCATGCTACTTCTATTTTTACTACTGAGTATGAGAGGGTTCATTTCTTTGTCTGAGAATTGAGACTTCTATTTCACATGTCTACTCAGAGTTTGGTTATTATGTGTTGGCCTTTTGTTAGGGATTTTAATCATGCTCAGTTGATAGAGGAGATACATTACGAGGCCCAAAGAGGCAGTGATAAGTGGCTACAATATCAGGATAGGTTTAGTGGAATCCATAGTAGCTCCTAATTTAGAGGCAGTGGTTCTTAGGGTAGGTACCCTCCATATCAGCTGTATCAGCATCAGGGTATGTCTAGTAGACCGGTTTAGGATTCACTTCAGATTACCAATGATGGCTAGTCTAGCTTCAGTGATCTTCCCGACCAGGGGCATTTTTAGTCTTTAAGGAATTTATCTTCTAGCTATTATAGTCGTGGTGGTTATTCCAGGTCATCCAGATCTTTTTGTTTTAGTCTTACGCCCAGGGCATGTTATGGTTATGGAGATTTTCATTATTTATCGAGAGAGTACCCCAGTCGTAGAGCATTGGTTCCTCCAGTTCAGAGTATTCCACTGATTTGGGCAGTCTTACCTCCAGCTAAAGGTAGTATGCATGGTTCCCCAGCTATAGGTAGTATGTATGGTCATAGGGGTAGTTCTTATGGTGATCATGAAGGTTCTCAGGATAGTTGGGAAGGAGATCGGTCAGGATCCTAGCCAAGCAACAGGCGTGGTCAGTTATATGTAGTACCTGCTAAACTCGAGGCTATCTTCAAATACTTTTATCACAGGTATAATATTAGTGTGCCTCCAGTCGCATTTTTCTTTATTTGATCTGGGATCCACTTATTCTTATCTGTCTTCTTATTATGCTCCATGGTTAGAGTTATCTTGGGATTCATTATCCATGCCATTATGTGTATCTATACCCGTGGGTGATTCTTTAGTAGTGGATTGGGTTTTTAGATTTGTGTTGTGACTATTCGAGAGCTTGATACTTATGTTAATCTTATTATTTTAGACATGGTGGATTTTGATATTATTTTGGGCATAGACTGTTATCCCACTACTATGAGGTCTAGATTGTTTTGCCAAAACCATTACTTCAGCCATGCCTGGCATACCCCTGATTGTGTGGCTGGGAGCTATTAGTTGTGAGCAGACGAGGATTATTTCTTATATTCATTCTTGGAGGCTTATTTTGAGGGTTATGAGTCTTATGTAGCCTTATATGTGTGATGTTAGCATGGAGAGTTCATCACTTGACTATGTTCATGTAGTTTGTGAGTTTTCTAATGTTTTGCCTACCGATCCACCTGGACTTCCTCCTGAGCGTAGTATTGAGATGTTATTGATATTGAGCTAGACACCTGACCTATTTATATAACACCTTACAATATGGCTCATGGCTTGCTTCAGGAGCTAAATTCTCAGCTTTAACATCTTCTTTGTAAGGGTTTCATTAGACCGAGTGTGTCTCCTTGGAAGCTCCAGTGTTGTTTGTGAAGAAGTGATCAACGCCCAAAAAACACCTCCAATTGAGGATAAAGAAATCGCTGTCAAGTATAATAACCCAACTAGGTTGTAGTTGAACCCACAGGGAAGACTTAGATGTATATCTCTGGTTTGTTGGACTCAACTGGCTGAACAGAAAGTAAATGAGGGGTTTCTAGTAATAGTATCGAACATGTAAACGTATGTAACTTTGGTTGTAAATAGTTGGAGGCGAACACTAGAGTTGTGTTCCCCTTGGATTCTCGAATCCGTAGGTTTCTCATGCATTGTTGAACCAATCCAGTATTTTTCATACAAATTTGATAAGTTATGTACCATAAACTGTCTTGTAGACTCATTCACAGATTTCATCCTTTACCCTTTGAGTCTTAGGATTTTGCATTACTAACCTTTACCCTATATTCTAGTTAATAATTACCTTTTGTGTCTCAAGTTATTAGATGACAGTTAAACCATCTTACATAGATAATACTGATTATCCTAGATCGACAATTAAACTTTAAATTACTGTTATAATTATCTTTTCCTAGTCTACTTCTCTTGTGGAGTAAGTAGCAATTACCTAGGCGGGATCCTAACATTTGCAACCACTATAACAACTATCAAAACGAAGATAATATAGTGCATGCACAAATATTGGTTTAGAATGACATCACACTTCACCTAGTTTATCAATATGCCAGGTTCCCACAACCTTAACTAAGGGTTTTATCCACTAATTCTTGTGAAACGATCAACAGAGTTCATGATAAAAGCCATTACATAATATCACAAGAATAATTGAATAAAAATCAAAGTCAAAAACTAAATTATCAACTAAAATCTATACAAGAGCAATCCAAGGATCAAAGACGAATATTGGAATCAAAATATAAGTTGTAAGTGTTAAGAGTACGTAACCTAACTGCAAAACTTCAATAAGGTATATATATAGTACACAAGGAAACCCTAAAAATCAAATCTTGAATGAAAAAGAAAATTTGAGGTTGGTGGCCACTTACTTAGGCCATATACGAACCGTATGTCCCATACACAGACCATATATGGGCATGGGTAAGTGCCAAAACTCAAATATAGAACCTGCAATTCTCAAGACTTTTGATCTTTGCACTATGATGGGTCACATACGGACTATATATACCACATCCGGACCGTATATGGACATAGGATAGTGTAATATCTTTTTTTTTTCCTTCTTTTGAGCCTTTGGATTTTAATTTCTGATACATACTTAGGTCACCTACGCCCGGTAAGTGTCACATACACCCAAAACATCCTCAATAAGTAGACAAAAACTTTAGTTTTCATCTTTTTCTTCAGTTTATCATCCAAAACCTAATTTCCTTCAAAACATACCCAAAATACATCATATCTAACAAAACAACCTAAGAAACTTGCTAATTTTCACCATTTTAAGCATCAAAAGTGCTTTATTTCTATAGAACATCAACACCCTCTACTTTGAACGTTTGTACGTCCTCAGGCAACACAACAAAACCAAACAAAAACACAATACTTAACTAGAAGAATCTAAGTTATCTAAAGTAGTTAGTCATCACTTGAAGCTCAAACACATTACCCCCTCCTATATAAAAAAGTCATAACCAAATATGTATAATCATGAAGCACAACAACGTGACACAATAGGATCAAGATATTACTATTACATTAGCAACAAACAACCATGCATA
Organism: Capsicum chinense; assembly: GCA_026120095.1. Taxonomy (NCBI): domain Eukaryota; kingdom Viridiplantae; phylum Streptophyta; class Magnoliopsida; order Solanales; family Solanaceae; genus Capsicum; species Capsicum chinense. Next base: position 182,516,742 of record JAPEIP010000004.1, on the reverse strand, counting down.
TATACAAGTTACACCACTGAATAAGTAAGCAACTAGTAATGCTACTCATGTGTCCTCATAATAAAAGAAGTCCTACTCACTCGTATGAAATAAATATTTCAATGCGGGGACGGTCAAGAGACACTCACACTCAAAAAAGAAATTCAACCAATGCTCATCAAATACCATAGGCTTGCCCTTAATTTCTTTACCTTGGTTTTCATATAATCAAGTTAGGATCACTATAGGAATTTATTCGGCTTGTGGTGTAGGCTTGGGGGCTAGTGTGGTACATATGGATATATCAAGTCACTAAGCCTCCTTGACAATACACTAACTTTTGGGTCCATACATTAACAAATTTCCTTTTGTTCCACCCTTATTTCTCCCTTTTATTCTTTTATACACATTTGGGTTGGGGGTGGTTTCTTTTATTCATTTTTTTCCTTTTTCTTTTTATTTTTTCATACTTTTCTTTTTTTCCCTTTTCTACCATACCCAACCCTACTAACTCTTCTATTATTTTTCCCTTCTTCTTACCTACTCTATATCACACACCTCTATAATATCTACCCTCAACTTGGGTAATTTTCCCGAGTTGAGGTGCATAATGTCTAAGAAGGACCAGGGCCAAAATAGATTCATTGCAACACAAATAGAAAGGTGAAAAGTGAAAATAAAGAGAGGCTATAAGGTTCACAAATAGGATCAAAGGGTACTATTTCACATTGGTAAGGTCATTAGGCTGAAAGTGGACTAGAATAAAAAATGACCTATTATTTTTTCCAAACCAACTATCCTACAACCTAGGCAAGACCAACTGGGAAAGTTCTGGATTTAACATCCATAGGGAACTAGGTAGCATTTCACATGCACATGGCATAAAATCACATCCCAAGCCACTACCTATCCGGTTCATGCACAAGTTGTCTATGGTTATCATGTCCCTAATTCTAATGCCATAACAAGATCCACAAATGTCATAAATATATACATTCATATAGTTCTAAAAAAAAATTTAGAGGGTAATCATTTTTTCTTAAAATCAACAAAAAATATGACAACTGTCCAAAATACTTAAAAATATCCTAATTATACAAAAAAAAACCCAATCACCAAAAAAACACATCACAATATAAATTTTAAACCTAGACATGTAAATTCTACAACCATGCTGTGATCGATATGAAAATAAGCACAACAACAAAAACTGCGGTGGCTCTGGTATACCCCACCCCTAATTGAAAACTACACACTATCCCCAATATGCTAAATAAATATAAAGTAAGGGAATGAGGACATACCTGGGATACACTAGGCATCTGTGTCATCGTCGCCCTTAGGTAAGGGTATTGGAGCAATAGAGGTGATGGTAGTGATAGTGCACTACTAGAAGATGCAACCATTGCTATCTCGGCCTTTCTTCATCGATCAATAGATATGGTCTCCACCGCCTCATGTCTGACCTATTTTAGGGCTTGGTCATATGGTATAGTGGGATCCTGTAGGTCCCCCTCTCGCCTTCTGTGGTCCTAACTACATAGAGCGTACCATCAACCTCCACGAATAAATCAAAGCATATGGTCCCACGCGTAGGTGCTGACTGAATAAATAGGGGCACAACTAGAGGGATGACAGATATATGGCTCTTAATAAGAGAGCATACCTCTGCTCTAAGTACCTCTACTTTCTCCCTAATATCACCTACATCTAGCACTTTAATGATACTAAACCGGGATGATACTTGAACCTCAAAAGCATCTATGCATGTATGAAACTCAGCTTATAGCTCTTATATAATAGCTTGGTATGTAGACTCTAATCTAGCTTCTGCCATCTCTAATATAGTTTAGACCCATGCCCGAATCTGTCTATATAAAGTAGACACCTTGACCTCGATATTCTGTAGTCGAGTGTCAGTGACTCTATGACTCTACACCAAACTTTGCAAAAACTCATGAGATTCTAGCATCAAATCTAAAGCAACAACTATAGTGGATGGGCAAGGAGGGACTGAAGATGCATCCACTGAGTTTAAAGTAGAAGCTGGGGCTTAAGTACATGTAGTGGGGGTCTCACCTTGAGTACTCAACTTGGGGGCCTCTCTCTGATCCCCCATCTCAAAATCCATACTAACCACCATATCACCTCCCTATGTGTCAATAGACTCTATGGGGACTGATGGGCCCTCAGATGGGATCGGAGGCACTGTAGTGGGCACATGGGGCCTGTTGGGAAGGCCCAGGTACGCCAAATCCTTCATTGTCCTAGTCTATGCTGTGTACATCACCTATACTCTCTTCTTAACTCCTAGCATCTTCGGTACGCCGACCATATCACATAACCATTAAATAAGGCATGGGAATGGTAGAGTTGTAGCCCTTCCAAAAGCTCTTTCATAAAGCTCACACCAAATAGTAATAGCAAAATTAATATCCAGCCATTATTCTAGTAATCAATGCAACTCCATCCCAAGTCAATACATTATTTATACCAGTCTAACGTAGTCTGTAATAAATAAGCAGCCATAGAACTTAGCAACAAAAGTAAGAACCACCTTCTTTATCATATCCTGCCCCTCTATCTAAGAGGTATCGTCACACAGAGGTAAATATAGATAGTAATCCATATCACCATCTTAACTCTCTCACTTATATACTAAACATCACACATAATATGTCTATCACATGCAACCCTCAATTTGTAATCAGGCCCATAGAGAACTCGATAGATGGTTGTTGATGAAATATCTACCATAACCCCTTTCACATGAATCTCCTCAAGATAAGGATGCTCAGTATACCTCAGAAGACCTCTACTCTTTGGCATAGTCAAGGCTACTATAGCATGGTATGATGTATAGAATTCCTGCACCAAGGTTGGCTTATAAGAACCTAGGGGTCGAGTCATCTACCCTAACTGATATCTATCAAAGGTAGCGTGCAGCAGTGGTGGACCAACCAACCCAAACAAATGAATATGTCTCTCCTCATATATAGTACTCATGGTCTGGCCGAATTGGGTAATATTGCTTTTTTACTCAAAAATAGTCCAAGGTCCCTCTACGTACCATCTCGGGTTTACCTCATCAAGAGAATTCTCTAAGATATAGTGGGGTTAGATGACTGATCATATATAGCTGGTGCCTCTGCATCTGATGTTGTTACCTATTGTGTGGCCTGGTCTGTACCCTTTTCAAACTGGGATACAACTGTTGATTCCTCCTCATCTACTGCATCAGACTCATCTTGGGACCCCTTCTCAGACTGGAGGTCCTATATAACTGCTGTGGGAGGTGACTCTTCCTACTCTTCCTATTTATTCTCATCATCACCTTCACCCTCCTCCCCCTCATTATCAGGTAGGTGTAGAGAGTGTGGTTGTGATCTCTAGGATGTCTTCATCCTTGGCATGGACATAGCCTAAACAACCTGAATAGACGTAATTTGAGTCCTAGGCTAAGTAAAAATAGGCCGTCTTCCCCACTGTAAATCATCTGGAAGATGCACGACCATGGTGCCTATAATAAGAGTCTCACCTGCAAGCCATCTCTGGGCCCTAGTCACTTAGCATGTTTCCATGGTTGAAGCTGCTCTAATCTGTATAATTAGGTACTTTTTCACCGAGACACTAGGATCGAGGGACTCATCCTATGTCCTAGAAGGTCTAACTTTCTTCTTCGATGCCATGTGTAAATAAAAAACCAATTGTTAGCCTCCAACAGATAATGACGGATTGCAAAATTCGAAAAAAATCTCAAAATTTGATAACTTTGAATTTTCCTTCAATTTTCACATCGCTAGAACTTGTACTCGGTTGGAACAAGTCCAATTTGCACATGAATATCAAGAATGAACTTTTTCAATAAAAACTTAATGTGCAAAATTTTGGTGTTCCTCTACTTTTTCAAGTTCAACTTCTGTTTAAAGCATAAAATTTGGGTTTAATTCACGAACAATGCCCTACATTAGGATTTTTAGGCTAGTTCAAGGATCCATCATATAAGCATGATATTTCCAACATATTTTTCATGAAAGTATCATACCACTTGCTTATTTTAACTTTAGAACAAGATACTATGAATAGGAGCAAAGAACTTTACCTTTTAGATGAAAAACTGGAAGTGAATTATGAAGAAGTAAAATAAACCCGAAGTATAAGCACATATATAACACTTTTGAACAAGTTGGTTCCTCAAACAAGTAATAATGTAACCTTTTGTTGCATGTGGGAAAAGTTTGAAATTTAAGAGGGAGGTTGGATTTTAAGAATTTAGAAGAAATTTTGAGAATTTCTAAGTGTTAAAAATAATTTTAAGGGGTTAAATTGAGGGGGGGCGGGGAGGGAGGGGTCGGTTTAGGGTTTTGTTTAAGTGTGGGTAGGCCAAAAATTCTAAACAAAATTGGGCCCAAAATAATGACCACTTATGGCTGCCACATACGACCCGTATGTAGTACATACGGTCCATATATGCCAATATGGGTCCCAATTTTCATCCAATTTTCTTGCTCTATGGACTTTGTATTCTGACACTTACTTTGATACTTACAAGGTCATAAGTGGTATTTACGACCCTTCAAGTAATTTAGTTGGTTAAAGTCCCAAAATTCACCCTAAAAAATCCTTAAAATTTTCTCTTTTTCAGTTAATTACAACTTACGTGGCCCACATGGGACTTATGACCTTGCTAAATTGGTCACCAAGTATTCTTACCTGGATGTTGATGAATTGAGCAATTTTTACCGCTTTCTGGGCCTTTCCTTATTCTATTTTACTTACAAAAAAAATAAAAACAAATGTGAACACTAAAATAGTAGGTTGCCTCCCACCCAGTGCTTGATTTAATGGTGCGGCATGACATGGCTATGTTGGTTACTCAAACTTCACTAACAAGCCCATGGGTTGCCTCCCATGCAATGCTTGATTTAACATCGCGGCACGATGCGGGTACCTCAACTACTTAGAATTCATCGAGGTACCCAAAGGAATACCCTTCGGGGTCATAAATACAATGGATTATCGACACAACCCTCATGTCGGTAGGCTACTTCATGGTTCCTTAGATGTTGAAAGTGACTTCTTTGTTGTTGACTCTGAACTTGCGCTCTCCCTTCTCCATATTGACTATTTCTCTACTCATGGCCATAAATGGTCTTCCAAAAATAATGGCCATTTGGAAGTCGACCTCACACTCCAGAATGATAAAATCGACTTGAAATATGAGGTTGTCAACTTTTACCAGTACATCAAAAGAAATGACCATGAGTTTCTGACAGCGACCAAGCGCACACACAAGTTTACGTGGTCTACCAAGTAATATAGTGTCCTTTAATAAAGATGACTATCGATCCCACAGGGACTTGTGTTAAATAACTATCCAATTTTAGTTTAATAATTGAGATAAAATAACCGAGAGATTTTTAGAATTGTAAACTAAAAGTAAACTAAATTACTGCAGAAAAGTAATAGCTTTTGAAAATTAATGGATAGAGATCAAAGGTTAAGGCTTACAAACAATCATACTATGCCATTGAACTTCATTCAATAGATTTCTTATCTTAGTTGTTGATTCATAGGGTTTATCGCATTATCATGGTCTCCCTACGGCCCTATAAGTAGTTTCGTTGGTTAAAGTCCTAAAATTCACCCCAAAAATCCTCAAAATTTTCTCTTTTTTAGTTAATGTACAACTTTTGTGGCCCACATGGGACTTATGACCTTGCTAAATTGGTCACCAAGTCTCCTTACCTGGATGTTTATGAATCGAGCAATTTTTACCACTTTCTGGGCCTGTACTTATTCTATTTTACCTACAAAAAAAGAAAAACAAATGTGAACACTTAAATAGTGGGTTTCCTCTCGCCCAGTGCTTGATTTAACGGTGCGGCAAGACATGGCTATGTTGGTTACTCATAATTCACTAACAAGCCCATGGGTTTCCTCCCATTCAACACTTGATTTAACATCGCGGCACGATGCGGGTACCTCGACTACTCAGAATTTATCGAGGTAACCAAAGGAATACCCTTTGGGGTCATAAATACAATGGATTATCGATACAACCCTCATGTTGGTAGGCTACTTCATGGTTCTTTGGACGTTGAAAGTGACTTCTTCATTGTTGACTCTGAACTTGCGGTCTCCCTTCTCCATATTGACTATTTCTCTACTCATGGACATAAATGGTCTTCCAAAAATAATGGCCATCTCGAAGTCGACCTTACACTCCAGAATGATAAAATCAACTGGAAAGATGATGTTGTCAACTTTTACCAATACATCAAAAGAAATGGCCATGAGTTTCTGACAACGCCCAAGTGCACACATAAGTGTACGTGGTCTACCAAGTAATATAGTGGCCTTTAATAAAGCTGACTATCGATCCCACAGGGACTTGTATTAAACAACTATCCAATTCTAGTTTAACAATTGAGATAAAGTAACCAAGGGATTTTTAGAATTGTAAACTAAAAGTAAACTAAATTAATGCAGAAAAGTAATAGCTTTTGAAAATTAATGGATAGAGATCAAAGGTTAAGGCTTACAAACAATCATACTATGCCATTGAGCTTTATTCATTAGATTGCTTATCTTGGTTGTTGATTAGTAGGGTTTATGGCATGATCATGGTCTCCTGACCTCTAATCGTCTACCTAACTTAGATTTTACAACTACATCATTGAGCGGGGATGTAATAATCCAATTAGATGCATAAATGTATAATCCTACATGTGAACCAAGTAAGGTATCTAGGTATATCTCTGTCCTAGATGCTAATTCAAATTCCTTATTTTATAAAATAATAAGAACCTCACTCTATTTACCCCCACGTTCTATCTTCCTATTCTCCTCTCGAGATCACAAGGTCGACAATGAATATATTCTAAGGTACATGAATCCTTAAAATAGTTAAAATAAGGATAAAAAAACAACCAAATATGATAAGAAATTCAATAAACTTAAATCAAAATGAAATCAATCATGATCTCAGCCTTAACCCCAAAAAGGGGCGTTTAGCCGCTAATCGACATAACTGTAATCAACATAATTGAATACATGTTATAATCCATAATAAATATAAATTAAAGAGATATAAACCCTAAAATAAGTGTTGAACATCCCCTCTCCTAAGACAGAGACGTCCAAAAGTTAAGTACAAAGTGTTTAAGGTGTGTATATATAGTAGGGGAACAATTATTGTGTGCGATTAGGGGGTGTCACCTATTTTAGAGCATGGGAGTATAGAGGGATACGCCTGTGGTATAGGAGGATCATACTGCCTTAGATCACCGTTGTAAAGGGGTATTTGTGGGCTTATCTACATGCCCTCTCTGGAAGTCCTCTTTTGCGTCTACTCTTAGCCTTGTGCAATTGTCTTCCTTTCCAAGCTTTTGGAGTTGTTTTCCCTTTATTTTACAGTTTTTTAAACATAAATATATCACCATAATCAATTCCAAAAGCATAATACAGCATCAAACACAATGTATTAGAATTCAATACAACAAAACATCAACAACAACAAGCTAGAAACACGAGCTATGACTAGGCTTGCGCCCATTGATCTTTAACTTATTATATTGACTCTTGGCTTGATAAAATTACACTTTGAACATTATGAACAAGTTTTTATACTCATAAATACAAAATAATATCATTAGGAACTAATTTGACACATTAGAATCCATCGTGATAGACTAGAAGAACACCTAGCTCAAGCTAGTAAAACTAGTTTTCTCGTCTAGGCTCTAATTAAATGATTTGAACCCCGAATTTTTTGAAAACACTTTTAAGAATTATAATCACATACATTAACACTTAAATGCTTATTTATATTATCATAAACACATAAATTACATGAATTATCCTCAAAACAAGGCTACATAGGCTAGGATAGCAACACTAGAGTGAATAAATACACCTAACATTAGTTTATTCATAGTACGGTCTTCCATAAACAACCGCATACTAGTCAAATCTGGAGGTATCAAGCCTAATTTCTTGAATATGACCATCGTCATCACATTAATGCAGGCCCCTAAATCATATAAGGCTCTGGTGAATCTAGATGTCTTGATAGTACATGGAATTGTGAATGCTCTGGGATCACCCTTTTGCTAGGATAGACACTTAGAAGTGACCACACTGCAATGGTGCACTCCTCAGACATCTAAAAAACTAGCATTCTATTTCTTAATCACCAACTCTTTCATAAACTTGGCATATCCAGGCATCTGCTCTAACACCTCAAGAAGAGGGATATTCAAGCTTAGATCTTTTAACATCTCAATAAATCACTTGAATTTCACTAACTCTTTCTTTTGATTTATTCTTTTAGGAAAAGGTGGAGGTGGTTATGGAATTTATCTCACTGTAGGCTTATCAACCTTTCCCTTGTAATGACCCTTCAGGTCATTATCCGTATTCTTGCTTGCTTCCTCTGACAGAGCTTCTCTATAGCTATCCCAAGTCATTAATGACTTGTGGGCATTGATAGTTCAATTACCTGATGGTTCATTTAGGTTTTAGAACCCCTTTCTAATTTTGAACTCTTTATTGGTCCTAATCAACCACTAAATGAAAACTTTGGTAAAACAACCTCATATGTAAAATCCGACTTCTCCAATGCATTTGAAACGTCAAAAATTGTGGTATTTTATTTCTTATTTGCTTAAAACGGACCTCTGTAATACCCCATATGTTTCTCAGCTAGGAGACGAACCATTTTTCCTAGTATGAAGCCTCCTGTCCTGTGAGTAGCATTTTAGTGCATGACTTACAATGAGTATCCTAGCTATAATATAGCTTATTATGCTTTAATCATTTTCGTATGAGTCACTTAGTGTTTGATTTTGTAAGGGTTATATTTGAATGAGTATAACATAATGTTAATGTGGTATTTTGGCTGATTTAGACTCACCAAATTGTAGAGAATTGAAATAGCTTTCCAACAATACCAATTTTGCCTTAATCCAATACCCGAGCGAAAAGTTATGCCTATTTTTGTGAGAGACAGTAAGGATAGGCGATTGGTTAGGCACCGCCCAACCAAACTTAAGCGATTGGGTAGGCGCCACCTAAGTCAGTTCCAGGTGCCAAAAACATTTCATTTTGAGTTATTTTAAGGGTAATTAAGTCTTTTAACACTCCTTACATGTCCCTAAACTTAACCCTATGAAATATATAGCTTCTAAAAACATTACAACCCTATTAACATCTCAAAGCTCATCATTTAAGAGCACCATAGGAGAAAAACAACTAGGGTTGCACAATCAAGCTTGAAGATCAAATTTCAAGGAAATTCCTTCATAAATCATCAAGAACCTCCCTTCCAAGGTATGCGTAGTGTTCATCCACGGATTCCTTTCATCCAGGGAGTTCAAGAATCAATCTTTAAAATACAAAAGCTTGGTTGATTGTGGTGATATGATCATACCCATGTTGATGCTTGTTTGTTTTGCTAATATAATAGTATTGTGATTGTATACCTCATGAAAGTTATGTTGTTAGTCGAAAAACATGATCTTTAGATGGATTGATAGAATGCAAATATGAAATCCAACTATACCTTAAAGAATGTATGTAAGGTGTTCGATAAAATGCCTAGTATGTTAGAACTTCATATTTACATGATTTTATGATATCTAAATAACAAGTTTATGTTAGTCATACACTCCAATATGAATTTCCATGCAAATTATGTGTTGTTATTGTTGTGGTATAAAACATGTATGATAATGGAGATATAAATTATGCACACAAAATATATCCATGCTTTCCCTACCATGTTTCAGATGTTAAATAAATACATGAAGTATAATATCCCCAAATCATTACAATATGAACTAAACGTTATATGTTGCCGTTCCCTTACACTTGAATAGTTTCCATGCGATTGCTATGAATAGTATATGTTGTCGGAATGCCCATGATATTAGAATATGAGATTTATGACTTGATTATAAGCATTCCTGTTCATGATAGATATTATGATGACCATGTACTTCATG
>JAPEIP010000004.1:182462843-182482111 GCA_026120095.1 Capsicum chinense | reverse complement strand
AGTTGGGGGTTTGTCCCAATGGCTCATTGATTTTGCTGTATAGAGGCTATGTCAGACTAGTGTATTATTGGGTTGGTTTGTGTATAGACATTCCATATATGTACAGTCTAACGATATTCTGTGCCATGTGCGATGTGATATGATATGTACTTATATATACATCCTTAGCGTAGCGTGTATGTTGTTGTGTTGGAACCCAAGGGTAGTGTTTTGGATTAAAGGATTAGCTTGAGGCTACGTGTAGCCTTAGGCACCGTGTGGTATCTCAGGATGATATTTCAGGGCGTTACACTCGCATTAATGATTTATTAGACTAGCTTTAAGGCGCAACCATATTTTCTAAGATAGATTTGAGGTCCGATTATCATCAATTGAGGATTCGGGATGAGGATATCCCGAAGACAGCCTTTAGGACCCGTTATGGTCACTATGAGTTTTTGGTGATGTCTTTTGGACTGACTAATGCTCCATCTCTGTTTATGGACTTGATGAATTATGTGTTCAGACTTTATCTAGACTCTTTTTTTATAGTGTTCATTAATGATATCCTTGTGTACTCGAGGAGTAGTGAGGAGCATGTGCAATATTTGAGGGTTGTGCTCCAGGTTTTAGAGAGTATGTGATTTTCCCCAAGTTCTCTAAGTATGAGTTTTGGCTTGAGTCAGTATCTTTTCCCAGATATGTGGTGTCTAAGGCGGGTATTATAGTAGACCCGACTATGATTTCAGCAATTTATGATTGGACTAGGCCTATATCTCCAACTGAGGTTTGTAATTTTATTGGTTTGGCTGGTTATTATAGGTGTTTTATTGAGATCTCTGCTACCTTATCATCCCATATGACTAAATTGACTCAGAAGGAAGTTCCTTTATGATAGTTCAAAGAGTATGAGTTGAGCTTTGAAAAGCTTAAGGATTGTCTCATTTCAGTCCTGATATTAGCTCTTTCTATTAAGGGTGAGGGATTCACAGTGTTTTGTGATGCTTTTAATATTGGTATCGGTTATGTTTTGATGCAGCAGGGTTATGTTATTGCTTATGCTTCTAGACAACTTAAGGTGCATGAATGTAACTACCCCACTCATAATTTAGAGTTTATGGTGGTAGTTTTTGTGCTTAAGCTCTGGAGGCATTATTTTTATGCGTTGTGAGATTTTCATCAATCATCATAGTCTTCAGCACCTTATGACTCAGCGAGAGCTTAATGCTCACAATCATAGATGGATGGAGTTGCTAAAGGATTATGATATGAATTTTTTGTATCATCCGAGTAAGGAGAATATGGTGCCGGATACCTTGAGTCGTAGGGCATTGAGTATAGGTAGTTTGGCTTGTATTTTAGTTTCTCAGAGGCTATTGTCCTAGGACGTTTAGTCCTTAGCCAATTTAATAATTCGCCTCGATATCTCAGATCCTGTGAGAATTTTGGCTTGTGTAGAGGTGAGGTCCTCCCTATTTGAGCAAATTTTTGATTGTCAATTTGAGAATGATAAGTTGTGCCTTCTCTACGATTGGGCAGTGAGCAGTGAGTCTGGGAGATACACCATGGATTTTGAGGGTATCTTGAGATTTCATGGTTATATTTTTGTTCCCCGCCTTGATGATTTAAATCAGTCTATTTTGCATGACGCTCACAGTTCTAGATATTCTATTCATCCCGATACGACCAAGATGTCTAGATATTTGAGGCAGTTGTTTTGGTGGGATGGTATGAAGAGAGATGTGTCAAACTTCATAGCTCTTTGCTTGTGTTGTCAGCAGGTTAAGGCCGAGCATCAACATCCCGATGGATTGACTCAGAGATTGCCTATTCTCAAGTGGAAATAGGAAAGGATCACGATGGACTTCATTAGTGGTTTGAATCATACTTCCCATAGTCATGATGGTATCTGGGTTGTTGTGGATCATTTGACCAAGTCGGTATATTTTATTCCTATTCAGATGACCTTAAGTATAGAGAGATTAGCCCAGATTTATGTTCGAGAGATAGTTTGTTTGAATTTGGTCCTTACATAGTTTTGCGAAGGGATGGTAAGGTTGCATATGAGTTGGAGTTGCCTTCTAGTTTGAACTCCATTCATCCGGTATTCTATGTCTCTATGTTGATAAGGTGTATAGGTGATACTTTATCGGTTCTTTCTTCAAAAAGATTTGGTATCTTAAATTCTTTATCTTAGGAAGATATCTTGATTTCAAATATTGGATAGTCAAGTTCGTCGGTTGGAAACCAATTATGTGGCCTCGGTTAAGGTTTTATAACAGAAACTCAAGTTGGAAGAGGCTACTTGGGAAGCGGAAGAGGATATGAAGTCCAAATATCCTTTCCTGTTTTCTGCTCCAGGGATTTGTGTGGAAGGTATGTGTTTTTCATCATACTTTTGTTTTCAATCTTTGTTAAAAAGATTGATTTCTTTCCCTATTTGTTTTATAACTTAGTTAAAGGTTAGAATCGGTGTTGGAGTGTAAATCATTCTTGTACAACCTTGTTCCATCAGTTGGGGATTAGTGACCCAAGTAGGGAAGAATTGAAACACCATGGGTTTTGATTATTGGAAATTTCCTGAGTTTTGGCTTCTGGACATCATACGACTAGGGGGTACTAGTCGTCTGATAGGGTACCAGTGGTTGGTCTTTTTCATATTTTAACCAGTGTAGGTTGGTTTTTGTCAAAGGTATAAATGGATCATATTAGTTATATGTTAGGGTATTAGTGGTATGATGCCACCCGTATATCGCCCAATGTTTAACCTAGAAGAGTCTATTCTACCTAAGCTATGGATTAACAGTACTGGTCATATTATTGCATACGGATTATCCTTAGTGGTTGTATGTTGGACAGTGTTAGGGTCCAAGGATAGGCCTAGGGTACGAGATAATGGTACCACTCCTACCCTAGGGTAAGATTTGGTGAGGTGGTCGTACCCTTCTATGAGAGTTTTATACTGTTTAAGTTGGGAGAATCTGGACATTTACCCTCTTAACCTCTTAAGGCCCCACTACTTATAACACTCTTGTGACATTATTTTACCTTATTATTCTAATCATAAACACTTAGAAACTCTCTCAAATTCTCTTACGATATTTGTGTCAAGAAAGTCTAGGATTTCATCAATAAGTTAATTTGGGGCTAACAAGGGTGGTTTCTCTCCATCATTTTTGTAATCTAGGACATGTTACTCCTCCCTCATTGTTATTACCACTAAAGGCATTTTTTATGTATAGTTTTCATTGCATAATCATTGTATGGTTTTGGGTTTTGAATATATAGTGGGGTTTTGGTTATTAATGATTTGGTTATAGTTTTCCTATGTTTTAATTATTGTTTTCATATTTTAATGGTGGTTTGAACATGTGGTTGCACGGAAGTGGTTAATTGGTACATGGTTTTGGTTTTGAAAACTAATGTTCTCAACATGTTTGATAAAATACATACGAGAATGTTTTTACTATATTGTTGAACTTTTATTGAAAACTTTGTATGGAATTATGTGGTAATGGAACCTTAACTGGTTTGGATGGTCTTTAATGGATAAATAGTAAGGTCATAGAGGTCATGGTTATAGATTAATTGTATACACTTGTGGGGTACATGGGAATCCCCCAACCAACTTAATAATATAATCTGTAGGTACATATGAATCCCTTTTTTAAATAGGATGGTTAAGAACATTGCTTACAAGTTATGGTCAGTATGACAATACCACTCCTTATAACCTTGGATAATAATAAATGGAATTGATGATTTGATTGTGTGCTAATGATTTTAATTTGGAAATTATGGCGGGGTGTGATACCTAACTGTGAAGGTGTGAGTCTTATTGACGGACACTGGAAACTCATGTTTTTCGACATGAGGATTTGTCACGGAGACCACATATATAATACTTATGGTGTACATGGGAATCCCCTAAGTTGCACTTGTATATATGTATCATGGAGAGCGAAAGGTACACGGGAATCCCCTACTCCTATGTTATATCCAATTTGAGCGACTACATGCATCGGGCCACTTTTAAGGGGTAACACTGGACCCATATATCCCGTGGGTGGTTCTAGGACGATTAAGCTACATATACCAAGGTTAATTATTTTAAAGGCATACTAAACCTGATTTTCTCTCCCAGCACAAATATATATATATATGTATGGTTGTGTATTCATATGATTGTTTACTTGGTTTTAAAGGATAGCATTATTTTATCCTAATCCTGAGTGCATGCTAGAATTCAATCGTCAACCTATCTTTGGGTGCTGTATCCCCAAATGATGTAGGAACCGACCATTCTACTTCTCCTGCTTAGTGATCGAATTGTGGATTAGCTTGTGCTGGATTAAAGTGGTGAGCTTTCATATTTAGAAAGGATCCATTTCATATCATGGATGTCTTTACAAGCTTTAGTCATTTTATAGACTATGACTTTGGCTATGGTCGGGGGCATGTACCGATCGGATATTGTTGTACTTTCTGTTAGAGGCTTTGTGGGAATACTATGGGTTATTATGGGCAGTGTCAGCAATAGTGTCAGCCTTGGAATTGGCATTGGTAATGGGGCTGATACAATATGACTTTATTTGAGTTATGATTGTTCCATTTTATTTTGGATTATATATATAAACATATTGGGTTATTGTCTTGGTTTGGTTGGTTATTGGACAAACTGACTTGGTTGGGTTGGTTTAGGAAATAGACTTATCCCAAAGTCAGTATATATGCAAATATGCTATGGTTTTATATGTCTGAAATTCATTTGACTCAAGGTATGTGTTTGGAGGTTGGGTTGGGTATCGAGGGTGGTCCTTGGTCCTGGTTGGACTTGGGATGCCCATCATAATAAGTCCCCAGTTCGGGTCGTGTCATGGCTCTACCCTCAAACATGTTTTCCTTAAAGCGTGATATTTAAATGATTATTGATGTGTTGTGGGTTTTGATATGGGTTGAGGGTTTTGATAATATTGGTTCTTAAATTGTTTTTCGATGAATTATTATACATTGTTTATGCTTTGCTAATAGTTTTGAACATGTGGGTTGCATGATTATGGCTAATAAACTAGGGGATTGTGATTTCCCCTAATTTTGTGAATCTTGACAATTCAATTGGTAAGAACCTCAATAAAATATTGTGAAATTGGGTTCGAATGTTAAAAGTATGCATATTAAACTATCATTAAAAATCTATTTGCATGGCATAAGGTCTTATTGAAACATAAATGGGTTTGAGTCACAATTGATTATATAGGTTTGAGTCCCAATTGTTTAAACATTTTTGTATCCCAAATGACTAATTACTTTGAAGTCCTTTTGGCCGAGAAGTTAGAATCTCAGTAGGCTAAGTAGTTTACATGGCATGATAATGAACTTGCAAGTGATGTTGGTATGACTATACAAATGAGAAACCTTAATGCATATTTGGTTCGCTTAATTGGGAATGTGTACTAAATGTTTTAATTAGGCCTAAAAGAGTGTTGTGTAGCAGGTTCGTGAAAGTGGTGCTCCCATGGGACGAACACTGGAAACCATGTTTGCCGGCACGAGTGTCTAAATGGCTTGGGGTTCGAATCCCCTTGCCTATGACCAGGGAGCTTCAAGATCCCTTTACTATATGATTGAGAGGTGTGAGTCCTCCATATCACATTACATGATCGGGTGTTCAAGCCATCTTAGTATATGAGTGGGAGGTTCGAGTCCTCTGTGCATATATATGATTAATCTGCGGTTTGTGCAGCTACACATAATAGGGCCCGACCAGTTGGTGCAGTTTGGGGCCAATATAGCCCATGGGTACTATTATGGTGGTTAAGCTACACAATACAGTTTAAGGTTTTAAAGTTCATGCTAAGTAGTATATATATACGCAATATATATATATATATACATTTGCAAATGGTTTTGTACACTTAATTTGGATTAGTTTTGAATTATTGATCACGACATTATTTTTTTCCCCTATCAATGAGTTACATGCTAGCACTCAACCCGCTAACCGTCTACGTATGTCATATGCCCATGTGATGCAGGAATTAGCCATACCTATACTACTCTTAAAACATTGATTAGTTGAACGTGGGATAGTTTATAAGTTAGACTGAAGTGGTGAGCTTCCACACTTCAGAAGGATTCATTTCATGATGTATCTTATTTACATCATAGACTCTGTTTCTGAGTTGTTTTTGGCTATCGTTGGGGGAATGTCTTGACTTAATTAATTTTGGTTTTGATTAGAAGGGTTTTGGAATAATATATGATATTAGAAAAAGGACAAGAAATTGAAAATACAACTAATAGAAGAGAGATAAAGAAGAAACTAAAACTAAAGAGGCAAGACACAATTCGGATTCAAGACAACAACAGAAGATAAGAACATGAAAATAAAGATAGATAGTGACACATAACAACTACAATACCAAAGTAACCAGGGTGTGTATCAAACACCAAGACCCACCTAAGTTTGTAATTAAAACACCACACTCTTACATTGACACAAAATGGACTCGAAGCTCCCCAAAGTACCAACGTCTCTAAGCGGAATTGTCAACTCAAGTGAATCCACATTCAAGCTAGCCTTAGTTACAATGACTTTTCCAAGTCCTACACTACAATGGATTTTCCAATCCCTACACTAAAGCACTCTCTCTTAAGAGAAGAAAGTTTTATTCAATATCATTCAACAACTAATGAAAAATAGAAGCCTACTTGTCTATTTATAGTTATTACATTCAATGACCAAAATACCCTTAATGAAGGGTGTTCCTATGGATTGTAAAAGAGAGGCATCAAAATACCACAATGCCCATAATTAAGCTTAAGTTGAGGTGCCTCTTTAGTGTAATGTATTGAAGCATAAAAGTCATTCTTTCCCTTAATGAAAGTAAAAAACTAGGCTCCCTTGCACTGTAGGTTTTGGGGTGTCAAACGTCCTTCTTCACACTTCACTTATGCACTCCAGGTCTTGGGTTAACACACTCTCTCACTCATCCATCTTTATGGTCGTACCCGTAGCATCCTCCCTTCTTGAAAAAAGATTCGATCTAGAATCAATACCTTGCAAAATCAAGAAATGATAAAAAAGCACACATCCTCTTGGAATGAGGGTTAGATTAGAAAAATACATAACATCAATATGCCAAGGCGGATCATAATTGACATATAACCAAGAGTCCTTCATGTTACACATTAGGAAGCCATTTACGAATGCACCAAGGACTTGGATATGACAAATATCAAGAAGGAATGCACCTAATTTAAGAGTAACTCTCCCCACCCTAAGATGACACAGGGATCAAATGGGAAGAATGGCCATAGAGATGGGTCTAGACGACACTCCTCTTTTCCATAGTATTCACCCAAACTACATGAAATACTTTCTACAATATCTACGTATCATCAAAAGCAAATAGAGAGTATAGAAAGGTAGCACTCAAGTCAACTTCTACTAAGGTTTCCTCGTATGTGTACTTACTACTAGTTTCCCAATTATCACCATGATTACTCTTAACAATAAAGTCATACAAAGTAGCAGAAGAATTCATTTCTAGGACTACACATTCTGTACCCATAAGAGTACTCTCATATTCTAAGAGAAATTTCCATCTTTAGGAGGAATGTTTCACACCATAGTGGGTTGGAATATAGGCTATAACTTCCAAGGTAAGCTATGCCGTCAACATTACTCACACCACTAGGTTCATTAGGAGTGAGTAAGCTATCTTCAAATAAAATATTGTACTAATGAGTGACGGATCTATCCCGTAGACAGATCTGGGACAATCAAGCTCACTCTCTATAAGGTCACTATTAAATTTCAAAGATGTTTCATGCACATGATTATCCCTATGAGCCTAGCAAACATTAGAATATACACCATAAGAAAATCTCATGGGTTCACTCCTATTTTTAATTGCATAATTTCTTTGAGCAAAACTAACAAAAAGGCATTCATCACACATTATGCTCAAAGAATCATTTCTAACCTCATAATCAACTCCATGGAAATCATCATTAACTTGAGAATTTCAATCACACCATTCACACGATCAAGTAACTATGCTTAAAAGTAAATTGATCATCATGCACACCAAGAGTACTTCCAAGGAAAGAAGCATACACTTCTACACTAAGCAAACCCGAAACTACATCACATTGTCTACTACTACACACATCACAATAGTTTAAACTTAATAGAGTGTAGAGAGTAGTATTGTCACCTCGGTTTGCACCATGGAAGTGCACTTGTTACTTTGAGAAGCTCTTATTATAAGGGAAAGTCTCAAAACTTCCCTTTTAAATCATTTATTCTTCACCCTTCCCAATGTTGGAACTTTTGGCCAAGATATCCATTGGATCATCAATTCTGTGTTTGGGAGGAACACCTTTTGGATTCACCATTGGAATTATATCATCCTAAACCTACACATAAGAAGAATCAATGCTAGGTAAAACGCTAGCATTTTTATTAGGGAGTAGAAAGGGTACTTTGTGGGTAAATTCCATAACCAAGTGTTTCTTTCCATCTTGTTTCCCTCTACAATAGTATTTTACTTGGGTAGGTTGGTTTTGGTTAAGTAGCGGTATTGGATTTTGTTGATGGTAGTGTCTTTGGTTAAGGGGTGTTCGGATTTAAGGCATTAGATGTGGTGGAAGGTAGGGACTTTGGTCAAGTGGAGCATTTGGGTTTGGGATTGGTATTTTGTTTCCAAGTCCTTATTGTTGGACTTGATTTAGTTTAGGATATGAAGGACTATGTAGGTCTCCATTTTGTGGGATTTGGGTTTGGTTTTGTCGATTTTGAACATGGTTTTGTGGAAGTCTTGGAGGATAAAGCATTTGGTAGACGGTATCAGATGGGATGGTAGTAGAGGTGTTTTGGGATTATGTACTAGAAGACATATGGTAGATTTAAGGATTATAGGATCTGGAGTTATTTTTACTCTCAACACGATCCAATCTTCCAATCGTTGTTGTCATGTCACCCTTCATTAATCCCAAATCAGTTCGCACTATCTTTATCTCATTTCTTATTTCAAGGTTAAGAGACTCAAGCTGAGCTAAGATAGCTCCATCAATATCATTTCTCGAGGTTTAGGAAGTTGATCATTCGGGTTCCATAGATAAGGTACCTAAAACAAAGAAACAACCTACAAAATGAATGAACAAGGTAGTTCAAATAACCTCACCAACTCTCATTCTTGATTTTACCTCACACTTGATTTCACAAGTGTTAAAAATTTGGGTTGTACTTTGTGAGTGATTGAAGGATGAGTCTAATTTTTCCCAGAATAGATTTTCATTTGATTTTACTTAAAGAAAATTTTCTTTCAGACTTAAACCAACAAAACACAAAATGAGAAAAGCACACAACGAACGATAACACGAAAGAAAGGACTCTGGACTAATTCTCAAACTAGTAGATAGTTACTAGTTTGCAAATTAGTGATAAAATCCATAAAATTGAAACTAGAAACATAAAATTAAAACTAAGAAATACTAGTTTGAGAAAAATTTTGGTTTTACACAAATGATGATGCGACACCTTGTGATTGGACGTCCAACTTATCAAAATTTTGTTTTTCGAATTTTGTGTCTCGGCCAAATATTCGATCAATGGAGTCTATTTTAGGTTTTTGGAGGCAAAAATACAAAGGTTGGATCCTTTTTAAAGTTCAAATAAATTGAAATTGGCATGGTCCCCCCTCCCCCCCGTACTTTTAATTGTATTTGAAGATTCCTTTTGTTTTTGTTGTTTTCATCTTTTGGAAAGACTAGGAAACTTCTTGGAACTTACCTTTATAAAATAGTACACTATCTTTCCTCCCTTTTTAAGATCAAATATTCCTTTTTGAATATTCTTCTCCAACAAGATATGAAGATTGAGGAAGAACAACAAGAATATTCAAGAGTTGACCAAGTTTGACCACAAGGCAAATGACCTCAAAATTTATTTTTTCGTGTAGATCTAGGTTCTCTTTGCCAATCCAAACACAAATAGCTCAAAATCAATAATATATCATCCAAAACACAACACCCCACGAACTCCACC
Organism: Capsicum chinense; assembly: GCA_026120095.1. Classification (NCBI taxonomy): domain Eukaryota; kingdom Viridiplantae; phylum Streptophyta; class Magnoliopsida; order Solanales; family Solanaceae; genus Capsicum; species Capsicum chinense. Next base: position 182,472,078 of record JAPEIP010000004.1, on the reverse strand, counting down.
CACAAAAATCTTCAAACTCAAGTTCAACAATGGTGGAATGCTTAAAACAACCCGGATCTTGCTAAAAACTTAGATCTAGAATCTATTAGTGCTAGTGAGATAGGGTCTAGCATTAGAAACTATCGAAAAAAAACAAAAACCTAGTAGATCTAAATGTGAAGATTCGGATCTACCACCAAACGCAAGACTTAAGACTTTTTTTTTTGAAATTTGACACTTTTTTGTGAAGATTTTCTTAAAGGTAACAACAATCCCACACTTAGAATTGTGGGAACAAATCTAATACATAGATCTTGATACCAAATTTTAGGATAAAAGAGGCTAATAAACAAAAAATACAAATAATAGAAGAGAGATGAAGAAGAAACAATCACAAAAGAGGCAAGACATAATTCAGATTTAAGAAAACAACATAAAATAAGAACATGAAAATAAAGATAGATGGTAAGACATAACAACTACAATACAAAAGTAACCAGGATGTGTATAAAATACCAATACCCACCTAAGATTGTAATTGAAACACCACACTCTTACGTTAACATAAATGAGACTCGAAGTACCCCAAAGCACCATCGTTTCAAAGCCGAATTGTCAACTCAAGTGAATCCACACTCAAGATAACCCTAGTTTCAATGACTTTTCCAAGTCCTACGATACAATGGCATTTCTAAGCCCCACACTAAATCACTCTCTCTTAAGAGAAGAAAGTGTTCTTCAATATCATTCAACAACTAATGTAAAATAGAAGCCTAATTGTCTATTTATAGTTATTACTTCAAAGACAAAAATACCCTTAATGAATGGTGCTCCTATAGAGTATAAAAGAGAGGCATCAAAAGATCACAATACCTTTAATGAAGCTTAAGTTGAGGCTCCTCTTTAGTGTAATGTCTTGAAGTTTAAAAGTCATTCTTTCCCTTAATTAAAGTCAAGAACAATACGAACTTGGAGTGTAGGTTTTGGAGTGTCCAACTTCCTTCTTCACACTTTATTTGTACCCTCTAAGTCTCGAGTCAACATACTCTCTCACTCATCTATCCTCCTGGTCTTGCCCGTATAACTGTAGACTTAGTTATTGGTATTAGGTATCGGTATCTGCTTGATTTATGGCATATCATAGATGTCTCTAAGCTTATCTCTTCTATTTTGTTATATGTTTGGAATTCAGTCTTTGTTAGTATGTATGCTCTGTCTGACATAGGTAAAGAGGGTGGTCTCCGGTACACGGTAGACTTGAGATACCCATCACATCCAGGCCTTGGTTTGGGTCATGACATATGTGGTCCTTGAGCTACGAAGTATGCTATGACAATTTCAATTTTTGGATTCGTAAGCATTATCCACAAGGATATTAAGCTTGAGTTTTGACCCAAAGAAAAAATTCTCAATATAAGTATAGATGTTCTCATATACACATGTAGAATTTTATTTTGATTGTATGACAGTGATCGTAGGCTTCTCGGAAGGTAAATGACCTATTTAGAGATTCTTACATGCTTTCGGCAACATCCATGTAGGCTATGCTTACCTTTCTCCTAGACTTTTCTTTCTTTTACAATTAGTGGGATATTGTGTTATTTTTGTATTGGATCTTAAGTCCCAAGTACTTTTTTAGTATTTATTAACTATAATATTCATTTAGGTCCTCTTTCACAAAAAAATTGACTTTGCTTTCCCTTATACTATCCTATGATCATCCTTTAGGACTAGAATTTAACTTCTCTAGTCCTTGTGATGGGATTGAGAAGATCTATCTTATATTTGATAGGTTCTTGACTTAGGTTAGGTTTTTTAGATCGACAGTGGGTCCCACTATTCTTTTTAAGATAGGATGCGTAGAATAGCACCCCATAAACTTAAATATTATAGAGTCAGTTTCTTAGGCTATTACTTTGGTTTGGGTTAAATTTCACATAGCTTTGACACCTGGGTATGGCAATATTTTACCTTAACTCACAGTTTTTTACTTAATAATGGAAACCCACTTCACTATAAAAGACTTTAGATGTGTAAAATTAAGATTATTATTATATGGACTTGGGATGGGTTAAAACACTACGATATCTATATATTGTTATTAATGGAAGTTTTGGTTGTGTTCGGCATTTTCTATATTGTTATTATCTATCAGTTCTTATTTGAACCAAGTGATAGTTCCCAAGCTCCACACACAAGTGGACGTGGTCTACCAAGTAATATAGTGACATTAAAGAAAGTCTAGTATTGATCCCACAGATACTTGTTCCAACAAGTATCCAAAAAGTGTGTGGAGATTTTTAAAACTAAACTTAAAGTAAACAATGCATAAAATAATGACTTAAGAAAATCAGTAAAGTAAAGCCCAGGGTTAAAGCACTTTGAACAATCATACTACTCTATTGAACTTTATTTGGTAAATCGCTTATCTAGGTTTATGATTTGTAGGGTTTATTTCATGATCACGGTCTCCCGACCTCCAATCGGCTACCTAACTTGAACATTACAACAACATCATTGAGGGGGATGTAATAATCCAATTAGGTGCTTCAAGCTATATTCCTACATGTGAATCAAGAAAGGCTTCAAGGTACAACCCTGTCCTAGAAACTAATTCAAATTCCTTATTTCATAAGGGAATAAGAACCTCACTTTGTTTATCCCCAGATTATATCTTCCTATCCCCCTTCCCAAGATCAAAAGATCGACAATATGTGTATTCTTAGGTTAGCTACTCCTTAAAATAATTAAAACAAGGATAAACAAATAACCAAATATGATAAGCAAATCAAACAAAATCAATTCATAGTGATAGGAGTTATGTTCTTCGCTTTAACCACGAAAAGGGGCGTTTAGCCACTAATTAAAATAATCATGATCCAAATAATTGAATACTTAATCAAATCTATTAGAAAGCTAATGTTTGAGAATAAAAACACTAAATAAAGTGTTTTGAAGCCCCCATAATTCTCCAAGACATCCAAAGGTAGAGTACAAAGTGTTTAAAGTGTGTATTAATAGTCGAAGGAAGCCTAAGTCATGTAGAATTTTGAGGCGTCGCATCCATGAGAGCACCGGACTGCCTTGGGCATGATGGTCTCTATGGAACCTCTCCAAGGGGGGTTGTATGGGAAACATTTCACCTCTATAGATGGGGCGCCATAGGCATTATTACACCACTATGGCTGAGGCATCGGGGGCTATTCGCCTTGACTCACTATAATTTGCTTCCAAAATTTTGTCTAAGTGTTCCCCCGCTTCTCCCAGGTTTTATGGTGTTCTTTTACCTTAATTTACAGCTTTCTCCTTATAAAAATATAATATATATCAACTCCTCAAGCACCCTACATTTTTGAACACGACACATTAGAACTCAACACAACTCAACATTACGAACTACAAGCTAGAAACTCAAGCTAAGACAAGGCTTGCACATGTTGAACTTTAACTTACTGTATTGACTCTTGGCTTGAATCAATTGCACTTTTTGAATTTAACAAGTTGTTCGACATAATATAAAACATTAACACCATTAGGATCTCATTTGACATATTATAATCCATCACGACAAACTAGAGCAACACCTAGCTCAATCTAGTAAAACTCGTTTCCTCCTCTAAACTCTAAATGATTTATTTGAACCCAAAATTATTTGAAAACACTTCTAAACATTATAACCATATCCTTGAACACTTGGATACTTATTTATATCATCATTAACACATCAAAAACACGAATTTCCCTCAAAACAAGGCTAAATAGGCTAGGATAACGATACTAAAGTGCATAAATACACCTAACATCACCGCCCCACACTTAAAGCCTTGTTCGTCCTCTAATAACTCTTTATTCTAAGCATTATAATCTGAGCAGACTCTACACTTATAATACATGTGAGACACTCAAGTTAGTGCTACAATGACTACGCAATATGCAAGTTTTTACACTAAGCATGTTATTTACTCAATTGAAAGTTCAAGAACACTACTTAAAAACATCCTAGCCACAAGAATGGACTCACCAAGTTGGAAAACTCATGCATGTTCCTCAATAAAAAGAATTATACAAATCACCCATATTCTTTAAACATGTGCACTCACAAAAAGAGAGTTACCCATAATATCTCACATAAATACAATTTATAAGACAATGGATACAAGAATTAAATTGCGCTCAATCTCACAAGGAATTCACAAGTTACACATAATGAACTATAGGCTTGCTCTTAGTGTAGTACTCCTGTAATATCATAATGTTAAAGCTTAGGATTAAATAGGTCTTAAAATGATGTAATGTAGGCTAAGGGATAGTTAGGAACTATTTTGGCCAAGAATAGTGACTATCTTGCCTAAATGCTTTAATATATCCACTTTGACAATTCAGACCAACCTCCAACAACTAATTTTATACCACTTTCTTCTACCTTAATTTTTTTGTTATCACCCTATCTTATTAAGCTTACTTACATACATTATGGTGGGAATGTGCTATGTAAATATCATTTTTATATTACACCTTTTTGCACCCAATTAATGTTACACACCCCTATGATAGCCACCCTTAACTTAAGCATTTTTCCTTAATTAATGTTCACAATGTCCAAGGAGGACTAGGGTCAAAATAGGTTCATTGCAACACAACTTGGTTAAAAAGGGGACCTTCTCAAGAAAAATTTATCTAACTCCCAACCATAATAGTTGTACACAATAATAACTATCACTTAAGGGTTTCAATTTCATCTTTCTCTCTCTTGAACTTTAAACTCCTTACTCAATTAATTTATACTAAAGTACTTAGGAGCTTTTGGATAAAATTAAGGTCTATCAAAGAAGGAATTAGGCTACATATGAGTCTGCCAAAGAAAAATGGTAAAGGCTCATTGAGGTTGACTAAGATTATGCACAATGATAGGTCAAAAACAAGTATAAAACAAGGTTATCAAAGAAATACCTATATCATATCCTAAACCCACATTCTTTATTTTGCTTTGCATACACACTAGGAAAGTTCTAGACATCACATGCAATAAGAATTATACAAATCCTCACTTCACAGATGGCATATGCTCAACTTCAAGTCGGATCATCATAAAATCTCAACTAAACAATCACATGAGTTCAAATTATAGCCAACAAGTAGAAGATACATAAACATGAGCCTAGGAGTCTCAAAAATAGTAATTCACAAAATAAACATGCTTTTTCAGCCAAAACACTTGCACCATGCAATCACTTATAGCACCAACAAGAATATCTCACTTATTCTTAGCCTAAAGATTTTAAATTTACCCTTAAACTAGAATTTCCCACCCCACACTTAAAAATATACTTTGTCCCCAAAGTGTACTTTAAAAGTAGAGATAGAAATACTCCCTAGAGTTTATAGGCCTAACTTGTAGCTTCTTTATATATCACGAGGTTTTGAGGGACCCCACACTCAGTATTTGTCATACTCCTTAGATCAGGTTTCTGATACTCAAACTTTCTATCAACCCATGACTCAACAAAAACAACAACCATGTGAAGTAAAAACTAAAAAAAGGTAAAAATAAAAGATAAATACTTAAATTGGGTTCCCTCCCTAGTAGTGCCTAATTTAGTGTTGGCAAAACCTAGCTACGAATCATCTATATTTCTTCATCCTTTTCTTCACACTTGGAGGATATCTTCTTATTTATTTCTGACCTCTTGAGTGTGAACTCTATAGGTTAACATCTTTTTCATTAATATCCTTTTCCAGCTCAACAATTTGTATCATGTTAGGCTTAGGTGGTTGTGGCTTAGGATGCTTAATGAGGAAGTCTGAAGAGATCTTTTAGGGACCATCTCTACCACCTCATGCTTATTCCATTCAATCACAGTAATCATTCATAAGTTATTGTAATGGGATAGTGTGTTAAGTGATTTGTACACTTTGAAAATTGCCTCTTCATCTTCTAACCTCATTGTGAGTATGCCCTCTCTCACATCAATTAAGGCTTCTTTTATTTCTAAGAATGGGCATCCTAAGAAGATTGACACCAATTCATATTCCTTGAAATCTAAAACAATAAAGTTAGCGGGAATAATAAACTTACCAATCTTTATGAGAATATTATCTATGACTCCTTTAGGATGGGCTATGATCCCGTTTGCCAATGTGAACAACACAGAGCTCGATCTAAGTTTTCCTAATCCCAAAGTATTGAACAAAGAGAAAGGCATCAATTTGGCTCTTTCCACTAGGTCACTAAGTGCATGGACCACCTCGCTATTCCCAATTAAAATGGGGAGAGTGAACTCCCTATGGTCCTTAAGCTTTTTTGGTATCCTCTGTGTCACCACAGATCTACACTCTTTAGTGAGCACTACTGACTCTACATCCTGCAACTTAACCTTATTAGCAACCATATCCCTCAAGTACTTAACATACTTGGGCATTTACTATAAAATATCTAAAAGAGATAAGTTAATATGAAGCTCTCTTAATGTGTGAAAGAACTTAAACCACACATTTTTAGCAACTTTTGATTTTACATACATCTGTGGGAAAGGTAGAGGTGGGATCTTCTTCACCTCTTTAGTAAATTTTGTTTTTGAGTACTCAGACTTCCTCAATTTTTCAGCAACTTTGCCATTTACCTATTTAGCCAAAAAATCAAGATCCACCACTTTAGTTTTCTTAGAAGGTTCTTCGTCAATTTCTTTAACACTTCTCAAAGTTATTACCATAACTTTTTTTAGGATATTAATTATTATTTAGAAAACCATCTTAAGGCTTGGTATTTAGTGCCTACTATAGTTGTCCCAACTGCAACTCCAAGTTCCTTATAGTTGCCTGCTGAGTTTTCATGTCTTTCCACTGACTCTTTATATCCGCTGCCAATTATGTTTGATACGCTAACACCTGCTTCAGCATCTCTTCTATATTGCTATTTAAGGACTTATTCCCTTGAACCTATGGTTCTTGAAGATATTATTATTGGGCATTCCATGGATAATTTAGTGGCCGAGTCTGCCACTTTAAATTATAGGCGTTTTTATAATTATGCCTTTAAGCATTGCCCACATACATCATGGTCTCAAGATTTACAACACACATCACTTCCGAATGGCCATTGTTACCACAAACTTTATAACAAGCTACTACTTGTTAAATTTTATTAATCGTGGTTGCAGGTTGTGTCACTCTTAACGTTATATTGCTTACTTGATTTTGCAGTATAAAAATCTAGGCAGATATGGTAGTAAGTTGGTCTACCTCCAACACACCTGCAAGCTTCATTATAGCATTCCTTAAGTATGAATGCCACTCGAGATTCCCTTGAGCAATGCAGTTCAACAAAGTATACAACTGATCATACGTCAACTTCAAACCTTGACCACCTGCAGCTAAATCTAGAAAATTTTTTGTGTTATAGTCAAGAGCCTCTACAAAAGTATGAGCTAATACCTCATTGGACTATTGATGTTGTAGATAGTACTGAAGAAGGGCTTTGAACCACTCCCAAGCATGATATAAATTCTTATTTGGCTTTTATTTGTAGCATACAATCTCACTATGAAGTCTCCCAGTCTTTCCAGATGGGAAAAATTAGATGAGGAATTTCTAGGATAAGTCATCCCCTGTTGTAATTGAATTTACTAGCTCAGCATTCAACCACTTCTTTGTTTCCGCTAATAGTAAAAAAAAGGAATAGTGTCTGTAATACCCCATATTTTTCCTAGCTTAAATTTATTCCTAGAATGTTAAGGGATAGCTTCCAAAATTAATAATATTTATTCTATGTGAAATTTTTCAAATTAAACCTCCCATTGTGTGGGAAATTGAATAAGCTTTCCATCGATACCGAATTTGCCTAAATCCGATATGCAGTTGAAAAGCTATGACATTTTTTAAAGTTGACAGTGTGCCACCTGGGCACTCAAAGCATTGTGGAGAGGACAAAAATGGAAATCATCATATTCTAGTGGACCTCCATAATGTTGGCGCATCATGGAGATGTCCCATTTCCTATTTTTCAATATCTAGTAGCCCAATGCGATAGTGGCATGATGTGTGAGCTAATGCTAATATATTTGAGGCTTTTAACTAAGAATATTTGTGATGTTTAAGAAACTTTTGTCATTTTTGATTGGTTTATGTTTGAATTTGTATTTTAATCTAATATGATAAAGAACCAACAATAATGGAAGCAAAGAAGTTGAAATCTGAAGAAATCTATAGACAAGTATAGCTAACGACATTTGTGATAAGTCCTCAGCCCTATGATAAGTTATCAAAGTCGTCATTAGCAGTAAACAGAGAATTGGCCTAAGTTAAAAGATGTGATGACACTTTATGATAAGTCATCAAGGGTCTGATAAGCTGTCAAGAATATCGTTAGCCTAATGCAGCACAAGAGAACTGTAGCAGAGCTTTGATGAAATTTTGTGATAGGCTATAATGAAGCTGATAAGTTGTCAAGTTTGTCATCAGCCTTAAAAAAGAAGAGCCAAAGCTGAAGAAGGAGTTGACGACATTTGTGATAAGTCGTCAGCCTCCTGATAGGCTATCACAAATGTCGTCACCTAGTCTGAGAGATTTCTAAATTCTCTTATTTTGTTTCTTTAATTAGGGTGAACTATTTAAAGCTTTGTTTTAGGGTTTTCTAAGGACATCCGTACATTGAGCTTTGATAACTTTTTGATATTTTTCTCTCTCTAATTTCTTGGCTTGAAAAAGAAAATGCTTTGAAGAGATTGTTATCATTATTCTGGGATTTTCCTTTGTGATCTAATCTGTGATTCACTAGTTATTATTCTTCTTGTGGTAAGTTTAACCTCCCAAGCATGAATACAACTTGTTGTTTTGATTTTACCATTATGAGTGGCTAAATTCCTTTAACCTGAATTATGGGATTTAGGGTTAGGTCTTGATGAGGTGCTAAGTGTTCAAGATTCAAAAGGTGGTAGGATTTCTTGATAATTATGAGGTTTTAATTAATGTCTGTTGGTTGAAACAATAGATAACACCTGGTTTGGTTTGCTTGATAAAGAAATCAAATATAGTGGGAAGTGAGTTATCGACAGGGACTTGGAAATACTTCATTTAATAATCAACGCTGTAATAAGGTTGGTTAACCTAAGGTAAAATCTGGGCAGTGAATATAAATTCCCTAAGTCCGAGAGGATTAGGTAATTAAATGCTTAAGTAGGTCGAGAGACATTTAGGCATAACTTCGATAAAGATAACTTGTTGTCCTACCTACTATGAGAATCTTGAACCACCATTAGCA
>JAPEIP010000004.1:182403498-182462743 GCA_026120095.1 Capsicum chinense | reverse complement strand
TATAAATTCCCTAAGTCCGAGAGGATTAGGTAATTAAATGCTTAAGTAGGTCGAGAGACATTTAGGCATAACTTCGATAAAGATAACTTGTTGTCCTACCTACTATGAGAATCTTGAACCACCATTAGCAACTGTCAAGTACCAAAACCCCTAGTGAACACAATTTTGGTTTTTCCATAAACTCTTGATTACGAACACTGTAACTAAAGTGACCAACAATTATTGGTTAATCTCCAAAACCCCTATTTTATATTTTCATACCAGTTATTTGAATTCAACTTGTAGCTATAGTTTCAAATTATTTTAATCGTCACTCACATTGTTCCCTGTGGATTTGACCCCGACTCCAAAAGTTGAGTAAATAAATAGACGACGACCGTCTTGCATTAAATTTACGTGTAAGTTGAGCGTTATCAAAAATGGCGCCATTGCCAGGGAATAATTTGATGTATTGAGTTTGTTTGGAATTTTAGTTTACTTGCTTGAATTTAAACTTGTAAATATTTTTTTAGTTTATTTATTTATTTATTTTTATTTTATTTTTGTTTATTTTTATTTTTCTCACATTTTTGTTGAGATGTCAACCTGGATATATGGTTTTTCGAGTGATGACAATTCTTGTTATTATTGTAGGGGACTATATTTTGAGGCTTATAGTCTAGATTTACCTAGAAGTGCATGGATGGGACCTTCATAATATGATGTGGATATTGTCCTACTTACTGTAACTTGGTGTTTGGCTTGTGGTCAAAGTGATCGTATTGGAGATATGTGTGCTATCACGATTCAAGTAAACAAATTAATGAAACAAATCTAGAGAATCAAGAATAGCTATGGGCAAAGATAAAAGAGTTACCACTCTCACCATGTTTACAGTGGCTAAACAAAGAAGAATAAGAGGGGGACATTAGCCAATTTAAGGAAAAAACTCAAGAATCACAACCATTCGATTGTCATCTTGATCTTGAGACTGACATTGAGAAGGTGAATAAAATTGAGTGTGTAGTAGAAAATGTAAATTTTAAAGTAGAATTAGTTGGGCCTCACTCGAAACATTTTTCCACATTATGTTTAGATGATAACTTTTCTGTGGAATCATCTAAAATAGTGGAAGAGTGTGAAGATAAGGAACAAGAATCCTATATTATTTATTTTACACTTGATAAGCAACATAAAAACACACCTCATTTTAAGGACAAGCGGTTTACCATGCTCAATCCATTACTCGACTTCTTAATTTTTGTACCACCCCCTATGATTGAAGTAAGAAGATAGACTCTAAGTTGGGGGTGAAATTCAAATCATCTAAGTGGAAGGATAAAGTATGAAGCACTTTTAAGGTGTATTGATGAATTCTGAGTAGTCAAGATAACCTATTCATGCCGCGACACTAAATTAGGTGCTTTATGGGAGGCAACCCAAGGTATTTGGTTTTTTGTTTTTATATTATATGATTGACATCAGATCTTTGCACCCATGATGCCACATGTATATTTTTGACTCTCTTATTTTGGTTTGACACATTGGGGACAATGTATGATTATAATTTGAAGGTAAGATACTTGTGGGTGCTGATATCCTCTTGAGGTTTTTGTTGCCGTGCCTTTTTTTCCCAGAGTTTTTTTCCTAGTAGGGTCGACATATTTAGGAGCAAATTATTGTTGTAAAATTTTGTAGCCGATTAGGAGAATACTTGTACTTGAGGCAGTTGAATTGTTTTGTGATTTTTGTACACCTCTTTAAGTGGTCTACTTGTTTAACTGTGTGATTTGCATTCAAGTGTGACCATTGTGCATCTTTCTATGGCATTAGTTCTAGTAATATAATAATCATTGCAAAATTTTTGCATGAACTGATTGATTCGTAGCTTGTGATATACATGTGTGCCATGTGTGTGTGAGCAACTACTTAGTTCACTTTGTATGCTGAAGCCAGAACTTGCCCGGTTAGTCTTACCTAGGTTGAAGGATAGGGGTTAGGAAAGAATTATAGGCCGTCATGATTTTAGCTCACTTTAAGCCTAAATGACCTTCCTTATGTGTATAATATCCCTGGATCCCTATTTTGAGCCTAATTAGCCTATTTCTTTGTATGACACTTTTCACCTTCCTATTTAAATCACCATGAACCTGTTTTGGCCCTAGTCCTCCTTGGATACTGTGCATCTTGACGTAGGCAAATGGCCTAAGTTGAGGGTGGCTATCATAGGGGTGTGTGATATAGAATGAGTATGAAGAAAGGTAGCATAAAAGAAAAGAATAAAAAGCTGGGTGCTAAGGAAAAAAGCAAGAAAAAGAAAAATTGTGAAAAAGATTAAGTAATTGAGAAAAGAATGCACCCATCCTAAATAAGTGTGATCAAGAAAAGAGAAGACCGGACAAGGCTAATGAGTGAAACCTCAAAAAGCTATTGTAGTGTCAAGGAGGCTTAGTCACTTTAAATACCACCGAGTATCATACCAGCCTTTAGCCTACATTACAAGCCTAAGAGAAGTCCTATAGTGATCCTAGCTGACCTATCTGAAGATCTGGGTAATGAAAATAAGGGCAACCCTATGGTATTTGGCATATACTGATTGGAACTTCGTTCTGAGAGTGAGTGTTTTGATTGTCCCCATGGTTACATATATAATTCCTGATATAAGATAAGGGGGATGTCTTTGTTGTGAGGGCACACTGGTTACATTACTTATTACTGACTTGTTCGAGTAGTGTAATAATGGTCTATGCATAGTTGTTATAACTGAATTGATTCCGTATCTTGATTCCTATATGTTAAATTGATTTTCTTCATTATTCTTGAATTTGGAGATGGTAAAAGTGTTTTGAGATGATATGGATGATGACTGCCAAATGTACTTTGTAATCTCTTAGTTGTGTCGAGTTGCTTGAGGAGAAGTAATCGTTTTAAGTTGAGGGTGTTGTTGTGTGAGATAATGCTAACACATTTGAGGCTTTTAACTAAGAATAATTGCAAAGTCTTAAGCAACTTTTTTCGTTTTTGATTGGTTTATGTTTGATTTTGCAGTTTAAGCTAATATGATAGAGAACCAACACAAATGGAAGCAAAGAAGTTGAAATCTTAAGAAATCTGAAGACAAGTATGGCTGAAGACATTTGTGATAAGTTGTTAGCCCTATGATAAGTTATTAAAGTCATCGTCAGCAGTAAATAGAGAATTGACCTAAGTTAAAAGATGTGACAACATTTTGTGATAACTCATCAAGGGTCAAATAAGGTGTTAAGAATGTCGTCAGCCTGAGGCAGTACAACAGAACTAAAGTAGAGCTTTGACAATATTTTGTTATAGGCTGTCACGTAGCTGATAAGTTGTCAAGTTTGTTATCGGCCTTAAACAGGAAGAGCCAAAGCTGAAGAAGGAGTTCATGACATTTGTGAGGATTTTCTAAGGAGATCCGCACATTGAGTTTTGACAATACTTTTTGATATTTTTCTCTCTCTAATTTCTTGGCTTGAAAAAGCAAATACTTTGAAGAGATTATTATATTATTCTAGAATTTTTCTTTGTGATCTAATCTTCGATTCACTAGTTATTATTCTTCTTGTGGTAAATTTAACCTTCCAAGCATGAATACAACTTGCTGTTTTGATTTTAGCATTATGACTGGCTAAATTCCTTTAACCTGAATTATGGGATTTAGTGTTAGGTCTTGATAAGGTGCTAAGTGTTCAAGATTTAAAAGGTTGTTGTATTTGTTGATAATTCTTAGGTTTTAATTAACGTCTGTTGGTTGCAAACAATAGATAAAACCTACTTTGGTTTTCTTGAGAAAGAAATCAAATATAGTGGGAAGTGAGTTATCAACAAGGACTTGGAAATACTCCGTTTAATAATCAGTGCTGTAACAAGGTTGGTTAACCTGAGGTAAAATTTGGGCAGTGAATATAAATTCCCTAAGTCCGAGAGGATTAGGTAATTAAATGCTTAAGTAGGTCGAGAGATATTTAGGCAAAACTTCGATAAAGATAACTTGTTGTCCTACTTACCGTGAGAATCTTGAACTACCATTAGCATCTGTCAAGTACCGAAACTCCTAGTGAACATAATTTTGGTTTTTCCATAAACTCTTGATTACGAACACTGTAACTAAAGTGACCAACAATTATTGGCTAATCTCCAAAACCCCCATTTTATCTTTTCATACCAATTTTTTGAATTCAACTTGTAGCTATAGTTTAAAATTAGTTTAATCACCACTCACATTATTCCCTGTGGATTCGACTTAGACTCCAAAAGTGTAATACCCTAATTTTCTGAATCAGAATGTTACATAGTGCTCATGACCCTGAAGGACCACAAGCTAACGCATAATTGATATCTGTACCTGTATACTGCATAATATATCATAAAATGCAGAAATATTAACATGAAAGGCCATAAGGTTCGAACTGAATAAACATCTGATAACAAAATGTCTGAAAAAGGTATGACAATACCAAAACAAGTCATAAATACTGAAAATAATGAGAACTGGATATCTAATCTAACATCTAGTCTGAAAGCCTCTAACTGAACTGAATAAGCATTTGAAGGAACATTTCTCCAACTAACTCCATCTAGCAACTGAATAGTAAATATAGCAATAATCATATCGTCCTCGAATGAGAAGGACTTACTGCAAACTCTAAACACTGGAATGCTACTACTTATATGGAGCTTATGCCTCTGAACCTATGGTGTAACATAAGAGAAAGCACCATAGCGCAAATGCGTTAGTATGTCTAAATGTACTGAGTATACGAGTGAGGTAGGCTAAATGCAAATGGTTATATGCATGAACAATGCTAACTAATATGAAAGTGTGAATACATACATGCATAAACAACTATAACTAAACTCGTGATGATGCTGACTACTAAGTCTGAATGCTGACGACATGACCTTTCTGTTACTAAGGTACTGAATAGATTATTGACTATTTCTGACAGTTCAAATTATGAAGAACTAGTTTGAATGACTGTGTCTAACAGTTCTAAAACTAAATACTGGTAACGTAATCTATGATAATTGATATAGCTGATATAACTATAATGATCAGACTAATCGATATAATCGATACTGAACGACTGTATCTGATAGTCTAAGTTCTGATGGAACTATTTGAGTTCCGTTCTACTTGGAGTAACTAAATCTGAGATCAGTCCTATCTAGCGAGTGATCATGAGTATACTGATAATAAGGATGATTTGACTTAGTCTGAGATCAGTCCTATCTAGCGGGTGATCTTTAAATCTAATGATTCAAATATTGGTTAATCATAGTTAAGATCAGTCCTAGCTAATGGGTGATCTTGAAGTCTATTTACAATGATAAGCATTGACTGTATCTAACAGTACTGAATCTGTACTACTAAGCTGAGTTGACTGTGCCTGAAAGCCCTGATTCTGTAACTAAAATTGTGGGATGTGTTTATCTAACCGACATGCCCCAAGCTAAGCTGACTGGGGTTCAATCTCTGCCCTAAATGGAAGGGTGTAAGTACCGCACCACCAGTAAATACATCTGTTGTGGATTCAGTACTAATCTAGCGGGTGACTCCTAGGATCAGTCCAATACATATAAATATGCTAACGGGTGACCCCTGAGTATGTCAGTCCTATCTAATGGGTGACATCTTGTACCTATGCTGGAAATGTAGTTCTGGAACTTAGGGATTGCTTCTAGGGATCTCTGTCCTATTCTAGTGGGTGAGCCCCCATCCCTAGGTTTGCTCGGTGCTGAATCCTTCTCCCATCCGAAAGACACTGAATTGAATAACTGGGATAAACTAAATAACTTAACTGAACTAATTTGCTGCACTGATACTGATTAGCTGAACTGATACCAGTGGTATTATTTAGTGGAGCTAAAACTAAGTTTACTGGATTCTGATGACGGATGGAATATAATGAGTTCTGAGGACTGATTAAGAGTACTGAAGTTACTGAGATTTATTATGATTACTAAGGTTACTGAGCACTGAGATTACTGAGAATACTGAACTACTGAGATTACTAAGTTTTGTTGAGTCACATGACTAACTGATTTCTATAGATCATGGCTTGACTAAGAGTATCACGAAAACATGACATGGATCTAGGCACACAACTATATTTTTTGGGTACAAGTACCCACAGGACTTGATGGAAGGAAACTGACACACATAACTAACTTGATCATAAGAGTAGAGTCCATAATTCATAATATCATAAATAAGGGATTTCATACTAAGCATGGTTCTCAACAATCTATTTCATGGAAGGGAATTTCATGCAACATGTATATACTTGCATAGCTTTCAATAGCATGCTCATTACATATTACAATCACAATCCCTAATATCATAACTTGGGGAATTTTAGGAAGTTCATGGGTATTCTACATCTTGTACATGAGTGGATTTTGCAAGTAAACATGGGATAATTCCATAAGACTAGTTCATGAGTAATCCAATAGTGTTCACAAGACACATTATCAACATAGATGACATTGAATCATAGAGGCCTATCATGAATCCTTCACTTAGTCACAATTTAGCTGTAATGCATGATTTCTAGTCTGTTAGGTATTTTATCAAACACCTTACATGCACTCTTTAAGTCATAGGTGTATTTACAAACTTACACTACTTTAATCCACCCAAATTCATGAGTTCCAACTATATGATCACAATCTTCCTGGAAGTTTATCAAATTCCCACTCTATAAACACAAACCACAAACAACAACATGAATACAACTATATCACCACAAAAAATTCATGATTTTATTATCAAAGATTGATTCTTGAACTCCACAAATGAAAGAAATCCATGGATGAACACTACGCATACCTTAATAGTGATGAAATTGTTGAAAGATTGGACCTTCAATCTTGATTATGCAACCCTAGTAGTTTTTCTACTTCTTGTGCTCTTGGATAATGAACTTAAGATGTTAATAGGGTTGTGATGTGATTAGAAGCTATAAATTTCATTAGGTTAAATATTGGGACGTGTAAGGAGTGTTAAAAGACTTAATTATCCTCAAAATAACTCAAAAACTAAGTGTTTTTCGTGGCTAAAATTGTAAGTGTGCGTTGCACACCTCATCGCACATGCTAAGGTGTACGCCACACATCGTATCGCATAATCTAAGGTGTGCGTCACACATGCTATCGTACACTTAAGGGTGTGCGCCACACAACCTGTCACGCACTTGTTTCAGTAGCCATGTGCGATTGTTTATGCGTCGCACTCCTGCTTTACAAGGCCATAACTTCTTGCTAGGGCGTCAGATTTTTATAAAATTGGAATCATTGGAAAGATAATTCAATTCTCTACAATTTGGTGGGTCTAAATCTGCCAAAATTTCACATATAAATCAAGTTATCCTTGTTCAAAGGTCACTCTTGTGGAATCACATACTAAAACTTGATGGATCCAAAAGCTATTAGCTTGCCTTACTCTGAGTGACTCACATGAGCATGCTTAATACATTATAATCTATCTTATCACTAGCATACTCATTGTAAATCATGTACTCAAATATGAATCACAGGATATGAGGTTTCATACATGGGGGAACTGATTCATTTCCTAGCTTGGAAACATACGGGGTATTACAAAAAGTTGGGTAAATATATTGATGATGACCGCCTTGCACTAAATTGATGTGTAAGTTGAGCGTTATCATGGCACATCACAGTGGCCTACCAGTTTAGTTAAATATTGCATTTTTAGTTGCGACTTAAAGTTTTCCAAGGCCTCAATTCATCCAAAACAAGTAATTGAGCATATTCAAGGAACTTTATGCCTACTTTCATGTGTTCTCTCTCAAAGAAAAACTCTAGAGCTCCAATGCTTCTTCTCCAAGAAATCAAAATCTTCCATTGATTCTCTAAGAAAGCTTAAGATTGAGGATTTCCAAGGTTATATAATAAAGAATCCATCTTTAAAAACTCAAATAGGAATCAATAATTCAGGTTTCTTCATTTAATCATAACCAAGGTATGTCAAGTTTATTAACAAGGATCCTCTTTCATCCTTATGCCCAAAACAAAGTTTTATTTACAGATTCATATTATTTTAAATGAATATTCATGAGATTTGAATTAGGATTCATACCCATTATTGCTAATTTTAGGATTATGAGATTTTCAATGTTTTAGAAGTTGTATTGCATGTCTATTTGCAGACTTTCATACCTATTACAGAAATATATAGATTTTGATATGAATTATCATTGTTTTCATGATTAAGCATGAATATTACGATGTTTTGACATGAGTTTAATGTATGGGTTATTAAGCCTAAGATTATATATTGATGATTCAAGAAAGATGATGCTTTAAGCATCCTCTGATCAGTTTATTTGTAGATTTACTGTAAAGCTTTGATCTTTTGATCCTAAGATATGATAAGAAATTCACATTGTTCATATAGTTTGAAATTTAAGGAAAAATGATCATAATTGGTTTTCATTATAATTACAAGGTCTCATGACCCAGAACTATTTGATACCATAGGTTTATGATTTTCCCATAGTGGGCTAATATAGTGATCACTTAAGTTAAGGTTCTATTTCGATGGCAAGGGTAGAACAACTCTCCCCAACATGGGTAAGATGTAGGACTCCATGACAACTCACTTGGTTTATGCCGGTTAGAAGTACTTCCCAAAGTTCCTAATTCCTAAGACAAAATAATAGAAAAGCTTTTAGAAAAAAAGTGTAAAGGCTCACCAATTTATTCAGACTATGCTTTATAGAAGATATTTAATTACAGTTTTCTACTTTTAGATTTTAAATTTAAGAGTGAGTCCTTTCTAACTTAGATAATCAGTGAAAATAATATGATTTAAAGAGAGAATACAAGTACAACTTTTAGAACTAAATGTTATCACTCACTAGATTTATAAAGTTTGATTTGCTAAGTATGATTTTGATTTTAGTATTTTAGATATTCCAGCTTATGTGTGTCATTTCCATTTAGCATGGATTGTTTTATAAATTATGATGACGAGATGATGTTTTACTTATGCATTTCATCCCATATACTCAGTACATCCTTAAAAACCTGATCAACATATATGTCAGCGTGCAACATTATCACATAATGTAGATTCAGGTGCTTAGTATAAGTATCGAGAGTAGTTCAACCATCTCCGTCTACATCCGTCAGTTGGTGAGTCATCATAGTTTGGGGACTTATTCATTTTGATCCTATAGCTTAATAGTTTTTTATAATTTAATAATCATTTTAGATAGTTTGTGTTAACTGGGGGTCTGTCCCAGTGACTCTCTAGAATTAGTAGAAGAGGCTTGTCAGACTGCTAGATTTGATTTAGACTTATAGTATTTGATTTGCAAAAATTTCTTTTAGATTATTCTCAGTTATTTCAGGTAGTTTCCATATTCAATATGACTTTCATATCTATATTACCATAATTATAAGATTTATACCTAGTAGAAGGCAAACAGGGTTAGCTTAAGGCTACTCAGAGTATTGAGCACCGTGTGATGTTTTGGGACTAGGTTTAGGGGAGTTACAAACTTAGTATCAGAGCCTAAGGTTTATAAGAGTCCTAGGGAGTAAGACAAGTCATGTTATGAAGAGTCTTGATCAAGGGTGTGAAGTGCGCCGTATTTATGAGCAAAAGGCTATGGAACGTTCTTAGGAAATCATTTTTTTCTTTCATGATTTATCATGCTTATAGTATCTCTATCTTTTTTTAACTCGTTCTCTTACGTAACAGTTAAATATGCCCCCTCATCTAGAGAAAGCCTATAAAATAATAACCAGCCAGCCCAGCCCACCGATCCTCTGAATAAAAATATATCCCTTACTGAGTTTAGGGCTGTTTTTTAGGCATTAGGCCAAGCTATGACTGCCAATGTTTAGGGCAATCATTAGAATCAGGTTGTAGTCTCACTATAGTAGAATGGGGATTTAGCAGTGGCTAAAATCAGAGACTTTATGAGAATGAACCCGCTAGAATTCTTTAGGTCTAATGCAGGTGAGGACCTATAACTTTATCTAGATGAGGTAAGGAAGATGACCCAGATTATGTATATTTCTGAGGTGGAGAGTGTAGAGTTATCATCCTATAGAGTAAATGATGTAGTGTATGATTGGGTAGTGAGGTAAAGGAATGGTAGAGGTGAGAATATTGATCCTATAAGTTGGTAGGTATTTTAAGATGCCTTTCTAGATAGGTTCTTCCCATATGAGATGAGGAAGGCTAAGATAGAGAAGTTTGTGAATTTGAAGCAGGGTTTGATGATAATGAAAGATTACTGCTTAAGTTCAATTTGTTGTCTAAGTATGCCCCTGATATGATGGCTAATCCTAGGGATAGTATGAGTAAGTTTGTTACTGGAGTGTCCAACTTGGTAGTCAAGGAGTGTAGGAATTCCATGCTTATTGGAGACATGGATCTTTCTAGGTTGATGATGCATGCTCAATACATTGAGGTAGAGAATTTAAAGAGAAGAGAGAGAGAGAAAATAAGAAGGTTAGAACAAGGCAGTTTGAGTATGTCTAGACTAGGTCTCAAAGAGGAAATCATTTGCAGTTTTAGAATCATTCATCTATGCCATCACCATCTTTAGCTAGTTCTTCTACTCCTAGAGCTAGGCAGGAGCAGTGGGGTAAGTCTTCTCTATATAGATATCAGAATAGTATAAGTGGAAGACCTCGTTATCCTTGTTGTGCTAAGTGTGGTAGGAATTATCCTGGTGAGTGCTTAGCTAGACATAAGGGTTGTTTTGGTTGTGGTAAGTTAGGTCATGAAATTAAAGAGTGCCCGTATGCTAAGAAGGGAAATAGAGATGATTATCCCGAGGCTCAAACTTCTAATGCACCAACTCCTGTAGGTTTCCCAGTCCCTTCTCAAGGTGCATCATATAGTACTGGTGGCGGTTATTGCCAGAATCAGTTTTATGCTTTACCATCCCATCAGGAGTAGGAGGATTCAGCAGATGTTATTACTGGTATGCTTTGTGTCTTTTATCTTGATGTTTATATGTTGTTAGACCCTTGGTTGAGTTTCTCTTATGTAACCCCTTTAGTTGTTATAAATTTTGAAATAAGTTCTGAAAAAATTCCTAAGCCTTTCTTGGTTTCTACCCCAGTAGGTGAGTTAGTTGTTGCTAAATAGATCTATAAAAAGTGTCATGTAACTGCCCTTCATAAATTCATCTTAGTAGACCTAATAGAGTTAGCTATGGTTGACTTTGATCTTATTTTTGGTATGGATTGACTTCATTCCTGTTATGCCTCTATAGATTGTCGCACCCGAGTGGTGAAGCTTCCATTTCCAGATGAGCCAGTCTTTGAGTGGAAAGGTAATTCAGTGTTTCCCCAAAGTCATTTCATATCTTATCTTAAAGCCAGAAAATTGATTTTCAAAGGGTGTATCTATCATTTCAGTGTCTCCCAAAAGTCATTTCATATCTTATATTAAAGCCAAAAAATTAATTTTCAAAGGGTGTATCTATCATTTAGTTCGAGTCAAAGATACTAAGTCTGAGACTATTATAGTTCAATCAGTCAGTGTAGTAGATGAGTTTCCTGATGTTTTTCCCAAAGATTTTCCAGGGGTACCTCCCAATAGGGAAATAAAATTCAGTATTGACATTTTTCTGGATACTTAGCCTATTTCTATACCTCTATATCACATGGCTCTCGCAGAGCTTAAGGAGTTGAATGAGCAACTGAAAGATCTTTTAGATAAAGATTTTAAAAGGCCTAGTGTTTCTCCATGGGGCGCTCCCATCCTATTCGTGTGAAAGAAAGATGGTTCTTTATGTCTGTGCATCGACTATCGCCAGCTGAATAAAGTCAAAGTTAAAAAAAATATCATCTTCCTAGAATTGATGCCTTCTTTGATCAACTCCAAGGTGCCAGTTATTTTTCAAAGATAAACCTTAGATCCGACTATCATCAGCTTAAAGTAAAGGAATGTGATATTCCAAAGACAGCTTTCAGAACCTGTTATGGTCATTTGGAGTTTCTAGTCATGTCCTTTGGACTGACAAATGCCCCAGCAACCTTTATGGACTTGATGAATGAAGTGTTCAAACAATATCTGGATATCTTCGTCATAGTCTTTACCGATGATATTTTTATCTACTCTTTTAGTAAGGATGATCATGCAAACCATCTTAGAATTGTGTTGCAAACTCTTAGAGATCAGTAGTTGTTCGCCAAATTTAGCAAGTGTGAATTTTGGCAAAGGTCAGAAGATTTTCTTGGTCATATTATTTCCAGTGAGGGTATTAAAGTTGATCCCCAAAAGATAAAAGTTGTAAGGAATTGGCCTAGACCTATCTCTCCATCAGACATTAGGAGTTTTTTGGGTTTTGCTGGCTACTGCAAATGTTTTGTTGAGGGTTTCTCATCTATTGCATCTCCTATGTCTAGATTAACCCAAAAGAAAGTTAAGTTTTAGTGGTCAGATTCTTGCGAGAAGAGTTTTCAGGAGTTAAAGACTCGACTCATTCAGCCCCAATTTTAGCGTTATTGATGGTACATATCATTTTTTGGTTTATTGCGATGCCTCTAGAGTTGGTTTGGGTTGTGTTTAGATGCAGAGAGGTAAGGTCATAGCCTATGCCTTTAGACAGCTTAAGCCTCATTAAAAGAATTACCCAACCCATGATCTTGAGTTAGCTACTATTGTGTTTTCTTGGAAAATCTGGAGACATTATTCGAATGGGGTGCATGTTGATGTGTTCACGGATCACAAAAGACTGCAGTATATATTTACCTAGAGGAAGTTGAATCTTTGTCAGAGAAAGTGGTTAGAATTGTTGAAGCATTATGATATAAGCATGTTGTACCATCCGACCAAGTCTAATGTAGTGGCAGACGTCCTTAGTAGATTATCTATGGGCAGTGTTCTCATGTAATGGATGATAAGAAAGAGTTAGTTCGAGAAGTTCCCCGCTTAGATAGATTGCGAGTTAGGTTTGTTTATTCAGCTGAAGAGAATGTTTGGGTTTAGCGTAGTTTCAAATCTTATCTAGTTTGAAAAGTGAAGGAGAAACAAGATAAGGATTCTAGTTTGGTCAAATTAAAGGAGTCCATCAAAGACCAAAAAGTAAAGGTTTTCTCCTAAGGGGGAGATGGTGTGTTGAGGTACCAAAGTAGATTGTGTGTGTTGATGATTTGAGGTAATGGATTATGGAAGAAGCACATGGTGTGCATTATTACATTCATCCAAGTCTACAAAGATGTACTATGACTTGCAGGATATCTATTGGTAGAGTGATATGAAGAGAGATATAGCAGAGTTTGTATCTAAGTGTGCAACTTGTCAATAAGTTAAGGTAGAGCACCAAATACCTGGTAGTGCATTGCGAGAATTTGGTATCCCCACTTGGAAGTGGGAAGAGGTGAATATGGATTTTGTGACTGGTTTACCCCATTCAAGTTGTCAGCATGAATCGATTTGGGTTATTGTAGACAGATTGACTAAGTCAGCATATTTCTTGCCAGTTCGCACATCTTACACAGCTGAAGCTTATGCTAAGTTGTAATCAGAGAGTTGGCTAGATTATATGCAGTTCTTTTGTCCATAATCTCAGATAGGGGTACTCAGTTTACCTCTCAGTTTTGGAGAGCTTTTTAGATGGGTCTTGGTACCCAAGATAATCTTAATTTAGCCTTTTATCCTTAGACAGATGGTCAGGCAGAAAGGACCATTCAAATACTAGAGGATATGTTGAGGGCATGTGTTCTTGATTTCGAAGGTAGTTAGGATAAACATTTTCCATTTATTGAGTTCGCTTATAATGACTATTATCATGCTAGTATTCAAATGGCTCTATTTGAGGCTCTTTATGGGAGAGGATGTCGATCTCCAGTTTGTTGGTTTGAAGTGGGTGAGGCCGCTTTGATTGGGTCGAACATGGTGTTTGAGGCCACGGAGAAAGTTTAGTTGATTCGAGAGAGATTGAAATCAGCCCAAAGCATCAAAAATCATATCCCGATGTAAGAAGAAGGAACCTTGAGTTTGAGGTTGATGATCTTATGTACTTAAAAGTTTTACCCATGAAAGGGGTAAAGAGATTTGGCAAGAAGGGGAAACTTAGTCCCCGTTATGTTGGTCCTTTCTACATTTTAAGTCGTGATGGGAGGGTAGCGTATGAGCTTGAGATAACCACAAAATTATCCTCAGTTCATCCAGTATTCCATGTGTCTTTGTTGAAAAGTACATGGATGATTCAGCTGTTATAGTTTCTCTAGAAAGAATAGATATTCAGAATAGCCTCTCTTATGAAGAAGTTCCAGTAGAGATTTTTGATTATCAGATTCGTAGACTAAGGAACAAAGAAGTTCCCTTGGTCAAAGTTCTGTGGTAAAATTAGTCCGTTGATAGTTCTACTTGGGAAGAAGAAGAAGACATGCGTACCAAGTATCCACATCTCTTTTCCATGAACTACAATTCAGCCTAAGGTAATAGTTTTCCTTCATTCAGTTCTTTTCCAGTTTCAGATTCAGCTATATAGTTTTCTTCATGAGAATTCATGCACTCTTAGATTATTTCAGTAGCTTATTTTAATTGAGATTTAGTCATTTAGTTTATTTCAGTTGTGCATAATAGCTTATAGCCTCAGATTTCTCAGTATTCTTAGCTTAACTAGCCACATTCGAGGACGAATGTTCCCAAGGGGGAGATATTGAAATACCCCATATTTTTCCTAGCTTAAATTTATTCCTAAAATGTTAATGGATAGCTTCCAAAATGAATAATATTTATTCCAAGTGAAATTTTCCAGATTTAGACCTCCCATTTCGTGAGGAATTGAATAATCTTTCTATCGATACTAAATTTGCCTAAATAAGAGACACGGTTGAAAAAGTTATGGCATTTGAAATTGACAGTGTGCCACTTGGGAACTCAACGCATTGCGGAGAAGGAAAAAATTACAATCGTCATATTCTAGTGGACCTCCGCGATGTTGGTGCATCGTGGAGATGTCCCATTTCTCATTTGTCAAAATCCAGTAGCTCAATGCAATAGTGGCGCATCGCGGTGGCCTACCAGTTCAGAAAAATATTGTGTTTTTAGTTATGACTTAAAGTTTTATAGGGGTATTTTGGTCAATCCTCAAGGCCTCAATTAATCCAAAATAAGGAATAAAGCATATTCAAGGAACTTTATGCCCAATTTTATCCATTCTCTCTCAAAGAAAAACCCTAGAGCTCCAAATCTTCTTCTCCAAGAAATCAAAATCCTCTCTAGATTATCCAAGAAAGCTTAATATTGAGGATTCCAAAGGAAAAATAATCAATAATCCATATTTAACAACTCAAATAGGAATCAATAATTCAATTTTCTTCATCTAATAATCAATCAAGGTATGTGGGGTTTATGAACAAGGATCCTCTTTCATTGTTGTGCTAAAAACTAAGTTTTATTTACAAATTCATATTATTTTAAATGAATATTCATGAGATTTGAATTAGGTTCATACCCATTATTGCTAATTTTAAGATTTTCAATGTTTTAGAAGTTGAATTATTGTCTATTTGCTGCTTTCATGCCTATTACAGAAATTTACAGATTTTGAGATGAATTATCATTATTTTCATGATTAAGAATTATCATTGTTTTCATGATTAAGCATCAATATTACAATGTTTTGACATAAGTTTGATGTATGGGTTACTAAGACCAAGATTATATGTTGATGATTTAAGAAAGATGATGCTTTAAGCATCCTATGATAAGTTTATTCACAGATTTTCAGTAAAGCTTTGATCTTTTGATCCTAAGCTAAGATAAGGAATACACATTGTTCATATAGTTTGAAATTTAAAGAAAGAGAAGCATAATTGGTTTTCATTATAAACCCTTAAGTTATTTTAAGGTGGGTTTTCTAAAAGTTCTGAGCAATAAGTATGGGAGTAGTATTTAACACCGAGTTGGGTATGATTCTAAGGTCTCATGCCCCAGAACTACGTGCCACTATTATTTTTTGATTTACCCATAGTTGGCTAAAATAGTGATCACTTAAGTTAAAGTTGTATTCTAATGGAAAGGGTAGAATAACTCTCTCCAATGTGGGTAAGTCGTTGGACTCCATGACAACTCACATGATTTGTGTTGGTTATAAGTACCTCCCAAAGTTCCTAATTACTAAGATAGAATGACAGAAAATCCTTTAGAACAATAAGCGTAAAGGCTCACAAATTTATTCATACTATGCTTTATAGAAAGATATTTAATTACAGTTTTCAGCTTTAAGATTTCAGATTTAAGAGTGAGCCCTTTCTATACTTACATAATATGATTTAAAGAGAGAATACAAGTACAACTTTTAGAACTAAATATTATGACTCACTAGATTTATAAAGTTTGATTTGCTATGTATGATTTCAGATTTCAGTATTTCAGATATTCCGACTTATGTGAGTCATTTTCATTTATCATGCAATGTGCTATTAATTATGATGATGAGATATTGTTTTACTTATGTATTTTACCCCATATACTTAGTACATCCTCAAAGTACTGATCCACATATACGTCTATATGCTATATTGTCTCATAATGTAGGTTCATGTGCTCAGTATCAGTAGTGAGAGTAGTTCAAGCATCTCTATCAATATTCAACAGTTGGTGAGTCCTCACAGTTTGGGGACATATTCGTTCAGATTCTACAACTTAATAGTTTTATATGATTCAGTATTCTTTTAAGACTGTTCGAGTTAGATGGGGGTTTGTCCTAGTGATTCTCTAGTGTTAGGAATAGAGGCTTGTCAGACTACTAGATTTGATTCAAAGTTACAGTATTTTATTTTCAGATATTTCTTAGTTATTTAAGATAGTTTCCGTATTCAGTATGACTTTCATGTCTATATTACCTTGATTATGAGATTTATACCTAGTAGATGGCAAACAGGATTAGCTTAAGGCTACTCGTAATCTTCAGCACCATCTGACATCTCGAGACTAGGTTTTGGGGCATTACACTATCAGCCTCACATAATCAGTTGACACACTCATAGGGATGAATGTGTTACTAATCTCTAAAATGTTTCGTAGGTGGACTTATGGATCTTCATATGAAATCCCAAAAAACTGTCCACTGCTTATCACAAGCTGCACCATATTTTGTTTGAGTTTAAAATTACCTTTAGCAGCCAGTTTTTAAAAAGGGCAGGTCAAATTTGTCAGAAGTGGGATTGCCACTTCATGAACTATATAGCGGGATGCCTGTTCTTTAGCCATGGGAGCAGGGTTGAGACATCCTACCTTTAGACCCTAAGAAAATTTTCTAGAATACTATTCTCCGGATCCAATACAACTTATGGGTATGAGCCGTATGCTGGGTATAAGTGGTATGACCCTGTCATATGCTAACCATTGTTAGTTAGTGGAATGGTTTTGGTTACCCGAATGGATTTAACTTAGGGGTATGAGTCATAGGAACTGTATAAATCATATCAAGTACTAATATGGCGGGTAGTGTTTGATCCACTTGGTATTTCATTATTGGTAGTTCATTGGTCCTTATCTGATCTTGTAGAGAGTTGTTAATATTGCTTATGAGTTGGAGTTTTCATCTAGCTTAAGTTTTTTTTATTTGGTCTTTCATGTTTCTATGTTGAAGAAGTGTCTTGGTGATCCTTCTTCGGTTGTTCCATTTGAAGGACTGGGTATTTTGGATTTTCTGTCTTATGAAGGCATCTCGGTTAAGATATTAGATAGGCCAGTTCATTGATTGTGTACTAAGGATGTGGCTTTGGTTAAGATTCTATGGTGAAACCATAAGATGGAGAAAGCTACTTGGGAAGCGGAAGAGGACATAACGTCCAAGTATCCATATTTGTTGTCTTCTCCTGGGATTTGTGCAGAAGGTATGTGTCTTCAGCACATCTTTATTTTCTGAATTTGTTAGAGGAAATATTTACATCTTTGCCTCTTTATTTTCAAACTTTGTTAAAGGGATGTTTTATAATGCAAATGACTCTGTGTGTGGTTACCCCTACCTTGTCTGTCATTCGACGACGAATGTTCCTAATTGAGAAAACTAAAACATCTTAGGTTAAAACCCTTAGAAAATCTCATAAACTTCGGTTATGAGACGTATGCTGGGGTACAAGTTGTATGGTCCTATCGTATACTATCCAATATTAGTTGGTGGGATAATTTTTATTATTGGTATGGGTACGACTAAGGGGTATGGGTCATAGGGATTGTTATGAGTCGTATCAAGTACTCGTATGGTTGGCAGTGTTTGATTTTCCTGGTATTTCATTCTGCCAAGGATACGGGTTATGGGTATTGATCATATGCTGTGGTTACCACTTGGTTGTATAAGTTGTACACTGGACAGTGTTTGATCCAAGGGATGAGGCTTGGAAATGAGTGGTGGGTATCAATCGTATAGAAGGGTATGACTCGTATGTGTCGGTCGTATCCCTACGATGGGTTTGTAAGGAATTTAAGTGGGGGTATTCTTGACATTTATGTACTTACCCTAACTTGGACCCACAACTTCTAATACACTTTAAAGGATACTTACCCTATTATTCTATTCAATAACACTTGGAAGTTATTCCAAAATACTCCATAATTCTATTAAGAGCTTTTAGGGCTAGAAGGCTAGGGTTTCATCTTGCGGATTGCTTTGGGGCTTGTTTTGGTGATTTCCTTTCATCAATTCTTGGATATAATGCATGATTCTCTTCCATTATTGTAATTTCAACTAAAGGCATGGTTTATATGATTGATTTCATGGTTTTACTATTTCATGATTATGATTTTCAACTATTATTTGGGGGTTTTGTTATTGA
Source organism: Capsicum chinense (assembly GCA_026120095.1). Taxonomy (NCBI): domain Eukaryota; kingdom Viridiplantae; phylum Streptophyta; class Magnoliopsida; order Solanales; family Solanaceae; genus Capsicum; species Capsicum chinense. Next base: position 182,443,954 of record JAPEIP010000004.1, on the reverse strand, counting down.
ATGGTTGGTTATGGTTTCCTATCGTTGTACTTATACTTTTTTATGCATCAATGGTGGATTTGGATGAGTGGATTGCATGGTAGTGTTTTAATGGTCTTTGGAATTTGTTTTGGTTACATTAAGCCCCCAAGTTGTTTGATAAAATGCTTATAAAGATATTTGCATTGCATTGACTTATTTAATGGGACTGTTACATGTTTTAAACTTGATAAAGGATTTATATAGGATTTAAATGGTTTGAAAAGGCTAAAGGCTAGATGGTTATTCTTGTAGAGAACATGGAAGTCTCCAAGTGGATTTAATATGGTAATTGGAAGGGCACCTAAGGTCTCCTTAACCTAAATGGTTTGGCTATGTATATTACTTACAAGTAAAGGGTGGTATGGAGATACCACTAATATTGGCCTTGGTTAATAAATGTATAATGGTTTTGTTATTTGGAAACTGGTTTTAATTTGGCATTAATGGCAGGGTGTGTAGCTAAGACATGGAATATGGTGGTCCGGGGAGGACCAAAATCGAAAACTCATATTTGCCAATATAAGGGGTCTTGATGACCATATGCGTGTGTCACATTTTATATTGGGAGATGTACTAGTCATCCCATGGGATATTGCCTGGTCATGTGGCTACATGCACTGGGATCCTTTCAGCAGAGGGAGATGAACCCATATCACCCGTGGGTGGTTTGGGATGAACAAGCTACATAACCCAGGTATAAAGGTTTTAAATGCATGCTAAACTAGTTTCCTTTCCTGACACTTATATGTGTATGGTTATATGCATTATGGATGGTTTTACTTGATTTTATAACTGGCATTATTTTATTCTTTTCCTGAGATTCATGCTAGCGGTCACTCTGTAATCCCGTTTTCTAATCCTCTTGTTTAGCACGCCGATTGGTATCATCATTTGGACTGAAGTGGTAAGCTTCCATCCTTTTAGGAGGTATCATTTCATGTTATAAATTTATTTAGACACTTTTTGACACTGCTCGAGTCAGGGCCTTATTGTAATGGGCATCTTAAGTTCAACCAGGATCGGGGACTTCCCTCTTTTAACCCAACCCAATCACCACAAACAACCTTGGATGAGATGAATTTTGAGCATATAACAAGATTGCCTAATGCTATCATGAAGACTCTGGGATAGGGTAACAATCATGACTGACCCAACCTAGTCTAACCATACCAAACAAACTTTCCATTCCATACCAAACCATTTAGAAAGTATCAAACATAATATAATAATAAAACCCAAAATGTAATAAGATGGAACAACTAACAATATCATTCAATGATGTCATCCCCAACACCAATGCCAATGCTAAGGCCGACACTAATACCCATCCTACCCATATCAAACCCCAAAAGCACCACAAAGCCTCTATCCAAAATAATACAAATATCTGGTTTGGATATGCACCCAACCATGGCCAAAACCAATATCCGGAAAGAAAGTTAAATGTCTAAGAATGTCCAACATGAAATGATGACTTCTAAAAGTCTAGAAGCTTACCACTCAGTCCAAAAAAATGTCCCTAAATCAAGTACTATGAAGGATAAATCGAACAACGTGACCTGCATAATGTGGGTATATAGCCGCCAGCAGACACGTTAGTGGGTGAACACTAGCATGAAACTTGGGATAAGGATAAAGTAATTCTAGTAATCAAATCAATGTGAAAACCATCCAATAAAAACAACCATACATATATATATTAGCGCTGGTAAAAGGGACTGATTTTAACATGCCATTTAAAACCTTTACCTAGGTTTTGTAGCTTAGCCGTCCTACCATCCACGGGCCATATAGGTTCAACCCCATTGCTCAAAGGGTCCTAGTGCATGTATCCACATGACCAGTCAATATCCCTAGGATTAATAGTACATCCCTACAATATAAATATCACACTCACACGTGTCCATCGAAGACCCCTCATATCGGCAAATATGAGTTTTCAATTTTGATCCCCCTGGGACCGCCACCTTCCACAGCTTAGGTAACTTTCGCCTCTATTAATTCCCAATTAAAACCATTTAAAAAAAATCTAATTATCCATTTATTAACCAAGGCTATTTAATAAAATAGTGGTATTATCATACCACCATACTTGCAAGCATTATCCCTAGCCAAACCATTTAGATTAAGGGGATATTTAATTGCCTTATCACTAGCCATATTAAACCAGTTGGTAGACTACCATGTTCTCCAAAAGTATAACAAATTAGACTCAAGCCTTTGTAAACCATTTAAAAACATTTATGGTATCATGAATAAGCCGAAAACAAGCAATACCTCCATTAAAATAAGCCAATGCAATAAACATATCTTTATAAGCATTTTGTCAAACACCTTGGGGGATAATATATCCAAAACTAAATTCCATTACCATGAAAAAATTACCGTGCAATTCAATTTTCCAAAACCACCGTAAATACATATAAAATATAATTAAAACTATAGGAAATCAGAACCAAGCATTTAACATCAAAACCCCCCAAATAAATAGTTGAAAGCCATAATAATTCAAGAGAAAAACCCTAAAATCAATCATGTTACCATGTATTTAATTGAAATACAATTAGGGAGAGAATCATTCCTTAAACGAAGAAGATTGATGGAAATAATTCACCAAGACAAGCCCCAAAGTAATCCCTTAGTCGAAACCCTAGCTCTCCCTTAGTTGAAACCCTAGCTCTTTGTCCCAAAAGTTCTTGAGATAATTATGATATATTTAGAGAGAGTTTCTAAGTATTTAAGAATAAAATAATTGGGTAAATAACCTCTTAAGTGTTTAGAAGTTGTAGGTCCATATTACGGTAAGTTGGAAAATATCCAGAATACCCCCACTTAAATCCGCAAAAAACCGACACAGGGTCACGACAGGCCCCCTTATGAGTCGTAACCTCCCTTATAGTCAATACCAACCTGATCATAGCCAAACATCAACCATGGATTAGACACTGTCTAGTATATGACTCATTCACCTAAGTCGTAACCTCAGTATGCGATTTATACCCAAGATTCGTGTCCCTTAAAAAATGCCACACCAGGAGGATCAAACACTGTACACCTTATGAGTTACCTATATGACTCATACCCAACCATATAAAACTCACTCCTAGTCATATCCATTCAAGTAACCAAAAGCATCCCACCAACTAACACTGATCAGTTTATGACAATATTTCACCACTCGTACCTCATATATGGTTTGTTCCATGAGTTGTATTAGGTCCAAAGAATTGGATTCCAGGAAATTTTCTAAGGGTCCAAACCCAGGATGCTTCACTTTTCCCTTATATTGGATAATGGTTTTGGCCATGGCTGGGGGCATGTCCCAATGGATTTGTTTACTCTTTTGGATTGAGTATTTATAGTAATCTAGGGGTTGGTGATACAAGCATAAAGAGAACAAGGTTTACAAGGTCTTGTAGAAGGTTCAAGCTTCGCATTGTCAAAGAATCAAGTCTCAAATTTGCTAGTGCTTGAAGACCTTTCGGAACCATTACAAAGCCTTGTCCAAATTGAATAGAGAAGGAGGGATTTCTAAATCACATAGGTGCCTCAAGTAAGGGCATTGGGGTCTTTTAAGAGCTCACTTTTACACTCAAAAGGAGCACCATTCAATAAGGGCATTTTAGTTATTGTTATGTAATAGTATAAATAGACCTTTTAGCTTTCATTTTCATTAAAATTTGATGAATTAAAATTGAGTATTACTCTTAGTGTAGTTTCTTTCCTTAGTGTAGGGATTGTAAAAGCCATCTTAGTGTAGGTCTTAGAAAAGACATCCAAACTTAAGAGATTAATACATTTGATGGATTTCACTTGTATTGATCAATTGGCAAGAAATGTGTGATTGAGGAGTGTGAATTCATTTGGTCCACCTATGAGTGAGGTTTGAACTACCATTGATGAGGTGTTGTTGAAGGTTTGATGCACTTTCTTCTGCTAATCATTGGTAATAGTAAGGATCTCATTACCTATCTTTCATTTTATGCATTCTCATCTCCATCCCCTTTCTTCTATGTGTTTTTTTCTTTCACTTTAGTTGCTGGTTTTTGCATTTTGTGTCCTTAATTTCGTTTTTTAGATTTATATCTTGTATCATTTGGTATCAAAGCCATGTATTAGAGTTGTTCCGACAACTCTAAGTCTTGGATCTAAGAAAATCTCACAAAAAAATTATAAACCCGTTTTTGTGTGTTTGGCAGCTTTTAAAATCTTAGATGTACATGTTTTTGTGTTGTTTTGTTGGTTTCAAGTCCAATTGTTGATAATGTTACTGGTGGTTCGTTTGTTGATCTGTCTTTTCAAGATGAATCAAATATGCTTAATAGGATGACCAAACAGAGTCGGGCTTGGCATACCAGGGATTCTATGGTAGCTAGCCCAACTATTTCTATTGGCATGACTGCGGAGAAGCATAGATGAAATGATGAGCGAAACCAAGACATGGCCCACCTAATAACATAGATGGACTTGCTGGCCAAGCACTTGCTATCAGGCAAGACTGAAAAAGTCAAAGCTATGGAATCTCAGTGCACTATGGCTACTAATGCAGATAAGGAGGCAAACTATGTGAGTAATCATGGGGGGTTTACAAGGTATTGGCCAAGGGAATCATGGTCAGAACTTTTATGACAATCTTGATTATGAAGATAGGGAGCAAGGAAATTGGTGAAGCAATAATGGTAAGAGTGGTTCATATGTTCCTCGTGGAAGTCGGGATGTTGCACCAACTAGCTCTTGCAAGATTTCCATGGAGGATATGATGGAAAAATTGTTGAAGGGAGATTAGGGTACCAACTTGGGGTTAACTACTATGAAGAGTGAATTCTCTGCCCTGATTCAGTAGGTTAGTTCACACCACTTCTATAAAGAAGTTGGAGAAGTAGATGAGCAAAATTTTTGCAACACTGAATGAGAGAAAAAGTGGTACTTTACCTAGTGATACGATTCAAAATCTCTAGAATAATGGCTTCAGTATGGAGATTACCACTAGGAGTGGCAAGATGTTACTTGGCCCATCTATGGTTAAATTTGTAGATAGTGAAGTAGTTGTTGAGGAATCCGAAGAAAGCAGTCCAGTGAAGTCTGAGAAGATTGATAGTTTTGTTGATGCTTCAAATAAGGAAAAAGAGAAGGGAAAGGAAGTGGTGTTGAAAACTATTCCAAGACTACCACTTCCCTTTCCTCAACGATTGAAGAAAAAGGTTAATGATGCAAAATTTAGCAAATTCATGGTAATGCTCAAGCAACTGACAATAAATGTGCCTCTGGTTGAAGCACTTGAGAAAATTCCAGGATACGTGAAGTTTATGAAAGACCTTGTAACCAAGAAATGGAATGTTAGCCTTAAGCCAGAGGACAATATTCTCCATTGTGGTGCTATCTCTACAAGGTCTTTAGTCTAGAAAATGGTAGATCCAGGAGCATTTACCATCCCATGTACTATTGGTTCCCTAAAATTCACAAAAGCACTATGCGATCTGGGAGCTAGTATAAATCTAATCCCACTGGATGTGTACAAGAAATTAGGCTTATGGGATCCTAAGCCAACAAATATATGGTTGGTAATGGTAAATAGGTCTGTGAAGCAGCCTATAGGCATACTCCACGATGTTTTGGTAAAGGTAGCTGATTTTATTCTGCCTACTGATTTTGTGGTCTTAGATTGCAAGGTGGTTTTTGAAGTGCCCATCATCTTTGGTAGGCCATTACTTGCAACTAGGAGAGTGCTAGTAGACATGGACTTGAATGAGCTAAATTTCAGGTTCAATAACAAAGAAGCACATTTCAAAATACACTCATCTATGATTCAGCAAAAAGAGATGAGTGTTTTCTCAATTATTAATGTCTTTTATGATGATGGTAAAGGGGTATCAACAGGTTGTCTTGGCGATGTTTGAGTAGTCAAGATAACAAAGTCGTGCTGCAACAGTAAAATCAAACGCTACTGGAAGGCAACCCAAATTTTTTATGTTTAAGCAAGTGTTTTTACTTTTATAATTAGGATTTAGTACAGAGAAGGTGAAAAATGAGGAGGACAGCTGAAAGGTCATGACGACATCTCTGATAAGCCATCATAACTGTGATAAGCAATAAAAAATTTCGTCAGATAGGTCAAACTCGAGGCATTTTCTATTAAGGATGAGGACATTAGTGATAAGTTATCACACTTGTGATAAGCTATCAAAAGATGTCATTAAGAAGACCTTGAACATATTTCTAACCATTTTGGGCCCAGTTCAAAAAAATCTAACCCATCCCACAATCGAACCACCTCATGTTCCCGCCTATGTTATTTTCTTTCCTTCTTTAGTTTATTTTTTTCTTTACTTAGTTTATTTTATTACTCATTCCAACTAATTTCCCAAGTTAATCAAGATAAACAAGCTCCCTAGTGTGTGGGTTTGAAATTCAAAATCAAGAATTTCTTCCTACTTCTTCTTATGCATGTAATCATATTAAGGTCTCCCATCAAGTATGCTCTAAATTTAAATCATCTTTTTTTGTGAAAACTGATAGATGGATGATAACCCAAATTCCTACGAGGCTTGAACCCAATTCAACTTGAAAAGGGGCTAAAAATTGCACCTAGGGTTTGCTGTGGAGGCCCAAGGTTTAAAAGTAAGCTCACAAATTGGAACTCAAGCGGATTTTGAGAAATAATGGAACCAAAAATTGAGTTAAAGTCAAAAGAGGTTTCTAATAAGAGCTGACGATATTTATGATAAGCTATCAGAACTGTGATGGCTTATTAGGAATATCATCAAACGCTACTAAGAGTAAAGTGGATTTTATTTAGAGTTGATGACATTCATGATAGGCTATCACAATTATGACGGCTTATCAAAAATGTCGTCAGAAGTTAGGTTGACGACAATTGTGATAATCTATAACAATTGTGATGTCTTATCAAAAAATGTCATCACACCTGGAACCTGAAGCATGAATAAGTCTTCTCAAAGGATGTAAAGATTAAACGATTAATGTGTTTGTGTTTTTTCTCTTGAGGATTTCCTAATATTTTTCTATTGCTATGGGAACCATATAATTGCACCGAAAGAAAAGAGTCCTCAGCTTACCAAGAAGAAATAATAGAAAAGTGTACGGTGGAAACTCATCGATGAAGAGTATGATTATAAAGAGGAAGAACCTCTGCTCAAGAAGCGAAAGAAGAAGTGAAGCCCTACAAAATTTCCACCACCCCCACCAATTGAGGTGGAGGATAATGAGGACAATGAAATAACCTTTTTCTATAAGGAGGCATCTGAACATTCTATACATAAGCAGTATGAGTCTGAACATACTGAATCTGAAAAAGAGGAACAAAAAGGGTCTGAGGAGTCTGAGTCTGAGGGAACAGAATCTGAATCCCCATCCACTAAACAACAAGATGACGAAGAGTCTCCAGCTTGGGGAACACTTATCAAATTTCAGAACCCTGAAGTTTGAGACAATGCTAGAGGGAAAATTACTAAAGCAGAGGGCATCTTCACTACTAAGCTTCGTAGAACTAATAGAAGAAGAGATAAAAGGCTGATTTAGGAAGAAAAATAGATTATCACCCAAGGGTTAAGAGGTACCCTGAAGTGGAATAGAAGTTCCAAGCGTACGGCTTGGGATGGACCACAAAAAGAGGAGGCTCAATTAGCCTTAAACTGGTCTGGGAGTTTTATGAAAACTTCCAAGATCAGTTAGAAAAAATATGTTGACCAGGATAAACAGTTACAGACCAGCCACTGGTTGATAGAGTTCAGGTAAGCGGCGTAGGTTGTGGTCTCAATCAGAACTATCAAATGTTCTTGTATGGCCCCAATATTACTCCTCAGGCCACGACATCATAAGTCTATGATCGAATTAAAAATCGAGCAAAAAACCATCCGTGGTTGGCCAACATCATAGTCGAAGGAGAACCAGCATGGGTGACCAACACAAATGAGAGAATCTGTAAGTCCTCTTTGACTCAAGAGGCAAAGTATTAGTGTGGTATAGTGCATATTTTGTTGATGCCCACTGGCGGAGACAACATTCTGGTTGATGACCAAGTTATCCTAGTAGTAAGCATGGTGTAGATGCTCCTCCTAAATTTTGGGGAAATCAATGATGATAAGATAAATATTAGAATATCGAAAACCAACATTCCTTATCCTTTTCCGTGTCTTATCACAGAGTTGTGCTGAGCTGCTAATGTACCAAAGATTGCAGGGATTGATGATGACATTCCTACCCGAAAGACTCATAACCCTATACGGTATGATGAAAATCAGCCATTACTGATACTTGATAGAGTTGCAGGGGTAGCAGCAGACACTTCAGTTATAGATGCCGATTTAACACCTAATGTGGAGATGTAAGATTCTGAGACTACATACCCTACTTCTTCAGCACATGCAGGTTTAGTTCCTGAGAATGATTACAACCCCTCATCTCCTACAGCAGCAGAAGGATTTGCAGTTCATCCAATTGATATAAGAATAATAACTAAACAAGACAAATAGTGTGAGGCACAGCTATATGCCTTTGCCAAATAGTTTGCTGCTATATTAGATAAGAAAATCAAGGCTGCCCTTGAGCTTTTTGTGACATTGGCTGAATGGGTTGCAAATTTGGTGAACCAATTCAATGCATAGGTAAAAGAAATGTCAGGGCTGATCTTGCTAAATTTAGAGCGACATTGGACAAGGTAAAGAAAGATGTCGGGGTGTTGTAGTAGCATCAATTTATAGTGCCAACAGGTCTATCTGTGGATGAACCTGAGGAAGAAATTCCAATACTTGACCTTATTGGATATTTACCAAAGAAAAAAAAAAGGGTGAGGAAGGGCAAAGATAAGAGAGAAGAACCGGATAGCAAGGAAAAAAGAATAGTGAAAAAAAAGGCAAAAAATAAGGCCAAAAAGAGGAATTGAAGAAAGCAAGAATAAAGTCCATAGCGAACAATGAGAAATGAAAGGCACCTATCCATGCTAGGGCTACAGGTGCCTCATCTAGTAAGGCTCCAACCACTGCAAGGCCAGATACTCCTGATTGATAGAAAATAGCAGATGATGCACCAACAGGGTCAGAGAGCCATAAGCCTCACACTTGATTCACTCCAGGTATGCCCTAAACCCTGAGTTTATTTTATTTTCAGTTTTAAGATGAAGGTGTAGGGCAGAATATTGTTGTAAATATTTGTGGTAGATAATTAGGAGTAATACAGGCACTTGATCTAGTTAGCTTATTTTGTGACTATTGAGCACCTCTCAACTGGTCTAATATATTACTGTGTGAATTGTATCCGTTTGTGACTATGGTGTATCTTTTTGTGGCATTAGTCTGGCAATTGAATAACCTTTGTTAAAGAAATGCATTAACCGGATAAGTAGTGATATGTGAGATACTTGATTACCCTGTGTGTGCAAGGTCTTACTCAGTTCCCATTGTGTGTTGAATCTAGAACTTTTCCTATTAGTCTTGTCATAGTCATAGGATAGGAGTTAGAAAAGAATCATAGGCCATTTTTTATTTCAACCCACTTTAGCCAAAATAACCTTCCCTATATGCATAATATCTCTTGATCCCTGTTTTGAGCGTAATTAGCCCATTTCTTTCTATGACACCTCTCACCTTCCCATCTACATCACAATGAACCTGTTTTAGCCTTGGTCCTCCTTGGACACTGTGCTCCTTGACTTAGGCATAGTTACTCTAAAATATCCATGAATATCATACCTTCCCCTGACCTACATTACAAGCTTGAGAAAAACCCTATAGTGATCCTAACTGACCTGTTTGAAGACTTAGGTACCGACTACAAGGGCAAGCCTATGACATTTGACATGAAATTCTTGGAACTTTATGCTGAGAGTGAGTCTTATGATTAACCCTACGTTATGTATGTGAATTCTGATATGAGTAAAAAGGGGATTTCTTTGTTGTGACGGCACACCAGGTATGTTTCTAGCCATTAATTTGTTCCGATAGTGTACTCTAGGTATATGCTTGGTTGTTATTGCTAAATTTTTGCCATATCTCAATCCTTGTGAGTTGCATGGTTGTTTTCAATAATAGACACAATTACTTTTAATTTGACTAACCTTGGAGATAGTTAATATGATTTAAGCTTAAGTGAATAACTGGCTGCTAAAAGTGCTCTGTATCAACTTGGTTCTATTTAGTTTTTTAAGGACAAGCAATTGTTCAAAGTTGAGGGTGTTGATGTGTGAGCAAATGCTAACACATTTTATGCTTTTAGCCATGAATAATTGTGAAGTCTTAAGCAAATTTTGTCGTTTTTGATTTGTTTATGTTTGATTTTATAGTTTAAGCTGATGAGATAGAGAACAAAAAAAATAGAAGCAGAGAAGTTGAAATCTGGAGAAATCTGAAGAGAAGTATGGTTGACGACATCTATGATAAGTCTTTAGCCCTATGACTTAGCATGAGTTAAAGCTTGTGAAGACATTCATGAAAAGTCATTAGCTTGGTGATAAGCTATCAAGGCCACCATCAGACTTAACTAGAGAATGGGAGTTGAAGAGCAATTACGACAATATTTTGTGACAAAGCGTCAGATTTGTGATAAGGAATTAGGATCATCATCAGCCTTAGGAAAAAATTATCAAAAGGGAAGAGGATCTGACGACATCCATGATACGTTGTCAAACTCCCAATACGTCATCATCCACATTGTCAGCCTTAGGCAAAGCTTATCAACATTGAAAAAAATTTAATTCCATTCCTAATAAGGCATTAGACCCTTGATAAGGGATCACCAAATGGCACCACCTGTAGGAGAAATTTACTTAAGTTGTTATTTTATTTCCTTAATTAGACTCAAGTTTAAATAGCAGCTTTTAGGGTTTTCTAATGATGATTGACATAGATTTCAATATATGTTGTGCATGATTTTTCTCTCTCTCAAATTCCAATATTTTCTAGAACATTATTGTGAAGAGAATATTGTCGTAAATATTTTGGGAGTTTTGTATTGAGATTTAGGGCATGTTACACTTTTTTATTTTCATCATCGTTGTAAGTTAATCTTCCCAACTATGAATTTAACTTGTGTACTTGTTGATTGCATCATGAGTGGCTAAACTCCATTAACCTGAATTATGGGATCTAAGGTCAGCTCTTGATAAGGAGGTAAGTATTTAAGATTCAACAATTAGTCGAATTTCATGATAATTCTGATGCTTTAATTAACATCTGTTGGTTGCAAATAGTAGACACACCTTTTTTGATTTGCTTGAGAATGAAATCAAATATAGTAGGAAGTGAATTATCAATAGGGACTCAAAAATACTTTATTTCATAATCAGCGTTGTAACAAGGTTGGGTTCACACCTTATTTACTGTGGAATTCGACCCCAACCTAGTTGGGTTTGATAGTGACAACGATCGCTTACACCCATTCAAGAGTGTAATTTTAGTGTTATCATAGAGTTATCTAACTTTATCCACTATGCTATGGATTTCTACTTACAGATACTCTTCTTAATGTTACTCCAATTATTTAATAGTAGTTTGATTTATTTTATCTCTGCAAACATCTCTAGTGGTATTGAAGAATTCTTCATAGGGCTTTGTTTGTCAATTAATTCCTCTCTTAAATCATAGACTTTGTTGTCATACTAATAAACCCCTTTTGATTAAGTTATAGCATTATATGTCTAACACCCCTACAGGTTTTCCAAACACCTCTCATTGTTTTTCCTAAAATCGCACGACTTTACTATGACCCTAATTACCTTCCAAAGGGAATATTTTGGATTTTGTTAATTGTTCCTCTTCGCAGGAATCTTTACAGAAAAGATTAAATCTTTGATACTAGTCTTGTTAGTAACGTTTTATGTTTTTCAGCTATTCTGTTTGTTATAGTATTTTTAAATTGAAAACTAGGGATTGTGGTTCTTGGGCAATTGAAAGCTAATGTTTTTTTCATTAGAAAAAATCCAAGATTTGGTGGGGTGTTAAATATTGAGTGTGCTCTTATCCTAATGTTTTAATTAAAAACTAGGCTTTATGGTTCTTGGGTAAATTAGAAATCTTAGTTTTAAAAATGGAGAAATATAATGTTTTTTTTCATTAGAAGAAGACCAATACTTTGTTGGGTGTTCCAAATTTTATTTGTCATAGTCCTAATCTTTGTGTTCTACAACCGTGAAGATTTTATGAGCAATAAAGTTTTAATGAATTCATCTTTAGTTGCTAGTAAGTGGTACACAACGAGTAAATTTGATGGGTATTCTTCAATAACATGAGTGGTTCATCGAGGGATGTTAGAAGTAAATAGGTCAAATGGTAATGATTTGGCTGTAAAAAACCTGAGTTATATACAGGATTATTTGATCGTGAGGGGATTAAAAGTACTTTTAATTTCTTCCAAGTTCACCCAGATTGTACGTCTCGATGGTTCTTTGATTACTTAAAGTTTTATTACTATAGTTTTAATTAAAGTGCATGGGGTTTGTGGAACTAGGTGTTTGTCTTTCTACATTGTTTTATTTATTAGGAAACACTACAACTGATTACTTTTGTTGTTCTTTGGAGAAACTATCTTGTTTGTCGAAGCTATCTCCTACAGCTGCTGGATTTGATTTGGTCCCGCTTAGTAATGGTGCTCTGGATATATTTGCAAGTATTGTGTATTTTTTGGGAAGTGGTGCTAATGCGATCGGGCTTAATAGTGTTCTAGGTCGGGTTGTGTTTGTTACTTGCATTGTTTTGGGTGTTGCTTCCCTTTGTGTAGCTGATCAGGATGTTCAGGTTAACCAGTAATACTTTATTAGGGATATTATTTTTTATTGTGACATTGATGTCACTATTACTGATCTTGATTGTTGGTGAGGTTAATGTGGTAATATAATTACCATATAAAGAAAGCCTATCAGTAATGGTGTGTAAACCATATACTGTTGTGAATTGAAATTTGATACAATCCTCATATTAGGCTACACAATATACTATGTATATATTGATTTGTTGCCTCAAGGACCGTAAATAATACTTTGTCATAATACCCCATAACCCACAGTCTACCCCTAACAGAATCATGGCATTATTACTCCATTTCCACTCTACCATTACTTTATCAATGATACTAGTAGATTTATTTATTCTAATATATACTCACTTATATTAGTAATATTAACTTTATCTCCTCATACTTTTCTTTTTATAGGTATCCAAAATGAAGAAAGAGATGTAGAAAGTGAAGAAACTATTGACCTTACATGAGAAGATTTTTGTGTTGTGTATAAACGCTATAATATCAATAATTTTGTGTTTACTTTCCTGAAACTTATCGCAACTTGAACTTGCTAGTATGTAAAAACTTAACTAATCATTTGAACTTGATTGCATTTTTCTTTTGTGCTTAAATTACTAGCTTGTTGCATATTTTGAATTGTTATTTTATTAATTAATGATTTTGTTTTGTGATGTGTAGATATTGTGTTATAATTTATTAGGTATGTAAATAAAAATTTACATTAATACGAGTCACTATTTATATAAATCGTTTCAATTTAATAACATGTGGCAATAATTATTGCAATAGATCAATAAACTATTTCAAAAGGTAGTCAAAAAGCATTGCAACATAATAACAAAAGTGTCACAAAAAAATAATAAAATCTTCGAAATAGATGCTATTACAATGGTTTAATGTTGTTATAATAGATTAAAAATATGTGTCCCTATAAGTAATGAAGAAGTTTTAATAGGTATTAAAAAACCATTGCAATAAAATAACAAAAGCAACACAATAGTTATTGTTGCAATGGTTTAATGTTGTTGCAATATATTCTATTGCAACGGTTAGTAACCGTTTCACTATACTAAAAGAGTCATCTCAATCTACAAAAAAATAATCGTTGCCATAGGTCAAGCTGTGGTGACAATTGTCTGAAATCATTGCTTTAGCTTTACCCTAAAGCGACGATTTAGATAAGCATCGTATAAATCATTTTCATAAAATTATTGCAATGCCCACTTATAGAACACTTGCTAAACCATTATCGAAGAGATATGACAATAGTTTTGTGGTCTATTGCTATGGTTTTGCAATCCTTAGCATAGGGGTAATTTCTAGTAGTGATTGTTGGACTTTTAAAGGAACTATTGCATGGTACAACTTGGTAATGGAATCTTGAATGGTATAAATGTGTTAAATAGTTTGGAATAGTTAAATAGTAAGTTCTTGATGTTAATGGATAGGGTTTAATGAATATCCTTGTGGGGTACATAGGAATCCCTCAAGAAACTAAATAATGTAATCTATGGGTACATGGGAATCCCATCTTCTCTAAAAGCTTAGCTGAGGGCATTTCTTGAAAGCTATAGACTATATGATGATACCACTACTTATAGTCTTGGTTACTAATAAAGGAAATGATGTTTTTTATTTAGTGGTAATGGTTTTAATTAGGAAATAACAGCGGGGTGTGATATCTAACCATGAAGGTGTGAGTCCAACTAACGGGCACTAGAAATTCATGTTTGCCAATATGAGGACTGATCATGGATACCATATGTGATACTTATGGAGTACATAAAATCCCCTAAGTACACTTGTCCATATTTATCATGGAGGGTAAAGGGTATATAATAATACCTATCCCCTATGTTATCTCTTTTTCTTGTGGCTACACGCATAAGGGCCTATTTTGGGGGATACACTGGACCCTTATAGCCCGTGAGTAGTTCTAGGATGGTTAAGCTATACATACCCATGTTAATGGTTTTAAAGAAATGCTAAAATTAATTTTCACGACATAGATATACATGTGTATGGATGTTTATGCATTAGGTGGTTTACTTAGTTTTAAAGGTTAGAGTTATTTTATATTTATCCTGAGTGAATGCTAAAGTTTACCCTCTAACCAATCTTCGAGCGCTATATCCTTATGTAATACTGGAACCAGTCGTTCTACTCCTCCTGCTCAGTGATCAAATTTGAGATCAACTTTGGATTAAAGTGGTGAGCTTTCATACTCTGGTAGGCTCTATTTCTTATCATTAATGTCTTTACATACATTACTTATTTCTTGGATATTGGTTTTGGCTATGGTTTGGGGCATGTCCCAATAAGATATTATTTTACTTTTGCTTAGAGGCTTTGTAGAACTACAATGGGTTGATTTGGGTAGTGTGGGTAGTGGTGTCAACACTAGTATTGACATTGGTATTGGGGATGATACCATTTGATTGTATTTGAGATTTTTTCATCCTATTATGTTATGTTATTGACAGAAACATCATTATTATATTGGTTTGGTTGTGGTTGTTTGTTGGCATTGGATGGTTTGACATATTTGGGTTTGTCACGGTCATGGACCTAACTTAATGTATGAAATAATTACAGTACAATTCTTGTTATATGCTCGAAATTCATCCAACTCACGGTATATATTTTTTGGATGGGTTGGGGATTGGGGGTGGTCTCCGGTCTTGGTTGGATTAGAGATTCTGATTATGACAAGCCTCTGGTTTGGGTCATGTAAAGTTTATATCAAAGATTTTGGTTCATTATCAATTGGGGTGTTCACAAAGCCGTGTCGAGTTGAGTCTCTTTTAAGGGTGTGTAGCATGCCACACTTATAAAGGAGAGATTTCTAGGCATTTAGGAATATTTAACTTTCTTGTATTCTTATTTTGAGTTGTAGAGTCTAAGGTCTTTGATTCTTTTGATTTCTATTAGCTTATTTTTTAGATTATTCTTCCTAGACAATGTAAAGATCATAGAAACTCCTCTGCCCTAACTGGGGAAAATGTTGATAGGACATGCTCTACTCAAGGGAACCATAATTGGTCTAGGGGCAGTCCCTAATTATTATTGAGTTCCACCAATTCCTACTAGTCCTCCTTAAGGTAACGTGACGAATGCAGTGTTTTGTCAGTTGATTCATGCGATTTCACAATTGGTAGATTTTTTGGATGAGCATGGTGCATCTTGTGTTCCATCTATTGAGGCCACAAAGGTTGGTTAGTTCATGTGTTTGAGTCCTCCAACTCTTACTGGTATTTTGGTGGAGGAGAGTCCTCAAGGTTTTCTGTATAAAATAGAAATGATCTTAAGGGTGATGTAGGTTGTGAATGTGGAAAAGGTGAATTTTACTGCCTATTAGCTAAAGTATGTGGCATACAAATTGTATGAGGAATGTCATAAGGAAATAGTTGATAATGATAATGATTCATCTTTGTGGGAGTCTTTCTCAAATGTATTTTTAGAATGTTACTTTCCTCAAGTTTTGAGGAAAGCAAAACCAATAGAATTTTTTAATCTAAAATATGAGAAAACATTGGTCAAAGAGTATGGCCTAAAATTTTACCAGCTGTCTCGATATGTTCTGCAAATGGAAACTAATATCTGGGCCTGGAGAGAAAGTTCACTTTAGTACTATCTCATGAGTTGATCCTTAAAAGCAAAACTACTTTTCCTATCAATGAGATGGATATTTCTAGGTAGGTTGTTCATATGCAACAGGTGGGGGAGTAAAAGACAAAGTAGACCGAGGCCGGGGAAAGGAAGGGTAAAAAGTTTACATTCTTTTTGTAGGGTGGTTAACAACAAATTTGTAAGGATGGTGGTAAGTGTCCATAGAACAAGTGGGGGAGTTCTGGTTATTTCTCCATAACTAGAACTCCCTACCTGATGCCTTCGGTGATAGGCATCAATAGTGTAGTGATAACTTTAGGGAATAGGGTGCCAAATCTCAGGCAAGTGGGACTCAGTCGGCTTTATCATGTCCACCTTGTACATTATGTGGTTGGTTATATCGAGGTTTCTATGATGATGAATGAACAGGTGTTTCAAATGTGGTTAAACAGGCCATAATCTTTGAAATTTAGTAATTGGTGAGATCACTTCAGGGGTAAACAAGGTTTCAATTGCCTCTTTATCTGCTCTAATACAAAAGGGTGCTGCTTCAACATTTCTTTCTACTTTTGGTATTGTTGTAGGCCAAAATTGGTGATTTGCTCTTGTTTCTTGACAAGAGTCTAAGGCATCGACTTATGTCATGAATGGTATGTTGAAGCTTTTCTCTCATGATGTTTATTATTTCCTCGAATTAGGCTCCACTCTCTGTTTTGTGACCCCATTTGTTGCTATATATTTTGGTTGTGGTCCAAAGATTATTTAAGACCCTATTTTTGTTTCTACCCTGGTAGGTGACTATGTGGTTTCTAAAAAAGTCTATAGGGGGTGTGTGGTATATTACGGTAGGAAAGAGACTATGGTGTACTTATAGGAATTAGATATGGTGGATTTTGATGTCATTTTTTATATGGATTGGTTAAATTTATTTTATGCATCCTTAGATTGTCGAACTCATTTGGTTGTCTTTAGATTCTTGGAGAACCAGTTATTGAATGGAAGGGTGGATCTCTAGATCCTAAGTCAAAGTTTAAATAGTATCTTAGAGCTCAGAAATTAATCTCCAAAGAGTGTTTCTATTATCTAGTTTGGATTAAAGATTCTAACTCGAAAGGTCCTTATTTTCTTTAAGTTCTTGTGGTGAATGAGTTTCCTAAGGTCTTTCTGGATGATTTTGCTAGTGTTCCTCTGGATAGGGAGATTGAGTTTTGGATTGACTTGGTTTTGGAAACTTCTCTAGTATTTATTCCTCCTTATAGGAAGACTCTGGTAGAGTTAATGGAGATCAAGGAGAAACTTAAGGATCTTTTTAATAAGGGTTTCATCCATACTGGTATATTAGGGTGCACCAGTGTTATTCATGTGTAAGAATGATGGTTCCCTTTGTATACGCATTGACTATAGGAATTTGAATAAGATAGCTATTATGAACAAGTATGCTTTTCAATGATAGACGACTTACTTGATCAGTTTCAAGGTGACAAATTCTTTTCTAAGATTTATCTTCGATCCGGGTATCATCATCTTAAGATTATGGAGGTGGATATCCTGAAGACAACTTTTCATACTCCTTATTGAAACTTTGTGTTATTGGTAATGTCATTTGTGTTTACTAATACCCCGATGGTATTCATAGATTTTATTAATAGGGTTTTCTATAAGTTTCTAAATCTGTTTATCATTGTGTTCATAGATGAAAAAGATGGTGTATTCTATGAGTGACGTAGATTATGCTAATCACCTTCGGGTAGTATGGAAGCTATTGAAAGAGAAGTATTTATATGCCATGTTTTTGAAATATGAATTCTGTTAGATCACTTTCTCTTTTCTTGGTCATATTATTTCTAGAGAGCGGATCATGGTTGATCAACCAATGTTGGGATTGTTAAGAAGTAGCCTAGACCCAGTACTTTAATCGACATTTGATGCATCTTGGGTTTAGCTGGCTACTATAAAAGGTTTCTGGAAAGTCTTTTGACTATAGCTGCCATATTGACTATGTTTACTCTGTAGATGTTCAAGTTACCTTGGTCAGATACTTGTAAGGATAGTATCAAGTAGCTGAAGGATAAGCTAACTTTGGCTCCAATTTTGACTATTCCTGAAGGCATGAGGGGTTTGTGGTTAATTATGATGCATCCCAGTGGGACTTAGTTGTGTTTTGATGAAGCATAAGAAGGTAAACTATGCTTCTAGATAGTTGACGGTACATTTGAGGAACTATCCTACTTATGATTTGGAGCATTTAGTGATGGTCTTTGTGTTAATAATTTTGTCTCACTATTTGTATGAAGTGCATATTGACATCTTTTCTAATCATACGAGTCTATGGTATGTGTTCACTCAAAAAGAGCTTAATATTATGCAGGAAAGATGGCTTGAGCTTTAGAAGGACTCTGATATAAGTCTTCGCTACCACCCAGGTAAAGCTAACGTGGTTATTGATGCTCTTATAAGGTTGTCCATGGGGAGTTTCGCTCATGTGGATAAGGAGAAGCTAGATTTTGTAAAGGATATTCACTGCTTAGCAAATCTAGGAGTTCATCTTTTAGACTCAAGGAATGGTGGTGTGTTGGTATAGGAAGTGGTTCGGTCATCTTTATGTATAGAGATCAAGGAGAAGAAAATGCAAGATCCTGTCTTGATGAATATTAAGGGTGATGTAGATGGTAAAAAGGTAATGGTATTTAACATCAGCGGTGATGGTACCTTGAGGTAATAAGAGAGGTTATGTATTCTTGACGTTGATGGTTTACATGAAAAGATATTAGATAAGGCACATGAATCGCACTATATTGTTCATCTTGATTTTATGGGAATGTATCATGATCTCAAGGATATGTATTTGTGGAATGATATGAACACGGATTTGGCTGATTTTGTGGCCTAGTGAGTGGTGTGTAAGCAAGTAAAAGTTGAGCACACCAGGCTTGAATGGTTGTATCAAGAAATTGGATTGTCAAAATGGAAATGGTAGGTGATCAATATGGATTTCGTTACTAGTCTTCCTTGGTCTGGATACCAGTTTGACTCAGTTTTGGTCACTTTGCATAAGATGACAAAGTTAGGTGACTTGTTGCCAGTGAGGACTATGTTTTTAGCTATGGATTATGCAAATTTGTATCTTCATTAGTTTTTGAAGCTGCATGGGGTAATTGTTTCTATTATCTAGTATCATCATATATTTTTTGCATCTCACTTTTTGTGGTCATTTTAGAAAGGGTTGGGGACTAAGGTTACTCAGAGTACTGCTTTTCCCCGACAAATGGATGGGGAAGTAGAGAGGATTATTTAGACATTTGAGGATATGCTTTATGCATATTTTATCTACTATGGAATTGCTTGGGTTAATCATCTTTCTCAGATAGAGTTTGCTTACCACAAAATCTATCATTCTATCATTGGGTTGACCCTTTTTTAAGCATTGTATGGTAGGAGGTGTAGATCTTCTATTTAGTGGTTTGAAATTAGTGAGGTGAATATGTTTGGCCCAAAATTTGTTTATCAGGCTATATAGAAGGTGATGGCGATTCAGGATTGGCTTAAGCTGCCTAAAGTCACCAAAAGTCTTATGCAGATATATTAAGTAGAGACCTCGAGTTTGATGTTAGGGATAAGGTAATCCTAATGGTGCCTCCCATGAAGAGAGTAATGTATTTTTTGAAAAATAAAGCTCAGTCCCCAGTGCAATGGTCCTTTTATGGTTTTGAGAAGCATTAGTAATATTGTGTATAAATTGGTGTTGCCTTCTAGTTTGATCTCCATTCATATGGTATCCATTTCTTTATGTTGAGAAAATCTATAGGTAATCCTTCATTAGTTGTTCCTTTTGAAATATTAGATATTTTAGATTCTCTCTATTATAAGGAGATCCTGGTTGAGATCTTGGATTATCATGTTCGGCGGTTATGGACCAAGGATGTGGCCTCAGTAAAGGTTCTATGAAAGAACCAAAAGGTGGAAGAGGGTACATGGAAAGAGTAAAACGATATGAAGTTCAAGTATCCACATTTGTTTTTTCCTTTAGATAATTGTGTGGAAGGTATGTGTTATTGATCACATCTTTATTTTAAATCTTTGTTAAAGGAAAGGTTGACTTCCTTGCATCCTTATTTTTTTTTTAAAGGTAAGAGTAGAGACATCTATTGGGGTAAATCCTGCTAGTGCTACCTTTTAAGCCATTCAGGGATGAATGATCCTAGTGGGGGAGACTAAAATACCCTGGGTTTTGATACTTAGAAATTTCCTGGGTTTTGAGTTTTTTAGACATCATATGACTAGAGTGTACTAGTTGTATGTTTGGGTATAATTTAGGGGTCATCACCCATATTTTAAATAGTATGGGTTAGATGGTTGCAGTCCAAGGTACAACTACTCCATAAGGGTCGTAAGATGGGGTGCGAGACGAATGATGCAACTCGTATGAAGTCCTATGTTTTAACCTAGGAGACTTTATTCTTCCTATAGTATAGTTTATGTTTCCCAATCATATGATTGGGTATGAGTGGATCGTTTGATTTGTGTGTTGGTCAGTCTGTGGGTTAAGATTCTTCTTAGGGTATGAATGGTGGGTACCACTCGTACCCTAAGGTTATAGTTAGTGCGGGGTGGTCGTACACTCCTACAAGGATTTTATAGAGTTTAAGTTGCTTCCCCTCTTAAACACTAAAGGCTCAATGACATATATCGTTCTTGGGGCATCATTTATCCTAATATTCTAATCTTAAGTACTTAGAAACTCTCTCAATTATCTTAAAGGCTTTTGGGCAAAAGAAGGCTAGGGTTTCATAAATAGATCAATTGGGTCTTACAAGGGTGTTTTCTCTCCATCTTCGTAATCTAGTAGATGTTACTATTCCCTTATTGTTAGTTCAACTAAAGGCATGATTTGATGAATTTTTTTCATGCTATTATTTTTTTATTCTCTTGGGACTTTCTAATATATGTTGGGATATTTGGTTATAATGGTTGCTTATACTTTTTCCATCTTTTCTACTTATGGTTTTTATATTATAATGATGGTTTAAAAATTTTGTTGCATGGGAATGGTTAATTGGTACTTGGTTTTGGAGTGGAAAATACTATGCCCCAACATGTTTTATAAAATGCCTTTGCGAATTCTTATACTATATTGTTGGACTATTAGTGGAACTACTGCATGGTAAACCCTGGTAATGAAACCCAAAAGGGTATAAATGGTTTAAATGGTTTTGAATGGTTAAATGGTATGTTCTTGGTTGTCATGGTTATGGTTTGATGAACATATTTGTGGGGTACATGGGAATCCACCAAGAAACTAAATAATATAATCTATGGTTACATGGGAATCTATTATTCTCTAAAAGATTGACTAAGGACATAACTTGCAAGCTGTAGTTGGTATGATGACACCACAACTTATAGCATTGGTTAATAATAAATCGAATGGTGGGTTTTGGTTATGTTGTAATTATTTTAATTGGGCAATTATGGAAAGGTGTAATAGTTAATCCTGAAGGTATGAGTCAAATTGATAGACACTGAAAACTCATATTTGCCGACATAAGGATAGGTCATGGCAATGATTAATGATACATATGAAGTACACAAAAATACCCTAAGTACACTTGTACATATATATCATGATGGTGAAGTATACACGGGAATCACCTTCCCTTATGGTATCTCTGATTTATAAGGCTAGACTCATCGGGACCTATTTAAGGGGTTACACTGAACCTGTATAGCCCATGGGTGGTTCTACGATGGTTAAGCTACTCATAACAAGTATAATGGTTTTAAAGTTATGCTAAACTCGGATCCCTATCCCAGCATTTGTATATATATATATGTATATGTATGGTTGTGAATGCATATGGTTGTTTACTTGGTTTTAAAGGTTGAAATTTTTTTATCCTTATCCTGAGTACATGCTAGAGTTCGCCCTCTAGCCTATCCTTCGGAGGATGTATCCCCATACAATGTAGTAACTGGCTATAGTAGTCTTTCTACTTAGTTATTGTATTTAGGATTAATTGTTAGATTTAAGTGGTAAGATTTCGTACTATGGAAGGCTTCATTTCATATCATGGATGTCTTTACATACTTTGGTTATTTAATGGACATTGGTTTTGGCTATGTTTAGCGGCATGTCCCAACTGAATATTGTTTTACTTTTATATATATTCTTTGTTGAACTACTATAGATTGGTATGGACTGTGTTAGTAGTGCTGTCAGACTTAGTTTTGTCATTGGTATTAGGGTTGATACCATGGGACTGCATTTATGATTGTTTCATTTTATTCTGTTACGTTATGGACAAAAACTTAATGGTTATATTAGTTTGGTTATGCTTTTTCGTTTTCATTGTATGGTAGGACATATTTGGTTGGTAACGGTCATGGACCTATCCCAAAGTCTATAATAAAGAAAAATTTTATCTTGTTATATGCTCAAAAATCATCTGACCCATGGTATATATTCATTTGATGGGTTGGGTGTTTGGGTGGTATCCGGTCCTTATTGGACTTGAGATGCCTATTACAACAAGGCTCTGGTTCCTTTCTAGTTAGGTTTTGAAGGTCAAATTTCTGAAAACGATGTTTGTTCTAAAATCCAAAACTGTCATTGAGTCAAATCTTTAAATTTTTAGGGTAGTGTAGTTCATTTTCTTACTTGGTATTTTGGATGAATTCTTGGGTTTCACTGATACTTGGAATTCTCCAAGTCTCTAGTTAGTGCACCACTCAACTGGTGTACTCACTTAACCGATGCTTTGGCCGCTAAAGGGACTATGCTTTACTGCCAAAATATTGCGACATCAGTCTTGCTTAAGAGATAGCCGCTAATGTGATGTAGTATTTGCTTAATTGATATTAGCATGCTGGATGCCTATCGCTTCAGCAATAGATAGGATAACTAAACGATGAGGTAGGGATCACATAAGAGATGCCTAGTCGCTTAAGCGATAGTCGGCTAAGCAACCCGATAGTCACTTTGGCGAAACCTGGGTAGTTTATTTTCCTTTTTTTGAGATTTTTACACCACTTATAAGACTTGGATCTTGGGATTTGAGTTTTTGAGAATTTTCTTCTATTTTAAGCATGGGTAAGCGCTAAATCTCTATTTCAATTACTTTTCTATGATTCATATCATTTAAAAATCATTAAGCCTTAGATTCAATGGGGAAATTATGGGATTTTGGCCTCGAAGGCCTATAACTAGTATTTTTTTTAATCTAAACCACAATTTTAACCCATTTTCACTTGAGTTTTCTTCTATAAGTTCCTTTAATCAAGGAAATTACATTTTTGGACTACAAATCAACTTTTACCCTTCTTTTGCATATCCATTTTGAGGGCCTATCTTGACCCCAACTTGAAGTTAGACAATATGGATATTTTTGATTTTCTTTTAATGTATAGATTCAATATTTGTATGATTTAGTTGATTTTCGGTCAATTTGTGTGGGCAGGGCATCATAGAAAATTGTCCAAGTTGCCTTTTGGCATTCAAGGAAGGTTATTGCTTATTTTTCTTCACACTGGACTGGATTATTAATATTGGTACAAAATTGTGTTAAGGATATGTGAACCAATTATAAAAGTGTCCATAGTGGTGTGTCGTGCCCATGTGGGAGCCTATATCTTTTAAAATAGGAGGTTTTGGGATACTATTTGTTATGTGTATCTATGTGGGGTGTAATATGATACTGTTGGCATTGTGTATTTGAAATTTGTTTCACCTTGTTTTTTGAAAAGTCCTAATGTGGTATCAATGGTATGTTTTTGTGTATTCTTACTCAATTGGAATGTGGATTATGTTGGATTTCATAGATGGTTGGAATATTTAGTGGATTTTTGGCTCATTTGATTTGTATATATTTTTTGGATATGGGAATTCTCATTCTTGTTTATTGTGTGTATTAAATCCTCATATAAAATACATTTATGAAACATTTGTACCACCGTGGAAATATTGGAAACATTGGCTTTTTCTGATAGAAAATATGAAATCCTTAATACCCTCTACCAATGGATGTGTCGGAGAGAAGATATAGATATGTCATTTGATATGGATTGTATCGGAGAGGTTCACCGATGACATTGTATGTCACATTATCATCACCATCATCATCATCATATTCATTCTACTTTATAAATTGCGCTTGTGTTGTGATTATATTTATATCTTTGACTTGATATCAGTCCATTTGTTCTATATTCCTATACTTTTATTTGATGTATATGTATTTTTGTTCTTTTATACTTATATTTGTTATATGTTTGTACATTAGAAATATTTTTGGAGATGATATGGGCTATAATTTGGGACATTTCTGATTACATGTGACGCGCCCATAGTGTGTATTTTATACGCTTTATTTTCTTATTTGGTTAGTTAGACTTGGATAACTAAGCAGTATAAATATACCATACTTACCCTAAATGTGCCCATTCGATGTAGATCCAGGTGAGATTGTGCCTTGTGTTAGGTAATTGAGGCGATACTTGGATCCCATTCGGGGTAGCACTTGATCTATGTATCAGGAGTTGGTTGCTACATTTTCTCATCTACATTATGTATTTATTTGTATTTAAAGTACAAAGTTTCTCCTTTTTGGATATCCTATATATTCTGAATTACTGTTGTATTTGTTAGTTCTAAAATTGTGTTACTGGTTTTCTAGGTATTGTATGGTATCATGATTATTTGTTTTGGCTTTTACTATATATGTGTGGTTAAAATCCATTCTTGGAGTCTGGCCTTGGGTTTGGTATTGATTTCTTATTTCATATCAATTTGGCTGATAGTCTTACTTTTCAAGGTTTACCATGAAAAGTGCCATCATGACCCTTCGTTTTGGATCATGACAAATTGGTATCAGAGTAGTTGGTTTCATTGGTCTATAGAGTCTAAGAATGGGGTTTCTAATGAAGTCTCATGGATTAGTACATAGATATCCATATATATCTTCAAGAAGCTATAATATGACCTTAGAAAATGTCCCATATTTAATTCTATATCATGTCGATCTTTCAAACCTTGTGTTCTTAGTCATATTTCAATCTTTTTTGCGCAGATGGTGAAGACTAGATTCAGTGAGGCTAATGATTTAGATTTATTATATGAGTAGAGAGCCTAGTCTAAAGGACATGTTGCGAGTCATGGTTGTGCTCGACAAGGAGGATAGACTTGAGAATATGCCCTACCTAAAGATAGCACAAGGGGCTCTTCCCTAAGCCTCGATATGAACTTATTGTAAATTTGAGTCTTACTTCTAGTGCACCCTGTTCTTTTACCCTAGTATTAGAGGGTTTACTATTTTTCTTGTTGACCAAGTTGGAAGGTGCTCCTTTGAGTGAACCTATGTTCCTCCAGCTTTGAGTATTATACCTCGACTGTGCTAGAGTTTTCTTATGGTGCTCCTCCATTTCCGAGTATGGATCCTCCTATTTTACCGATATAAACTTAAGGTACTCTACAAACCCCAAGAGTGATTCCTCCTTCTTTGTCAGTATTTGAGTATGGTATTCTGTAGTTAGGAGTTCAACCTTCTTCTATGATGCCTCCTCCGATGGGTTCTCAGCCAGCCATATTTACTCTGCCTCTTATCGTTATGAGTGTAGCTATGTCTTCTAAGGATCAGAAAATGTTTGAAAGGTTCACACATTGGGTCCTCCTATGTTCATTTGTGTTGTAGGGGAGGTTGCCAATGCGTTTCAAATGGATTGTCATTAGAAGTTGCATATCCTTGGTTTGTTTAAGTCGCATATGGTTTCTTATACTACTTACCATTTGACACGATCTGAACCAGGGCCTAGTCGTGTCAGATGCCTCTAGCCCACCCAAGATCGAAGACCACCCATAATGCCCAACCATAACCACCCTACACCATATGTTTGATAAACTTTGATTTTTATATAACAAGATAAAATGGAACAATCATAAATCAAATACAGTCACACAATGTCTGCCTCAATACAGATGCTAATTTCAAGGTTGATAATAATAGCAACTCCTCTCATAATAACCCAAAGTAGTCTAGCAAAGCCTCTATACATAAGTAAAACAATTTCATATAGGGATATGCCCCCTACCATAGTCGAACCCAAAGTCAAAGAAATAAGCACAGTATGTAGAGAAGACCATAACATGAAATGGGTCTTTCTGGAGTATTGAAGCTCACCTCTTCAATCCAACACTAAGTTGTCACCAAATACAATCACTGAGAAGGAGGACTAGTATGGTCGGTCCCTACATTGCATGGGGATACAATACCCGAAGACTGGTTAGCAGGTGAACGCTAGGATGTATTTAGGAGTAAGGATGAAAAAAGCGAACCTTTAAAACCAAGAAAATAACAAACTGCATCCACATACATACATATACATATATAGTCCATACAGGGAAAATGGAATTGGTTTTAACTTGCATTTAAATGATTAACCTTGATTGTGTAGAGTTACCATTCGAAAACCACCCATGGGCTATATGGGTCTAGTCTTACCCCTTAAACGGCCCCAAGAGCGTGTAGCCACATGAACTGGGGATATTATAGTCGACAGAAATTCTCGTGTACCATTCATCCTCCATGGTACATATATACAAGTATAACTTATGGGATTCTCGTGTACCTCACAAGTAAATGTTCATTATGCCTAGCCCTCATGTTGGGAAACATGAGTTTCTAATGTATGTCCGTTGGACTCACACCTTCACGATTATCTTTCACTACCAGCCATTATTGTACAATTAAAACCTTTACCACAAAACCAAAACACCAATTCCATAGTTTATTACCAAGGTATTATGAGGTGGCATCATCATACCGAGCATAACTTGCAAACAAAATCATTAGCCAAACCTTAGGAGATTCCTATGCAAAACTTATGATTTCCAATTTACCAAAACCATGGCCCCTAAGGCCTTACCAAATCATTAAAAAACCTTTTACTCCATTTTGGGTTCCATTACCATATTATGTAATGAAAAGTTTTCAATAAAAGTCCAACTATGTTACAAAACAATTTTCATCAAAATTTTATCAAACATGTTGAGGGCATATAGTTTCCAATACCAAAACTAACCTATTTAGGGGAATCCATAGTACCCCTAAAGCTAGTTACCACTACCATGCATTCCAAAATGTTCAAACCAACATTATAATACAAAAAAATCCATAAGTAAAGCATAGGAAAAATAATCTAACAATTAATAATAAAAAAAACCCCAACATATAGTTCAAAACCAAACAACACCCATAATTAAATTATGAAAACCATTAATTAAAACATGAATTTAGTTTAACTAATAATTAGGGAAGAGTAACATGCCTTAGATACCAATAATTACGGAGAGATTTGTCCTTAAAAGTCCCTAATTTAATCACCTTGATAAAACCCTAGCCATTTCTTAAACTAGAAGCTTGAAAGTGATTTGAGAGTGTAAGAGTGATTGATTGAAAATAGGTTAATGAACCACAAAAAGACATTTCAAGTCATAGGGTCCCAAGGATTTATAATGGGGAAATGCCATGAATACCCCCAACTTAAACTGCAAAATTGAATGCAGATGGGTGATGTTTGGGAACCATATTAATCATATGACTTGGACCATACTATTATACAATCTCCATATGAATCATATGGAGTCCATTCGTACCTTAGAAAGAAACACCCCCAAACCACACTGATCATCATACGAGCAAGACACCCTAAATTGTACCCACATCATATGAGTAGTACCCAAAAATCGTATGATTTCCAGTGTGCTCAAAATCAAGAACTTTCTATGGTCCAGAAGCCTGGATGTTTCAATTGTCCCCCACTTTGATCATTCATCCCCGAGTGATGGAACAAAGAAGTACAAGCATAAATAAACACGAAACACCTCTACTCTTACCTTTAATACCGAAAAGAAATAAGCTAAGAAATTTACCTTGCTTTAACAAGGATTGAAGATAAAGACGTTATGAAGAACACATACCTTCTGCATGAATTTACAAAGCCGAAAAAAGGATTGGATACATGGAATTCATATCCTTTTTTACTTTACACATAGCATTTTCCACCTCGTGGTTCCTCCATAGAACCTTTATCGAGGCCACATCCTTTGTCCACAAAAAATGAACCTAATGATACGAGATATCAAGAGGGATCTATTAATAAGGTAGGGAATATGAAATAACAATATCCTTGATAGGCACAATTTGAGATAGATCACCCGTATGCTTTCTCAACATAGAAATATTGAATACAGGGTGAATGGAGCTCCATCTTCAACGCAACTCAAATTCGTATGCAATATTGCCAACCCTCCTCAAAATCAAATAAGGACCGATATACCAGGGACTAAGCTTTCCCTTCTTTCAAAACTGCATCACTCCCCTCATGGAAGACTCCTTTAGGAATACCATATCCCAACCTCAAAATCTAACTCTCACTGCCTCACATCCGTATAGGACTTATGGCCACTTCAGGAAGCCTTAAGCCTATCTCCTATCACATTCACCTTGTCTATGACTTGGTGAACTAAATTCGGGGAAAACACCTCTGTCAAGCCTACCTCGAACCACCGAATAGGAGATATACACATCCTACCATAAAATGCTTCAACCTGAGCCATCTCAATGAAAGAGTTGTAGCTATTGTGACACAAGCCAAAATTGGGCCATGTCATATGGGATCCTCAAGCACACATGTATCGGAGGTGGCCCTGTAAACCAACCTATCTATCAACAATAATCAATAAGGGTTAGATACAATCCAATCTTAATAATCAGATAGAGGAAATATGATTATGTGCCAAGGGTTAACATGTCCAACCATTTCATAATTATCAACACACTCGCCCAATATAATCAAGTCCACAGCCATCTACAATACCTCAATACAAACTAGAGATTAGAAATATATATGTTGGGACAAGCCATCGACGATAGTAAAACCAAGTCAAAATAAACTAAGTCTAAAGATAGGAGACTAGGGATGAATGTATCCAAAGTAAGAAAGCTCACCACTCTAAAGTCAATGCACGAACCTCTTCAATCCACTAATCATTGTACAAAAAATAAAGATGATGTTCTAGCACCTATGTCACGTGGGGATATAACATCCGAAGACGGTAAGCGGTTGGAATACTAGCATGTAACTCAAGGTTAAGGATAAAATAACATCATCATTTACCAATATATAAATATATGATCATCATTGATATTGATATAATTATCCTTACACATAGGGATTTCACATGCTAATCAAGAGACCAAGGCTCAATATCATTCTAAAACATTTACTCATACATAAGGATATACATTACATAATCATATTACACCATAAGGGAAAACAACTTATAATGAATTCTCAAATCATTCATTCATGAGGTATGGAGTGAAGAACTTTCAACCAAGTTAGCTTATTAGATCAATATCATTGCCATTTTATTGGACTAGGAACTCGAATCACTAGTTGTTTCACCAGTCTAGAAACTCGAATCACTAGACATTGCATTTTATTAGACTAGGAACTCAAATCATTAGTCGTATCACTAGTCTAGGAACTCGAATCACTTGATATATCATTAGGTGAGGTATTCTAACCTTAAGATAACTTTTTGGACTAGGAACTCAAATCTCTAGTCATATCAGCAGTCTAGGAACTCAAAATCACTAGCTATGTCATTAGACGAGGAACTCAAATAGCTTGTCGTTTCATGGGACTAAGAACTTGAATCACTAGTTATATCATTAGATAAGTAACTCGAATCACCCATCATTATTAGTCACCATTTTCACTCTTGACCCATTATTAGCATGCATTTACACTCATACAATTTATATCATATTTATGGGATTTGGATCATTTAGCAAGTTCAATATTATGCATAACTATATGGTTCTCATCGGAACCTTCATTGCTCAACCACCACAATACGTCAATGCCTTTATTTAATTCATCAAACAATTCCATTTATGGTCCTTAAGACCTACATAAGCATTCATATTTCATTAACAACATTATAGAATATTTTCAACATATTTGGTTCAATACACAATTTGAATTCATTTTTATGCCTTGGGCTTTACCCTCTCATTAGCCATCAACCAAAAAGGTTATAAATTCCTCAATACATTTCTCATAATTCCCTTACAAAATCATTTATTACTAATTCATATATATTCGACCATTGCCCTAGTTTAAAACATCACCAACATGTCACTAGACAATTCACTTAGATATTTTCACAAATACATTATTTGCTTACCTTCATCACGGTCATTTCATGAATGAATTCATAAAGATTATGGTTAATAATGCGCCATATGTTAGACCACTTACAACTAACATCCGGATATGCAAATCAACAACAATATCATGAATAAAAACAAAACAAAGTTAGAATCATAATTGTTCATCATTTAGAAACATAATTCTTTTCATTTGATCTCATAACCAGCATGTACACTTACTAATTCAAGTGTAAAATACATGGGTTTTAGAGTAATCTAATAAGGTGAAGGTATACATGCCTTAAATAAATTGAATCACAAAGAATATTGACTCTGTCTTTCTACTAGAAGATCTCTAAACCCTATCCTTCAATCTCTCTTCAAGAAACCTTTAGAGTGTTTAGGAGTGTTTGGGTCTTTAAAATAAAGGCATAGAAGGATACAATTCATTATATAGTGAGAGTGTTTAGGGTTTAGAGATGGGAAATGACCAAAAGGTCCGTAGTTAAATTATGAAAAGTGAGCTCACGTAAGGGTATGACTCCCCCATATGATTCCCTAGTGATTGTACCATAGGGTACTAATGGTACCCTAACACCTACCCTATCCTTCTCCTAGGAAAAACACATTGTTAAGGGTGCGATACCACATGCATAAGTCGTATCAAAAGGGTCAACTCACCCCTTTATCGTAAGCTTCAATCGTATACAAGATAGTTTACCTCAAGCTCAAGTTGCATTCTATATGATTACCCTAGATACGACTCATATACATAGGGTATTATTGAGGAGGGGTCACTCGTACCTAGGAAAGTAAGTGACACTCACAATACTACCAAGATATGAAGGGGTAGGTCAAGATGGATACAATTTGTGACCAAGGGTACGACTCAAGTCTCTAGTCGTACCCAACTCAGAGACACAAAAATGAAGTTGTTTTTCAGTGGTTCAATGTCAAGTTGTTTCAATTCTCCACCATATTGATCATTCCTCCGCAAAATAGGGTGAGGTAAGGCAAAAATTGACATTGTTTAACACTTTCTCACATATCAAAGAAACTTTCCAAAAGATAGAATGAGCACACAACAACAAGAATGTTGCATAACACATATCATAATTATTAAATTACTCATTCATTTCATTCCCTAGGGGATTCAAACCCATCTTCCATTGCGGTCATATGGCTCATTACAAGTTTAGGGACTCAAACCCATTATCAATTAAGGATACAAGTCATAAAAAGAAGATTAACACATAACTCAATCACATGTTTACGGGACAAAAAAGAAATATAGGTACTTGGACTTCATGTCCACCTCCGCCTCCCAAGTAGCCTCCTCAATCGTTTGATTTCTTCAAATAAACCTTCACCAAAGCAAATTCTTTTATTTGTAACCGTCAAAATTGATGATCTAAGATCCTAACCATAACCTATTCATTGGACAAGGATTAGAGATATCAACATCCCTCAAAGTAACAACCAATGAATGGTCACCTACACATTTCCGCAGTATAGAGACATGGAAAATTGGGTGAATGGAGTCCACTCTAGAAGGAAATTCTAATTCATATGCAATATTGTAGAACATTTTCACAACCAAGAAGGGACAAGTATACCGCTTAGGATTTTAGGCAAGGGAAATGACCAAAGCTCCAAAGTCAAAATCTGAAAAGTGAGTTTGTGCAGGGGTACAACTCCACTATATAATTCCTTTAGTAATAGTACCCTAGGGTACGAATGGTACCCTAACTTGTACCCTAGTCTTATCATTGGTGACACACAGTTTTATGGGTATCAAAACACACCGATGAGTCATATATAAAGGGTACAGCTCACCACCCAGTCGTAAGCTTCAACCATATGAAAGACCATTTATATCAAGCTCAAGTCTCACTTTATATGATTTCCCTAGATACAATTCATACACACAGGGTAGGATTTAGGATTTGTCACTCGTACCTAGGTGTAACGACCAGAGACTACCCCTAATCGTCACATAGTACTTAGGACCACAACTGATCCCAGGATAACCCTTGCTAATGTCATAAATCACCAGAAATTAAAACAAATACATAAGTATTAAAGAATAATGCAGAAGATAAACCTTTTCTTAATATGATCAAAATAAAACTATATTAAAATAATTCCAACTCTAATTATAGAAAACAAGACTGGAATCAAATACATCAACTTCTACTGACTGTCTATGAAGCCTCTACTTTTATTGACTACAGGTAGTCGGGACATGCCCACAACTATCCCAAATCAATACGATTGACTACAGAAATTAAAATGCTTTTCAAACTTTGACTGACTCAAACCCTTCAATCAAAAGGGTTCATCACTTACTGACTAGAAACTATAATTATATGATTATGATGGTGTACTACAGTTGGTACAAACATAATAAAACAATGTAGCACATAGATGTATATGTCAATTTGTACTTTTTGAATGTATGGAGAATATGGGGGTGAGTGCATAAGTATGAACTTTAACAAATTTTTCAAACAACTTGTAAAGAATGTATGCTAAGTGTAAATGACTCACTTTGGCTTTATTAACTGAAAGCTAAAAATCAAGAATCATGAATAATAAAGCATACTATATAAATCTTTTGAGCTATAACACTTAGTTCTAAATGCTATACTTTTATATTTTTTGTTAGTGGAATAAGTAGGACTGAAGTCAAGTCTATTTTCAAATCATGCAGCTAAGTTTTAAAGAACTTACCTTTATGATTTGTAAACTAAAAGATAAAAATCACATAGCCAATGTCTTATGTAAATCAATATGTTAGTAAAAATGTGATCCTTTACACTTAATTGCTAAAATTGGTTCTATTTTTCTATTTTTCTATTTTAGGACTTACAGACTCTGGGAGGTTCTTCTAACCGATGTAAACCATGTTAGATGTCATCGAGCCGAACGTCTTGTTCTCCTAGGGGGAAAGACTCATGATTGAGAGAGGTGTCATACTCTTTCCAAGGAGTATAACCTTATCTTAAGTAATCACCGACTTAGCACACTATGTGCACATAATCTTAATCCTATAGTGGCACGAAGTTCTGGGGAATGAGACCTTTGAAACATACTCTACTCTAATCTATTCTT
Source organism: Capsicum chinense (assembly GCA_026120095.1). NCBI lineage: Eukaryota > Viridiplantae > Streptophyta > Magnoliopsida > Solanales > Solanaceae > Capsicum > Capsicum chinense. The sequence goes on along the minus strand of JAPEIP010000004.1, from coordinate 182,410,250 downwards.
TTGCTCAGACATTAGGAAATCCACATTGAAATAGCACAAGGTTTTATCATGAAATATATTATGCTTCTCTTTCTTTAAATCTCAAACTATATGAAAAATATGGAATATGTATGTTAGTTTAGCATCAAAAGATCAATTTCTTTCTTAAATCATGGCAAGAAACTTATAAAAGAGGCTTAAAATCATAATCATCTTGAAATATCAAAACTTAGACTTAAGGCTTAAAACCCATGCTTTAAACTCATGTAAATTCATTGCAAAACGTCATGCTCTATACACTTCATGAAATACATCAAAAATATTAAGATAATGAAATCAAGAATCATAATATAATGCTTAAAAATCTATTGAAAATATAAAAAATAATATCACATGCATAAAGATGTGAAAATAGACATGCAATTCAATATTTAAATCACTTGTAACATTATAATCTTTAAGTAATGATAATTGGGTATATACCATATTTTGCAACATATGAAATCTAAAATAAAGATTATATTTTGGGCACAAGGATGAAAGAAGTATCCTTTTTCATAATCCCACATACTTAATAGACTTAATTTATTGGAAAAAATTGACCCGAAAGCCTTAGATATAATCTGTAATGCTTTCTTGAATTTCTTAGACTAGGTAACTTAGATTCTTGATTTTTTTTTCATGAAGAGTAGAATTGAATTCTTCAAAATAATACTAAAATACCTTTCATTTGATATATAGTAGGACAACTAAATTAACATATTCTGGGAGATACACTTGTTTAAAGTTTACCCTTGTAGGATCGAATACCAAAACTCAATTTATAAAAGTGTTCTCAACTCGACTTTGCCCTAAGTGACTTCTATGAATATTTTTCACCTATTAAGAACTATTCTCAATAGCATAATGATAATGACATATGTATTCAAATGTGAATCATGGGATTAGAGTTTATAGCTGTAGGAATGATGGTTCAATTTCTAGCATGAAAATACAGGGTGTTATATTATCTACCTTGGAATCATTTGTGCTCAAATGATGGGTACATGCTTATTGAAACATTAAAAAGTATGGAATAATGTATAAATGACATTTCAGCTAATGAAGGATATAGCTGAGCTAAAAATTTAAAAATTCTATCATGTAGATGATTTTGAAGCTGAATTGACTTTACTGACTATAAGGAACGAATTCATGCTTGGTTTTTGGAATTCATGTGAAATTTACATGATACAATCATTGTTATAAAACTTCTAAGTGATAACTAATTCAATAAAAATTCAAAGATTTACTAAGGATGGAATAAAGTATGTAATTTCTCATTTAGGAATTATCCCTAAACAAGACACGTAAAAGAATCAAAGAAAAATGGGGCTTCGTGGCATCACCAAGCAGATTATGTAAGCACGAATCATAAGGTACTGAGACCAAGGTTGTACAATGGTATTACAATGTCTGACATAGAATACTTGAAAACATTTATGAACTAAGCCACGACTTAATATTTGAATCTTGGACTGATGCATGATGTATGAACTTAGCTGAATTTGTAATTTGCATGAATGAGAACATTTTTCCTTATGGAATGGCCATACTCTGGAAATTTTGGGAAGTAAGACTAGATGAAAAGTTGGAAATCTATAGGAGCTTATCCGGATTGCACGCTATATGGACTGGATCATACTGATTTCTCATACTCAAATAGAGTATTTCTTTAACACTTTTCTAAGAAATTCTAATAATATTAGGGAGAAAATAATTTTGGGCATGATCTGAACAAGACATCCGAATAAGGAACCATAACATTGATACATCTCTATACCATGGAACATAGACGTAGAAATCATAAGCTAGGATAGAATTACTAGGTTTTAGGCAATAAACTTCTTAATTTAAAGCTTAGCAATACTTCTCAATAACTCCCTCAATTATACATTCCACTTTAATACCATACGCATTTGATTCAACTTATAATTCTCACATGGACGTTGATAAATCCATCTACTTAAGTCTAAACTAAACTAAATTCTCTCACCATGATCAAGCCTAACTAAAAATCAAAAGGTACATAATGGCACAAAATAATACTAGTCTTACCCACATGATTCAATCTTCTATGTCTCTTTTAGAGCTCACAACCAAAGTATAACATGCCTTACCACTTCAATGACTAACCTTGATCTCTTACTATGGGTCACAAAAACAAATTGCATTCCTCCATTCATATCCCAACATGATATTCAAGCCTATCATTATAACCACATATGAACTTCAAGGCAAAACCCATAAAGGTATACTTCTCATTTTCTCTAAACCTCTATTGATAACAACTTTCTTGAATAATTCTTAAGAAGACGTACCAAGAATTCTCAACTAAATATGACATACACCAAAGATTCACCTCAATATTCCTTTATCCTCTAGCCTTGATACAAAAGAATAAATAATCTTTCTTAATAAGGGTGATCAACTCTCTTATCTAAACAACTTCTTATAGATTATCATCACCACTATCTTAATATAGGAAGATATTACTGATGGATAATGGATATAAACCTGAAGCATGCAAGAATAATATTCATAAATTTGACACTTATTGAGGATTGAGGAATAGAATATCAAAGGCGTGGATTCATTAAAGAGATCTAAACTAATGGCATACATGATATAAACCTGAGTTTTGCTGATCATTAAGAGTGTTGTACAAGTATTAGAACTTAACATACTCTACATCATGAGTACATGATTCATGAGCTGCATGACTTGAATTTTGGAGTCCATAATTTATGGAATATGATTCTGATTGCTGAGTGAGCTGGAACAACTTCTACTGGGAATTGGAAGCATACATGATTTTTCTATAAGGTTCATAATTGTGAACTGTTGTTATGGGGCCGATATGTAAGTCATGAGTAGATATCATGATAACTAAAGTACAAAATTTTGTATTGAGATAAGGATGGTTCGGTCATCATCCCTCCTTAATGCTATTCTACAACATATTGGCATTACTACTAGAATTTGGGGTGCTGACTTAGTTTCATGTTCTATCATCTCCCTTTTTGCTTTAAGCTATCATACGAAGTCTGTGGAACCCTTTACTAAACTCTAATCTAATCTGCAATCACTTTAATCTAGTGGCCGAGGTATGACAATACACATAATGATAAACTTACCCTGAAAGACTATATTTGAAGGTTTAAAACCTACTACTAATACTTCCTTATGAGATACAATTCTATCTTTCTATAGACCAATATTCATCATATAATAAATTGAATATTTACTAGCTTAGAATCTTTATTAGGATCAGAGGTCACACCATTTACATCTTCAACTCTTATTTCTATTAGCTCAATCTTCAAAGTTTTAAACTTAGATTCTAACACTTACTTTGGATATCCCCAAACCTTTAATGAACCATTCTAACTTCATTCTTGTTCACTCTCTTAGTACATACCACCCTTAAATTCCCTTAGATTTAATAGCTGTCATCACAGACTTATATCTATTAACTCAAAAAATATACTTTCTTAACTAAAAAAATAATCATAGCCTACCGAGATAGCATCTCCACATTATATTTTTTTCCAAACCATAAGAATCAAAGTCATACTTAAAAGACTCAACACAATCTATCCATAACTCCTTAACTTACATATTAAGAACACAATGTGCTATTTAACTAGCCTTCTTCAACTTAGCAACTCAAGGGTACTATTAACCACATGCAACACGTAATAACGTTAGAAAATAATGCAACCCCATATTACCTTGGGGACACCTATACATCATACCCACAACGTCATACTTAATTATGAATACATGAACTTAAACTCTTTCATAAACTATTAAAGCATACTAGATCACTTCCATATAACTAGCATCGCCAGCCAAGCAATCATTATTTCCACCTTTATGATCATCCACTGTTCAACTAAGTTTATAGTTCTAGGCATGATTAACAACACAAACTTACAAAAAATTCCCATCTAGAAGCAATAAAATAAAACGTCAAGAAATGCTAGACAACTAGAACCTCCTAATAATAATTTTTAATCATAATCTTACACTAAATCTAATTAAAGTCCATAAGAACATCCCTTTTCCACACATCTATAGTACTTATCCATTCATATATCTAAATTATACCCCTATCTCTACAAACCTCAACCAATTATTATTCACAATCATGCGGGGAAGCATACATTAATAATACTCAACCACCAAATATTTTCATTATAACCTATACTTTTCTAAAACAATAGTTACCATCAATAACTCCTTTTCTACTTATAGCTATCAAAAATTCAACTTAACTAACAACTCTTTCTCTAACTTTTACCAAGGAACTGATACCACATTCATTACTTCTAAGCTGACATACAAGGACCTATCACCTTAACACAAATTTGAAAGCATGCATAAGTTTATCTCTACATCTTCAATGAATATTAATTCCTACTTTGCTTGTCACTATAATTTTATACCCATAATTCCAAATGTATGAAGGTTATACTATTTATGAATCGTATCCCTTGAATGTAAACTCTATTTAACAATCTAGGTTTATACTATCTCTTCTTATGACTATTATCTATAGTTGTAATACCCCGAGACTCTAACCAATAGTGAAACCATGAATCAAGATTATGAGAAATAAATTATGATATTTTAGGTTGGTTTCTGATCAAGTATGGTGTGTATTAAGGCCTTAAATATGTACTAACAATTGGGTGAATCAAAACATTCTTTACCGATTCAATTCTTTGGAAGGATATTGGTATAGTAAATTTCAAATGAGCATATCTCTCATTACACTTGGAATTTTTGAGCTCATGACCTATCAAAAGATAGATAATTGAATTATCTTTCCAATTATACAAATTTTGTAAAATAAGATACCGGAGCAAAGAGTTATACCCATTTTACTCCAGCATGTCAATCTGGAAAATGGTGACGACATTTCTAATAGTCTGTCATGTTTTTGTCGACATTTCTGATGACATCATTAAATTTCTGATGACATTTCTGACAACATCATTAGCCTTAGGTAGAGAATCATAAAATTCGACCCTTTTGTGATGAGATTTTATGACAGCCTATTACGGGTCAGATGGCCTGTCATGGATGTCATCAGTTATTTTTTTAAGCAATTTAGAGATATTTTTCCAAGGGTATTTTGGTCTTTTCTCATATTTTGGAGGACTCTATAAATATGAGAATCCTATCTAAAGCCTGATTTCATCATTTTCTCTTTCAATTCTCTTGTGATAATTTATCAAGAACATAAATCTTTCATGAATCATCCATAAATCATCAAAATTTCTTCAAGAACAAAGTTAATCATAGTGTGTGCTTGAAGAATTATTTATTTCAGGTGTGGAGAAAGTCTGAAGCACTAAATTTCATCCAATTCCAAAGATTAATGTATGTGGGGTTTTGAACAAGAACACTTCTTTCGTTCTTGTGCCCAAAGATGTAATTTCTATTGAATTTCATGAATTTTTGAAAGTGGGTTTACACCCACATTACTTTATCAATGATTTATGAGATTTGAGCTATACAAGATTGACACATATGACTACTTCATTTTCTTATTTATTAAATTAAGAATTTATGTCATGAGTTGTATATTGTTATCATGAAATGATAATTTCTAAGTGTCATGATTTATATTTTTCCATGAGAAGTTTGTCTATTGAATATATATTGATATTAATCTTGAGAGTCAAGAACGATTTCTATGATGTTTTCTAGAAGATTTGATACTTGATATGATTTGATAAGCAAGTGTACATGATGATGAGAAAGATTATTTTGAGATTTAGTCGAATTAGGAATCCACAAGTTGATTATCATTTACAAGTGAGATATATATTTATAATTAGGTCTTCATGATAGACCCTTGAGTTGATTAAGGTGGATTTACTAACATGTTCTGAGCTTAAGTCTGGGAGTAATATTTAGCATCGAGTGGAATGTATGGGTTCAACGCATCCTACTTCCCCAGAACTATGTGCCACTGTAGGATTAAGATTAAGGGCCAAAGTCAAAGATAGTTATCACTAAAGTTAAGGTTCTACTCTGATGGCAAAGATAGAACAACTCTCCTCAATATGGGCAAGATGTTGGACTCCATGTAAGCTCACATGGTTTTTGTCGGTTATAAGAAACTCCCAAGTCCATAATAGTCCAAGTTTCATGAGTTACCAAGTCACTTTAATTCATGACACAAAGAGTTTGAGTTGACTCCATCGGTTTGTGAGATTTATGAAGCATGTGTTATTATTAATGATTTATGGAAAATATTATTCAGGTAACTCAAGCGAAGAGAGTCATTATTATCAGCATGCATGATTTTCTTATACATTTATGATATTATTTAAATATTGCCTGCACCACCAGATACTCAATACATTTCCAAGTACTAATTCCCATACTCTTCATTGCTCTGTATTTTCTCATTATGTAGGTTCAAGTGCTCAGTCTCAGCAGTGATAGTGATCTTTGAGTACCTCTATATACATTCGTACAGTTGGTGAGTCCTCATGGTTCGAGGACCTATGTTCTCGATTTTTGTCTTGATAGTAGATGGTTGTTTATTTATAGTTCAGTACAGGTTAGTTAGAGATCTATCCCAATGGCTCCTCAGTCTTATGTAGTAGAGTATTTGTCAGACTAGAGTACCAGTATATACAAAATTTTAGTATTTTGATTGTACAGGATAGTATTTCATTGTATTCCTGTATGTTCATGACATGATTATTCTT
>JAPEIP010000004.1:182346724-182363829 GCA_026120095.1 Capsicum chinense | reverse complement strand
AACCCTCTTTTTCATTATAAAGTATGATTTCTATATTGTTGGGTGTTGATGATCATGTTGTTGATATTAGGTGATTCCCAAGATGGAATCTTTATATGGTTTTTTGAATTTCATGATATCATATGAGTTGGAAACATGTAAATTTGGTTGTTCGTGATCTACAATTTGATGATTTCACCTATTCTTAAGATGTGCATGTGAGGTGTTTCATAAAATGCCTAAGAAACTGGAAATCATGCAATATAGCTAAATTGTGCCTAAGTGAAGGATTCATGATATGCCCTTACGTTTCAATGACTTCTATGTTGATATTGCACCTTGTAAATGCTGTTGGAATACTCATGAACTATTCTTATTAGATTATGCTATGTTTACTTGCAAATCCTACTTATGAACAATATGTACGATAATCATGCAATCCACATGAACTTCCATGCTATTGGTATGTGTGTTTGCACTCCCACAGTCATATTAGTCAGTCAGTGTTGTTCATGCATAAAACCCTTTATATTTAGCCTACCTTCCTCGTATACTCAGTACTCCAGTTATTCTGATGCATTTGTGCTATGGTGCTTTCTTTTCATGTTACACCATAGGTGCTGAGACACGAGCTCCAACCCAGCAGTAGCGGTAGCATTCCAGTCGTAGAGACACAGTAAGTCCTCATTGAATCGAGGACAATATTATTTGATTCATTTATTTATTTCTTCAGCTCCGTTTTACGGAGTTAGTTGGAGACATGTTCCTTCAACTCCTGATTTATATAGTTTACAGGCTTTTAGATTTATGTTCAGATTTACGTTCAGATTGTGTTGTTTTGGGTATTTTCACCCACATAATTGTATTCAGTTGAACCTTATGGCCTTATAGTTCTATGTATTCCATATTATTATATCATGATTTGCAGTATACAGGTACAGATATCAATCATGGGTAAGCTTGTGGTCCCTCAGGGTCATGAGCACTGTGTAGCATTTTGGTTCAGCGAATCGGGGTGTTACACTAGCCTCTCCTCTATTATAGCCTTCTTCTTTTTTTCTTTATCTTTCTAATGTATGTACACAACTAATCCGGATATCCATGTCTTTGATAAACAAGGCATCCCTACTCTCCAATATCAACTCATAAGATAACCCAAAAGTAAACTTTCTCATTCTAGCCATCATATTAGAGACCATCTCTGGAGCATAATGAGATAACTAAGAAAACATCAAGGTATACTCATTGACTTTCATCATCCTTTGTCTCAGATTAACAAACTCCACTGCCTTTATATTCCCTCAACTCTGGAGGAATGACGTAGTCTAAGAGAAAATTAAAGATATCCTTCGATAGAGATGACTTCTCACCATTACCCCTTGTTTGATCCTATTCTTTATACTATTGATAAACCACATCCTTCAGCTGATAGGTTGGAAAACCCACCCTTTTCACATTTATAGCATCCATAATACTGAAAATTTTTTCCATTTGATCTAAAAAAATTAAGGATCTTTCTCAACCTTAATACCAATAAAGGTCCGAGGGATCACCCTCATGAAGTATCCAACCCTTGTGTCCTCAGAATTTTGTGGTATAAGAACATTATGTTCAGACTGAGTTGCAACCAGTTGTGTTAAAATTTGAATAGATTGACAAAACTCATTGTTTGTCACTTTCTCTAAATATATCTAAGATAGGCTAGAGGGAATAAGTAGAACTCAGGAATAGTTCGGAACTAGGCTAAAGGGAATAAGTAGAACTCAAGAATAGTTCGGAACTAGACCCTTAGACCAAGATAGATCCTATAAGAAGAGCATTCTCATCAACATTGTCCTCAATTGGGATAGATAATTTTTCATTAATTTTATATTATCGAGGCATAATTTGAAAAACAAATAAAAAGGAATTATAGGAGAATCCAAGACATAGACTCCACATCTAGAAAATAGAACACAAGAGAGAAATATTCCTAAATGCCTTATAGCCTCTCCCTTATGAGTATGGCCCTTTATACATACTTAAATATATACTACTTGACTTGTCTTTGTGGACTCCCAACTAACAACGAATCTAGGGCTCTGATACTAATATGATACTACCCACACTAGGGCCTAGTTATGTTGGATACCTCAAGCCCCACTCGAGATTGGAGACCACCTCCAATGCCCAAATAACTTCCCCAATACCAAACCAGGGCCTAGTTATATTGGATAAACTATGATTTTTATATATTGATATAAAATACAACAATAATAAATCTAATATATTTAGAGTGTCAGCCCTAATACCAATACCAATTCCAAGGCTGACTCAAATAACCACACCACTCATACCAACATAAACTAGTCATATACAGTATATATCCAAAAGTAAAACAATATTTGGTTAGGACATTCCATCGACCATAGAAAAAAATAACATCTAAGAAATAACAAAAGAATGTAGAGAAGACCATAAGATGAAATAGAGCCTTCCAAAGTATGAAAGCTCACCATTTTAATCTAACAACAAGCTATCCTCGAATACAATAACTTAGAAGGAGGAGTAGTATGGTCGGTCCCTATATCATATGGGGATACAATGTTTGAAGATGGGTTAGTAGGTAAATGCTACCATGTATTTCGGAGTAAGGATAAAATAATTACAAGTATTATAACCAATTTAATATCCAAATGCATCCATATTAATGCATATACATATGTACTCTATGCTTGAAAGGGGAATCGGGTTTGGCATGTATTTAAAATCTTTAAACTTTGTTGTGTAGCGAGACCATTAAAAAAACCAACGGGCTATATAGGCCAAATGTTACCCCCTTAGCGGACCCTAGTTCATTTAGCCCTACATACCTGAGCTATCAAAAGGGTCGGTGATTCCTATGTACCCTTCACCCTCTATGTTACATATATACAAGTATAACTTAGGGGGTTCCTATGTACCCCACAAGTATGGGGTTTCCGTAATTAATACTTATATCGACAAGCATGAGTATCTAGTGTTTGTTCTTTGGACTTACACCTTCACGGGCAGCTATCACAATATTCCATTATTATATAATCAAAACCTTTAACACACAACCAAACCACCAATTCCATAGTTTATTACTACGACATTATAAAGTGGTATCGCCATATAGGCTATAGCTTTCAAGCAATGTTATTAGCCAAACCTTAGGGGATTCGCATGTCCTAGATCATTTATAAAAAATTAAAACATTTAGGGATCCATTACTATATTATTCAATGGAAAGCTATCAATGAATGTCCAACTATGTTACAAAACTATTCTCATAGGCATTTTATCAAACATGTTGAGGGCATATAGTTTCCAAGACAAAAACCAATGAATTTGGGGAAATCAATAGTACCCGTAAACCCAATTACCATTACCATGAATTCCACAATGTTAGGGAAACATTATCATACAAGAATCGTAAGTAAAACATAGGAAAACACTAATGAACCTTTAATAACCAAAAACCCCAACATATAGTTCAAAACCAAACAATGCCCACAATTAAATCATGAAAACCATTCATTAAGATATTAATTTAGTTGAACTAACATTGAGGCAATAGTAAAATGCATTAGATACCAAAGAGTACAGAGATATTTGTCCTTCAAAGACCCTAATTTAATCATCTTTATGAAACCCTAAACCTTTCTTAAACTACAAGATTTAGAGATATTTTATAGTGTTTAAAAGAGTTTAATTGACTAAAAATTAGTTAATAAACCCCAGAAAGGTATTTTATGTCATGGGTTCCAAGGATTTATAAGGGTTAAATATCTAGAATACCCTTAACATAAACTTTAAACACTGATTGTTGGTGGCTACAATTTAGGAACCCTGCTCGTACCTAATCACATGAGTTGTACACCTAACTGGTACCCTAGATAGTATTTCAAGGGCATAATATTCTAAATTATATGACTTAGACCTTGTTGGTTGTACCATCTTCATATGACTCATATAGAGTCCAATCATACCTTTGATAGAAACCACACAAAACCACACTTATCATCATATGACCAAGATATCCTAAACTATAGCCACATCATACGACTAGAACCGACAAATTGTATGATGTCGAGTTAGCTCAAAATTAATAATTATTAAAAGACCATAACCCTTGGTGTTTCGGTATTTGAGAGATAAAACCAGAGATTGGTGGAGGTAACTTATTATTTGTTTATATCTTGGTTCACTAGAGATGACTTGGGACCAGTTTACAATTGACATTTTTGATAGATTTATTCCTTAAGTTTAAAGGATCATATGAGAGAAAAGTTTGATTGCTTGGAGAAGGGCTCCATAACTATTGCAAAGTATGAAGCATGATTTCATGACTTTCCTTTATATTCTTATGCTAGTATTTACATTAGGTCTTAGAAGATTAGGAAGTTCATGAAGGATTAGATGTTTCTTTTCAACTTGCTATAACTCATATGGTAGTGTATAGAGTATCATATCATTGTACTATGGATAATGCTAAAGTGACAGAGTTTGTTCTTCGAGCATATCAGGGTGGACCAAATAAGATGTCTCATTTAGGTTAGTACAGAGGTCATATCTCTTGAGGTAGAGGTTTTAGAGTCTTCTAGGGCTATTGCAGTATACCATTGTAGTAAACCTTACAAAATATAGGTAGTAGGTCTTCTATTTCAGCTACTTTAGTTGGTTATCCTAGTTTATCAATGGCTCATTTCTTTAGGCCAAATACAGGGTTTTGTATGTGTGTGGTTAGATTGGTAATATGGCCAGGTAATGTCCCTATCATGTCTTCAAAGATACTTCTATATCTTTGATAAATGGCAGAGGTTCTACTATGAGTGCAAGAGGTAGAGGTAGTAATTCCTATGGTAGTGGTTGAGGGACTAACCAATCAAGTGGTAGGCATGGCTAGTATTATGCTATATCTTCTAGGATAGAGATGAAGGCTTTCTATGTCATCATCACAAGTATCATCCATATTTATTTATATCTACATAAGTACTATTTGATTTTGGATTGACGTTCCCCTATCTTTTTGCAAATTTTTCTTTGGCGTTTGAGCCCCTTGATGTGCCTATCCATCTACCTAACCTCGTAAGATACTTTTATCAATGGCATCATGCTATTTTACCACTTTTTCTAGGCATGAGAACTGAGTAGATCATTTTATATTACATACTTTAAATATTTATGTCACCTTGGTTGGGAATTGGTTAGCTCTTTATCATGATATCCTATATTTTTAGGCTAAAATCATAACCTAGCTCCTTTGTGTGTGTCGAGAATAGCTTGGAATGATGTGCTTTATTTGGTTCCTAAGAGAGTTAAATCTTTTCTTTGGGATCATCACTTGGTTGAGAGGGAGTGTTTTTCTTATTTGGCTCATATTTGTGACACTAGTGTTGCTTCACCCTTTTCTTTTTAATCTATTTTTGTTGATAATGAATTCATATATTTTTTCCATATGTAGTTGTCTGGTATGCCTCCGAATCGTGATATTAACTTTTCCATTGATGTTGAGCAGGACACTCAGCGTATATTTATTTCTCCTTACATGATGTCCCCGGTAGACTTAATGGAATTAAAAGATCAATTACAGGAGTTTTTAATAAGGGATTTATCCAACCTTATGAATCACCTAGGGTGCACCCATTTTTCTTAGAAGAAGAAGGATGTTTTTATGAGTAAGTATATTGATGATTGATAGTTCACCAAAGTGACATTTAAGAATAAGTATCCTCCTCCTCATATTAATGATTTATTTGACAAAGTTCAATGTGCTTTGGTCCTTTCAAAGATTTATTTGAGGTCTCAGCATAACCTACTGAGGATTAGAGCTTTAAATACTCTATGAAAATCATTTTGGACTCAGTACAATCATTATAGGTTCATGGTCATGTCATTTTGGTTGACCAATGCCCCAACTGTATTTATGGGTTTACGAATTACGTCTTTTAACAGTATCTTAGATCCATTCTAATTGTATTTATAAATGAGGAATCCTTCAAAGGGTAGTATTTTATATGTCGATCATATGCAACATTCTAAATACAAATGTATGTTTAGTTCTCTAAGTATGAGTTATAGTTGGAGTCTGTCTCTTTCTTGGATCATGCGGTGACCAAGGATTGTATTATAGTCGATCTAGCCAAGTTTGAAGTGGTTTGTAATTGGTCTAGGCCTACTTCTTCTATTGATATTTGGAGTTTAGTTTGTTTATTAGGATACTATCAATATTTTGTTGAGGTCTTTACATTTATTGCAGATCTATTGACCAACTTGACTCAGAATAAGATTTACATTCACTGGTGTGATGCTTGTAACATAATCTTTCAAAAGCTCAAGGATTTGTTCACTTTAGCTCCTATATTCACTTTTCCCAAAGAGACGGTGGGTTTTCCCATCATTTGTGATACTTCTGAATTGGGTTAAGTGATCTGTTGATATAGTAGCGTAAGGTGATTTGTTATGCATTTTGTCAATTGAAGTCCTGCGAGAAGAATTACCCTACCCAAGATTTGAAGTTGTGCGTGGTTGTTTTTGCTATGATTTTTTTAAGTCACTACCTATATCTAGTCTATTACGAGATTTTATTGGATCAATGTATCCTTTAGTACTTCTTCACCTATCGAGATCTTAATATTAGAAGTGTGATTGTTTTAATTTGATAAATTTTATTACATGACTATTCTCTATCATCCGGGCAAGGATAATGTTTTTGTTGATACATTAATCCGTAAGTCAATGGGCATATGTAGCTTGGCACATCTTTTCTCTTAGGAGAGACATTTATCCTTTGAGGTTTAGCCTTAGGCTAAGCAGATGGTTAGTCCTGATATTTGTACACTTGAGTATCTTTTGGATTTTTGGAGGCTAGGTCTACCTTGTTGGAGCCGATTCGGGCATCAGTTTCATGGTGGTGGGTTAAGAGTGATTCATGATAAGGTGTTGAATATTGAGGCTAAGAAAGCCTCACTTGATCTTGATGGTGTCTTGAGGATTTGCGGACGAATTTGTGTAGCGAAAGTGGGTGAATGAATTATATTGATTTTAGGAAAGACTTTTTACTCAAGGTATTTAAATTATCTAGGTCTAACTAATATGTACCATGATTTGAGAAGGCATTACTAGTGGGGATGTAGGAGGAAGGGTGTAGTATATTTTATAGCTCATTGCCTATGTCGCCAATAGCTAAAGATCAAGCAGTTATGTAATGCCACGTAATTATATTTCCAAGCATTAATAACCAACTCATCACTGACAATATGTTTAAACTTAAGATTGTAAGGAGGTATATAAGCTTAAAATTAAAGTTAAGTATTAATTTAAAGTGGAGGGATTAAGATGTTCAAAATAAAGGATAAAATAAATGAGCTTATTTCACAACTTAATAAAGCAAGAAAGTGAAAAGTAGGTAAACAACCTACTTAGACTAATAGAACAAATTAATGCCTATATTGATGGACTTATTTGAGCCCCAAATTAAATTAAAAAAATGGAGAACGACAACCCAAGGCCCAATCTTTCTAAGCCCACAAAGGTTAATTAAAAATGTCCTAGTAAGTGCATCACCTACTTGGACTTTTGACCAGCTAAATGGACAAAGTAGGTGCATTACCTACTTACAATTTATGGTCAAAATTAGAGAAAAATGGTGGCTTGATATAAAGAGGAGAATGAGCCAGAAAGGTGAGGCCTTTAAAGGTAAAAATTCATCAGTATACTCTAATATTTTCTCATTAAGACTCAATTTCTCTCTATTCTTTTAATTTCTCTCTTCTATTTTCCAAACGGCCTCCATAATTTCCATTAGGGTTCTAAGTGTCGCTCAAAATATTTTTTGTAAAGAAGCCCATGAGATCACCTTTTCTCCTCTTTAGTGTTGAATATATTATAAATTTATTCAATGGGTGTGAATATATAGGTTTTTGCAGCAATGGTGCTTCCACTATCTTTCAAAGATTAACGTAAGGATTTTATGTTATAACCTTGGGTTATTGGTCTTTTTTAATTTGATGCGTGTTCTAATGTTCCTTTCTAATTTTATGATTTTGAGAAGGCGACAAAGATAATAATCTGGGGGAAATAACAGATTAAGATATCTAAGTTAATGTGCTTCCCCAACTTTTAATTATTAGCTCATCAACAAATTCTAGACATACTTTTATATTGGAACTCATTCGAAGGTAATTGAAATCGTGAGCTCAACTTTTCTAACTATATGATGATGTTGGATCTGTATTATTGTATTGAGAAGTTAGGAAGTCATGTTATTCCTTAAAAAGATATTTGGTTAATGTTATTATGGGGCTGAAATGAAGGTGCAGACATTGGGGTTATTCTAGTGGTTTTTCAATTTTGTAACTAATTATGGGTTGTTTTAAATTTATTACTATTGTAATAAAGTCAGTCACCTTATACAATTGTTGAATGGAGCTTCTATTGAATTATAAAATAAGGGTATGGGGGTACATCTTGTTTTTAGGGGTTTGGATGGTCCTACTTCTCATCATGTATTTAGATACTACTTTTTCAGGATTATAATGCGAGTAGGTTCTACTATTATTTATTTTACTAAAGATGAAAATACTGTGACCACCAAAATAATATCCTCAAAGATTAAGTAAGTAATGTAAAGCAAATATGGTTATACTGTGGATTGCAGCTCAGGGGAAAAAGTCTAGCATAGGATGATCCCAATTCATGGATAGGTGGTAACTCAGGGGATAAATCCTACAATGGGTCAATCCCAATTAATATATTTACCACTGATCAGCTAGTCATATATATCACATGGCTTACAAAGATTATGAAACAAAGAACAGTAAATTATAGAAAAGCATGTAATATACAGCTTCCACAAGTGTAAGTAAAGGTGGTCCTTTATCCTTATCTTTACATTTATATATTGATCCCTGATTTCATTGATCTCTCATTTCACTAATGGTTATCTCATGCCTTACATATTTAGTACATTACCTTAAACTAACGTCCCTCGTGGGGGGTCATCTTTCTCTGTTGCAGGTACAGGTTCTTAGCTAGTAGATCTCCTAAATAGAAATAAAGGATACTCAATGGCTATTGGTAAGCTCCATGTTTATGAGGGCCCTTGTCGAGTCTTTACCATATATATTTTAATTGTCTTACAGTCATGGATTCCATTAGAGGCTTTGTAGACATTGTAAAAAAGTAATATGTATTCATAGATTTACATGTCATCTGTATTAATTTGCTAATAGGTTGGTATTGTATATACAGTTTCTTATTAGTGATTCTATTAGTATAGTGATTCATTTTCTCATAAAGGTTATTGTTATAGTATATGTTCCTATAGGTGTTGTTCGCTTCATCCATTATTGGGGTATTACAAAAGAGGTATTAGAGCGGTTTATCCTAGGAAGTCTCCATAGCAGTGTCTATTAAAGCCTTATATTTGAATGTGTTTTGTGCCATATTTATAATTAGGAGGGCTACTTGGTAATTCAACAAATGTTACTTTCTTTCATATTTCATGTCATGTGATAGAGCAGTGTTAAGGGTTCCATTTCTACTCTTATTCTGATCTATCATATTTAAGCTATCCCTACTATAGCTAAGGTCAACGATGGCAAAAAGTCCAGCACCAATAATGTCCAAGAGAGTCAACTTACCAAGAAGGCTCTCAAGTTATTAAAACTTGTATTATGATATGCCAATTTAGTACGACACTCACGACCCATAATTGTGTAATTATTTTTGCGTTACTTAAACATAAGGTTGCATTTGTACTAATTGTGTTGTCTTGGTTTGTTTTATAGGGATATAATAGGGTTATTAACATTTTTGAATGATAGATGGGCAACTAGTCATAAAGATAGGTTGCAAAAATTTCTTAGTGCCCGCTACTTAAGAGGATGTGAATGATTCTTAGGTCTGAAATTCCTCCACATGACTCCTTTAATATACAATATATAGTTCTACAGAAGACATATAGTACCTTGCAAATATAAAATATTTTGTAGTACACATTTATTGAAAATAGAATATACTGAACTAATTTTGTATTAGTTGTAAGAGGCTAGTAGCATAGTGTGAAAGGAGAACCTTTAAATGTGATATCATTACTAGGGATACCCCTAGGTGGTTGATTAGGACAAAAGACCTACTAGATATCATTATAGATTTTAGTAATTATATTTTTATAAGGTATGTATGTATGGCCACCCCAAATAGGTAATAATAACATGTGATCCTTTTTTTGTTAGAAAATCTAGGATGATCATTTCCAATTGTTTTGTATATGATTTTATGTAATCTTTTTTCCTACGGTTCCATGTTTTGGGTATATCGGATTAGTATATGACTACACCTTCAGGTTGAAAATGTCAAATTGACTAGTTAGACCTAAGTTGTAGGCTGATTGTAGTGGAATTAGAATACACAAGGCTAGTATGTTTTTTTAAAAAGGGTATTAGTTAGACACCAAATTAGGTAAGAGTGACACTCAAATGAATCAGTATGAATGCATGTTTTGATGCCTAATCTTAATAAATTCTAGAATAGATAGGCAATCAGAAGATATACATTTGACCTAATTTATCATTTAAGGATGCATTTTTATTATCCCTATTAAAAATAAGAGACAATTTGTTATGCGTATGTATAGAGTTCTGATGGCTTATTAAAATTTTTGTGAAATATAAACTACCATTTGTTCACTTGTCTCCCTTTTATAGAAATTCCCTAGATGTATAGCTTATCTAAATTGCTTGATTAAATTGACATCACTTGTTAAAACACAAGTTTTTTTATCCCTCACTTGTTGTGGTAAAATTAGTTAGTATTAATAAACTTATCTAGTTAAGACCAAAGTGACTAACCAACAGATGTTTTTATAATAATGATATAATTTTGCATTTACTTGACATTTATGTTTGAGTTTATGTAAATAAGAGTTTATATGCAATAGTGCCTCTAAATTTCATTAGTAATTCACTTATTTGAACTTTCATATGGAACCAAACATTGGCTGTTATGACGCCTTAGGTCAATAGCAAAGATAAGGTTGACCTCAACTTCCTACTCTTGCAAATGAACTATTAAGGATTTCTTTTCTATCATGGCCCTGGTGTTTAAAATAACACGAAAGAAAACACCGATAAGGAGAATTCATAGGCGGTTAGAAACATAATATAGGGAAACAAATTGCTTGTGTTTTAAGGTGAGTGAAGAACATGAGAAGAACTATCACACTGATTATTTAAAATTAAGGATAGTATGTTTGCACTAATGTGCCAGAATTATTTGATAATATGACTTCGAGTTTCTAGAGGCCAATTTGGTACATTATATATATGCTACATGTTCCATAACTCATCTACTAACATGTCATTTTCCCTTGGTGGATTATTTCCTTATTTGTTACTGTGTTGTAGAACACCTGCACGTAGGTGTTAGCCCTTTTATAGGACCCTTACTAATTGCCATATGTTTTATAGTACCTTTTCTAATATGTTATATATCATATGGGTTACATGCCATAAATCACTTGTCTACGTGTTATATACTTCACAAACTATTTCCTTATATGTTACATGCCTCATAGCCTACTTGCTTAAGCATTGTATGCCTGATAGTTAGTTATCATTCCCTATGTCATATGCTCCTTTTCTCATATCCCATACGTGTATTCATTTATATGTGATTCTATTTATCCATGAAATATAGTCCACTTGATCAATGTGATTTTTGTTCCATAGTTTGCTTTATTATGTTGCTACATGTTCTATGGTCTGCATACTTATATGGAATATATGCTTACGTACTTTAAGTATTTTAAACTATTTGCATCATTTTCTCCATGAGTTATCTCAATCGCTCGCATATTACTAGACTTATAATATATCTGCCCACCTGCTACACGTCTTATATTTCATTTAGTTATATCCTCCTTTATAGCCTGTATGTAAAATCTAATACATGTTTTTATAGCTCAATTGTGAATATGTTGCAAACTTGTTAGGTTCAAAAGTTCAAAGGCAAAGTGCCCCTTTTGTGCTAATTTTCTTATATGTAATAGACTCTATGTGACATATTTGTCCATATGTTATATGCCTTTTTGTGCTATTGATTCAATTATTGAAATTTTTGGGATAAAGTTACCCTATATCTTGGTAAAATGAGTATCGTGTTAAGAAAAGGTTGATCATATATGTGAATTTTAGTACAACCCTACATAATGGCTTCGCATAACGCCTACCCTAGGGTACAACAAAAAACATTATAGTTCACATTAACAACTGTGTTCTTATAATACTCACCTATGAAATGCTTCATAAGATTTATGAAACAAGGGAAGTTGAGCCCTCAATATGTCAGGCCTCATAAATTATAAGGTGAATTGTCTGGAAAGTTTATGATTTCATGTATCAATTTTATAGAAATTTATGGGAGATCCATTTTTCATTGTACCCTCTAAAGGATAGTAAAACACCAAGGACATATTATTCAAACAACTCTTCATGGCCACTTTTTAAATTGTTAGGTTCATAAGTTGAGGATAAAAGAAATAGCCTCCGATAAAATGTCTTTGGGATATAGAAATCATAATATAGAACAAGCTACTTAGAAAATAAAAGATGATAAGAATCCTAAATACCTATCCTTATTCCAAACACCAATAGGAGGATTTTTAAAACATGTACTTCCCTCACATGATCACAGATTTCATTAGTGTTACTTATTTTATATATCAAGCAGATGGCATACATTCAGTTATTCATTTATGCCTAAATTCCTTAATTCTATTTATTATACTTGTGTAAAGAAGAAAATGAGGAAGATTATGCTAAAATAAAAGGACCTAAATCAAAATACATAGTCAGGAGAGGAGTTTTATTTATCATATTCTAATTTCTTGTGTATATATCTATTGAGACGCCTTGTGAGGCTCTATTTATGAACTTAGTTAGACAATAGTTTTGTGTAGTCCTATTTACAAAGGAAACACTAGAAAATTTTCTTGTGAAATTCTAGAATTAATCAAGCCATTATCTATACTTTTCAATCAAGGAAGAATGATCCAAAATGGGGGGATGATGTAACTCCCCATATAAATATTTACAAACATACACAACCAATACATCACTGACAAAATATTAAAACTTGAGATTGTAAAGAGGTATATATGCTTAAAATTAAAGCTAACTGAGTGGAGGGATTAAGATGTTCGAATATAGGATAAAATAAATAATTGCTTGCTTGACTTAATTAATCTAGTAGGTTGAAAGTAGGTGTATCACTTAATTAGACTAATTGACAAAATTAAGGCCTATATTGAAGGACATATTAGAGGCACAAATTAACTAAAAGAAACTAAGGAGAATGGCAGCCCAAGGCATAATACTTCCAAGCCCACAAAGGTTAGTAAAAAATGTCCTCGTAGGAGCATCACCTACTGTAACGCCCTAAGAACCTATCCCGAGATGTCACATGGTGCTCAAGGCCACACGTGGCCTCAAGCTAACCCTTTAATCCTATCATCACTTTCATAACTCATTATAGTGCAAATCATGCTAAGATAAAAAGGAATAACCATGTCATGAACATTCTGAAACACGAAGTAATACTGCCCTATACAAATAAAAGACTGAAATCTCTGTACATGCTAGTACACTAGTCTTACAAAGCCTCTACTACATTGGATTGAGGATCCATTTGGATAGATCCCCAACTGACTCATACTGAAATAAAAGTAAACAACCATCTATTATCAAGAAAAAAATGGACACATAGGTCCTTCAACCATGAGGACTCACCAACCGCAGAAATGTAGATGAAGGTACTCAAAGATCACTGTCGCTGCTAAGACTGAGCACCTGAACCTATATCATGAGAGAATATAGAATACAGAAGAGTATGGGATTCAGCACTTCGGAATGTACTAAGTATGTGGGGGTGGATGTAACGTTTTAAATAATATCATAAATGTATAAGAAAATCATGCATGCTGATAATAATAACTCTCTTCGTTTGAATTACCTAAAACATCATTTCCGTAAGTCATTACTAATAACATATACTTCATAAATCTTGTAAATCATTTAAGTCAACTCAAACTCTTTGACTTATGACTTAGAGTGACTCGATAACTCATGGTACTTAGATCATTATGGACGTGGGAGTTTCTTATAACTACATAACTACACCATGTGAGCCACATGTAGTCTAATGTTTTTCCCTCCTAAGGAGAGAACCGCACATTGGCGGGGGTGTCGTACTATTGCCAGAGAGTACAACCTCAATCTCATTACCACAATTCCATTCTCATCCTCTATCCCATAGTTATCAGCATCAATCCTATGATGGCATGTAGTTTCGGGGAAATACCATATTTCTTGCTCGGTGCTAAATACTCCTCCCAGACTCAGCTAAGAATGCGTTAAGAAATCCACCTTAATCAATATCAACTCATAGGTATATCTTAAAGACCAAAAAATAAATATATATCTCATCTGCAAATCATAAACATCTTGTTGATTCCTAACCCGACTCAACTCAACACAATCTTTCTCAACATCAAGTACATTTGTTTTTCGAATCATTTTCAAATATCAAAGCTTCAAGGAAACATCATAAGACTCATTCTTGACTTTCAATCTCAAATATCAATACATATTCAATAGTCAAATTTCTCATGGAAAGGCATAACTCATGACACTTGTCTTAAATCACTTATAAATCATCAATTCATAACGACAATATAAAACTCATGGAATAAATTCTCAATTTAAGAAACATGATGGTGTAATAATCATAAATATCAAACTTATTCAACTAAAATCTCATAAATCATAAATAAATAAATTTTGGTGTAAACCCACTTGTAAAATCATGTAAATCAATAATAGAAAGTAAATCTTTAGGCACAAGAACGAAGGGAGTGTTCTTGTTCAAGCCCCACATACCTTGTATTATAATTTTTGGAGATATAGAAACTAGTTTGAAACTTCTTCCTTACATTTTTGAGCTAAGATCCTTGATGACTTTGAATAGGGGAGATTAATTCTTGGACAACTTGGAGAAATCTATGGAAGATCCTTGAATTTCTTGGAAGGAGTTTTGAATTTTGGGTTGAGAGAAAACCCTAGTTTTCTAGAAAATTCATAGAGAAATTGGTGACAAATAGGATAAAATGATCTTCTCTTTACTACTTTTATGTATATATAAGGCAAAAAGTATTGGAAATGACCAAAATACCCTTTTTAAAAAGCTGAAATTCACCGGTCGGGGCCTATGAAGGTCCACTAGATCATCCATCACTCAAGTAGCAAAACTGGAATGTTCTGCCTCTACGTGACGACCAAAGTGATGGTCCATCAGGAAACTTATGGTCCATGAAGTCGTCTATCACTCGAGGGCCGAAAATGAGACATTCTGTCTCGACCTGACGAACCCCTTGACAGTCCGTCAACTTTTTGATGGTCAACTATCTTGGCCTTAACACGGTGACCAAGAAGAGGGGCCACTTCCTTGGCTTGATAGGACACTTGAAGGTCCACCAAGGACATGACGGTCTGCCAGGTCGACCGTCAGACTATGGCGATCCGATATCGCCGAGTAAAATAGCTATAACTCCCTCGTCCGAAGTTAGATTTTAATGAAATTGGTATCAATGGTTTAAACATCAATCACTTTGGAGGTCATACATATCAACTCAAAATACGGATTTAGGCTTAAGAAATAATTGTAGTGTTACATCTACTTGGACTTTTGACCAGCTAAAATGGCCAAAGTAGGTACATCACCTACTTAGAATTTACGATGCAAATTAGAGACAAATGCTAGAAGGAATTAAAAGGAGAATGATCTAGGAAGGTGAGATTTTATAGTTAAAAAATCATCAATAAACTCTCATATTTTTCTCATCAAATTCAATTTCACTCAAGTCTTTTAATTTCTTTCTTTTATCCCCAAACGACCTCCCTATTTTTCATTAAGGTTCTAAGTGTTCATCAAAATATTTTTTGTAAAAAGGTACATAATATATCCCTCTCTCCTCCTTAGTTTGAATATATTAGAAAGTTATTCAAGGGGAGTGAATATATAGGTGCTGGCAGCCATGGTGCTTCCACTATCTTTCAAAGATTAAGGTTTGAATTTCATTTCATAAGCTTTGGTTGTTGGTCAATTTTCATTTGATGCTTGGGCTAATGTTACTTCCATATTTTGTGATTTGGAAATGGTCATAAAGAAAGTAAATTGGTTAAAATAATAGATTAAGATATCTAAGGTAAGGTGCAACCCCAACTTCTAATTATTAGCTCATTTGCACATTCAAGACAAACTTGTATGTTGGAACTAATAGGATGGTAATTGAAAGAATTAGCTTTAATTTTGTAACAATATTATGATTTTGGAGCTGTATTATTGTATGGAGAAGTTAGGAAGTCATGGCTGGCCTAATAAAATATTTGGTCAATATTATTATGTGGCATAAATCAAGGTGCGGACATGGGGGGTTATCTGGTGGCTTATGGATTTTATGACTATTTATGGGTTGTTTTATATGTATTATAGTTGTAAGAAAGCAAGTCGCCTAATACAATAGTTTAATGGAGCTTCTATTGTAGTATAAAATAAGGGTATGGTGGTACATCATGTGTTTGGGGGTTTGGATGGACTTACTATACATCAAGTGCTTAGCTTCTATTTTTGCAGGATTATACTATGAGTTGGTTCTAATATTAGCTTCATTATGTCATTATATTATAGTTTAACACTTAAAAGAAAGGTGAATTGTTTAGTCACATTAGTAAAACAAAAAGTATGTAAGGCTATGTAACACCCCGATTCGCTGAACCGGAATACTACAACATGCTCATGACCTCAAGGGACCATAAGCTAACCCATGACTGATATCTGTACCTGTATACTGCAAATCATGATATAATAATGCCGAATACATAGAACTGTAAGGCCATAAGGTTCAAATGAATAAAATTATGTGGGTAAAAATACCCAAAACAACTCAATCTGAACGTAAATCTGAACATAAATCTGAAAGCCTCTAAACTATCTGAATAAGGAGTTGAAGGAACATGTCTCCAACTAACTCCATAAAACTGAACTGAAGAAATAAATAAATATAT
>JAPEIP010000004.1:182330987-182344773 GCA_026120095.1 Capsicum chinense | reverse complement strand
CATATAAAGATTCCATCTTGGGAATCACCCAATATCAACAACATGATCATCAACACCCAACAATATAGAAATCATACTTTATAATGAAAAAGAGGGTTTTTGAGCTTTATGGATGAAAGGGATCCATAAATCAACTCACGCATACCTAGAAGGAAGATTCTTGATGATTGACGGAGGAATTTCCTTGAAATTGGATCTTTAAGCTTAGTTACGCAACCCTAATTGTTTTCCTCTTTTAGTGCTCTTGGATGATGAGCTTTTAGATGATAATAGGGTTATAATATGTTTAAAAGCTATATATTCCGTAGGGTTAAGTTTAGGGACGTGTAAGGAGTGTTAAAGAGTTAATTACCCTTTAAATAACTCAAAACGGGGTCTTTTTGGCACCTGGAACTGACTTATGTGGCACCCAAGTGATTGCCTAAGCTAGGTTAGGTGGCGCCTAACCAATCGCCTATGTTTGGGTTGGGCAGCGCCTAACCAATCACCTATCCTTACTGTCTCTCACCAAAATGGGCATAAATTTTATCTCGGGTATTGAATTAAGGCAAAATTGGTATCGTTGGAAAGCAAATTTGATTCTCTACAATTTGGTGGGTCTAAATCCACCAAAATACCACATTAACATCGAGTTATACTCATTAAAGATGAACCTTGCAAAATCGAACACTAAAACTTGATGGATTCAAAATCTCTTAGCTTGTATTACCATAAGTGATTCATATGAACATGTTTAATGCATCATAAGCTATCCTATCACTAGGATATTCATTGTAAGTCATGTACTCTAGTATGAATCACAGGATAGGAGATTTCATACGTAGGAATACTTATTCACTTAATATCTTAGAAACATGTGGGGTATTACAATATCTTCTTCTTGGGAACATTCATCCTCGAATGAGAATTTACTGAAAAGGTATACAAGACAATAGAATCTGAACTGAACATGAAGAACTTAAACTTGATCTCATTACAGACATGCTAAATATACCAAACTCGTGCATATCTGATGCTCGGACAACTGACACATGAATGCATGACTGAGTATGAAATGATTAATAGGTACCAAGTTTATACTGGAAACATGAACATAAAACTGAATAAGATTCAGGAGAACTGTTACCTTGAGCTTGATCTGAATTAGTGGGGAAGAGGTGAGGATACTTGTTACGCATATCTATTTCTGCTTCCCAAGTATCTCCCTCATGAGACTGATTTCGCCGAAGAAACTTGACTTGAGGGATTTCTTTGTTCCTCAATCTACGAGTCTGATCATCTAAGATTTCGACTGGAATCTCTTCATAGGAGAGGCTATTGTGAAGGTTGATACTCTAAAGAGGGACAACAACTGCTGGGTCACTTATGCACTTCTTTAGTAATGAGACATAGAAGACTGGATGGACTGAGGCTAGATCTGATGGCAACTAAAGCTCATAAGCTACCTTGTCGAAGCGACAAAGAATTCTGAAGGGACCGAAATACCGGGGACTGAGTTTCCCTTTCTTGCCAAACCTCTTCACTCCCTTCATGGGAGAGATCTTAAGATAGACATAGTCATTGACCTCAAACTTAAGATCCTTTCTACAAATATCTGGATAGGACTTCTGTTGGCTCTGAGCAGCCTGGAGTCTCTGTCTGATCAACTGAACTTTCTCTAAGGCATCGAATACTAAGTCAGGACCTATGATTGATGCCTTACTAACTTTGAAACAACCAATCGGAGATCTATGTCTCCTACCATAGAGAGCTTCGAATGGAGCCATATGAATATTTGAATAATAGCTATTGTTGTATGAAAACTCAATCAAAAGCAAGTGGTCGTCTCAACTTCCCTTGAAGTCAATTGCACACGCCGTTAGCATATCTTCAAGAGTCTGAATGGTCCTCTCTGTTTGACCATCTGTTTGAGGATAAAATACTGTGCAGAGATGGACTTGGGTACTGAGACCCTTTTGAAATGCTTTCCAAAAATGAGAAGTGAAGTGGGTACCTCTGTCTGAGATGATAGATACTGGAACACTGTATAACCTGACTAAATCCCTGATATAGAGTTTGGCATAATCCTCGGTGGAATAAGATGTACGAACAGGAAGGAAATGAGCTAACTTGGTCATTCAATCTATAATGACCCAGATTGAATCATGCTAATGACGAGTTCTAGGCAAACCCATCATGAAGTCAATGTTAACTTCTTCCCACTTCTAAGTAGGAATGGTGAACTCTTGCATAGAACCACTAGGTTTCTGATCCTCTATCTTAACCTACTGACATGTAGAGCACTTAGCCATAAACTCTACAACATCTCTCTTCATCCCACTTTACCAATAGATCTCCCATATGTCATGGTACATCTTAGTGGCCCCTGGATAAATAGAGTATCGTGCACCATATGCTTCTGTAAGTATTCAGTGCCTCAATTCAACTACACCTTGAACACATAAACGACCCTGACAATGAAGGACACCAACTCCCCCTTAGGAGAAACCTCAACTTTTTAATTTTGAACTGACTCTTTGAGCTTTACAAGGCTAGGATAACTATCTTGTTTCTCTTTTACCTCGAACACTAGAGATAACTCTGTACTACTATGAACACATACACCACCCTCTGAAGAATCGACTAAGCGAATGCCTAGTCTGGCAAGCTGATGGATCTCCTGAGCCATTTTTTACTTACTATCCTCAATATGAGAAATACTACCTATGGAGAGTCGACATAGAGCGTGGCCCACAATATTGGCACTGCCCAGATGATAAAGAACACTCATGTCATAATCCTTTAAGAGCTCTAACTACTTTCTTTGGCAAAGATTGAGATCTTTCTAGGAAAAAACATACTGGAGGCTTTTATGGTTTGTGAAGACATCTACATGAACTCCATAGGGATAATGCCTCCAAATATTCAAGGAAAAAACTACCACTGCTTACTCAAGATCATGAGTAGGATAATTCTTCTCATGTGGCTTTAACTGTCTTGAGGCGTAGGCTATGACCTTACCATGGTATATGAGAACACAACCTAAAACCACTCTGGATGCATCATAATAGACTATAAAACCATCTAAACCTTCTGGAGTAGCTAGAACTGGAGCAGAGGTGAGTCGAGTCTTCAACTCATAAAAGCTCTTCTCGCATGAATCTGATCACTTAAACTTAATCTTCTTCTGAGTTAATCTGGACATGGGAGATACAATAGAAGAAAATCCCTTGAAAAACCATCTGTAATAGCCAGCCAAACCTAAGAAACTCCTAATATTTGATGGAGATACGGGTCTGGGCCAGTTTCTTACTGCTTTGGTTTTCTGAGGATCTACTCTAATTCCATCACCGAAAATAATATGGCCAAGTAATGCGAATAATCTTAGCTAAAATTCACACTTGCTGAACTTAGCGAATAATTGGTGATCTATGAGAGTCTAAAGAACAATCCTGAGATGGTTTGCATGATCACGCTCTGTGTGAAAATAGACCAGAATATCATATACGAAGACTATCACAAACATGTCTAAGTACTGCTTGACCACACGGTTCATCAAATCCATAAAAGAGGCAGGGGCATTGGTAAGACCAAATGACCTGACTAAAAATTCAAAGTGACCATACCAAGTACGGAAAGCTGTCTTCGGAATGTCACATTTTCTAACTCTTAGCTAATGATAGCTTGATCTGAGGTCTATCTTGGAGAAGTAATAGGCACCTTGAAGTTGGTCGAATAGATCATCAATCCTGGGAAGAGGATATCTGTTCTTGACCATGACCTTGTTGAGTTGACGGCAATCAACACATATCTTAAGAGAACCGTCTTTCTTATGCACGAATAATACTAGCGTACCCCATAAGGAAATACTGGGTCAGATGAATCCCTTATCTAAGAGATCATTCAACTAATCTCTTAGTTCTTTGAGTTCTGTTGGTCCCATTCTATATAGCAAAATAGAAATAGGTTGAGTATCCAAAAGAAGGTCCATGGTGAAGTCTATTTCCCTTTCGGGAGAAATGTTTGTTAGATCTTCGAGAAAGATATTTGAGTATTCATTAACAATAGGGACTGTTTTGAGGGTGGGATATTTAGAACTGGAATCTTTAACATGCATGAGAACACACACCCCTTAGAAATCATTTTCTTTGCCCAAAGGTAGGAAATAAGTTGACCCCTGAACGCTGAATTGCTACCCTTCCACTCTAGGATGGGCTCATTCGGGAACTGAAACTGAACTATCCTAATTCTATAGTCGATTGTGGCATAGCAGGAAGCCAATCCATGCTGAGAATGATATCAAAATCAGTCATCTCTAACTCCACTAAATCTACTGATGTGGATTTCTGAGATATCATAACTGGGCAGTTCCTGTATACCCACTGGGCTATGATGGTTTTACCCACAGGGGTAGAGACTGAGAAGGGATCTGCTAGGACTTCAGGACTGATTCCAAAATCTCCTGTTATGTTTGGAGTAACAAAAGACAAAGATGCACCTGGGTCTAGCAAAGCATAAACATGAACATTGAAAATCTGTAACGTACCAGTCATGACATCAGGAGAATTTTCTTGATCGTGCTGGGAATGATGAGTACAGAGTCTGTTTGGGCGTTGCCCACTGGTAGCACTAGAAATGGCGCCCTACCAGTTTGGGCGACTGGACTGAGCTGTAGAATGATTTTACTAACCCTGAATACTTGACTGCAGACACTCTCTAATCCTGTGGCTTGGCTTGCCACAACCAAAAAATACATCCCTACCGGCTCTCCAAATGCCCTTGTTGTTCTTACCAAAAGTCTAACAAATGGGATTCATTCGAGCACTGCTAACACTGCCCTGAGATTTAGATCCTGGCACTTTGTCTTATTGTCATATCTAAACTTTGGCACTGGAGCGCTGGAAGAGGAAGGAGCTGGAATGGCTGACTTGGAGTGAAACTGTGAACGGTTTCCTCCATCTAACTTGGGGTGAGCAAAGTTGAAATTACCTGACCTTTCTCTCTTGTTCTGCTTCTCCCTAGTCCTAAACTTCTGCTTTTCTACTTGCTGGGCATGGGTCTTGAGTATGGCTAAGGTCATATAACCAATCAACACGGCAGACCTATACTCATTTACCATATTATCGTTAACCCCTGACACGAACTTGCTCATCTTAGCTCTATTGTCTGCAACCATATGAGGAGCATACTTGGCTAGCTGAGTAAATCTGAGAGAATACTCCCTAATGGTCATATTCCCCTGCCTAAGGTTGATAAACTCAAGAACTGTGGCTTCTCTCAGCTCTTAGGGAAAGAATCTGTCTAAGAAGGCTGTGACAAATTCCTCCCACTCAAAAGGGCCTAATCATCTAACCACTCATAATTCCACTGTTTATACCAATCATGAGGAACATCCTGTAACTGGTAGGCGGCTAACTCAGCACTCTCAATAGATGTAACACCCATGATGTCAATGACCTTCTGGACTTGGTCAATGAACTCCTAAGGGTCCTCATCAGACATAGACCCATGGAAAGATATAGGGTTCATTCGGGTGAAGTCTCAAACTCTATCTACTTTAGGATTGGCCAATGGATTGGCCGAAATGATTGGTGGCCGTTCAGTTTGTGCAGCCATGGACTGATCAAGTGTGATAAATGTGGCTCCAAACTCTACATGGGAAACATGTTTGCCTAAAGGATCTTCGGGCTGAGGAGCTGGCTAGTTTCTTCTCTTTGGGGCCATGGTCTGGAATAAGAGAAGAATGGATTATACTGAGAGTTTAACTTGTGATTATGCTCACTAGCATGACATGAATAATAAAGAAAAGAGACTGTTCCTAAAACATCTTATAGCCTCCCACACATAAATGTGGCGTGCAACACACCCATGTACAAGACTTTACTAGATGCATCTTTCAGACTTCCTAGGACCCTATTAAAACCTAGCTCTGATACCAATTTTGTAACACCCCGGTTCACTGAACCGGAATACTAAACAATGCTCATGACCTCAATGGACCACAAGCTAACCCATGACTGATATCTGTACCTGTATACTGCAAATCATGCTATAATAATGCAGAATACATAGAACTATAAGGCCATAAGTTACAACAAAATACAATCGTGTGGGTGAAAATACCCAAAATAACTTAATTTGAACGTAAATCTGAACATAAATCTGAAATCCTCTAAACTATCTGAATAAGGAGTTGAAGGAACATGTCTCTAACTAACTCTGTAAAATTGAACTGAATAAATAAATAAATATATCAAATCATATTATCCTCGAATCAATGAGGACTCATTGTGTCTCTGCGACTGGAATGCTACCGCTACTACTGGGCTGGGATTCGTGTCTCGGAACCTATGGTGTAATATGAAAAGAAAGAACCATAGCGGAAATACATCAGTACAACTAGAGTATTGAGTATACGAGAAAGGTAGGCTAAACATAAAGGGTTTCATGCATGAACAAAACTAACTGACTAATATGAATGTGGGAGTGCAAACACACATATATAGAAACTGGGACCGTGAATACGTGATAGCATGACCTGTAAGCTAATACACGGTTTACTGATAACTATCATGACTGATACTAAAACTGATAACATGGACGACTGTATCTGACAGTCCTATATGTACTAAAATCTGAAGAACGCCCTGAGTTCTTTTACCGAGACTAATACTAAAACTATGGGAAGTAGTTTTTAATCGACATGACCCATGTATACCATTATGGCTAAGATGGGGTGCAATCTTTGCCCTGACAGGAGGGGTGTCAATACCATACCATAGGTAAGGACAGCCTGTGAGTGACCCTTATCTGGCGGGTACTCAGTGATAATGGTCGAAACCGTAAACTGAAAGGTTAAGCCACCTTATTAACACTAATCAGATGGGTTAAGATGTCTCAACCTATGCTGGCTATGTAGTTCTGGAACACAAGGATGACTACTAAGAATCATACCTTAAACTGGCGGGTGAGTTCCCATCCTTAGGTTCCTCGATGCTAATCGCTACTCCTATCTTGAGGGACTTGGCATGAATAACTGACTGAGCATGACTTAATCTTACTGAATTCCGTTGACTGGCTAAATGTTACTGATATCTAACAACTGACTAAGATCATGAGGTTTTCCTGAGTCACATGACTAATTGAAGTATATGGAATCATAGCTTTAGTTTGGATATCGTGAAACATGACATGCATCTAGGCACACATGTATAGTTTTCGGGTACAAGTACCCCCAGGACTCGATAGGAGGAAACTGACACACATGACTGACTTTATCATTATAGTAGAGTCCACAATTTATAATATCATAAGTAGGGATCTCATAATAAGCATGGTCATCAACAATGTATTACATGGAAAGGATTTCATATCACATGGAAGTACTTGCACAATCTTAATATCATGTTCATTGCATAATCATATTGGCAAGACATAACAATAGCATGAAAGTTCATGTGGATTGCATGGTTATCGTAAATCTTGTTCATGAATAGGATATGCAAGTAAATATAGCATAATCTCATAAGAATAGTTCATGAGTATTCCAACAACATTTAGAAGGCACATTATCAATATAGAAGTCATTGGAAAGTAAGGGCATATCATGAATCCTTTACTTAGTCACAATTTAGCTATATTGCATGATTTCTAGTTTCTTAAGCATTTTATCAAACACCTTACATGCAAATCTTAAGCATAGGTGAAATCATCAAATTATTCATCATGAACAACCAAATTTACATGTTTCAAACTCATATGATATCATGAAATTCAAAAAAACATATAAAGATTCCATCTTGGAAATCACCGAATATCAACAACATGATCATCAACACCCAACAATATAGAAATCATACTTTTTAATGAAAAAGAGGGCTTTGAGCTTTATGGATGAAAGGGATCCAAAAATCAACTCACGCATACCTTAGAAGGAAAATTTTTGATGATTGACAGAGGAATTTTCTTGAAATTGGATCTGCAAGCTTAGTTAAGCAACCCTAGTTATTTTTATCTTTTAATGCTCTTGAATGATGAGCTTTGATATGATAATACGGTTGTAATATGTTTAGAAGCTATATATTTCATAGGGTTAAGTTTAGGGACATGTAAGGAGTGTTAAAAGATTTAATTACCCTTAAAATAACTCAAAATGGAGTGTTTTTGGCTCCTGGAACTGACTTAGGCGGCGCCCAAGTGATTGCCTAAGCTAGGTTGGGCGGCGCCTAACCAATCGTCAATGTTTGCGTTGGGTGGCTCCTAACCAATAGTCTATCCTTACTGTCTCTCACGAAAATGGGCATAACTTTTTGCTCGGGTATTAGATTAAGGCGAAATTGGTATCGTTGGAAAGATAATTCGATTCTCTACAATTTGGTGGGTCTAAATCAGATAAAATACTACATTAATATTGAGTTATATTCGTTCAAAAATGACCCTTGCAAAATAGAACACTAAAACTTGATGGATTCAAAAACACTTAGCTTGTATTACCTTAAGTGACTCATATGAACATGCTTAATGCATCATAAGCTATCATATCACAAGGATATTCATTATAAGTCATGTAATCAAGTATGAACCACAGGATAAGAGATTTCATATGTAGGAATACTTATTCGTTTTCTCTCTTAGAAACATGCGGGGCATTACAGGCTATTTGTTTCCATATTCTTTGGCATGAATCTAGTACTTGTGTTACCAATTAAGTGTTCTTCCAAGAAAATAGGGTTAAGGAGTAGCGTACAATCTCTAGTGTAGCTAATGATTTTCCCCTACCTATTAGTTTATTAAAGTAGTACTTCATTGTGGAGTTATTACTATACTTGCTTCCATAGTAAACCTTTGTCACATATTTCCTTTAGATGTGTCAATAATATCCTTTATTAAACATATTAAGCATGTTCATTTATCGAGTACACAAACTGCCAATCATCACTAACTTGCTCCAACTTATTTATCTTATCATACACTTTATTTTCTCATGTAATTACATATCCCTCTCATTTTTTATCACTCCAAGTGTCTTACTATTTAATTGTGGCTTGTAGAGTCCTTACTATCTTTATTGTACAATTTTAAATGTTCTTACTCGAAATGTACTCTATTTCTCAAATTGAATCTGCCCAAGTGCTTCACTTGCTCTCATACGCATGTAGACCTTTTAATTAATCTCTTTACTAGGTATCTAGGTATCATATCATTGTATAGATTTCTTACCTTCTTTGTTGAGGGGCTTTATTCCTTCACTTAGATTTCTTCTCTTGATATACTCGTATGCTTCTATTTCAGATGACCAAATTATTAGTGTATTTATTTTGTCTCTTAAGTTTCTAAATGTTGTATTTTTGTTTTAGTTGTTTCTTTTGTCATTGTTACTACCCTGAGTCCCTTCTCACATTTCTCTACTATTATTTATTGCACCACAGCTAAAAACACTATGACCACCAATATAACTATCTCAAAGATTAAGGATGTAAGGTAAATTAAATATGATTACATTATGGGTTGTAGCTCAAGAAAGAAATCCTAGCATGGGCTGGTCCCAATTCTTGGACGTATAGGTGGCAGCATAGGGGTGAAAGCCTAGCTTGGGCCGATCCCAATTCTTGGATGGGTGGCGACTAAGCGGAAAAAGCCTAGCATGGGTCGATCCTGATCAATATATTTAGCACTGATCAACTGTTCATATATTGCACAAGGCTTACAAAGATTATAAAGCAAAGAATAGTAAATTTAAGAAAAACATATAATGTATAGGCTTCCACTAGTGTAAGCAAAGGTGTTCTTTCATCCTTATCTATACATGTATATGTTGATCCCTAATTTCATTGTATATGTTGATCCCTGATTTCATTGATCTCTTATTTTAGATATGGTTTTCTCATTTCTTACATATTCAATACATTACCTCGTACTGGTGTCCCTCATGAGAAATCAACATTCTATGTTGCAGGAGCAGGTTCTTAGCTAGTAGATCTCCCCACTAGAAGTACATGATACTCAACGACTGTTGGTAAGTTACAAGTTGATTTGGGGCCTTTCCGAGTCTTTATCATATATATTTTAATAGTTTTACAGTCATGGATTCATTAGAGGCTTTGTAGACATTGTAAAGTAGTCATATGTATCCATAGATTTACATGTCTTCTGTATTAGTTCGGCTATTGGGTTGGTATTGTATTTACAGCTTATTATCAGTGATTCCATTTGTATAGTTATTCATTTTTTTATCTCTATTATTGTTATAGTATATCTTACAATAATTGTTATTTTCATCATCCAGTATTGGGGTGTGACATGTTAAGGTATGGTGGTATTTTTCATAGGTTACCCATTCCAAAGTGGAAATAGGAATAGATTACTATGGATATCATGATTGGGTTGCGTTTTACTTCACATAGTTTAGATAACATCTGGGTCATCATAGATCGGTTAACCAAATTAGATTATTTCATTTTGGTTCTAGATACTTTTCTTTGTGAGAGGTTGGCCTATACCTATATTTTATGAGATTGTCTATATTAATAGTGTGTCAGTGTCTATCATCCTCGATCGATGTTCAGTATTCACATGCTAATAGCATATATCCTACTACAATAGGAGTATTCTCCGTATAGAGCAATGCTATAGCGAGATTTATCCCCTATGCCGAGACTGACCAAGGCTAACTCCTACTATATGGGGCCAGTAATAGAGGTGTACTTCCCACTATAATGGCCTATGAAGATGAAAAAATTTCAATAATCCTAATTTTTTTTCCTATTTTACATTACATTTCTAGGTATTGAAATATCAAACTAACCCCTTAAAGTCAAACACGATATCTGGAGTTTTACGTACCCAAATTCACTTCTAAAATATTTTAAAAACTCCTTAACACGATATGTTTAACAATATGGAGTCAAAAAATATAAAAACCAACCTATCCATTGCAAAATCAATCTATCACCCTTTGCTTTCGTCTAAGACTAGCTTGTCCTGAAATCTGTAACTTCTTATCCGGGAGAAACTTAAACTAAATTTTACACATTATACTTTATTTTATTTGTCACAACCTAATTTCTCAAGTCATGATGGCATCTTCTAAAACACACCAATAGGTAAACCAACCCATTGTTTGGAACAGATAGTAATAGACTAATATGAAATGTCGAAGCAAAACCAAATTGCACAGAGTAAAGAAGACAGAAGAAGGTAAATATAATCCCAAGGTCTAATGAAGTCTGTATAAAAGCCTCTAAAACATTAGGGGTACAAGTGAAAAACAATATATATAAAAAGAATATATCTTTGAATACAAAATAGAGATCAATGTAACAATAAGAGGGAGACTAGTAATACTTCAAACATTAAGAGGTCACATCAAACCCCCAATCAATGGATTCTCCAAAAAATACACACTTTAATGGTAAGAACTTATACTATGATTTGTAGGCTACAGAAATATAGCATGACTACTAAACATGTGTTACTCAGTAGTCATCGGTTGAGTGAACTCCAAAGATAATGCATGAATAAATAGGAGGTAAAGTAAAAATATAACCTACAAAAAACTATTCAAGAAACTACACATAATAATATCAATGGGTAAATAAGTATAAACTATCTTATTCAAGTGGTGTTTAGGACTAAAGTGCAATATCATATATAACTAGACAATACACAAATAAAGACTAAAAATAAGATATATATATTAGCAATACAAGGCCAGTGAAACATATAAAATGTTAATATATAAAGAAAGAGAGGGAAATATGAAAATACTGTTACTCCTTGAGAGTACACCCTGGGCACCACACGGTGCTTACAGTCTTGAGGTATAATAAGCTAACCCATAAGCTGGTACTTGTTGTGAGCACTGAATAATATAATAACATATGGAGAAGAATAACTGATAAGCCATAAGGTTTTAGCAACTAAAAACAATACTGATTCATGAATCTGGAAAACAACTGTCTGAAAATTATAAAATAAAGATAAATTAATTGACTATTTGAAATGTCCAAAAGCCTCTAAATTGACTAAATATGAATTGGTGGGACAGGCCCCAACTAACTCCAACTAACTACTAAACTAAAACCATAAAATAAATAGTCTGTGCTCAAAATATGAGGACTCATCTCTGCTATGGATGATAGTCTAGAAAGTCTATGCATAATTTGAGAATCGAGTAGCCGAACATATAGTATGATACATTACAATGCACGAAAAGAGTATGAGATCAATACTTTGAATATACTGGTATGCTAAATGAGGTAGGTTGATATGCATGGTTCATTAACATGAATAATAACCATCTGAATATATATATATATAACATGAAGTACTGAATAGAGTGTATTAAATCTGCACATACTGAGGATATATGAAATCAGTAAATACTGAGGATGTATGAAATAGGTAAGTACTGATGATGCATGACCAAGCATATAACATGTTCTAAATATAATCTGGAAATACTAAAATACTAAAATCTTATAACTGAATCAATGATATCTATTTACTGTGGGCAAGCAACAAAAACTGAATTACAAAACTGATTGCTAGATTAATATTATGGGAGGTATCCTCTAACCAATATGCCCCAATCTGAGCTAATCAAAGTCCAGCCTGTAACCCCAGTTTGAAGGGTGTCATTCTCGTGCCATGGGAACTAATGAGGGCAGGGTGGATCCACTATAGTGATGTACTATCGCAAAGGATGGGTGACTCCTCATATCCTATACTGGATACATTCTTCTAGAGTATAGGGACAACAACTAATGACTCTACCTATATGATGAGGAAACTTCCATCCCTACAGTTGCTCAGTGCTAAATCCTACTCCCAACTGAACTAACTCAAATGCCAAACTATTCTAAGTTTAACTGATTTCTGATGACTGACTAAACTAATAATGCCCTTAATATATTATAAACTATTTTTAAGATACTAAGACTAGGTAAATATCTTTGTTTATGGGTATTCATAACCCCCAGGACTCAATAGCAATAATAGTAAAATAGTACATAGTCTTGGAGGACATAACATGAAAATATTTAATAAGAATCCACTCTGGTAGGCATTTCATCAAACACTTGATATGCATGGTTTAAGCTAAACATGTGAATAGTATAAAACTTAGAGCAATACCCTAATTTGATCAAAAATAACACTTAATCATTATTTAATTCAGAAAATAGCAATATTAAAATATGTGGGGTTTGATAACCAGAATAATTTCATAGAGATTCATGGTTGAAATCACAATTTAAAAGCAAAATAATGTCAAAAGAACATAACTTTGTATTTATATTGGATACTTGGGATCCATGGGTTAAAGAAACCAATGGATGAACACTTACATACCTTGGTTGTTGATTTCGTGAGAATTGATGGTGAGCTGTTGAGATTTGGTCTTGAATTTTGAAAGCCAGGGTTTGTTCTTGAAAGATAATTAATTTATTAAGTAGTAATTTGTGAATAATGGGGTATATAAATCCCTTTAAGATTTTAAATCCGTGTTTAGGATGAGTTTAGGGCTATGGGAAAAGACCAAACAGTTCCTGGAAATTAAATTGTGGAACAGGGCAAAATCTCGATTTTGTTAACCAACATGATGTGGTAAAATCACTTCAAGCCAATGGAAAACTAACAAACGCCATTTTTCCCAGCGCCGTGATGCGGTGCTATCAAGTTGCGCCACTAAAACCAGACAATTCCTAACTGGACATTTGGCACAATGCGATAGTTGCCACGGTGCCTCACAAGCCATTGACAACTTCAGAAATGCCCCTTGGCGTGATGCAGTGCTTTTTATGGTGAC
>JAPEIP010000004.1:182300140-182330887 GCA_026120095.1 Capsicum chinense | reverse complement strand
ATGAATCTGGAAAACAACTGTCTGAAAATTATAAAATAAAGATAAATTAATTGACTATTTGAAATGTCCAAAAGCCTCTAAATTGACTAAATATGAATTGGTGGGACAGGCCCCAACTAACTCCAACTAACTACTAAACTAAAACCATAAAATAAATAGTCTGTGCTCAAAATATGAGGACTCATCTCTGCTATGGATGATAGTCTAGAAAGTCTATGCATAATTTGAGAATCGAGTAGCCGAACATATAGTATGATACATTACAATGCACGAAAAGAGTATGAGATCAATACTTTGAATATACTGGTATGCTAAATGAGGTAGGTTGATATGCATGGTTCATTAACATGAATAATAACCATCTGAATATATATATATATAACATGAAGTACTGAATAGAGTGTATTAAATCTGCACATACTGAGGATATATGAAATCAGTAAATACTGAGGATGTATGAAATAGGTAAGTACTGATGATGCATGACCAAGCATATAACATGTTCTAAATATAATCTGGAAATACTAAAATACTAAAATCTTATAACTGAATCAATGATATCTATTTACTGTGGGCAAGCAACAAAAACTGAATTACAAAACTGATTGCTAGATTAATATTATGGGAGGTATCCTCTAACCAATATGCCCCAATCTGAGCTAATCAAAGTCCAGCCTGTAACCCCAGTTTGAAGGGTGTCATTCTCGTGCCATGGGAACTAATGAGGGCAGGGTGGATCCACTATAGTGATGTACTATCGCAAAGGATGGGTGACTCCTCATATCCTATACTGGATACATTCTTCTAGAGTATAGGGACAACAACTAATGACTCTACCTATATGATGAGGAAACTTCCATCCCTACAGTTGCTCAGTGCTAAATCCTACTCCCAACTGAACTAACTCAAATGCCAAACTATTCTAAGTTTAACTGATTTCTGATGACTGACTAAACTAATAATGCCCTTAATATATTATAAACTATTTTTAAGATACTAAGACTAGGTAAATATCTTTGTTTATGGGTATTCATAACCCCCAGGACTCAATAGCAATAATAGTAAAATAGTACATAGTCTTGGAGGACATAACATGAAAATATTTAATAAGAATCCACTCTGGTAGGCATTTCATCAAACACTTGATATGCATGGTTTAAGCTAAACATGTGAATAGTATAAAACTTAGAGCAATACCCTAATTTGATCAAAAATAACACTTAATCATTATTTAATTCAGAAAATAGCAATATTAAAATATGTGGGGTTTGATAACCAGAATAATTTCATAGAGATTCATGGTTGAAATCACAATTTAAAAGCAAAATAATGTCAAAAGAACATAACTTTGTATTTATATTGGATACTTGGGATCCATGGGTTAAAGAAACCAATGGATGAACACTTACATACCTTGGTTGTTGATTTCGTGAGAATTGATGGTGAGCTGTTGAGATTTGGTCTTGAATTTTGAAAGCCAGGGTTTGTTCTTGAAAGATAATTAATTTATTAAGTAGTAATTTGTGAATAATGGGGTATATAAATCCCTTTAAGATTTTAAATCCGTGTTTAGGATGAGTTTAGGGCTATGGGAAAAGACCAAACAGTTCCTGGAAATTAAATTGTGGAACAGGGCAAAATCTCGATTTTGTTAACCAACATGATGTGGTAAAATCACTTCAAGCCAATGGAAAACTAACAAACGCCATTTTTCCCAGCGCCGTGATGCGGTGCTATCAAGTTGCGCCACTAAAACCAGACAATTCCTAACTGGACATTTGGCACAATGCGATAGTTGCCACGGTGCCTCACAAGCCATTGACAACTTCAGAAATGCCCCTTGGCGTGATGCAGTGCTTTTTATGGTGACACAATAGAAAAGGAAGAATGTGAAAGTGGCCATCACGGCGAAGCGGCCTTATCGCATTGGACAACTATTTTGCACTAAAAGTTCCATAACTTCTCACTCGAGTATCAGATTTAGGCGAAATTGGTATCGTTGGAAATCTAATTCAATTTCCTACCATTTGGTGGGTTGTGAGATGGAAGATTCTATGTATAAAAAATATATGCTCATTTGAAGTTTACTAAAGCAACATTCTTATACGAAATTCAATTGGTAAGGATTATTTTGATTCATCTAATAGCTTGGAGTTATTTAAGACCTTAATATACATCAATATAACTTGTAAAAGTATCAAATAACCATAATTTTCTATGCATGATCTTTAAAAATGACTCTAGAATTGGCTTAGATTTTCAGGGTATTAAAATATCTCCCCCTTGAGAACATTTTTCCTCGATTGAGACAAATTAAGTTGAAAACACTGAGGGACAAATATTAAATTCAAAGTATACGTGATTAAAAGGTGTGTACTACATGTTGAGTATACGTGATTAAAATGTGATTACTTGACCGAGTTTAAAATATGATTCATGACTAAACTGGTTTTGTTAATGCATGATTGACAAGAGAATGATACGCAATTGAAACTGAGCAGGCAAAAATGGAAATTCTGAGGAGATTGTTACCTTAATCTATGTCTAAGTTTTTGGAGAAAAGGCGAGGGTACTTGGTTTGTATATCTTCATCTGCTTCTCTAGTAGCCCCCTAAATGGACTAATTCTACCAAAGAACTTTGACTAGGGGAACTTCTTTGTTCCCTAATCTACAAAGTTCTCAATCAAGAATTTTAAGTAGAATTTTCTCAAAGGAGAGACTGTTCTGAACGTATATGCTTTCTGAGGGAACAATTACTATTGGGTCACCAATTCACTTTTTAAGCAAAGAGATTTGGAATACTTGGTACACTAATGATAAGTCTGTAGGTAACTCAAGCTCATAAGCCACCTTTCCAAAATAAATCAAAATCTTGTAGGGGCCAACATATCAGGGACTATGCTTTCCCTTCTTACCAAACATCTTCACTCTCTTCATGAGAGAGATCTTTAGGCATACGAAATCTCCAATCTTGTACTTAATATATTTCCTTCTCACATCTGCATAAGATTTTTGTCAGCTCTAGGCTACATTTAGCATCTCCCTGATAAGTTGAGCTTTCTCTAAAAAATCAAACACTAAGTCAGGCCCTACTAGCATATTTTCTCATATTTCAAACCAACCAATCGAAGATATATATCTCATTCCATATAGAATCTTAAACAGAGCCATCTGGTTATTCGAATAATAGTTGTTATTATACACGAACTCAACCAAAGAAAAGTGATTATCCCAACTGCCCTTAAAGTCTACTACACATGCTCTAAACATATTCTCTAAGGTCTGAATGGTCCTTTGTGCTTGACAATATTTTTGAGGGTGAAAGGCTAAACTTAGGTGAACATTGGGTACCAATGCCCTTCTAAAAATCTTTCAAAAGAAGAGAGGTAAACTG
This sequence comes from Capsicum chinense, assembly GCA_026120095.1. Taxonomy (NCBI): domain Eukaryota; kingdom Viridiplantae; phylum Streptophyta; class Magnoliopsida; order Solanales; family Solanaceae; genus Capsicum; species Capsicum chinense. The sequence goes on along the minus strand of JAPEIP010000004.1, from coordinate 182,327,492 downwards.
AGTACCTCTATCTGAGATGATAGATAACCAAATACTATGCAACCTAACTATCTCTCTGAGATAGAGCTTGGAATATTCCTCGGTGGAATAAGAAGTTTGGACTGGCAAGAAATGAGCTGATTTGATCATTCTATCCATAATGGAAAAAATCAAATCATGTTGTTGATGAGTATGAGCAAACCTATCACAAAATCCATGTTCACTTCCTCCCACTTCAAAGTTGGAATAGTGAAATCCTGCAGAGACCCATTTAGCTTCTGATGTTCAATCTTAACCTTCTAACATGTGGGGAACTTAGCAACAAACTCTGTAATTTCTCTCTTACTTCCACTCTACTAATAGATTTATCATTGATTGCAGTACATCTTTGTGGCCCCTGGATGATTTGAGTAACGCACACCATGTACTTCTGTATGAATTTATAGTCTTAACTCATCAACACACGACACATATAGTCTGCCCTAGCAATGCATTACACCATCTCCCCTTAGGAGAAATTCTCCACTTTCTGATATCTGATTGACTCCTTCAGCTTTAATAGACTAGGATCCCTATCTTGCTTTTCTTCACTTCGGCAACCAAGGAAGACTCTGAACTATACTTAACCCAAACAATACCCTCATCAAAATCAACCAAACGAACACCTTATCTTGAAAGCTAATGAACTTCCTACACTAACTTCTTCCTATCACCCTCAAAAGGACTAACACTTTCTATATACAACCTACTTAGGGCATTTGCCACTACATTGGCCTTGCTCGGGTGGTACAAAATACATATATCATAATATTTCAATAATTCTAACCATCTCATGTGGCGTAAATTCAAATCCTTCTTCGAAAATACATACTGGAAGCTTTTGTGATATGTGAACACATCAACATGTACCCCATACAAATTGTTGTTGTACTACTCGAGCAACCGTTATACTAATTCTTGGGATGGTTGTTGATTTCCTATCTATAATTATACCTTTATGATTGTATTATTTATATTTATGTTTTTAATTAATAACTTCTATCTTTGAGACCATTTTCCATAAAGTTATCTCATTACATCATCTCTAGGGTATAGTTTAGCTTACTTACATGCGGGATGGAGCAGGTGTCATCATGACTAGTAAATTAGGTCATAAAAATTATAATACTTATGTGAGAATCATTGAAGCTTAATAACAATCATGGTGTCTAACCACTATATATGCATAAAATATAGGTTCTATTGTAGAGGTTTTTTTATCTATATGAGTACAATCAAATAATGAATTTACTGATCTTGCAATCTTGGTAAGATTCTGGATGCTAAATCATTGGACCAGTACCTGGAAATTAGTTCTCTAGTCTGTGTGCAGAAGATATAACTCACAATTGTAGGAACTTCCTATGATCGGGTAATTGTTTTGATGGTTCTATTATTATTTTACTTTCTTGGTTCTCATTCTCCATTTCCCCTACACATGAAACACATGTTACCCTATAACAAAAATAAGTACAAATCCTTAGGTTCCCTTCTAAGCAAGACTTGATATAATGTCATAGCACAATGTTGGTAGTTTGATTACTCAGACTTTACAAAACTAGCCCATGGTTACCTATAATGATTACTCATAGCAAATGGGTTTGATTGATTACTTACCCACCATTGAGATCTAATTCACATACCACCTTAAACTCATTAACATCATGGATGTAGTGTTTCACCCTTTGTCCATTCACTTTAAACTTACGATAATTATTATTTTGAAGCTCAATTGCACTATAGCAAAAAACTATCATCACAATGTATGGTCCTCTCAATTTTTACCTTAACTTTCTAGGAAACAACCTTCTACTTATATAAAATATATAAAACTATGTCAACAATAAAGAATTCTCTTTTCTCAATCTTGCGATCATGATATAATTTTATGTTCTCTTTATATAAGGTTGAACTTCTAGGCATGGAGATGGAATTCAGCCATCTTATTCAATTATTATAGTCTCATCTTAGTTGCATTAATCTATTAAAATTTATACGAATTAGTTCCCAGCATGCCTTATGCTTAGGTTTAACATGGCAATGGCATACCTTTCCCAATAAAAGATAATATGTGGAAGGACTAATAGTGTCTTAAATGCTTTTTGATAGGCCCACAATGCATTATCTAAAGATCTAGCTCAGTTTGTACTATTATCATTTGTAGTCTTCACCAAAATAGATTTGATCTTATCACTTAAGACCTAAACTTACCCGTTTGTCAGAGGAATTTAATGTAATGACTTTATTTTTGGTGATTTATGTGAAATATTTATTTCTATGTGATTTCATTATGTTAATTCTAGGGAGTGGGGATGATTAGCACAATTCCTAATGCATTTCAATAAGGTTTATGTGATATTCTAGTTTTTGTTGGTCTTACATTCTAATTCGATGACTTTGGGCGACATCTTTTTATTTATGAGTCGAATTGCCAATAGGACTGTGCTACCAGATTTGGAATGTCAATTTTAAGTTGGTAACATGGTTTGTGTGGTTATATGGCTACTTTATCTTATTCAATCCTCTGTTCCAAAAAATGACAAATTAGGTTTTAAAACACCCTAGGTTTTGATCAATACAAATTTCCTAGGTTTTGAGCTTACTGGACATAATACAACTAGAGGGTACTATTTGTATATTTAGGTTTGGTTTAGGGGTCATCACACGTATCTTAAACAATGCATGTTGGATGGTAATGTCAAAGGTATGACTACAACATAAGGTCCATATAATGGGGTGCAAGTCGTATAATGCAACTCTTATAAGGTCCTATGTCTTAACCTAAGTGACTCCATTTTTCCTAGGATACGATTTATGAGAACCAATCAAATGATTAGCTATGAGTGTTACTTTTGAGTCGTGTTTTAGTCAGTGTGGGGGTCGATATTATTCTTGGGGTAAAAGTGGTGGGTACCAATCGTACACTATAGTATGGTTTTGGAGAGGTGGTTGTACCCTTTTCTAGGGATTTAATATAGTTTAAGTTGGGGGTAATCTTTACATTTTCCTTCTTAACCACAAAAGGTCCCACGACTTGTAAAATTGTTGGAACATCATTATTCCTAATATAATAATCTTAAACACTTAGAAACTTTTTCAAATTCTCTCAAAAGATCTTGGGTTAAGGAAGCTAGGGTTTCATAAACAGAATTAATTTAGGGCTTACAAAGATTGTTTCTCCCCATCTTCTTTGTTATCCAAGTGTCACGACCCGAACCGGGCCCTAGCCGTGATGAGTATCCCGAACCATAAAGGCCCGAAACACCCCTATCCGTCTGGTAGTCATGCACATAATTCATATGATTATAAAAAGTGCGGAAGATAAACAATATTATGGTAACATGGTCAGGAATCATACGAAAGCAATAATGGGGAATAGTGTCGCACAATCTTAACACAACATCTCTATAACGTCTGCAAAATCTCTAATACATGACTGAAACAAATATCTATCTGAAAACTGGGACAAGGCCCCCAATAGAACCAAAACTAAAAAATGATAAATGAAATTGCTAGATATCAGGCCTTCCGAAATATAGAAGGCTCACCAAGTGACTTTGTAAATCTATCTGAGGAAATCTGCTGATTTTTTTGGACCCCTAGGCTGTGCCTCAAAACCTGGGAGGGAAGGTGGTCAATACAAAAGTACTGGTACGCAAAGATATAAAAACAAAACATAATATTTTTTATATAATATAGTTGAGAGCCATTATAAAGCAATTTCATATCAAATTACTTGAAAACATATGGGCGTAATGTAATCGTTTTCAACAATAATGCAATGCAGCTGAGCTAGGTGGAATACCCTACATATCACATTTACACCAACTGTCAAACCTCAGTTGTTGCCTATATTAGAGTATAAGTTAGGGGAAGACACACAAGATCACACAGCAGGGTGTCTCGACCCAATGGTAGTGCATAAGATTACAAAGCAGGGCTCCTAACCACAATCCCAATTTAGAAATGACATAAAGTCAGGTATGCAAGATCACAAAGCAGGGTACCAAATTCACATGTCGGCAAACACAATTTCTAGCGATGAGCCCTCACACTCAAACGCCTTCTTTAGGCATCCACCTATCTCATGAAAATCAATGCATTCAAATTTCATCTGATTCAATCACATATCATATTCTGTAGGGTATCGTCATACCCGACTTGCAAGCCATCATTATCACATCATTCTTCTCATTCAACCATTGTATTCAATTTGTTTCAACACAAATATCCCTCTCATTTTCAGGTCAAAATTATATCAATTCTCAAAATATTTCATGTCATGCTTTTCAAGATGTTTTCAAATAATTTACATCATATGAACATTTAAAACAAATTCATATCAAGAGAGGTATTCCATATCATTCATGATCTCAAATTAATATCTTTTTGGAATACATGCATAGACATATATCATATTGCAAATCACTTTGGGTGTAGGCCTAAGTGCGAAATCAATATCATAAAATGTTTAAAACATAATCATATTTGTAATTTCAAAGCCCCCATTTGAAAACATGAATTTTTAAAGCCTATGATATTTTTGAGTTAACCCCACCTACCTTGATTACTAAGAATATTAGGTGCTTCTAGAAGCCTACGTTGAGAGGATTTCAAATATGCAATTAGTTTCTAAAACCCATGGTTGAATCTTGTGTTGCTTGGGTTTTTATTTTTAAACCCTAGAAAGAGTTCTTTAACAATTTTGATGAATGAAGGTGTATTTTAGGGTCTTTGGGTAGTAAATTTCGTGTTTAGGGCTAAGTAAGTGTGGAGAAGGACCATTTTACCCAAAAATAGAGTGTTTAAGTCACCTGAAACATTTACATAGGCGCTGCCTATGCTATCGCCTATGTTTTCATAGGCGCCACCTATGCTATCGCCTATGTTTGAATAGGCGCCGCCTATGCTATCACCTATGTTTAAATAGGCGCACCTATGCTATCGCCTATGTTTACATAGGCACCGCCTACAACTTTGAAAGGCCATAACTTCTTGCTCAGGTGTTAGATTTTAGCAAAATTGGTATCATTTGAAAGCTAACTCAAAAACCTATCATTTGACACATAGTAGGCTCTCTAATTCAGCATATATAGAGTGTTATGGTCAATGGAAGCTGACACAAATTACAATGTCTACTAAAACTTAATCGATCATAATAGTTTCAACTCGTCCTTGAGTTGAAGGACCTCTATGGTCTAAATTCAAGCTTGAATGTATTCACATAGTACACAAATAATTAACATGCCATATTGACATAGGATTTATCACTTCGGTATTATCAACGCATTGAAAATGCAGGGTGTTACATTATCTCCTCCTTAGGATCATTCTTCCTCGAATGATGGGTAGGAACATGTTGAAGCTTAGAGGTATGGAATAACGTGGACATGATATGTTTCTCTAAGAAAGAATGCACTGATCTGAAACATGACTATAAGACTGGAACTACTGATGTTCCAAATTCCTATACCGGATGTGCATATCTGATGCATGGATTTGTTACTGAGTTGTTCTCATGTACACGAAACTGAATACACTGATAAACTAAATTTTTTCTATTGAACATGCATTTCTAATGCATGAATATCTAACTGAACTGACGTATGAATGTATGACCGAATACAGAATAATAGCTGGTACAAGGCTTGTAATAAGAATCTATGCGTGCAACTGAATGAGGTATCTCCCCCTTGGTACCCTATGTCCCTCTATGAATGCTCAATTTACTAAGATGCTCAAAAAACTGAGGTGATGCACTAGGCACGTACAAATTTAATCATAACTAAACATCTGGAATCTGAATCTAGTTCATGACGCATGAATTGAGCTGTACTCGCAAATACTAGTATACTATATCTTGGAATAGTGACATATCTGAGATTTTTGGGTAGCATGATTAAATAAAGAGATGAGCAAACAAGTCATGTGAATCTGACTTGTAAACTAATTTGCTGGCCATATAGACTGAACTATACTGGAAACTTATACTCAATCTGAAGTATCTCTTCAATACTCTCTCTAAAGACGTTCTAGCAGTAATAGGGAGCCACGAATCTTGGGTATGGATTACACGAGACATCCAATTGAGGAAATCACAACATTTACACTACTCTGTAGTTTGGAATATGGACATATAACTCATAAATCAGTATTGAATTATCAGGCCTTAGTCAATGTGATTTCTTACTTCCAAGCTTAGCACACTTCTCGAGAATCCCTTATACTATTCTCCTTAATTACCATAATCATTGATTCAAGTTATAATCCTTATAAATCTTTCTACTAGTGTCTAAACTAACCTAATTCCTTTCACTGTGATCAAGCCCAATTTTAAATCACATAATACAACATGCCACACTATGATACTAGTCTAAACCATATGATTCAGTCTTCTGTATCCTCTTTAGAGATCACACACTAAGCATAATGTGCCTTACTACTTCAACGACCACTATGAACTTCTAAAATAAAGTGGCTAATGCATATTACGACCTTCAACTACAATCCCAAAATGTCATTCAAGCCTATTTTATAACCACATGTTAAATCCAAGGAAATCACCCATAAATACATACTTCACATAGTTTCTAAACTATTGTAAATATAACTCCCATGCGTTACCCTAAGACATACACACACAAACTTTTCCACTAACCATCAAGTGTATCAAAGACTTGCCCCCAACTCTTACTTCAAACTTATGTCCTTATCTAAGCACGCATACTATGATATTCCATCAATAAGAACATTTACATCATCACCACTATCATTGCATAGGGAGGGTCACTAAAAGGTTAAAACATAAGATCCTGAAGCATGAAAAGATTTTTATATGGGACTAAGCACACTATAAAGAGTGAGTACATGCGTCAGAAGTTCCATGACCTCAACTAGAGTTCATAACATAAGGAAGGTGATTCCGATTACTTGAATGAACTAGAACTCATTATCTTGGAATTGGAAGAGTACGTGACTCTCTATCATATATAGGAATCATAAAATAAAATCACGGAACTGGATCGTAAGAGATGAGTAAGAATTCGAATAACTAAAAAACATACCGAGGTAGGAATCGGTTGAGATTCACCCTCACTTTCTGATGTTCTAAATCATACGACATCACTACTAGAATCTGAGAGCCTTACTTGGTTATTCGTTCTATCATCTCCCTCTTAGCTTCAAGTCATCACTAGAGTATGGGAGATCCCTTACCAGATTCTAACTGAACTACACTTACTGCACTCTAGGGTCTGGAAGAAAAGCAAAATGATAATGCATGCAAATCGTAGACTTAACCCAAATGACTACCTTCTGGGATACACTCTATCTTTCCAAAGCCACCAATACTTATTTCTATCGATTGAACCTTCAAAACTCAAACTTAGATTCTAACACTTAACATGGCTATTTAGATAACCATATACCATCTAACTAGTCTTTCTCCACTTAACAGTTCAATGGTACCACTAGCCACACAAATTATGTAATAGTTTAGAAAAATATGCCGCAACCTTATATCACCTTGGCATACTTCTACACCATACCTACAATATTATACTTCATTACAAATCAATTTAAACTTAATCAATTTTATACACCATTCAAGCCTATTAGATCACTTTCAAATAACTAACATCATTGATCAAGAAATTATCACATCCACCTTTATGAACTTCAACTGTTCAAACTTATTGTCTAGTGCTAAATTCAACATATTGGGAATCACCCATTATCAACAACATGATCATCAACACCCAACAATATAAAAATCATACTTTTTAATGAAAAAGAGGTTTTTGAACTTTATGGATGAAAGTGATCCATAAATCAACTCACACATACCTTAGAAGGAAGATTCTTGATGATTGATGAAGGGATTTCGTTGAAATTGAATCTTCAAGCTTAGTTATGCAACCCTAGTTGTTTTTCTCTTTTAGTGCTCTTGGATGATGAGCTTTGAGATGATAATAGGTTTGTAAAACATTTAGAAGCTATATATTTCATAGGGTTAAGTTTAGGGACGTGTAAGGAGTGTTAAATGACTTAATTACCTTTAAAATAACTCAAACCAGAGTGTTTTTGGTACCTGGAATTGACTTAGGTGGCGCCCAAGTGATTGCCTAAGCTAGGCTGGGCGGCGCCTAACCAATCACCTATGCTTACTGTCTCTAACGAAAATAGGCATAACTTTTTGCTCGGTTATTGGATTAAGGTGAAATTGGTATCGTTGGAAAGCTAATTCGATTCTTTTCAATTTAGTGTGTTTAAATCAGCCAAATTACCACTATAACATCAATTTATACTATTTCGAAGATATCTTTTGGAAAATCAAACACTAAAACTTGATGGATTCAAAAAATGTTAGCTTGTATTCGTTAGGTGACTCATATGAATATGCTTAATGCATCATAAGCTATACTATAACTAGGATATTCATTGTAAGCCATGTACTCAAGTATGAATCACAGGATAGGAGATTTCATACGTAGGAATACTTATTCACTTCCTAGCTTTGAAACATGCGGGGTATTACAATATCTCTCCCTTGGGAACATTCGTCCTTGAATGAGAATTTACTGAGAAGGGATACAAGACTATAGAACCTGAACTAAAAATGAAGAACTAAAACTTGATCTCATAAATGACATGCTAAACATACTAAACTCGTGCATATCTGATGCACGGACAATTGACACATGAATGCATGACTGAGTATGAAATAGTTAATAGGTACTAAGTTTATACTGAAAAAATGTACGTGAACTGAATAAGATTAAGGAGAACTCATACCTTGAGCTTGATATGAATTGGCGGGGAAGAGGTGAGGATACTTGGTATGGATATCTGCTTCTGCTTCCCAAGTAGCTCCCTCATGAGACTGATTTTGCCAAAGAACCTTGACTAGAGGGACTTCTTTGTTCCTCAATATACGAGTCTTATAAGCTAAGATTTTAACTAGAATCTCTTCATAGGAGAGGCTGTTCTGAATGTCGATGCTCTGAATAGGGATAACAACTGTTGGGTCACCTCTGCACTTCTTTAGAAAAGAGACATGGAAGACTGAATGGGATGTGGCTAGATCTTAAGGCAACACAAGCTCATAAGCTACCTTGCCGAAGCCAAAAACAATTCTGAAGGGACCAACATATCGGGGACTGAGTTTTTCTTTCTTGCTGAACCTTTTCACTCCCTTCATGGGAGAGATCTTAAGATAGACATAGTCATTGACGTCGAACTTGAGATCCTTTCTACGAACATATGCATAGGACTTCTGTCAGCTTTGAGCATCCTAAAGTCTCTCTCTGATCAACTGAACTTTCTCTAAGGTGTCGAATACTATGTCTGGACCTATGATTGAGGCCTGACTAACTTCAAAATAACCAATCAAAGATCTACATCTCCTACCATATAGAGCTTTGAATGGAGCCATCTAAATACTAGAATGATAGCTATTATTGTATGCAAACTCAATCAAAGGCAAGTGGTCATCCCAAATTCCATTGAAGTTAATTGCACAGGCCCTTAGCATATTTTCAAGAGTCTCAATAGTCCTCTCAACTTGACCATCTGCCTGAGGATGAAATGCTGTGCTGAGATGGACTTGGGTACCAGACCCTTTTGGAATACTTTCAAAAGTGAAAAGTGAACTGGGTACCTCTGTCTGAGAGGATAGATAATGAAACGCCGTGTAACCTATCTAATTCCCTGATATAGAGTTTAGCATAATCCTCACCAGAATAAGAAGTACAAATAAAAAGGAAATGAGCTGACTTGGTCATTCTATCTATAATGACCCAGATTGAATCATGCCGATGACAAGTTCTAGGCAAACCCGTCACGAAGTCCATGTTAACTTCTTCCCCCTTCTAAGTAGGAATAGTGAACTCTTGCATAGATATCATGAAATCCGTCATGAAGTCCATGTTAACAACCCAATTTGCATGTTTCCAACACATATGATATCATGAAACTCAAAGAAACATATAAAGATTTCATCTTGGGAATAACTCAATATCAACAACATGATCATCAACGCCCAACAATATAAAAATCATACTTTATATAAAAAAGAGAGTTTTTGAACTTTATGGATAAAAGGGATCCATAAATCAACTCATGCATACCTTAGAAGGAATATTCTTGATGATTGACGGAGGAATTTCCTTGAAATTGGATCTTCAAGCTTAGTTACACAACCCTAGTTGTTTTTCACTTTTAGTGCTCATGGATGATGAGATTTGAGATGATAATAGGATTGTAATATGTTTAGAAGCTATATATTTTGTAGGGTTAAGTTTAGGGACATGTAAGGAGTGTTAAAAGACTTAATTACCTTTAAAATAACTCAAAACAGAGTGTTTTTGGCACCTGGAATTGACTTAGGCAGCACCGAAGTGCTTGCCTAAGCTAGGTTGGGCAGTGCCTAACCAATCGCCTATGCTTACTGTCTCTCACGAAAATGGGCATAACTTTTTTCTCGTGTATTAGATTAAGGAAAAATTTGTATCGTTGGAAAGCTAATTCAATTCTATACAATTTTCTAGGTCTAAATAAGCTAAAATACCATATTAACATCAAGTTATACTCGTTCAAAGATGACCTTACAAAATTGAACACTAAAACTTTATGGATTCAAAAACTCTTAGCTTGCATTACCTTAAGTGACTCATATGAACATGCTTAATGCATCATAAGCTATCCTATCACTAGGATATTCATTGTAAGTCATGTACTCAAGTATGAATCACAGGATAGGATATTTCATACTTAGGAATACTTATTCACTTCCTAGCATAGAAACATGCGGGGTATTATAGAGTTAACGGATGTTATGGAGAAGTTCAAAAAAATCAATTATCTCTCTCAAATTTATGCTGATTTAGCTAAGAACAAAAGACAATGTATGTAAGAACCTACATATGTGATCACAAATAGACGAGCTTAAGATTAGGATATCGTTATTATACTTGCATTAGATCCTAAGTTGACAGGGAATCTTTTCATTGTCGACTGGTACATTAATGTATGGATAAGTGTAAGTCTCATAAAGACTTTTATTTTAGAAAGTTTATCTTTCTTAAATGATAAATTATTTAATATTTGAATGAAATAACTTGAATAAACTGAAATAAACATAGCCACACCAACTAATCTATAATTCAAGTATAGTTGATTGATTGATTTGTTATAACCCTCTCAATCATTTTTTTAGTTTGTGAAATACTAATAGATATGCCTAGAATAAAATTACCTTGGAGAAATTAAGGATAGTGAGTCCAACAAACTTCCATCAAATAGTTTATTGCAGCTTTGTTATAGAAACATATTTTGAATTATTCCCTCTTTCCATCATTACTTATCCATGTTTGACTTGACACACCCATTAAGAAGCATTAAATATAAATGTTATTTTACTCTATCACCATTTGAAAATAATAAATTCAATTCTTTAGGAAATGCATTTGGTAATATGACTATAAATAATAACTCGGATAAAATAGACGCAACATGAAGAACTATCTCTTGGTTTTCCAAACTTGACAAATCAAATTGGACAACTATGATTAGTATAGTGGAAAAGTAAAGATGGGTGGAGTGGGTAGCAAAAAACTTTAAACATGCTCTTTTTTTGTTACTTGATGCAATACAATAAAAAGGTAGTGGAAGACACTTGGAAAATTCTAAAAGGTTTTGAATAAACCAATAGTATTTTAACGAGAAACACCATTTTTCTTTTTCCTCTACCTGTTTATTTTTTATTTTCCATGCCGTAAGATACTTACAGCCATCTAACCTTGATACATATCAAATTAGGCATGCAGGCTGCTCGTAATGGAAACGTTACCCTCATAATTCACATTGCAAAGAAGTCTCACATTTGTCAAACATGTAAAAATATCCACTTAGTTATTTGATGGCCATAAGAAATTAACACGTTTACTTCAAGTTGTTTTCACATGGTTTCAATCATCTCATATATAAACATACACAACAAGCCACTTTAAAACTTGCAGAGCCTTTCACTTTTCCATACTCTGTACCCTCCTTAATCACAACTTTTTGTTCTTTTTTGTCCTTTCATCGAATGTTAAATTTGGCAGAATATGATTCCATAAATTACAAAATCAATATGATAGTCTATTAAATTAATTATAAAGTTTAAAGGTTAATGCAGTAGCATAAGCTACATTATCTATATATCGAGGCATTATATAGGCATAATAGATGCGGGATTTTCGGATCATTTATTTGTAGACCTATTGCTTGAGAAAACTTTTGAAAGGTGTCAAAAAGTGTAGTATTAACCTAAATTCCCCTTACAGAATTAAACATATCATCTACAAAACACAAGTGTGTAAGTTGCAGGCTTGTACATTGTGGATGATACTCAAACCCCTCTATGATTTTAGCCACACACATTGACTTTGTTAAATATTTCATCGAAATAAGAAAGATAAGGGATTATATAGGATCTCCTTTTCTAAGCCTTCTTTTCCCATTATTATTTTAATATAGTCCTCTGTCTAATTCAAGTATAAATTGGGTGTTTTTTAAGCACTCCATAACCCACTTGAGGAACTGGTGTTGTAAGTTAAGTACATGTGATATTTCTCTAACAAGTTTCTATTCAACTATATCATATGCTTTCTTGAGATCCACCATTATTAAGTAGCTTTTCTAAGTCTGTTTCCTATTGTACAATCTCACTAAATCCAAGTAAATTAAAAAATTTATGCAATACTTTTACCTGGTACAAATTCAGTTTGATTCCCTTAGATTATTTTAGGTAGCAGCAAGCTTAGCTTATGGGATAACACCTTCATATAACCTTGTAGATTGTATTGAAAATTGTCTTCATCCCTTTGATATGCATTACAACTTTTTTCTCCTTAAACTAGCATGCTACTTTTTTAAGCTTATATAGAGACTTCTATTATAGCATTTTTTTAATTCTGGATGGAAAAATTATCAGAGTAGAGTTTTTCACTCTTTCAATATGATACCAACATCATGTAAATTTTAAAAAATATAATTTCAAGTCCAACATTAATAAATACAGAAATGGTGAAAGAATTTCCTATGATGAAAGTTTTTGTTATTCTACTTGGGTTCTTTGATGTTGTTATTGTTGGTTCACATTTTTGAATAGTCCAAACAACCTAGATAAAAGATATCATTAAGTTTGCAATCTCAAAAACCTAATAATTATTTCTTCTTTCAGTAAAGTTTCTTAGTATGGATTGCTTATGTCTTTTAAAATTGTTAAAATTTTTGTGCAAGTTTCTTGACTGTTTGTTTCACGTTGTTTACAATGTTCATATTTTAGGTTAGCATGAATCACAATATTCGTGATTTCATTGTGTTTTGTAGGATTTTAATGGATAGAAGATAAAAGTTGGAAGAATTGTTCAATATTGTCTGATGAGTTTGAGTGTGGAGTGAAATATTTTCTTGAAAAGGCCTTTAAAGAAGATGCTAATGGAAATGTGATATTATGTCCTTGTAGAGAATGCAAGAATGAACATTGGCATTATAGAGATATGGTGGAGGATCACTTGCTTTCCAGAAGGTTTCTTCCTAGTTACACCAAATGGACTTTCCATGGAGAAAGTGCTTCACTAAGAAAGACACATCATCTAATCAATGATGATGAAGGTTCTAATATGCATGATGATATTGATGGAATACTTCATGAGTTGTATAGTAATATAGATATTAAATCGAGGCATAGAGAAGGAGTTGGATAGCGATTACCTGAAGATACAACTAAATTTTTAAATTATTAGAGGAAGGAAAATAAAAAATATATATCTGTGGTATGAGAATTTTAGTAAGTTGAGTTTCACCATGCGGTTATTATTATTTAAATCATTGCATGGTTTGAATAATACAACATTTTTAGATCTCTTAGTGTTAATAAAATAGGACTTTCCCTTTGCTCAAATACTAGAGTCTTTCAATAAGGCCAGAAATTTGATAAGAGATTTAGGTCTTAATGATGAAAAAATACATGTATGCCCCAATGATTGCAAGTTATTCTGGAAGGACAATGAAAAAGCGGATATTTGATCTATATGTTGGACTTCTAGATGTAAGAGTGTTGGTGGTGCCTCAAACAATGCAAGCTCTAAAATTTCTTCAAAGTTTTTAATATACATTCCATTTAAGCCTAGGCTTCAGAGGATGTTCATTTTCCTTGAAACAGTTGTTGCAATGAAATGGCATGCTAATGAATGACTGAATGATGGAAATCTAAGTCATCTCACTAATAGCCAAGCTTGGAAAGATTTTGATCATATATATCCAAAATTCTCGAAAGATCCTCATAATGTTAGGTTAGGCCTCTCGAGTGATTGTTTTAATCTATTTCACACAATGAGTATTTCTCATAGCATGTGGCCTATTATGCTGATGAACAATAATTTATCACCATGGCATTGCATGAAGCCGGAGTATCTTATGTTGTCAATGATTATTCAAGGCCGATCTTCTCCTGGATATGATATTAATGTGTATTTGCAACCACTACTTCATGAATTAAACGAAATATGGAATCTAGAATATATACATATGATACTAAAACCAAACAAACATTCAAAATGTATGCAATCTTAATGTGGATAGATGTTGATTTTCCAGCATTCGTAATACTTTTAGGATGGAGCACTATGGAAAACTTGGCATGTCCTACTTGCAATCATAAGACATGCCCTCAATATCTCAAACATAGTCAAAATATGTGTTATTTGGGTCATCAGAGATTTTTTCCACTTGATAATCCACTGCCAAAAGATACAAAGTCACTTGATAGTAAGGAGGAACATAAATCCGCACCCATTCCTTTGTCAGGTATAGAAGTGCTTGAAGAGTTTTTCAAATTCAACAATATTTTTGGAAATGGCAAAAAGAAAAGCTCTCAAGATAATAAAGGTTCTTGGAATAAAATATCTATTTTTTTAATTCTCATATTGGCCAGATAACAAATTGAGGAACAATCTTGATCCAATGAACATAGAAAAGAATATATCTAATAGTTTTCTTTGAATTTTATTGGAGATAGACGAAAATTCAATGGATCATGCAAAGTAATGATATGACTTACAAGAAATAAGAATATGACAGGAGCTACAATCGGTAGAAGTTAGTAAAGAAAATGCAAGTATTTCTCAATCTTTATTCTCCATGAAGCCGAAATAGAAAAAATTATTTTCCTGTATCTTGAAAAATTTCAATTACCTAAAGGGTGTGTTTCAAATTTATCAGATTGCATGCATACGAATAAGATGAAGATATCACTGTATTAGAGTCATGATGCTAATTTTATAATGCATCACTTTCTATATGTTGTTGTTAGAAAAGTGATACCTAAGAATTTGCATTGATATTGATTAGGTTGTTCAATTTTTTAGATCCATATCTAGTAAGGTAAGTAGGCTGAGAGATCTTGACAAAAAAGAGTCTAAAATTGATGAAATTGCATCTAACCTTGAAATGATTTTTGATCTTGCATTTTTGATATAATACTTTATTTGCCTGTTTATTTAGTAAATGAAATTATGCTTGGGGGTCCTATTCATCTTTGTTGGATGTATTCCATTGAGAGGGACCTATGTAACCTTAAGGGGCTCGTTCGTAATCAATCATGTCAAGAAGCATCAATAGCAGAAGGTTATTTAGTTGAAATGTGCTTGACTCATTGTTCAAGATACCTACATGATAGTTTGAACATACGATTTAGTAGGTACCCAACTGAAGACGAGAAATCCATTCTGAATTTGTCCTCCATATTCCCTCAGAATTGTCATCCAATTAAAAGTGAGAAGAAAAAAGATTTCACTTTTTGATGGATGCAAAGTTACGCTATGAATCCCATAGATATGTCCTTTTTTACATGGGAGATGAAGAAGTGGAAAAGTTCATCGAGTATGATATTTACATATTAAACTTCATTTAATTATTTTAATAAGGTACGTAAACATCTATTTATAATGCCCTAGTAATTATATTTACAATATTATTGATTGTAGGGAACTTAAAAATTCATTGAGTAATCATACTAGATCCAATGCATGGAAAAGAGCAAGGAATCATAGTCGTGAATTCATTAGTTCATTTGAAGAGAAAGTTAAAAATATTGAAGTATCCCATTATTTAAAATGGCTATCTTAGGTGCCTAATATGCTGGACAAGAGATATAGAACATATTTCATAACTAGATATCGATTTCTTACAAAAGATTGAGATGCCCCATTCAAGACTAAAAATAGTGGAGTGACTTTATCAGCAACAACTGATAGTTTTGCTAGTTCTAGGGACCGAAATCCCATAGAAGGAGTGGTGTTTTACTATTAAGTCATTCGAGATATCCTTGATATGGATTACTATGGTTGTTTTAGTGTTGTAATATTTAGATATGCTTGACATCAAAACGAAGTAGATGAGTATGGGTTAACTCGGGTGTACTTCAATAAGTTATGCAGTCAAGATGATCCTTTTGTGTTGGCATCACAAGTTTTTCAAGTTTTTTTTATTGCAGATTTAATTGAGAAAGATGTTTATTATGTAAGGAATAAAGTCCCTATTGATTTGTAAGATCTAGAGGAAGAGAATTGCCCTAATGTAGGAGAAACATTTTGGAGGGAGCCTAATGATGACATTGGTCCCTTAACTAGATTAGATGAGGGCGACTTTAAAAGAGCAAAAGAAGATAGAGTCATTGTCATTGTTGATATTCAATCTACTTGAGAACATTTCGAAGATAAAGTTTTGAAAACATCAAAAGACTAAGATGAGTTTGATGACATTGATTGGGATTTGATAGAGGCAGATGATTAGACAAGAAAGTTCTTTTAAATATATGTTCATCATTAGTTTTATTTTTTTGTGAGTGTTAAATTTTATTTTCATACATATTTTATATCCATGCTTGTTTATAAAGTTGATCACTTTATTTCTTAATATAAAGAGAAAATTATGTGTCAGTATTTGCTTTTTCATTTCTTTCACAAAATTTAGTTGACTATGCAACACTAGGAGCTTCTCCTAAGCTGGCAGCCGTTCGTTCAAGATATCCATTTTATGTATGTTAGGGTTGTGATAAGTTTTTTTTATCTTCATTGAGAACAAACTTCGTGCTTTAGTTTTTTTTTGTGTTACAGCTGTACAGTTTTATGTAATGTTTTGGGTTTAGGAATTGGTACAGTTGGGCACTACAATTGTGTTAAATTATTTTAAGTTCGATAAAGTTATTGGTATTATCTCTACTAGTTATAGTCCATATTAGAGGGGTTAAAAGCATTATTGCTGAATCTGGAACTAATTTCTTAGGTTTTGGACCTCTATCCCTGTATTTTAGATATATAATTATGACACATATGATTTCTATAACCTTTGCCCCAGAAAAAGTTATCTTAGTAGTATTTCTACTATAGAATTATTTTTGTTGTATTTTTTGATAAATAAACATAACCTTAATTGGATTATATGGATTTGGGAGTACATGCTTGTAAGGGTTTCATGACTACAGTACCTCATCTAGTCTACCCTATAGAGCTCTTATCACCTGTTTTCTCACTTACTTTATGATTGATATATTTTTTTCCATGTTGTGCAATTAGTTGATAGCTATGATATTCATGATTTTAAGAGCATGGATTTTGTCTTTTATGATTTCAAATTGTGTAAAAAATAATCTACCAAAGTCTGAGCTATTCATTTTAAACTTTGAAACTCCCCAGTTGATTATGCATTAGTTCTTTTATAAGAATTAGGATAATTGTAAGAGCGCTTGATGATTTTAGATGAAGGCTTATTATTCGTACATAAATTACTTGGTCAAAGCTGTCAGGTGACAAAGGATACAGGTATGGGTGTTGGAACATTTATCCTGGTAGTGTATAGCTTTAAGAGCTATGGAGTTTTAGTAGCAAATAAATTAATTTGAAAATTCAAATCCACAAAGGATGTAGCCAGCCCCTCCTAAAATGAACTTGACATCAATTTTCAAAATTCCTACTCCAACTTCAACAAGAATGTGCAAAAGATCTACGAGACATAGATTTTAGCGAACTGTATGTTTCTTCGAATATCATTTAACTCGAAGGCCAAATCTTCAGCATTAGGTTTATAACATGTCATTCGCCACATTAAAATTTAGTGATGATAAGAATATTATGATATTGGAATAAGGAATTACCTAAACTGATCAGTGTAAGGGAGCATGGAACTCGAGTTGGAAGACACATAGTTGATTAAAGAGTAGCATGGTTATTGTGGCAGCTACAAGTACCTTTTCTTGAATACAACTACTAACAAATTTTTATCAAAAATATTGCCTAATTCTTAAGTCTTAATCAATTTAGGTTCTTTGAGTATTACGGATAATGATAGTCCGTGTGTTCAGTAAGAAATTAATTTTCATAATTCTCCACTATTAATTGTGAATTTTGATTCTCAAAATATTTAAAATTATTGTTGTTAATGAAGATTGGATCCATATTTAGTCTTGGAAGTTGGTTTTGAATATTCTTAAAAGAAATTGAATTTATTTGATGATAATATAGGTGTATCATACTCTCTTCTGGGCCGATTTGCCCTCTACTATTGGATCCAACCTACAATTGTTCTAGGATGTGGAAGGGTTGTTAACAATACTATCTTTTATAGAAAGTTTACTCTGTCTTTTCTTGAGATAAACATCGAGCGTGGTACGTTTCATCAATGATTCGTAGATTTTTTTCCAAGTTGTTGAATTATTCTTGAAGTTACTTCATATTTCGCAAATCTGCTGATTCCTCTTCTACCTGATTAAAAGATGGGACACCAAATGCTAATTTACATGGCCTTAAGCCAGAAGCACCAATTTGTACCAAACAAAGCCACTTAATAAAAATGACATTTGCCCTAGTGATGGACCAACAAATGATATAGGTTCTTAATTTCCACCTATAGGTGGATGTCACTTTTAGATTACTGTTGTTAAAGTCAGAACAAGCATTCCTTGTAAATTACAAGAACTTTTAAAGAATGGTTAAGTTTTTGTATGTTTAATACGACAAAAGTGACTCTTAGTAATTATATTTTTTAATGCTAAGTGGATGGTTATGTAAGGATAACTTGAAAAACTCTGGTAACTTTACAAACCAAAAGTAGTGGTGGTGATCTTTGGTTTCCTTTAGCTAATCTTTGGTTTTATTTTTAGGTCTGCCTGGGTCATTACAGTCATCTGCTTGGTGGTTGTATGTTCTTAATAAGATTTTATGGTTTAACAAGATTGACCATACACTTTTGCTCTTGATCTTACAGAGACTTAAAGAATCATGAATCAATAAGGGTGTTTGAGAAATCATCACAATAAATAAAAAATTCTTTCGGCTAGATCACTAGCAGCTCTATGAAACAAAAAAATACAAGAACACAAGAATTAAAAAAAGAACACAGGCTATATAAATGCAAAGGAAAAGCATCAAAAGCAAAAGAAGAAGTCAAAGAATGTTCCACCTATATCTTAAGTAACACAAAAAGTGCAACAAGTGCTAGCTATATCTTAATTACCAGAACAAGTGCAATAGGTGTCTCTGGATTTCAACTCTGTTGCAGCACTAGTAGAGGAGCAAATGCAACAAGAATTGCTAGACTCCACCATTCGTGAATCACAACCCAAAGTTAGACGAGTGCATTAAGATCAGTCCCAACTTCCTAATTTACAAGAAAATGAACTATCAAGAGAAGCCTAGAATATATATATTTTAGTTCAAACTATTTCAAAAACTGTCTGCATTTCAGTAATCTTGTTGTTGATATTTTTGTAGGCCTTTTAACTAATATAAGTAAAAGTGGGAAAACATAATTGCAAGTAGTACATGGACGGATTGACCATCAACTGATAGTGTTAAATTAGTTAAACTAACCTATTGGTCTAACTAAAATAGTGGTCGCTGAATTTTCTAGCTTTCTTGGAAAATTGCGAAGGAATGGGACATACTGTCCTCTTAATCTCAGTTGGACAAAGTTGAAGACACACGATGATATGTGGAGCTATATTCAGGTAAGTTCAATATATTTTGATTTTTACTTGAATACTTTTCACAATTTTTACACTAACCCAATGCAACCAAATTATAGGAGATATATGACATTCCTAAAAATGAGAAAGATTGTGCTATAAATCAATTGATACGGCATTTAGAGGGTATAAATCCAGACTCAAGAAATATCACTTTTATGCCTCACCAATGATGAAATTCGAAGGGAAAAAAGGCCTAGCACTATTCCAGAACCAGTATTTAAGGATCTCCTTAAGTACTGGAATTCCAAAGAAGTTGAGGTATGATATTAATATGGAAAACTGCTATATTATTGTTAGCATACATTTATTATTAAATTCATCATGCTTAATCTTCTTTTTTATGTTATTCTTTCAATTGATATAAGGTATCAGATTTTGTGTGTTTAAACTTTCACTGCCTCGATCTTTTTATTAAAAAATTTTTCATAAATATTGATTTGCAAGATACATCCAAGACTAATAAAGAAAATAAGAAAAGTTTAACTATCCATACACTATGGGAAAATAATTTTTCCTCTAATCCATGAGGTTTGGCATTTTCTAATATTGTTACTAATAACTTTTGGGCTATACTTGATAATATTTTAGCGCTAACTTGCATGTAACTAGGAAAAATAATAGAAAAATTCTGGTTTTTGTCAAATAAGGAATTTTTTATGGATACTAGATGAAGGAAACCTGATCAAGTATATACGAACACATCTGAAAAGATTACAAATAAAATAGTATGAAATTTTCTATTTCAAAATTTATTACGATCATTGTTTTCTGAAATACTTAATAAAAGAAATTTACTTTCTCTTGAATATAATGTGTACATTGAAATAAAGAAAGTAAAGACTCAAGAAAGTAAAGATGGTACTCAATTAACTAATGCATTCATAACAGTTATGGGGCTTCATCATCCTGGTTTAGTAAGACTATTTGGACTCGGGGTTGTAAAGTCTATTTTGAAATAAAAAGCAAGTGATTCTGGATTCTCTTGAAAAGATAATGAACTGGTGGAGAATAGATTGGATGAGCTAGAAGAGAGGAAGCAACATAGAATGCAAGAAAAATTCAATGATCAAAGATATATCATTGAGCAATATGTTCTAACGAACATCATTGCCCAACTTCAGCATCTAAATCAAGGAATAACATGATTCAGTGTTCATTAATCGGGATAAGTGGTTACTAATCAACTAATAAACCGTCCATCTATTGGTAGCAAAAATCAAGGTAATTCTCTATTTCTTGATCTGTTGGTAGTAACAATGGTTTAAATTATTGAGCTATTGTCAGAACTAGACCATTCTTTATCACTGAAGGGTGATATACGGGTAGATGTGAATTTTCCTCGCCAAGTAACTTCTTGTTGAAACCCAAAACTTCTGTTTTCATACCCTTAGTGTCCCTTGTAGTGATTCCAACATCATTAGCAAGCACTTTATATGATTTTGTCCTTTTCATTCTTTTATGTTAGCAAAGAAATAAGATGTATTAGAGTTATCCAACTTTATCCACTACACTATGGATTTCTCCTTATATATACTCTTTTTATTGTTACTCCAATTATTTAATAGTAGTCTAATTTATTTTTCCTCTGCAAACATCTCTGTTGATACTGGAGAATTCCTCATAGAGCTTTGTTTGTCAATCAATTCCTCCCTTAAGTCATAAACTTTATTGTCATACTAATAAACCCCTTTTGATTAAGTTATAGCATTGTATGTCTAACACCCTTGCAATTTTTCCAAACATCTCTTATTATTTTTCCTCACGACTTTACTATAACCCTAATTACATTCCAAAGGGAACATTTTAGATTTTGTAAATTGTTGCTCTTTGTTGGAAACTTTGCTGAAAAGATCAAATCTTTGAATTTCACTAGTCTTGTAAGTAACCTTTTAAGATTTTCAGCTATTTTTTTTGTTATAGTATGTTTTAATTGAAAACTAGGGATTATGGTTCTTGGGCAATTGAAATATGATGTTTTTTTCATTAGAAAAAATCCAAGATTTGGGGGGAGTGTTAAATATTGAGTGTGCTCTTGTCTTAATGTTTTAATTAAAAACTACGGATTATGGTTCTAGGGTAAATTAGAAATCTTGGTTCGAAATAGGAGAAATAAAATGTTTTTTTCATTATAAGAAGACCAGGACTTTGTGGGGTGTTCAAAATTTTGTTTATAATAGTCCTAATCTTTATGTTCTACAACTGTGAAGATTTTGTGAGAAATGGAGTTTTAATGAATTCATCTTTAGTTGCTAGTAAGTGGTACACAACGAGTAAATTTCATAGGTATTCTTCAATAACATGGGTGGTTCATCGAGCGATGTTAGAAGTAAATAGGTCAAATGGTAATGATTTGGGTGTAAATAAACCTGAGTTATATACAGGATTGTTTCATTATATACAAATAAGTCTACAAAAGCCAATACAAGTATTGGCCTAAGGTGGGTCGGAGGGGCCCACTTTAAATCCCCAAAATACATTTTAGGCTAATTCTGCACTAGAATAGGCTAAGGTATCTAAATTCATTCCTTCATGTGAAATAAGTCAATTATCCCTAAGACATCAATTCTCCCTAAAACATAAGCAACTAAGTAAATTATGCCGAAATAACAGTTTCAAGATAGCCCAAATAGTCCAACTAAGCTAAAAATTTTCAATAATACCTTAAATACCTAAATCATACCTCATATCTAGCATAATATGATATTTGTACAATAAAATAGCTCATTCTATGAAGATGGTAAACCTTTCCTTTTTGGACACTTAAAAAATGTCCAAAGAGTCCATTAAACCACGGATTTCTCTTTTCGAGAACCTTTGATAAGGTGTCATGCTATCAAAATCACAATCTACTTATCAAAATAAGAACAATGATAGCCATATTGTAATTTTATATTCTGGGTCAAAAATTATGTAAAAATCCCATATGGGGACCATTTACGTAATCCTACTTTAAAAATGAACACAATGCCCCTCTATAATCAAGGAACATTTATCTTAAAAAATTAGTGAATTCCAAGATCTAATAGTGCTACAATTAAGCCACCAAGATTCTAGAGATTTTAGATAAAGATGAAGGATTCTTTACAGAAATTAATGGAAGCTTACCACAATTCAAAGAAGAAATGCGTAAATTAACATCACCCATAAATAATTCTCCCAATTTTTTCCACTTTTTAGGGTTCAATATTATGATAATGGATAAAAATGCTAAAAATCGAGCTATATGGGATATTCATACCTTTCCAAGGTCCACAGGTATCACTTATTAGGACACGGGGTCGACTAATTGACCAAGTATCATTTAAGAGATATCTGCTGACCTAATATTTGTCGCGTAAGCGACCCTAGTATCAATTGAGAAGAATTTGCTTGGACCACACGTGCCTCACTTACATGATAGCAGTAGGCCATGCTTGGTCACTTAAGTGATCGATTGGTTGTGTACGCAATGCACCATCACCAAATGAGACTTAGAATATTTCAAAGTCTCTGCCAACCCCTTGAGATTCATTCCAAATCTCGTATATGTAAACAAATTATGCTACTCTATCAAATTTGATCTTCGTGACTCATGGAGTAGTTTATTTATATTCAAGATCGTTTCAATGAAAAGTGGATCCCACACAACTTACTATTTTTCTTAATTATAGCCAATAATTTGAAATATATCTGAAAGCCTCGAGACCCATACCAAGGGTCCTCCTAGTCTAAATTGACATTTCATAGCTGTTGGAATAGTCAAAATTTGCATTCGAGGTCATTTGGCTAAAGTTTTCACTAAGTAACCAATTTAAACCAACGAATACTTCAAAATAAGAAATTTTCTCTAAAATCCAAATGGAATACTCTGTAATCAAAATGTTAGTTCCAGCAAGTCATGAATGACTTAGGCTAGATAGGAAATTTCTAAATAGAGAAAATAAGCAATAACATAAAAAAATACCTTAGAGGATAATTACCTTGATCCCAACCCTTGTTGGATTCTATATTTGATAAGGATTGTTGTATACTTCATTGTGAGGTGTAATATGGGTTACATGGGTCTGGTGTAATAAAAAAATGTGTCCCATTGTCATATTTAAAAATATAATTTTTTTACAAAAATACGTGTCACAAATATGATGGAAAGGATATGAAAAGATTTTGACGGAAAGTTGTGTCTTTAAACCATACTAATGCGATCAATAATTGGAACTCCTTGAATTACGAATAATATGGATTACTTGACACAACACTACCGAGGTCCTTGTCATCATACGCATCTCATGTGCAACAAAGATCAGGGACCACCCCAATACCTAACCCAACCGTCCAGTAGATACCTTGATTCAGATGAATTCCAAACATATAATAAGATAGCATATAAAAATTCAAATCCAGACTATGGGATAGGTCTATAACCGTGACCAGGCTAAATGAGCCCAACCTTCCAAAACCAGCAGATAACCCTAACCAAACTGTAACCAAAAACCAAAACAATATCCAAACCCATAGCAGCACATAAAAGGATGGAACAGTAAGAAATTGCGTCCAATGGTATTAGACCCAATACCAATGCCTATACTATGGATGACACTACTATCGATCCTACCCATACCAACCCATAGAAGTTCCACAATAGCCTCTATCCAAAATAAAACCAATATCTTATTAGGATATGCCCACAACCATAGCCAAAACTAATATCCATAAATAAACCAAAGTATATAAGAATGTCCATAACATAAAATGGAGCCTTTTGGAAAAATGGAAGCTCACCACTTCCATCTAAAAGATTATCCCAAAATACAATCACTATGGAGAAGGATTAGAATAGTCGATTTATGCATTGGTTGGGGATTCAGCCACCCAAAGATGGTTTAGTAGGTGAACCCTAGCATGAATTTAGGATAAGGATAAAATAATATTAACCAATAAAACCAAGTAAACCAACCATATGCATACAAACCATTCATATATATATATAACTATGCTGGGAAAAAGGACTGGGCTTAACTTACATTTGAAACCATTAACCTGGTATACGTAGCTTAACTGTCTAAAATAACCCACGGTCTATATGAGTCTTGTGTAACCCCCTGAACGGGCCACGATATGTGTAGCTACACAAACAAAAGATACCATAAGATTAAGCGAATCCCGAGTACCCTTACTCTCAATGGTACATATGTACAGTGTACTTAGAGGATTCCTATCTACCTTATAGTATCATATATGGTCACCACTTAGAGGATTCCTCTATACCTCATAGTATCATATATTGTCGCCATGACCAACCCTTTATGTAGGCAAATATGAGTTTCCAGTGTATGTTTATTAAGATCCCGCCTTCATAGTTAGCTATCCTACCCCACCATTATTACCTAATTAAAACCATTTCCAACCAACAAATCTATTATTCTATTTATTATTAACCAAGGCTATTAATTGTGGTATCGTTATACCAACTATAATTTGCAAGTATTGTCCTTAGCAAAACCTGAAAGGTTAAGGGATTACCATCTACCCATTTTCCAAGTTAACTTAGATGAGTCCTATGTACCCCACAAGTGTTCTATTATTAAGTTCGTTTGTTGGAGTCTCATTATTCCACAAGTGTTCATTAACATGTTTACTTAGGGGATCTATTATACCCCCACAAAAAGTTTAATTAATCATAACCATGACCACCAAACAATTCCATTTAACCATTTAAAACTAGTTAAACCATTTAGGGTTTCATTACCAAATCATACCATGCAATAGTTCCATTAAAAGTCCAACAACATAGTAAAAACATTCTCATAGGCATTTTATCTAATATATTGGGGATATAGTGTTTCCAAAACCAAAATAAAATACTAATTACCCATTCCCATACAACCAAGTATCAAAACAACCATGAAAATATGTTAATACATAATTAAAACATGGGAAACTATATCCAAGCCATTATAACCCAAACTCCAAACATAAATTTGAAAATCAAAAACCATAGAACAATTATGCCATGAAAACCATTTACAATGAGGGAAAGAGTACATGCCTTTAATTGAGAAAATGATGGAGAGAAATTAACAACACAAGCCCCAAATTAATCCTTAATATGAAACCCTATCTTTCTTTGCCCAAGAACTGTAGAGAGGATTAGAGAGTGTTTTCTACGTGTTAAAGAATAAAATAATTGGGCAAATAGCCTATCAAGTGTGTTAAAATTTGTGGGTCCTTAATAGGTTAAATGGGGAAATATCCAGATTGCCCTTACTTAAATTGCATAAAATTCCCGTCCGAGGGGTACGACTAACCATACCATTTGTACCATCCAATACAAGTGGTACCAGCTACACATACCTTAGCCTTCACTCTGGAAAGATAGGCTCCTACAATAATGTTTCTTTTTTGGTGTTTTAGCATAAATTTGGGGCTACTAATAATTAGAATTTAACAATAATGCACAGTGATTGGGATTATTGATCACTAAGGGTGTGATATGAGGGTGTTAAAAATAAACATGAATTTAGTAAGACAAATATGGGTAGGTTTGGCTATGGTTTTTGATTCTAGTCTTTCAACAAAACAACAAATTTCACCAATTGATTCTTTCGAATACCTAATAGGTGTATTCAATAATTCGTAACCACAACCTCAAACTAGGCATTCTTATTTTTAGGATGATACCCATAGTATAGTCAACCTCACATTCACCCTTATGTCAAAGATAGTGAAAAGTTAGCAAACTGCATACATAATTGTGTATCATTGCTATGGTTTCCACACTCTTCTTTCAAGGATGATATGGATTCCCACAGTTTACCGCAAACCCTTCTTTTAAAGATGGCCTTTAGCTTTCTAGAGCATGGAGCTTTCACTCATCAAACCCATGTGGGTATTTGGAGATTTCACTCATCAAATCCAAACCAAATTAATAGAGTAATAATAAAACCCATAAACATGAATTAACAAGTAGATGCTAATAATAACATCCCACACATACTTTAAACCCAATTCATACATAACCCCAAGAGGGAGATTTAGCTTCAGATAAGATAAATAATCATAGATATACCCATAATATCCATTGAAACAAATTGTTGAAGATTTAAG
Source organism: Capsicum chinense (assembly GCA_026120095.1). Classification (NCBI taxonomy): domain Eukaryota; kingdom Viridiplantae; phylum Streptophyta; class Magnoliopsida; order Solanales; family Solanaceae; genus Capsicum; species Capsicum chinense. Next base: position 182,300,320 of record JAPEIP010000004.1, on the reverse strand, counting down.
TGAATGGCAGTTAAAACTTGGCTCTACCACAATATCAACTATGGTAGTGAGAAAATCTTCCACTTAGAAAGTCTTCAATATATGTTTCACCAAAAATTTAAACCATATTGTCTTCTCCAAAAAAATGAGGCTACAGAGTAAAGAGTTAAACCCTAAAAAGTTGGTGAAGATGAAAAAAAA
>JAPEIP010000004.1:182266476-182293878 GCA_026120095.1 Capsicum chinense | reverse complement strand
CATATCACCCAAAATCCGTTCAACCCCTATATTAAAGTGTATTAGAAGCATTATATGTTATATTTTATCAAATTCCCTCAAAAAGAAAACCCTAAGCTCCTATATCCAACTTCAAGAACCTTCAAAGTTCACCATCAATTCTTCAAATTTATTCAAGATTCCAAGTTCCTAGTTCAAGAACATCAAGAACCTCCAAAGTTCACCATTAATTCTGCAAATTTATTCAAGATTCCAAGTTTTTAGTTCAAGAACTCTCAGAACCATCATTCAAAGGCACGATCAGCAAGAAATCTCTTTTGTTCTTGTGCCCAAAAGTAATTTTCTTTACAAAGGCATGATTTTTATTTGACTTTTACAAATTTGAAGCATGAAATCTTGATGTTTATGATTTTAAAAGATGAATTTAAATGTTTGGAGATATAAAGCATAAATCTTGAATGATATTTATCATGATTTTGATATTTGGGTTGTGAATCACCATTGGAAATTATATTTTTTTCAAGAAAATGTGTGTTATAAACACGTTGATGTTGAATATTTGAGATATTTTGAATGATTTTACCTTTTGGTCTGAATAAAGTAGTTTTAAACTCGAACGTGAAAGAAATCCATAATGTGGTTGATTTTGATAAATGGGAAGCATGATGGCTCCCGATGTATATTTATATATTACTAAAATTGTTTTGTTGTGGATTATCTTTGAAATGATCTGAGCTAAGTCCGAGAGAAATCTTTAGCACCGAGTGGGAGGTATAAAGAGACCTTACTTCCCTAGAACTATGTGCCCCCATAGGAGTGAGCCTGAGGCTGATTTATATAGTGATCACTAGTTTTTGTGGATTTAATATCGATAGTCCTACTCCGATGGCAAGGATAGGATGGCTCTCCCCAACGTGGGTTGTACGTTGGACTCCATGTAGCTCACATGGTTTATGTTGATTATAGGATCTCCTAGTATGTGTGTGTGTTTCCTTGTGTCTATGGTGAATGGTGAAGTGATTTGAAAGTGGAATTGTGAAAGTTACTCCTTCGAAAGATTTAAATGATATTTACATTATGTAATTGATATTCTTGATGAACTGAAAGTGATTGACAAATTATATGATGACTCACTCGTGTTATTGTACTTATTTCAACCTCTCATGATTTTGATGATTTTTTTGGGCTATGTGAGTCTTTCATACATCCTGCATATTTCTTATAAACATTTATGATGATGATGTTTATAAAACTGAATACATGCCCATATACTCGGTTCCTTTCCATTGTACTGACCCACATCTTCGAATTTGGGCTGTATTTTCTCAGAATGTAGGTTTAGGTGCTTAATTCTAGGTTCAACAATGATTCTTTGGGCACGCTGTCCTACATCCTCTGTTGTGGTGAGTCCTCATGTTCTGAGGATGTGATGTCTGATATTGGTTTCACAGAATTGCTTACATTTAATAAGTGAGTATGAGTCAGTTAGGGCATGTCTCAATGGCTCACTGGTCTTATTGATTTTCTTAGAGGCTTGTCAGACTAGTATAGATGTTAGGAGTTGACTAATAAGTCGTATTTTGTTACCTTTCTGAAATTCTTTTATTCTTGGATGATGACTACTCTGTTGATATTTGAGGGTTATTTATGGAAACCCTATTGGTTCATGTTTAACTGAATGAAAATAGCTCAAAGGGTTAGCTTGGGCCTACTCATAGCCTCAAGCACAATGTGACGCTCCGAGACCCAGTTTTGGGGCGTTACACTTTTCCAGCTAGGGTTACAAATTGGACACCAATCAGTTCAAAGATAGTCATGTCGGTTAGATGATTAGCTCCCACAGTTTCAGTTTTTGTCTCAGTAGAGAACTCAATTCAATTCTACCAAATTAGGACTGTCAGACACAGTCATCAGCTCAGTATAGAACTTAATTCAGTTCTACAAAATCAGGACTGTCAGAAATATTCACCCGGCTATCAGTAAAATAGTTTTTAGTAAATTCAAATATTAGTTATTCAGTTATCAAAACTCAATATCCAGTATGACTATGATCTAAGATACAATAAATGTAGATATGTATGTAGTTTTGCATCATAGTGTTTAATCAATATCAGTTATACATGTCCTCTTATTCAATTATATTCATGTTATTCAAAGAGTTATTATTCATGCATATAAACCCATGCATTCATCCTTACCGCACTTAGAATAAAAGTACATTCAAAGCACTAGCGCATACCTTTATTTTATGCTATGATGTCTCATATCATAGGTTCAGACGTACGAGCTCCTAACAACACTTTGCATCTTGGATTATCAGCAATAGATTTAGTAGTGATTCCTCATATATCGAGGGTATGCTTTACTTTCAGTTTTTAGTTTATAAGTAGTTAGAGTTAGTTAGGGGCTTGTCCCATCCACTCCACATTCAGACAGTTCAGCTAAATGGCTTTTAGGCTAAAGTCTTCAGACAGATATTCAGTTTTCAGTATTCATTAATTAGTATTCAGTATTTTTTTCATTTATGAACCTTTTGGCGACTTCAACTTATTTTTTACATTCATCTAAGTATTATTATTGTTATTATTACTGTGTGATTATTTAGTAACCACAACATATATCAGTCATGGGTTAGCTTATGGTACTTTGTGATCGTAAGCACTGTGTGGTATCTGAGGTATAGACTCGGGGCGTTATAGCATATGGGGGCCTTTATTAGGTTATTTACTTTTCTGCCCTTACTGTCTTGTAGAGGCATTCTTTTAGTTACAATTACTTGTTCTTTACATTATTGTTCCATATTATTTTATTTCATTATGTATAATAATGTTTGAGTTATGTACGGGTTTGACACTCTTCTTGACTTAGTTATGTTATTTTGTATTTTATTGTATTTATATCATGATTTAACTTAGTTGATCGATGATGCCTACTGAGTACTGATGAAGGGTGATTTTACCACTCATTCACACTCACTATTCATTCATATTACAATATTTTTAATGAATAAATGATACATAATTTGGTTTTAATACACTAATTTCAATATTTTGCAGGCAACACAATTAATAAGATGGAATGATGTGGATTAAAGCTGAAAAAAATAAAAAAGAAGCAAGAAAGTGTAGTTGACGACTTAAAGCAGGAACTGGCCTCAGTTACTGTGGTCATGGTCAGGAGTGCGATAACAACAGTCAAGTAAAGTCAATTAACTGTGGTCATGGAAGCAAATCGTGATGATGAGCTATGGTCACATCCAAGCCTGTGCGATCAAGGCATTGAAAAAAATATAGCCCAAGGGAAAAATAAAAAGCACGTGGGTGATCTCAAATTTTACAAAAAGACTCAAACCCTAATAATTAATTATATTCAATCTTCCCCAATAGCTATGTTTTGTTCTTCGGTTTAAAGCCTCCATACTTGGAGAATAAAATATTGTATAAATATTTTATAAATAATACTTTGGAGTAGCCTCTAAGAGAAGGAATAAGTCACTTTCAATGGAGATCATGGGTACATCTTTGCTTATTTATCTTATGTGTAGCGATATCTCCCTCTTGGGGTTATGTATGAATACGGATTAAAGTTTGTGTGTTTTGTAACTGTTATCTTCTATGTAGTAGTTAATTTTGATGGGTTTTATAGTTGCTTGACCAATTTGTTTAGGATTTGTAGGTGAAAGTCCCCAAATACCCATATTGGTTTAATGGGTGAAAGCTCTAAACTCAAGTAAGCTCAAATCTATCTTTGAATGATGTGTTTTAGGTGAACTTTAGGAATCCATATCATCTTTGAAAGAGGGATGTGGAGACAAAAGCAATGGTAGACAATTATGTTTGTAGTTTGCTAATCTATCACTATCTTAGACATATGGGTGGTCGTGAAGTTAACTATACCATGGGTATTATACTAGAAATAAAGATGCCTAAATTTAGGTTTGGTTAACCATTGTTGAACACACCCATTAGGTATTCGAAAGAATCAATGGGTGAAAGTTAGTTGTTTGGCTAAAAGACTAGCATCTAAACCTATAACCAAGACTACCAATATTTAAACTACTTAGAATGAAGTTAACAATTAGTATCAACATGTCACATCCCTTATTAATATATAATCCCAAGATTCGTGCCTAATGGATAAAACTCTAACTATTCCTAGCCCCAAATTTATACTAGAAAAACTAAAAAAGAAATATTAGTGTTGATACTTATCTCCTGTATTTTTATCTTTGTTTAATTTTGGTTTGAATTTAATATGTATTAATTATCTCGAATTAATTTTATTTCCACACATATTGTTCCTCATGGATTCGGCCCCGAATCCAAAGTTGGGTAAATATATTGACGATGACCTCCTTGCACTTAATTGAAGTGTAAGTTGAATGTTGCCAAAAATGGCCCCGTTTCTTGGGAAAAATTTGGCATATTATGTTAGTTTGGAATTTTATCTTACATGCTTGAATTCAGGCTTTTAAATATTTGTTTGTGTTTTTCTTTTTTTTTCGTGTCATTTTACTTTATTTTCCTTTATGGTATCTTTCGACAAATATAATTTTGGTAGTTGGAAGTCCTACCTTAATGAACCATGTCCATATTGTAACGGTTACCATTTTAGGAAATATTGTAACTATACTCCCTGGAGAGAGTTGGAATCACCCTCTCGATCCTACTGGGAGTATGGCTATTCTTTGTGTGGCGTTGAATTGGACATTGGAGTGATCGCCCAAATCCCCATCGCCTATTATAGTAAATGAGTTGATAGTTTTTCTTATGATTTTGATAGGCCTTATGATGAGCAGAAGGTAGAGCAACATATCGTATCCACTACTCTTGAAGCAATGCTTCAAACTATCTTAAATCAAGTAACTACAATGGGACAGAATTTGCAAGACATGTATCCACCCCATAATTTGAGAGGAAACTGTCAAGATGGAGAAAATGGACAAGGAAACAAACCTTGATAATATCACTACCTTGCTCACTTCCCCAGAGGAGGTTAGTCAAGAAGAGAAACAAATCTATGATGATGAGCTAGGTAACAAAGACTACTTAGCGATTTCCGAATCAACCGAATCAAACGGGGAAGAAGATGCTAACATAAAAGAATGGTACTAGAGTCAAAAAAAGAGTCAAGGAAAATCTTGTATAATGACTCTAGGTCATTTAAGAGTGAAGATGCTTTAGAGGAGGCAATATCAGAATTAGGGGTTGGGCCTCATTCAAACCACTTTTCAACATTATGCCTAGAGGATGTGATGAGAATCCATTCACCTAGACAAATGAAGGATTGTGGGGAGATGTAGTATGATTCCTATATCTTGGAATTTAATATTCCAAAGAAGCATCTGGAACCCTATCCGTAATGGCAAAGGAACTTAATGCCCGATGTGAAACTAGTGGCAAATTGATGTGCTTAATTTTACCGAAGGAACTAAACTGAAGATTCAATGTGAAGTTGGGTAAATTATTCAAGTCTTCAAAATGGATAGATCAAAGCATGTTTTTTATTTTCATACCTCTTCAAAACCTCATATAGTATGGACTAAATCTTTTGTCCCACTTCCGTTCATTATAGATTAAACAAAAGTTAGGATAGATATTCGACTCTTCGAAGTGGAGACATAAAAGGAAATATTTGAGAGGTCGTTCCACAATGTTAAACTAACAGCTCGATGGGAGGGAACCCATCACTCCATGAAAAGTGTCTTGTATCCTTTTAATTTATATATGATAGTGTAGATTTTATTTTTTTGTGTTTCTTCATGCATAATTGATTACAAAGTAGCACTAGGAGGAATGTTGATTGAAGATAAAAAGAGGAACATGTAAGATTGGCATGTTTGGAAGGAACAGTGGAGTGCAGAATACTTGATTTTTGGTCTCAGTTACCGTGGTCATGATTGGTGCCACCGGGATCACAGAAGTCGTGTGAAAGAAATTGTAGAACTAGGACCGAAATCAAGGTCAAATCAATTTAATTGACCTTCCTAATTCCATTTCCTCACACACACATTTCTCAAAATTAACTCAAATTCTCTTAAATGGTTGGCTTTTTATTAAATGACAAAGTGTTATTTCAATCTATGTGCATCATCAAAGTTGGTATGTTGTCTTAATTTCCTTATTCTTAGTGAATGGCATGCTTAGAACCTATACTTTAGGGAAATGCCTGAAATATCATTTTCAATACTAAATTGCTTACTTTTTTGTGATTATTGTTGTTGTTAGCAGTTGTAATTGGTGTACAAAACAATGGGGAAGTCTTGAGTACCAAGATTTAGGCCTTAAATGGTTGCTATTAACGTGTACACCATATGTTCGATTCAATTCCCATTTGAAGTACATGTTAAATTCTTTGAGTTTTGGGGTATAATCATGATATCTAGGCTCAACTTCCTTAGTAACAATGATTATGTGCCTATTAGAACATAAATTTGGGGATAAAATCATGTATTTGAACTGATATGACAAAATTTCAAATATGGTCTCAAGTATCGCGATCGTGTCAGTTAGCTGTGATCGCCAGTGCCTGCAAAAATAAAAATTTATTCATATCCATTTTTGCCCCTAAAATATTCTAAAACACCACAAAATGAGTTTATATAATTAATATAGCATGTTTGTAGTGTGATAATGTTAATGATTGTTTGGAATACACTACATACAGGTACTAAGCCACCAAAATTGAAGAATTTGACAACACTAGGTTCATGGCCGCACAATTCCAAAACCTCTACTATATGGATTTTTTGAGAACTAAGTTACTTTGTTAAAGGTGTATCAACTTAGACAAAGTGGAGAAAAAGCTCCCAAGTTTCTAAGAAACACTCCCTCAGAGAGGATGGAGACGGTTTGCCCCAGAATTGTGCTATTCAAATGAGCACTGGGTGCATGAGTTATACACGAACCATTGCATAGTGTCTCTCTTAAAACCAGTGATGATAATGCGGGTAACCAAGTGAAGTTAAAAGCAGAGCAGATTAACAAGGCGTATGGGCTCCCAGATACTGACATAGAATAATTTCATGCAAAAGGAGATGAGGTAGGATCTTAGATAGCAAATATTCTATGCCAGAACAAAGAGGTTACCTATGCCACCACCAAGTGAGACATCTTGATGAATGATTTCACAGCTGAGGCCAGGCTTGCGATGAATATTATCTAAAGTGGAGTTTTCCCATGTATTCACATGAATTTTCATGGATATGCAAGATTGGATTATTGCTTGTATACTATCTGGCATTAATCTGAATATTGGTGAGATTGTGATTTCAGAGTGGTGGTACTTCAAGAACCATGGAGTACACATTTTCTCTTCCCTCCACTTATTACTGAGATTTGTAGGAGAGCTCAGGTGAAGGAGTATTCAACAGTTACATGGGTTCTCCCAGGATCTCACATGTTCCTACTCAAATTTTGATAGGAAGGTTGCAAAGGTTAGAGAAAGAAAAGGAAGATAGACTCCATCAAATCATCCCAAGAGGACATGGATTCTCATAGACTTTTTGTAGCCAACCCCCTCGATGACATCTTAGGTCAGATATGGGTGGTATGAAGCTAGTTTCCAAGTTGCCTTAAGGACTAAGAGAGTCCTTAATAGCTCATGACTCATATGTTAATCAGTCGAATTATGACATGTATCGTGATAAGTAGAAGAAGAAGGAAGCCACTATATCTAGATTGGAGAGAACCTACTCAGCCTTAGCTGGATCACACAGATACCTCAGGGAATCATAAGATAAGATGGAGAATAGAGATAAGAAAAAAGATGAATTCTTCAAGATACTATGGAAGAGGGTAAAAGGAATTTTCAAGGTTCTCAAACCCAATTATCAACTACCTTTATCAAAGTTGAACAGTGAGGATGAGGCCCCTAATTATTGGTCTGCTGATGATGCTGGTGGTGATAGTATAGAGTCAACAAGAGAGTGCAGCTCTTGATCTAAATTCAGGGAGACCCCTCTTACTCTTACTTTATTGCACATGCAGTGTGGAGATTATATTTCTTTTCATTTGGGGGCCCCCAGATTTGTACTATTTCAATGTATTGTTGGATATTTTAATGCTATTTTGCATGACACTTTGGATACTATTTTTGTTTTGTTTTGAGATTTTATTTTTGGGAACTTTGATGTTGCCTACGTTTTTATGGATTATAACGGTTTTTAGATTAATTTTTATTTTTACTTTAGTTTTATTTTTGTTTTTGTGATGCATGACAAGATTTTACCTATGATAAATTTAGTGATGACATTCTTAAGGGTAAAGCGTTGTGTTTAGGTTTTAGTATTAGATGCTGGGGAATTTTGAGTACTAATGGCATTCTAAAATTGTAAATTTGGGGTCATATTTTATGCCATTGGCAAATTGTGAGTAGCCATATGGTTGGTTTACCCATTTTGACCAAAAATGTGAGACTAAGGCATTAGTTGTAGCTATAACATAGAAAATTTAGCGTGGTGCAAATGGTAAATAAGCAACCTCCTTCGTAAAAAAATTTTGAATATCAAGGGCATAGACGTGAGCAACTTTGTGACAAAACTTTTTTATTTTTTGGATTTCATAAGTTCTTGACTTGTAAATAATGATAAATATTCTAATTTTTCTCTCAAGAGATGGGAAATTGAGCCTCCTTGGCATGTTATTGCAGGCCATGTCTGGTGAGCTTTTTGCATTCTTCTTTTGTATACGAGTGTTATCTAGAACCTGTCCTGTTAGTCAAGGCTAGTTTTAATTTTATATGATTAGAGAAATGATCTTAGGCTATGTTTTGGTATTGGATACCCAATATAGCCTAAAAATCCTACCCGTGCAAAAATTTAATCCATAGTTACCCACTTTGAGCCTTTGGACCTTTATTTGGCAAACACATTACAAGGCGTGAACCATTCTTTTTATCCCTCTTTTGAATTGTACCCTCTTTGAACTTGAAAATATAACTTGAGGCTAAAAGTCTAAGTGGGGTTGTTAAATATTGATGGAAGCAGGATTAGGGCCATGAAATCGTAGTTATATACCTAAGTGCCTAAGCATTGAAAACAAATGAATAAAAAAAAAAAGGTTCCAACAATGGAATTAATTACACAAAAGTTGTAATAAAAAGAAAAGAAAGAAAATGGGTGAACAAAGGTAGAGAAAAGTAGGCATGAGAAAAAAGATAAAACAAAGAAGATTGGCCCATAGTCAAAAAGGCGGATTAAATAGTGTGATGTAGATGTTAAGGGAACGGTGTATCGATATTGTCCCAAATAATGTCCTACGGTAACCCGAGCCTATGTTGCAATCTTGAAAAGTCGTTGAGATCTCGAATCATTTACATTCTCTTTTGGGAAGATTGAAAACAGGGGCAAACCTATGGTATGATACTTGTTAACATAGAGATTTCATTTGACAGGGAGAGCACTTTTGCACATAAAATTTCTTGTTGTGTATTTGGTATCTTGGTTATGGAATTCTATTTTTTGTGAGGGTGACATGTGAAAAAGGTAGGGTGGGTGATTTTGTCACTTCTACAGTATTGGTTTTTGTTTCTTGGTTTCTATTTGAAGTCTTGTGCATTCTTCGATATTGCAACTTATGATGGGGGTGTAGGGAGAATAGCATAGCCTGTACGCATTGAGCTACTTGTGGTACTGACTAAGCTTGAAGTCATTGTAATCTTTAAGGCATAAAGTTTAGGCATAGATAATTATTGTCTCATGGTAAGAGGTAGTGTTGCTTGATGACAAGTAAAGCTATTAGTTGGGGGTGTTGATGAGGGGTAATTTTACCACTCCTTCTCACTCAATAGTCATGCATATTACCATGTTTTTAATGAATAAATCAGCCATATTTTTTTGAATCAACTAATTTCTATACTTTGAACACACATAGTTGATGAGATTGAAAGATGTAGATTGGAGCTAAAAATGATCAAAAGAAAGTTAAAAAGTCCAGCTGAATACTTATAGAGGAACTTGCCTCAGATACTACGGTCGCAGTCAGATGACCGCATTGTTGTAGTCAAGTAAAGTCAATTAACCGCGGTCGTAGAAGCTAATCAGGATCATAGTAGCCGCAGTAACATCAAAGCCTTTGCAATCATGGCATGGTGGAAAAATACAGCCCAAGGAAAGAATTGTAAATGCACGTGGTTAATCCTAAATTTCACAAAAAGACTCATACCCTAATAATTCATGATATTCCATCTTCCCCAATACATAGGTTTTTTACTTGAGTTTATAGACTCCATACTTGGAGAATAAAATATTGTATAAACTTTGGATGAAGAATACATTAGAGTAGACTCTAAGTATAGGAATATCTCACTTCCAATGGTGATTTATCAGAGTCCAAAGTTTAAAAAAACATTCACTCAGTTCAAAGTTTTCTTACTTATCTTATTTGTAGCCAGATCTCTCGCTTAAGGTTATGTATGATTAGGAATTAAAATATGTGTGGTTTGTTACTTTTAGATTACATATAGTAGTTCATACTGATGGGCTTTATCATAGATTGACCAATTTGGTTGGGATTTACGGGTGAAATCTCCAAAATACCCATATGGGTTTGATGATTGAAATCTCCTAACTCTAGAAAGCTCAAAGCTATCTTCAAAAGAAGGGTTGTGGGTGAACTTTTGGAATCGATAAGGGATGTATAGACCAGAGAAATGGTAGAAAATTATGTGTGATGTTTGAAAATCTATCAACATCGTTGACATATGGGTGGTTGTGAAGTTAACTATACCATTGGTATTATACTAGAAATAGGGATGCCTAAAGTGAGGTTTTGTTACCAATTGTTGAACACACCCATTAGGTATTCTAAAGAGTCAATGGGTAAAAGTTTGCTATTTTGTTGAAAGACCAATATCAAAATCTATAACCAAGCATACAAATATTTGTCCTACGAAGATTGAAGTTAATAATTAGTATCTATATGTTAGTTCCCTTAGTAATACTTAATCCTAAAATTTGTGCCTAATTGATAAAACTCTTGTTATGCATAGCCCTAAATTTATACTAGAAACACATATAAATAAACATTAGTGTTGATACTTATCTCCCCCATATTTATCTTTGTGTAATACTGGCTTGAATTTAACAAGTATCGATTATCTCGAATTAACTTGATTTCCACTCATATTTTTCTTCATGGATTCGACCTCGACTTCAAAGTTGGGTAAATAGATTAACAAAAACTGTCTTTCACTTATGTTGAGATGTAATTTGGGCATTATCAAGTACCTATGGTATTGGTACTCATACTACACTTCTGTAACTTTTTGGTGCAGATCTGAGTACTAGTTATTGTCATTGATTCTAGGATTTTGTTGTGTTGGGTATAAAGAGAGATCTTGGATTTGGTGGTGCCCCATTTTCTTCTATCTGTCTATGTCTAGTCTTTAGGTTTTAGAGATGATTTCACTAAATGTTTTAGTACTTTGTTTTTGTTTTTAGTAACTCTTTTATTAGCCCTACCAGGTCGTGAGATAGTTTTCTATGTTATACTTACGCTTTATACAATTTTTAATTGTATTGTTTATTTTGACCTTTTGGGGTATTTTCATGATACTAACCTATTGCCTATAACTTTAGTATATGGTTTGGTTTACCTACTGTCGAGATAAATTAGGTTCCATCATGAATCGTATATTAGGTCATGACAAATTGATATCAAAGCCTAGGTTCCACTAGTATTGTTGGTACAACACCAAATATCTAGTAGAGTCCTGCAGATCAGAATGATGATGACTCTTTCATATCTTTAAGAGGCTATAGGACATTGTTAGGAGTTTCTCACTTCTTTCACTTATTTTGTGCTAAATGTTTGAGATGGTTTCTACCACCACACAAGATGAGGGTCCCAAGACAAAACCTAGGGATCCTTTTCCTATTTGTGGATGTCCTAGAGGTCGTGGACAACCTCGATATTTTTTCATAGCAATGGTCCAGGATGGGGTGCCTTCGGTAGACTCTATTCTCGTTACTGAGGCCAGAGATTCTTTCTCCCCAGGAAGCAATGGTCTAAGGACAAACCCATGGTCCATCAGGTTTTATTTATTTTTTAATGCTTAGGGATGGCTTTTTTCATATTTTAGGATTGGTTGGTAGTGAATCATCTGATGGTGCACAATATATAGATTAGAATGGTACTGAGGCGAGGTCGCAGTTTGTATTAGTGGCTCCTAGATTTGAGGTCCTTTCTACATTGTTAGTTGGTCAACTCATAGTTTTCTAGCCAACCTACTATGTCTATTGAGGATTAGAAGATGTTTGATAAATTCTTGAGATTGGGTCTACCTAGGCTTTGTAGTGTACAGGGCAAGGATGCAGACGAGTTTCTGATTACTTGTAAGGATAAGCACCATAAGTTATGCCTAGTTGACTTGTGGTGTTGACTACACTACTTCTCAGTTAGACATGGTAGCTCAATAATTATTGAGAGGTTATCTTTATTTCAGACCAACAGGATCTTATTTATTTATATTAGCTCTATTTTTCAACATTTTCTATTAGAAGTACATGCCTCACACCCTTAGGGATTATTTAAGGGACCCATTAAATATATTATAACAAAACACCATGTCGATTATGTATTATGAGATTTACATTTACGAATTTACTAGGGATGGACTTCTATTTTGTCTACTGAGAATGAGAGGGTTCATTGCTTTGTTCGAGGATTGAGACTTGCCCTTTATATGTCAACTCAATGATTGGTTATTGCAGGTAGGTCTTTTGTTGAGGTTTGTTATAACACTTAGGTAATAAAGGATAAACATCATAAGGCCCAAAGTGGCAGAAATAATAGATCTTGGTATCACAGTAGTTTCTTTGGAAGTTGTAGTAGCCTCTAGTTCAGAGGTAGTTGTTCAGTAGATAGGTACCCCCAGCGTCAGTCATATAAGTCATAGAGTTAGCTTAGTAGTTCCATTCAGGCAACACTCTAGATTACTAAGAAGGACGATCTTGTGTTAATTATCGCCCTAGTTAGGGTGGTGCTTATTCCTCGAGGGGTTCATTTTCTAGTTTAGCTCATATGATATGGTTTGATTATTGAGCTTTTGTTCATTGCTCATGTGATTGCTTAAGTCATAGGGTGATTATTAACATAGCTTAAAGTGTCTCCCTATAAAGTAGTTTATACCTCAAGAAGAGGTGGTATGAATCATCATAGTGGTGGTGCTTAGGTGCTCGAGATAGTATTCTAAAGTGTAAGATAGGAGAACGATTTGGAGCAAAGCAAGCAGTGGTAGTGGCCATTTATATGCAGTGCCTGCTAGGCCCAACATTGAGTCTTTTAATGTTATTGTCATAGGTATGATTTTGGTGTGCCGTCAGTTGGACCATGCTTTATTTTATTTGGGATCCACTTATTATTATGTGTCTACTTATTTTCCTCCATAGTTAGATTTATCTTTGGATTTATTATCTATTTCCTTACTTGTATCCACTCCTATGGGTTATTCTTTAGTAGTGTATCATGTACTCATATCCTGTGTTGTGACTATTAGAGATGCTGATACTATTAATGATCTCATTATACTGTGTATAGTGGATTTTAATATGATTTTGGGCATGGACTAGTGATCCCACTATCAGGTAGTCATGGATTATTTTACCAAGAACATTACGTTAGCCATGCTCGTCATACCCCTAATTGTGAGGTAGAGAGTAGTTGGCCATAAATCGACGGGAAATTTTTGTTATGTTTATGCAAGGAGGTTTCTTTTGAGAGGTTACAAGTCAAATCTCGCTTATATTAATGATGTTAGTGTAGGGAGTCCATCGCCTCCTTAGTTTGTGGTTTCCTAATATTTTCTAACTAATCTACCTTTTATACCTCCTAATCGTAAGATTAAGTTTGTTACATATTTTGAGACCAAAACCGGGCCATTTAAATGGCACCTTAATGTATGGCTCTTGCCGAGCTTATGTCTCTAAATTCTCAACTTCAAGATTTTCATAGTAAGGATTTCATTAGACTAAATGTGTCTCCTTGGGGACCTCATGTATTATTTATGAAGAACAAGAATGGCTCCATGTACATGAGTATAGATTATAAGTAGATTAATAAGTGTATGTTTAAAAACCACTATACACTCCCTTGCATTGATGATTTGTTTGTCCAGTTTCAAGGTAAAATAGTGTTTTCTAAGATTGATTTGATGTTTTGTTACCATCAGTTGAGAATAAGACATGAAGATTTCCCGACGATAGCTATTAGGACCCGTTATGGTCATTATGAGTCCTAATGATGTCTTTTGGGCTGAGTAATTCCCAATTGCATTCATAGATTTTATGAACCGAGTGCTTAGTCCTTATTTAATTTCCCTTGTTATTGTGTTCATCGATGACATCATCGTGTATTTGAGGAGTAGAGAGAATTATGCACAATATTTGAGGAGTGTGTTCCAGCCTCTGAGAGATCGTGTGTTTTTTGCCAAAGTTTTTATATGTGTGTTTTTTCTTAAGTTAGTGACATTTATTTGACATGTTGGGTAGAAGTATGGGATAATATTAGACCAATGAAGGTTGAGGAAATTTTTGATTGGTCTAGGCACACATCCTATACTAATTTTTGTAGCTTAATTTGCATGACTTGTTATTGTAGATGTTTTGTCGTGGCTTTTTCTTCTATTTTAGCTTCGATGACTAGATTAACCTTAAAAGGGGTTCCTTTTCAATGGTCCAAGGAGTGTGAGTTGATCTTTGGTAAGATTAAGGAGTTTTTTACTTTGTCTCCTATTTAGGCTCTTTCATTTATGGGTGAGTGATTTATCATGTATTATGATGCTTCTGGTGTTGGTTTGTATTATATAATGATGTAGTAGGGTCATGTTATTTTTTATGCTTTGAGGCAACTTAATGTGCATGAGCGCAACTACCCCATTCATGATTTGGAGTTGGTGAGAGTAGTTTTTGTACTTAAAATTTGGAGACATTATCTTTATGGTGTGCATTGTAAGATTTTCACAAATCAACATAGTCTTCAACATATTATGACCTAAAAGGATCTTAAATCTATGAAGTGTAAATGGATGAAGTTGCTTAAGGACTATGATATGTCTATCTGTTATCATCGTAGAAAGGCGAATTTAGTTGCTGGTGCTTTGAGTTAGATTACAGTGAGTACGGGTAGCTTTGCTTGTATTTTAGTTTCTCAAAGGTTGTTTACATAAGACATTTAATACATAGCTAACTTGATAGTTCCACTAGATACTGCAGACCCCTAGAGGATTCTTGCTAGTATTGCGGTGAGGACCTTTTATTTGAGCAATCCAGAATTTTTAGGTTGAGGATAAAAGACTTTGCATCCTCTTTGATCAGGTCTTAAGTGGTAAGCCTGAGAGGGATACCATACATTCTTAGGTTGTCTTGAGATTTGATAGTAAGATTTGTGTTCCAAGGATTGATGAGTTAATTTTTTTGATTTTTCGTGAGGCTCATAGATATAGGTATTCCATTACTTTGGGTACAACTATGTTTTATATTGTCTTGAGACATAACTATTGGTGGAGTGGAATAAAAAGAAATATGGCAGACTTTGTATGTCATTGCCTGTGTTGTCTGCTGGTAAAGGCCAAGCAACAGTGACCAGGTAGATTTTTTTAGAGATTCCCCATTCCCGAGTGGAAATAAAAGTGAATTACCATGGATATTGTTAGTGGTTTTCCTCCCACTTCCTAAGGTTCAAATGATATTTAGGTCATTGTGGATCGGTTGAAAAATTCAACATATTTCCTTTCTATTTATATGTCATTTGGTTCAGAGTGGTTAGCCCGTACCTATGTGTGTGCGATAGTCTGTTTGCATGGTATGCCTATATCTATCATTTCATTCTACGGTTCAGGTTCACTACTAGATTTTGGAGATATTTTTAGGAGTTTGATACTCAAGTAGATCTTATTACAACCTTCTATCCTTTAACCTATGGCAAGTTAGAGTGGACTATTCAGGTTCTTGAGTCTATGCTATGAGCATGTTTTATGGATTTTGGAGGGCACTGGGAGCAGCACATGGCCTTGGCAGAGTTTTCTTATAATAAAAATCATTATTTGAGCTTCTAGATTTTATCTTTTGAGAGTTCTTACTCTAGGTAATATTTTTTCTCAATTGGCTGATTTGAGGCTTCAGGGGTATACCCTCAGGCACGGACTGATTTAGGAGTCATTAGATAGATTCAGTGTGATTCAGGATAGGTTGAGAGTATCTTAGAGTAGGCAAATTGACTATACAGACCATAGACTTCGTACCATGAGATTTGGAGTGGTGATTGAGTATTCCTCCGTATACCATTCATGAAATGTGTGATATAGTTTGGGTTGAAAAGGCAAGATTAAGCCCAGATATGTTGGACCTTTCGACATTCTCTAAAAATTTTATGAGTTGTCTTATGAGGTATGTTTACCTCTAGATTTTTCTTCTGTCCATCCGATATTCAAGGTATCCATGTTGTAGCGATACATTACTTATCTATCTTATGTACTTAAATGGTACTCCGTCTAGTTAGATAAGTGGTTGACCTTTATCGAGGAGCATGTGCTTATTTTAGCTATTGATGTCAGGTGGTTGTACACTAGGGAAATTATTGTAGTTAATGTTTATTGGAGGCATTGTGCAATAGAGGAAGCTACTTTGTAGATAAAATGTGAAATGCAGACCTTGTTTCCTTACATGTTCAAGGCTTCAGCGTCACCCTAATCCTTGACTTTTGCTAACAAAAGTCCTTTAAGTAGTGGATATTATAGTGACTATTTAAGTCATTTACTATATTTTTGCTTTTTTCACGATTAGAGCTTTCCTATAGTTTCCCTAGGATATTTATGACCTTTTGGGACTGGCAATTAGGTTACCAAGCAGTTCTTTTGGGTCATAGGGACAATTCCCTATTTTTATATTTTTATTGGTTCCAAATGACCATCGGGCAAAAACATAAGTCAAACAATCATGTATGCAAATTTTGACTTTTCCAATTGCTCTAGAATGTCAATTTAAGGCTAGGTGGACTCTTGCTTTGGATCCCTAGGCACGTGGGATTATGTCGACCTATTGGTCAGAAAGGTAAGAAATAGAAGTTGGGTATGGGACCCACTTTTTTTAAAAAATGACCTTTGATGTTAATGTTTACTTTTCCATTGAGTTCAAAGCATTGAATTTTATAGGCGGCATAGTCAATTACCATATAAGTTATTCCGTATAAAGCTCGAGGGGTTGGTGGGGACATTGAAAATTCCTATCTCATAGTTATTTTGGTGCACCCACGATCACGGGTCATGGATTGAATATAGCAATCTGAAAGAACCCAGAAAGTGTCGCATTCACGATAACATATATTGAGATAGCAACTCACATGGCAGCCACCAAATGCCACGATCGTGAGAGTCGAGTCACGATATCGACTCCAGAACATCTGGGAAAGAGATAAATACTCCCCTTTTGGCTTATTTTTTATCCTTCTTCATCTATTAATAATAGAGTAAAACAATAAATATTTCAAAAGCTTAGAATTAGAGCTTGTGGGAAATTTTTGGAACTTTGATAACGATTATTACTCGATTACCTTTGAAATTGTGTTATGATTTTTTCATGTTTTGGGTTGATTTAAACTTTGATTCTCTAAAACCCCTTAAACATGCAGGCTTGAGTTTAGAACTAATATTGCTCGAATTTTACCTATTTTCAAAGGTAATCACTTCTTAAGCAAAATGGAATGTTGGGTATGCTTTGAAAATGCGATTTACGTAAATTGGGGCCATACGTGATGTTTAAGTAATTTTTGATCAAAAGCATAGTATTGCAATATAGGTATCATCATTGATTTATTACATCTTTTGAGCTTTTTTCAGAATAGAGTTAGGCTAGGTTTCCTCTATTCTTAGATTGAGCTATGCCATTGTTTAATTTTCATATTATGTTAGATTTGTTATGGGCTTTAGGTGTTTGTGAAGACATTTGCAATACTTGGATTAGTTTGAACTTTTAGGTTTACCAGAAACCTAATCATAGGTGTATTTGGTTTAGTTTCTTAACTCCTTTGTTAAACTTCTATCTTATGGCTAATTGATGAATTTTTAACATGTAAAAGTGAATTTAGATACTTTAGTCTAGTCATGGTTAGGATTGCCTTCAAATGGATTTCGATGATTAGAAGTGACCCGTTCTTTCTTGCCTTAGGCCAAGATATTAGATCATTTTTTTGACCTTTATATGCTCGTGATATATCTTTAAATACTTACCATGAGGCTTGATAAAGCTATCGACCTAATGGTCAGGACGATTTAATAGTTTGAGTTGATGCTAAATACAATAAAACTCAGTGGTGGTAATTAATTATTATGATATTAATGGTATATAATTACCAATTTGATTCGGATAATGATCATGATATTAATGATATATACACCAGTTTTATTAAGGATAATGATTTTGAAATTCATGATATATATACCAGATCAAGTCTGAATAATGATTTTGATATTGATGATATATATATCGGTTTGTGTCCAAATATTTTCTATAATTTATATTATATAATTACCCATTTGATTTTAAATGATACTTAAGATATTGATTATATGATATTGGTTTCAAGTTTGGCAATGGAGTGTGATATTTATAAATGTATATCGATTCAAGTCTCAAATTCAGAAATTGACTATGGTGTAGTATGTCATGAATGTATTCTAGTTGTATCATGGAACACATTGGTTCGATTTATGCTTTAATTGATTGTACCCTCTAGGCTTATGGTTGTCTGCTCGGGTTATTTACATTTCTACACTTATTGGCTTATGGGGGACCATCTTGTAGTTATAATTGCTCGTTCTTTACATTATTGTCCCATTTTAATTATTTTTTTGTGTACAACAAAGTTTGAGTTGTATACAGGTTTTCCGGTTTTCTTGACTAAGTTATGTTATCTTTTATTTTATCATATTTATATAATGATTTAACTCAATCGGTAGATGATGCATACTAAGGGCCAGTGGTTTTTCTACTCATACTAAACTTTTGTACCTTTTTGGTGCTAATCTAAGTATTAGTTGCGGTCATTAATTTAAGGATCGTGTTGTATTAGGTTTTGGAGATAGGGTGAGCTCTTAGAGTTGAAGTTGCCCTATTTCTTTCTATCTATCTATGTCGGGTCTTAGTTTTGAGATAGGACTGCATTGACTTTTTAAGAACTTGGGTTTTATTTATGGTAGCTCTTCTACTGGCCTTAAAAGGTCGTGGGATGGTTTTCTATGTTATGGTTTCTCCTTAGAATATTTCTATTGCCTTACTTATTTTTAATATTATTGTCCATTTCACGCTTCTCGGGGCATTTTCCATGAATTTAAACTGTTGCATTTATCTTCAGGTTAGTGTTTGGCATATCTACTAGGAGGATAAAGTAGGTACCATCATGAATCGTAAATCAGGTCATGAGACATATTTTCAAGTATGTTCTGATATTAAAAAATTCTAGAAGTTCCCTTAAATTTTTTCCTGTCACTGAGGTTGGACTCCTCTTAACTCTCTTGAGGGACTGCTATAGTGGTCAACTAACTCCATAATTGGTAAGGGATTGCTCAAGATTGTACTAGCGAGCCACTGATCACAACAGTGGGACCTTTGTAGTTGTCAAGTAATTGTTGAAGCTGTAATCCATAGTTAAATTTTCTAATTTTAAAAGTTTTATGTGTTTTGTCAGTAGAAGTTAAAGGGTTCATTCTCACACTGCTGTGAGAGAGTGATTCATTCCTTCATTATTACTGAATGATTTCATGCTAAGGACTTGATTGTGTAAGCACTATCATACTATAAGATGGTTAACTCTTTTTCTTATTTTTTGGTATAAACTACAATTTTTTATAGTGGGAGTTTTTGTGCATTGGGCTGCCATGTTTTTGGTATGAACTGACATCAATAAATTCTTCCCCATTATAGAAATAATTTGATTCGTGTGTAATTGTTTGGTTCTGCACCTTATTATTTTGAAAGTTCTTGATAAATTGGTCGGATATAAATAGTGGTTTTTCAATAAAAGAGAGAATGTGTGGAGGGTTAGGAAGCAGTATATGTATCCCTGAAAGTAATTCCCTTCAAATTTTTATCTTTTTCTCCAAGTAACCAAAGAATATTTGTGGATGAATGACTGGTAAATTATTATCGAATGTAATGACCCATTAGGTTGTTATAGAAATATTAGTAAAAACATAAGAACTTTAATTTATTAGGGTGATAAGATGTTTACCTTAATATGGTAGTGTATTATATATGAAATAAGGTCATATGCTATTCCTAGGACAAAGTTGAGTTCAAAATGTCACTACAAATTGAGTTTTGAAACACTCTGGTTTAGACCCTTTGAAAATTTCCTTTAATCCGTCCTCTGGACCCAATACAAGTAATGTGTATGAGTTATTTTGGGGTACTAGTGGTATAGTCCTATCGTATCCTAACAAGTGTTAGATGGTTGGATATTTTTGGTCACTAGAATGGGTATGACTTCGAGGTGTGAGTCATAAGAGATTGGTATGAGTCATATTGGGGACTCATATGGCTACAAATCTTTAATCCTCCAACTATGTAACTCATCCAGAGATACGGGTCATGGTTAATGATTGTATGTTGTGGTTATAATTTGGTTGGATGACTTACATATAGGACATTAATTGATACAAGGGATAAAGTTTGAATACGAGTGTTGGATACCGAGATTATAGGAGGGTACAACTCGTATGGGTCAGTCGTATCCCTGTGTCGATTTTTTAGGGATTCAATTAAGCGTATTCGGCAAATTCCCCTACTTAACCTAATTAGTAACAACAACTTCAAAAACACTTAGGAGGTTATTTACACTATTATACAATTCATTAACACTTAGAAACTATTCCATAACATCTTATAATTCTCTCAAGTGGTTTTAGGGCAAAAAAACTAGGGGTTGGACTAAGGGACTACTTTGGGGCTTCCTTTGGTGATTTCTTTCCATTAATTCTCCTAAAAGCATGATTCTCTTCCCTCATTGTAAATTCAACTAAAGGCATGGTTTATATGATTGATTACATAGTTTTACTATTTCGTAATTATGGTTTTTCAACTATTATTGGGGGTTTTTATATTGAATATTTTGTTATTGTTTTTAATGGTTTTAATTATGTTATTACAATCATTAATAGTGGTTTTGGACAATAGGATAGTATTGTAATGGGTTAATGGTCTTTGGAATTTGTTTTTGTTGTATTATGCCCCCAAGGTGTTTGATAATATTGTATATGGAAAGGGAACCTAATTTCCCCTAAAACTAAATGGTTTGGCTATGGATATTACTTGTAAGTAAAGGGTGGTATGACTATTCCACTAATATTGGACTTGGTTAATAAATGGTAAATAGATTTTTTAGTCATGGTTTTAATTGGGCATTAATGGTGGGGTATATAGCTAAGTCGTGAAAGGTGGCGTACCCGAGGTACCAAAATCAAAAACACAAATTTTCTAATATGAGGGGTCCTTAATTATCATGCACAAGTGTAACATTTTATATTGGAGGGGTGTACTAGTCATCACATGGGATATATTCTGGTCGTTCGACTACACACACTTAGATCCTCTCAGCAGGGGGAGCTAAACCCATATTGCTCGTGGGTAGTTAGAACAGAACCCAGGTAAAGGTTTTAAGTGCATGCTAAACTCAGTCCTTTTTCCTAGAACTTATTTATGTATGGTTTTTTTCATAATGGATGATTCTAATTTTTTATGACTAGAATTATGTTATCTTTATCCTAAGATTTATTCCAGAAGTCATTCACTAACCTCTTCTACTCGAGGCTGTCTACACATGCTATGCAGGAACTGGCCATTCTATTTCTCCAGTTTAGCATATGGATTCGGTATCAACATTTAGATTGAAGTGGTGAGCTTCCATCCTTTGAAAAGGTATTATATCATGCTATGGATTTTTTCTAGATACTTTTCTGTTATTGTAGATATAGGTTTAGGCCATATTAGGGGTATTTCCCAACCAAATTTGTTTACTCTTTTAGATAGAGTCTTTGTGGTACTTTTTAGGGTTGGTATTGGTGGAATTGGTAGTGGCCTTGGAATTAGAATAATCCGATGGGATGACATCATCGAACATGATACCTCACTGTTCCATTGTATTACATTTTGGGATTGATTTTCACATTATGTTTTGGTATTCCCTTTGGTTTATAGTCTATAGTTTTGTTAGTACGGTTGGTTGATTGGTGAGGTACGACTGGATTTAGTTGGGTTGGTTATGGTTGAAAACCTATCATAGAGACTTAATGAGATCAATAACCTTATTTTGTGATATGTTCAAAATTCATCCCATCTATGGCTAGACATAGATGATTGTGGTTAGGTAATAGGGGGAGGTCACAACCCTAGTTTGACTTGTGAGGCCTATTATGGCTATGCACAGGGTTGTATCGCGTCAAGTTTTTGACAAATCTCTAGGTTCATGGTAAACTGGGATATCCACAAAGCTATGTAGAGTAGAGTCTCTTTTTGGGGTGTGAGGCATGCCACACTTATAAGACGGAGGCTATAAGACATTTAGTAACGTTTCACTTTCTTGGTAATCTATCTCAAAGCTTGAGTCCTTAATCATGGAATCTCACCTAATCCTTGTTTGTTTGTCTTTCAGATCATGCCTCCTAGTTATGGAGCACAAGGAAATTCTTCTATCCCATATGGGGATAATGCTGAAAAGGTACGTCATACATTTCGAGTACATCTTTGATCTGATGGTCTTATTCTTGGTGGTGCTAGAGTTCCTCCTATTCTTGCTAGTTCTCCTTAATTCCCTTAGGGCAAGTGATGAACGCAAAATTTTTTTAGTCTATTCATGTCATTCCCCAATTAGTTATTGCTCAGTCTAAGCGGTGTGCAACTGGTGATTTTTATGCTAAGGCCACAATAGTTTGTCAATTATAAAGATAGGTCATCAAATTTTTACTGGTGTGAAGGTGGAAGAGGATCCGCAGGGCTTCTTAGATTAAATGTAAAAGATCTTTTGGGTGATGCAGGCTACTGATGTAGAGCAGAATAACTTTATAACTTATCAGCTAAAGGATGTCTCTTATCAGTGGTATGATTAATGTTACATAGATAAAGGTGATATGGAAGAGGAAGGGTTGTAAGAGGCTTTTTCTACTGCCTTCATGGATCAGTTTTTTCCTCAAGTGTTGAGGGAACCTAAGATGGTGGAATTGGTGAATATATGGCATAAATGGATACTTGTAAAGGATTATGCATTGAAGTTCCATCAGCTATAAAATTATGCTCCTAATTTGGTGAATAATATAAAGTCATGAATGATAAAGTTCCCTTCTATGTTGAATAGAGATTTTATTCTTAAGAGATATACTACCTTTCTAATTAAAGATATGGACATCTCATCGTTGACTTTTCATATGTAACAAGTTGAGGATTAGAAGAGAAAGTAGGCAGAGATTAAGGATTGATAGGAAAAGTGGAGAAGGTTTTCTGATTAAGGAGGTGCTCAGTCTCTGAGTGGTAGAGATTGTGTCAAGTGGTAGAAAAATAAGTAGGAGTTCAGGCCACTTTTTTGCCTGTGCTCCTTACCGACAATAGTTGGGAGCAAGCGCCATCTAGGTCGTGATATTTCTTGAGCACAGGCTGTCAATCTTAGGAGAGCGGAGGTTAATCAATTTCTTTATGTCCTCCTTGTTGATTTTGTGGTCATCTTCATTGGGGATATTATGAGGAAGGAAGGGATAAGTGGTTCAAGTGTGGCCAGGTAGGCCATTGGCTCAGGAATTGTCTAATCAATAATGTTTCAATGGGGGCAAATAAGATTCTTGTGGCTTTATCTTCTATTTCTGCACCTGGTCGTATGACATATGCTTTTGTTACTATTCTATGTTCTAGAATTAGTCATAACAGGTTGTATGCTTTGGCATCCCTATAGGAATCTGAGTCATCTCCTGATGTCGTTACTAGTATGTTATAACTTTTCTCTTGTGACATATAATGTTAGCTTGATCCAGGGTCCACCCTTTCTTATCTGACTCCATATGTGGAAGTGTCTTTTAGTTTAGATCCAGAAGTTATCTCAAATCCTTTTTCAATTTCTAACATGGTAGGTGACTAGGTTATTGCTAAGAGAGTCTATAGGGGGTGTGCAGTATTTATTGGTAGCAAGCAGACCATGGTTGATCTATTTGAGCTGGATATGGTCAATTTTAATGTAAACATAGGTATGGATTATTTACATCCTTGGTATGCATCTGGATATTTTCATAACCGCAGGGTTATCTTTTAGTTTGTTGGTAAACCAGTTATATTTTAGAAAGGTAGTTCCTTAGCTTCTAGGGGGAGGTTTATTTCCTATCTTAGAGCTCGGAGGTTAATCTCTAAGTGTTGTCTTGATCACTTGGTCCTGGTTAAAGATTGTAACTCGAAAGGTCTTTCTTTTTCTTCGGTCCCTGTGGTTAATAAGTTTCAAAAGGTCATTCAAAATTATGTCCAAACACTCGTTTGATTTCTATTCCTTTATATATAATGGGTTCAACTGAGTTGAGGAAACCTAAAGAGTAACTTAGGGATCTTCTAGATAAGGGGTTTATTTATCCAAGTGCTTCTCTATGGGGTGCACCAATCTAGTTTGTGCGCAGGAAGTATCAATCCCTTTGGATGTGGATTGACTATAGGAAGATAAACAAAGTGACTATAAAGAACAAAAATTCTATTCCTCGGATAGATAACTTGTTTGACCAGTTATAGGGTTCCAAGTTCTTTTCAAAAATAGATTTTTGGTCTGGGTACAACCAGCTTCAGATTAGGGAGGTAGATATACGTAAGATGACTTTTGGCACTCGGTATGGTCATTTTGATTTCTTTGTGGTCATTTGGGTTGACTAATGCTCCGACAACATTTATGGACTTGATGGATAGGGTGTTTAGGAAATATTTAGACCTCTTTGTTATTGTGTTTTTTGATGACATTCTATTTTATTTGAAGAGTGAGATAGATAATGCTAATCACCTATCTGTGTTATTGTGGACCTTAAAGGAATAACACTTGTATGCCATGTTCTCTAATTTGAGTTTTGGTTGAATTTTCTGACCTTCTTGGGTTATGTTATCTCAGGTGAAGAGATCATGGTGGATCCATAAAAGGTTACCATGGTGAAGAGGTGGCCTAGGCCTACGACTTCATCCAATATCCAGAGCTTCTTAGGTTTTGTCGGATATTATAGGAGGTTTGTGAAAAAATTTTCTTCGATAGCTGCTTCTTTGACTAAGTTGACTTTGAAAATGGTTAAGTTTTCTTGGTAGAATACTTGTGAAGGGATTTTTAAGAAGTTCAAGGATAAGTTGACTACGGCTACAATCCTGACATTATCGGAAGGCAATTATAGGTTTATGGTTTGTTATAATGCATCACGGGTAGGGTTTGGTTATGTTTTGATGCAACATGGAAAGGTGAATGCCTATGCTTCTAGGCAATTGAAGGTACATGATAAGAATTATCCAAATCATGATTTAGAGTTATTGACAATTGTGTATGGATTGAAAATATTATGGCATTATTTGTATGGGGTTCATGTTGATATCTTTCTGATCACAAGAGGCTACAACATGTATTCACTTTAAAATAGCTTAATCTCAAACAGTGGAGGTAGCTTGAGCATCTCAAATATAATGATATGAGTCTTTACTACCACCCAAGTAAGGCTAATGTAGTTGTTGTATGGCTCACGAAGAGAAAAGAAAATGGGAATTAGTGAAGGATATTCACCACTTGGCTAATCATGGAGTTTGTCTCTTTGTTTTAATGATGGTGGTGTGACAGTGATAGAAGTGGTTCGATCATCTCTTGGTGCAGATATTAAAAGAGAAAAAAGGGAAAGATCCTATCCTTATGAAAATCAGGGGTGATGTTGGTAGGAAAAAGGTAATGGTATTTGAGATTTGTGGTGTGGTACTTTACGGTACCGAGGGAGACTGTATGTTCTTGATGTTGACGAGTGTGGAAAAAGGTTTTGGATGAGGCACATAAGTCGTGCTATATTGTTTATTCTAGCTCGACTAAGATGTATCATGATCTGAAGGATATCTATTAGTGGAATGACATAAAGAGGGAGACATATTTTGTGGCTAACTGCATGGTGTGTCAATAGGTTATAGTTGAGCACATGAGGCCATGAAGGTTGTATCAAGAAATTGATTTTCTTGAATTGAAGTGTAAAGTGATTAATATGAAATTTGTAACTAGTCTTCCTCGATCTCAAAATTAGAATGATCCAATTTGTTTCATCGTGGATAGAATGACCTAGTCTGCGCATTTCTTGCATGTGCAGACTAACTTTTCAGCATAGGATTATACGTGGTTGTATCATCAAGAGATTGTAAAGCTACATATGGTGCCTTTTTTAATTATTTCTTATCATGGTACGTAGTTTACATCTCATTTCTAGCGGTCTTTCTTGAAAGGGTTGAGGACTAAAGTTAGTCTGAGTACTGCTTTTTATACAGAGTAGCATAGTCAAGCAGAGAGAACTATACAAACTTTGGAAGATATGGTTCGGCTCTGTGTGATTGACTATGGTGGCAATTGGGTTGAGCATCTACCTTTAGTGGAGTTATCTTACAACAATAGTTATCATTTGAGTATTAGTATGACTTTTTTAGAGGTTTTGTATTGTAGAAGGTGTGTATATCCATTTGGGTAGTTTGAGCTTAGAGAAGCAGACATTTTTGGTCTGAATTTGCTTTATCAGGTGATGGAGAAGGTCAAGGTGATTTAACTTAGGCTTAAAGCTACCCAATGTAACCAAAAGTCATATGTGGATGTTTAACGTAGAGACTTAGAGGTTTAGGTCAGGGATTGGGTGTTTCTCTAGGTGTCTCCCATGAATAGAGTGGATTGGTCTTGCAAAAAGAGGAAACTCAATCCTCGGTTCATTGGTCCTTATGTTATTTGTGGAAAGTTGGCAATGTTTCTTATGAGTAAAAGTGGTCATATAGCTTAAATTTGGTTCATCCGCACTTTAATGTTTATATGTTGAGGTAGTGTCTTGGTGATGCTTCTTCCATTGTTCCATTGGAAGGATTGGGTATTTTGGATTCTCTGTATCTTGAAGAAATCCAGACTTAGATATTAGATAGACAAATTTGTGTATGGCAGACCAAGGATGTGGCTTCGTTTAATGTTCTATGGCAGAACCATAAGGTGGAAGAAGCTACTTGGGAAGCGGAGGAGGACATGAAGTCCTAGTATCTACATTTGTTTTCTGCTCCTAGGATTCATGCAGAAGGTATGTGTTCTGGAGAACATCTTAATTTTCTAAGTTTATTAAAGAAAAGATTAACATCATTACCTCATTATTTTAAAACTTTGCTAGGGGGATGTTTGATAATCCAAATAACTCTATGTGTGGTTACCCCTACCTTGTCCCTCA
>JAPEIP010000004.1:182253071-182266376 GCA_026120095.1 Capsicum chinense | reverse complement strand
GGTCCCTGTGGTTAATAAGTTTCAAAAGGTCATTCAAAATTATGTCCAAACACTCGTTTGATTTCTATTCCTTTATATATAATGGGTTCAACTGAGTTGAGGAAACCTAAAGAGTAACTTAGGGATCTTCTAGATAAGGGGTTTATTTATCCAAGTGCTTCTCTATGGGGTGCACCAATCTAGTTTGTGCGCAGGAAGTATCAATCCCTTTGGATGTGGATTGACTATAGGAAGATAAACAAAGTGACTATAAAGAACAAAAATTCTATTCCTCGGATAGATAACTTGTTTGACCAGTTATAGGGTTCCAAGTTCTTTTCAAAAATAGATTTTTGGTCTGGGTACAACCAGCTTCAGATTAGGGAGGTAGATATACGTAAGATGACTTTTGGCACTCGGTATGGTCATTTTGATTTCTTTGTGGTCATTTGGGTTGACTAATGCTCCGACAACATTTATGGACTTGATGGATAGGGTGTTTAGGAAATATTTAGACCTCTTTGTTATTGTGTTTTTTGATGACATTCTATTTTATTTGAAGAGTGAGATAGATAATGCTAATCACCTATCTGTGTTATTGTGGACCTTAAAGGAATAACACTTGTATGCCATGTTCTCTAATTTGAGTTTTGGTTGAATTTTCTGACCTTCTTGGGTTATGTTATCTCAGGTGAAGAGATCATGGTGGATCCATAAAAGGTTACCATGGTGAAGAGGTGGCCTAGGCCTACGACTTCATCCAATATCCAGAGCTTCTTAGGTTTTGTCGGATATTATAGGAGGTTTGTGAAAAAATTTTCTTCGATAGCTGCTTCTTTGACTAAGTTGACTTTGAAAATGGTTAAGTTTTCTTGGTAGAATACTTGTGAAGGGATTTTTAAGAAGTTCAAGGATAAGTTGACTACGGCTACAATCCTGACATTATCGGAAGGCAATTATAGGTTTATGGTTTGTTATAATGCATCACGGGTAGGGTTTGGTTATGTTTTGATGCAACATGGAAAGGTGAATGCCTATGCTTCTAGGCAATTGAAGGTACATGATAAGAATTATCCAAATCATGATTTAGAGTTATTGACAATTGTGTATGGATTGAAAATATTATGGCATTATTTGTATGGGGTTCATGTTGATATCTTTCTGATCACAAGAGGCTACAACATGTATTCACTTTAAAATAGCTTAATCTCAAACAGTGGAGGTAGCTTGAGCATCTCAAATATAATGATATGAGTCTTTACTACCACCCAAGTAAGGCTAATGTAGTTGTTGTATGGCTCACGAAGAGAAAAGAAAATGGGAATTAGTGAAGGATATTCACCACTTGGCTAATCATGGAGTTTGTCTCTTTGTTTTAATGATGGTGGTGTGACAGTGATAGAAGTGGTTCGATCATCTCTTGGTGCAGATATTAAAAGAGAAAAAAGGGAAAGATCCTATCCTTATGAAAATCAGGGGTGATGTTGGTAGGAAAAAGGTAATGGTATTTGAGATTTGTGGTGTGGTACTTTACGGTACCGAGGGAGACTGTATGTTCTTGATGTTGACGAGTGTGGAAAAAGGTTTTGGATGAGGCACATAAGTCGTGCTATATTGTTTATTCTAGCTCGACTAAGATGTATCATGATCTGAAGGATATCTATTAGTGGAATGACATAAAGAGGGAGACATATTTTGTGGCTAACTGCATGGTGTGTCAATAGGTTATAGTTGAGCACATGAGGCCATGAAGGTTGTATCAAGAAATTGATTTTCTTGAATTGAAGTGTAAAGTGATTAATATGAAATTTGTAACTAGTCTTCCTCGATCTCAAAATTAGAATGATCCAATTTGTTTCATCGTGGATAGAATGACCTAGTCTGCGCATTTCTTGCATGTGCAGACTAACTTTTCAGCATAGGATTATACGTGGTTGTATCATCAAGAGATTGTAAAGCTACATATGGTGCCTTTTTTAATTATTTCTTATCATGGTACGTAGTTTACATCTCATTTCTAGCGGTCTTTCTTGAAAGGGTTGAGGACTAAAGTTAGTCTGAGTACTGCTTTTTATACAGAGTAGCATAGTCAAGCAGAGAGAACTATACAAACTTTGGAAGATATGGTTCGGCTCTGTGTGATTGACTATGGTGGCAATTGGGTTGAGCATCTACCTTTAGTGGAGTTATCTTACAACAATAGTTATCATTTGAGTATTAGTATGACTTTTTTAGAGGTTTTGTATTGTAGAAGGTGTGTATATCCATTTGGGTAGTTTGAGCTTAGAGAAGCAGACATTTTTGGTCTGAATTTGCTTTATCAGGTGATGGAGAAGGTCAAGGTGATTTAACTTAGGCTTAAAGCTACCCAATGTAACCAAAAGTCATATGTGGATGTTTAACGTAGAGACTTAGAGGTTTAGGTCAGGGATTGGGTGTTTCTCTAGGTGTCTCCCATGAATAGAGTGGATTGGTCTTGCAAAAAGAGGAAACTCAATCCTCGGTTCATTGGTCCTTATGTTATTTGTGGAAAGTTGGCAATGTTTCTTATGAGTAAAAGTGGTCATATAGCTTAAATTTGGTTCATCCGCACTTTAATGTTTATATGTTGAGGTAGTGTCTTGGTGATGCTTCTTCCATTGTTCCATTGGAAGGATTGGGTATTTTGGATTCTCTGTATCTTGAAGAAATCCAGACTTAGATATTAGATAGACAAATTTGTGTATGGCAGACCA
The DNA here is from genome assembly GCA_026120095.1 of Capsicum chinense. Lineage (NCBI taxonomy): Eukaryota > Viridiplantae > Streptophyta > Magnoliopsida > Solanales > Solanaceae > Capsicum > Capsicum chinense. The sequence continues at coordinate 182,263,662 of JAPEIP010000004.1, read as the reverse complement.
AGGATGTGGCTTCGTTTAATGTTCTATGGCAGAACCATAAGGTGGAAGAAGCTACTTGGGAAGCGGAGGAGGACATGAAGTCCTAGTATCTACATTTGTTTTCTGCTCCTAGGATTCATGCAGAAGGTATGTGTTCTGGAGAACATCTTAATTTTCTAAGTTTATTAAAGAAAAGATTAACATCATTACCTCATTATTTTAAAACTTTGCTAGGGGGATGTTTGATAATCCAAATAACTCTATGTGTGGTTACCCCTACCTTGTCCCTCATTTGGAGAAAAATATTCCTAGTTGGGGAGACTGAAACATCTTGGGTTTTGACCTATAGAAAATTTCCTAGAAATCTATTCACCGAACCCAAAATGACTCATAGGAACGCGTCATATACGGGGGTGTGAGTGGTATGGTCCTTTCATATACTGACTAGTGTTAGATGGTTGGATGGTTTTGGTCACTACAATGGCTATGAATTTGAGGTGTGAGTTGTAAGGGATTAGTACGAGCAACGACTCGTATAGTGGGTAGTAATTGATCCTCCTGGTATTTCATTCAGCCAGGGATAAGGATCATGGTTACAGATCATATACAGTGGTTATGTATTGGTTTGATAAGTCGTATACTAGAAAATGCTGATCATATGGATGAGGTTTGGACGCGAGTGATGGATACTAATCGTATAGCAGGGTAAGACTCAATCGAGTATGTCGTATCCCTGTCATGGGTTTTAAGGGATTTAAATAGAGGTATTCTGAACTTTTCCCTACTTTCCCTATTTGTGACCCACAGCATCTAATACACTTAGGAGGTTATTTATAATATTATTCTATTCATTAAAACTTAGAAACTATTCCAAAACATATCATAATCCTCGCAGGAACTTCTGGGGAAATGAAGGTAGGGTTTTAACTAAAGGATTGCTTTGGGGATTGCTTTGGTGATATCTTTCCATTAATTTTTGGGTTAAGGTATGATTCTTTTCCTTCATTGTAATTTCAACTAAAGGCATGGTTTATATGATTGGTTTCATGGTTTTAGTATTTCATAACTATGGTTTTTCAACTATTATTGGTGTGATTGATATTGAATGCTTGGTTATGGTTTCTATGTTTTTAATTTGGATTTTATATGTATTAATGGAGGTTTTGAACTATTGTATTTCATGTTAATGGTTTAATGTTCTTTGGAATTAGTTTTGGTTATATTATGCCCCAAGGTGTTGGACAAAATTCTTATAAAGATATTGTCATTGCATTCACTTCTTTTGGTGGAACTCTTGCATGTTTTGAACTGGATAAAGGATTTATGCATGGTTTCAATTGTTCAAAATGGCTAAAGGATAAATGGTTATACTTGTAAAGAACATGGAAGTCTCCCAAGTGGATTTAATATAGTATATGGAAAGGGTACCAAAGGTCCCCTTAACCTAAATGGTTTGGCTATGGATATTACTTACAAGTAAGGGGTGATATGACGATTCCACTAATTTTGGCCGTGGTTAAGAAATGGTAAATGGATTCTTTGGACATGGTTTTAATTGGGCATTAATGGTAGGTGTGTAGCTAAGTCGTGGTTGGTGGCGGTCCCAAGGGGACCCAAATCTGAAACTCATATTTGTCGATACGAAGGGTCCTTGATGACCATGTGTGAGTGTCACATTTTATATTGGAGGGATGTACTAGTCATCCCATGGGATATTTTCCAGTCGTGTAGCTACACACAATTATACCCTTTCAACAGAGGGAGTTGAACCCATATCGCCCATTGATGGTAAGGACGACAAAGCTACACAACCCAAGGAAAGGATTTAACTGCATGCTAAACCCGCCCCCTTTACACAACACTTATATATGTATGGTTGTTTGCACTGTGGATGGTTTTACTTTGTTTCATAACTAGCATTATTTATCCTTATCATGAGATTAATGCTGGCGGTCATCGCCAACCCCATCTACTGGCAGTTGTTACCCACGTTATGTAAGAACCGGCCATTCTACTCCACTTGTTTATCACACGAATTTTGTATCATCATTTGGACTGAAGTAGTGAGCTTTCATTCTTTTTTAAGGCATCATTTCATGTTGTGGATTTTTTCAGACACTTTTCTTTTATTTTTGATATTAATTTTTTCCATTGTTGGGGGCATGTACCAACCGGATTTGTCAACTCCTTTGTATATAGGCTTCATGGTACTTGTGAGGGTTGGTATGTGCAGGATTGATGTTGGTGTCAACCTTGGCATTGGAATAAGTAAGTGGGACAACATCATCAACAATGATTTCTCACTGTTGTATCAAATTACATTTTGGGATTGATTTTCAAATTATGTTTTAGTATTCCCTTTGGTTATGGTATATTATTTATTGGTACGGTCGGTCGGTGGTAGGGTATGGCTAGAATAAGTTTGGTCGGTTATGATTTTGACTCTACCTCAATGTCTGAATGAGAACAATTACACTATCTTGTTATTTGTTTTAAATTCATCACTCTAAGGCTTGGCCTAGGTTATTGGGGTTGGGTAATAGAGGACGGTCCCCGGTCCTGTCGGACTTGGGATGACCATTATGAAAAGACTCGGGGTCAGGTCATGTCAAGGTTTTGTATATGCTTTTACTATGGTCAAATTTAAATAAGCACAACTCTTAGAACATGAGGAGTATTGTGTCCAAAGACAGACCAAATTAATGGTGTAAGAGACTTACTTTCAATGCCACTAATCATTAAGCTGATTTTAAAGTTGAATGTTTTGGGCATTTAACTAAAATATTTTGATGGTCAAAAATTGACATCCTTAGGAGGTTGTATCAACCATAGGTATGATATAGTATCGACGGAAAATTTTTAATGTCATTTTTTTCTAGTTCTATGTCACAAACTCAAAAAAATCATTCTAGAGCCCTAGAGAGGCAATTTTTCAAATGTTAGGGTAAAAATTCTTTGTTGAGGTAATTTAATCACAAGATGAATTTTTTCTATGCCATAATCATGGATAAGTTGAAAGTGTATAAATAAGAATAAGAGCAGGTAAATCAACAATATTGAGTATACTGATAATCTGATCTCAATCACCAATGTGTATAAAAATATTTGTTTAATATGTGATAGTGCATCTTATGTCAATAGAATGTATGTAAAATATATCATCAAATAGTTGTAAATACTTAGTAAGTTCTGATTCAGTCCATCAATGGAGTATACTTCAATTAGGTCTTACAAATGGCTTATTTTTATAGATATAACTCTAAAAACATCCCCTTTAGCACTATCCCCAAATCATACATTACCACCATCCATTTTCTTTACAGAGCTAAAGTTCTATTTCCTTCCACTGATGTGTGTGGAATACCCATATTTAATAACTCACATTCTTTTTTTATAAACATTCTGGTATATTTTTTCTAAACTAGTAGATTAGTTTCTTTTAGGTACCCAAGTATCTTTTTGTCCTTGAGGGTTAGAGATAATGTCATTAGATTTTCAAATTCACATTCCGCTACATTAGTTTTTTCAGTCATAGAATTGGTTACTCTTTCTTCGATAGGGGTAGCAACTAGGTTTATAATGAGAAAAAAAGATTTTGAAATACATAAGAATTAGATGTAGACCCAATTTTCATTTTTAAATCATTATATATCATACAACTATGACTTGGTGATTTTTTAATGTCATTAAGTTGCATCTTAACTTCAACAAGCTATCTAGATTTCTTCCAAAAGAATTTGTAAATATTACTTTTATTTAGAAATCTTTTTGTATTAATCAATAACTTTTAAAGTTCATTAGCTATCATCTCACAATTTGATTGTAAGATTTTGCAAATGTTAAAGTGTAATAGTTTTACCACGCTAGATTCTCCCATAGCCATAAAGCACATGTTAGATGATTTTTTGTTATCCTCAGTTTCTTCTTCGTTTCTCCATGTACTATTTTTTTTCGTGGAATATATCATTTTTATCTCAGGAGAATTTGTTTATGTAACTGGGTTTACCATAATTGTAGCAATGATCATAATTCTTTGAGTAGTCATTATTCTTGAGTGATTATTGTGGTCTCTATTGTTTTTCCCTAAAGATTGTTAAAAATCAAGGACTTTTGAGAGTAAAGTCTTCACTGTTGACTTAATTAATGTTTAATTTCTTAAGATTTAAAGCATTTAAGGCTATAATTTTTTCTCTTTTTTGTTGTACCTACTAATGTGGTTTTGTTCATAAGCAATAATATTATCTCTTAAATCATCCTAGTTTATCTTGTGTAGATCTCTATCTTCAAGGATAACATCAATTGTTTCCTATGCTTTGTATATGCTACATACAAACTTTTAAATTTGTATGGTATTTGAGTATATTATTACTAGAGTTTTGAGTTCACTAACAATGTTGATGAAATGAGAAAATTTGGATTCCTCTCCTTCATCATCATTTATTTTGAAAAATTCATATTTGTTGACAAGTGTGTCGATTCGAGCTTCCTACCCATTAGTTGTTACTTCATAGGTGACTTTAAGTTTTCCCATATCTCCTTGGCTATTTCACATGTTGAGAATTTGTCGTATTTATATTTTCTAACTGCACAATAAAGCAAACTGATTGTTCTAACATTAGTTTGGATTACCTATTTTTTTTTCTTATATCAAATGTTTTGAGATCAATTTTGTTTCAAGACTTAGTTATCTTTTTCGTTAGGCAAAGAATTGGTTTTAGTACATTTCTTAATGATGACAATTCTTGGATATCATTTGATTAAACAAAACATTTTGAACCTTTCTTTCAAATGAGAATAGTGTGGGACATTAAAGTATGATCACCAACTTGATTGGTGACCAGAAATTCAAGAAGAGGGTGAATTGAAAAATTTCTTTAAGCCGATTGATTAGTCTTCACACTCAACTTACTTGGAGATCAGTACACTCAACAAAGTAGATCATATTTAAGTGAATAAGCAAGTAAATAAGTAATTTGACATATGAACACAAAGATTTATCATGGCTCAGAACTTCAATGTGGTGCCACCTTTTAGTCCCCATGGTTTTCAAAGTTTCCTCAGATCTTTCAAAGTGGATTCGAAAATAAGAGTAGTAAACAAGTTCTGAAACTCTTTCTGGTTTTACATCTTGTGACACGTCCTCAATCAGTATGACAAAGTTGACTCGATCTTATTCTTGTGTAAAAATTATAAACAAAAAAGTGAAAAGATTTATTGAGACTAAGATTGAGAAACACTAAGATCTTCCTTTGAAGTTGCGTAAGTGCTTCTATATTTTGCCTTTTAATTTATGCTCTTAAGTTACTGTAGCATCTATTCTTCATAAGAAAACATAAGGGATTTGTTCTCAATCAAAGATTTGAATTGATTCATTTATTGAGGGATGGAACCATATCGTTTGTCCATATCAGATATGTTTATATGTGGTGCAACTTTCTTATAACTACCATACATATCCATATCAGTAATGTTTATGTTGAGGGTTTGGTCTTCTTTCCTATTATTTTTATCATGATATATTTGTCGGCCTTTTATTTGGGGATCCATGAAGATACATGATTGATTCTCCCCAAAAATTTGTGTTAGCTTTCTTTTGAGAGATATACTTTGATATTTTAGGCTATCCTTTATTTATTACTTAGCGATCCTGCTTAATTGACTATATATTGAGTGTATCCTGCAAGACATTTAATTATTAGTTTGTTGCTATTAAAACATACAATGATAGTATGGGGATAACAATCTCCTACTTTTTTATAATGACAAATAATAAACATTAGTTGACTTCCCTATTACTATAGTGGATTTTCTTCCCTTTTTTGCTGAATCTTTTTTCTTGGAGCTTCAGTTGACTCCCATCCTTTTGCAGTCGACTTTCTCCCCCGACTTGAAATTACCTATGATGTTTTCTTCCTTCTCACTTTTTGGCATACTAAAAAAACACAACGCACAAACATGAAAATAGAAATTGTAGGCAAATAGAGGATAAACATGCAAGTAAATTAATAAAAGACAAAAACAAAGGAAAAGTGTGGCAGATAATGTTTAAAAATCATTTTACAATCCAAAAAAGGGGCAGGACCCCTTTTTAACAACCGCTATCATTTAATACTTGTCAAGAAAGTATGTTAGGGTATTGTGCATAATATGGCCGAACTATTAATTAGATTTCTTGATGTTCTTAGTGAATGAGGAATAGGAGTTCCAGATAGAAATTTTGAGGTAGTTTTTTGAGGGTTTGACTTTTTACTTAATGGATTCCACGCGAGTAAATAGCTTTGTAAATAGTTGTAATACCCCGAGGCCCTAACCAATACTGCAACCATAAATCAACCTCATGAGAAATAAATTATAATGTTTTGGGTCATTTTCTGATCAAGGATGGTGTGTAATAAGGCCTTAAAGATGTCCTAACAATTAGGTGAATCAAAACCTTCCTTATCGATTGAATTCTTGAGAAGGATATTCGTATAGTCAACTTCAAATGAGCATATCCCTCATTATACTTGGAATTTTTGAGCTCATGACCTATCAACAGATAGATAATTTAATTAGATTTCCAATGATACCAATTTGGCCAAAATCCAATATCGAAGCAAAGAGTAATAGCCATTTTACTCCAGCACATCAATCTGGAAAAGGTTGAGGATGTTTCGAACGGACTGTCACATTTTTTATTCCATTTCTGACGACGTCGTCACTTTCTGATGACATTTCTGAAAACTTCATTACACTTAGGCAGAAAATAAAAAATTTGACCCTTTTGTGACGAAATTTTGTGATGGCCTATCACGGGTCTGACGGCCTGTCACAAATGTCGTCAGCCATTTTCTTAAGCAATTAAGGGGTATTTTAAAATGGTGTTTTGGTCTTTTTCACCTATTTTGACCCTCTATATATATCCAATTAAAGAAGAAAACTTCATTCTTCTTCCATTTCATCAAGAATACTAGGGTTTCTCTCTCAAGATCCAATCCAAATCTTCAAAGAACATAAAGAATCCAGCTATAAATTTCATAAATTGGTTCTAGATTCAAGGTACCCAAGTCAAAAACTTCAAGAACCCTAACACAAGAAGTGGAAAAGAGTCTATAGCAAGTTTCTTCATTCCAATCCATCTGTGGGGTTTGAACAAGAACCCTCCTTTCATTCTTGTGCCTAAAGATTTAATTTCTATTATTGATTTACATGAATTTACAAAGTAGGATTACACACAAAATTCTCTATTAATGATTTATGAGATTTGAGTTGATTAAGTTTGATATTATGATATATTTACCATCAAATTTCTTGAATTGAGGATTTATGCTATGAGTTGAATATTCTTATTATAAATTGATGATTTCTGAATAAGTTGAGATAAGTTTAATGATTTAAGCCTTCCATGAGAAGTTGATTATAAAATATATACTGATATTGAACTTGAGAATCAAGGATGAGTCCTATGATGTTTTCTTGAAATATTTGATATTTGAAATGATTTGATAAGCAAATGTACTTGATGTTGAGAAAGATTGTGTTAGAGTTGTCGAGTTAAGAATCTACAAGATATTTATGATTTATAGATGAGATATATATTTATGCTTTTGTCGTTATAATAGACCCATGAGTTGATAATGATTAAGGTGGATTTTCTAACACATTCTGAGCTGAGTTTGGGAGGAGTATTTAGCACCGAGCGGGAAATGTGGTATTTCCCCAAAACTACGTACCACCGTAATTAATATTGATGATTGTGGGCCAGATGTCGAGTATGGGATTATAATTGAGAAATTATGGTTGTACTCTTTTGAAAGAGTACGACACCCCCGCCAATGTGTGGTTTTCTCCTTAGGAGGGCAAAATATTGGACTCCATGTGGCTCACATGGTGTAGTTATGTTGGTTATAAGAAACTCCCATGTCCATAATGATCTAAGTAGCTTGATTTACCGAGTCACTCTAAGTCATGATTCAAAGAGTTTGAGTTGGGTTAAATGATTTATGATATTTATGAAGCATGTGCTATAACTCATGACTTATGGGAATAATGTTTAAGATAATTCAAGCGAAGGGATGTATTATTCTCAGCATGCATGATTTTCTTATACATTTATGATATTATTTAAAATATTGCATCCACCCCCACAAACTCCGTACATTCCCAAGTACTAATTCCTATACTCTTCCGTGTTCTACATTTTCTTGTGATGTAGGTTCAGGTGCTCAATCTTAGGAATGACTGTGATCTTCGAGTACCTCCATCCACATTCGTACAGTTTGTGAGTCCTCATGGTTAGAGGACCTATGTCCCTAATTTTTGTCTTGATAGTAAATGGTTGTTTTTTCCCAGTTCAGTATGAGTCAGTTGGGGATCTATCCTAATGGTTCCTCAGTCTTATATAGTAGAGGCTTTGTCAGACAAGAGGACCAGTATGTACAGAACTTAAGTATTTTAATTGTACAGGATAGTATCTCTTCGTATTCCAGTATGTTTATGACATGAATATGCTTCCTTATTACAGCTTTATTAGTGTCATAGTGAGTTATAAAAGTGATGATAGGCTCAGAGGGTTAGCTTAAGGATGCGTGTTGCCTTAAGCACCGTGTGACGTCTTGGGATGGGATCTTGGGGAGTTACAAGCTTGGTATTAGAGACTAAGATTTAAAAGATTCCTATGGAGTTTGGCAAGCCGCGCTACGTAGTGTCTTAATCATCGGTGTGTAGCACGCCACATCTATGAACAAGTGGCTTCAGGACGTTTTAAGAAAAGTCATTTCTCCTTTTCAGAAGTCTTTTGTGCCCATGACTATTTCACTCTGCTATTAATTCATGCTCTATAATGATAGAAAATACCTCCACGTAGAGCTCACAAAAACAACGAACGACCTCAACCCGTTGATCCTTTAAATAAGATGATGACTCATACCAAATTTTAGGCAACTTTTAAGGCTCTAGCCCAGGCAGTTACCGCCAATGCTCAGGCCGATGTTTAGACCACTGTTCTACCTCTATAAGAAGGTAATTCTACAGATGCTCGAGTTTGATATTTTATGCAGATGAATCCACCAGAGTTTTATGGATCAAGGGCAGGTGAGGACCCCTCAGATGTATCTTGATGAGGTGAAAATGATTACCCAAACTATGCATATAACGGAGGAAGAAAGTGAGGAGCTATATTCCTATCTCTTAAAAGATGTTGCTTATGATTGGGTGGAGTTGTAGAGGAAGAGTAAAAGGGAGGATGCCGCTCCCATGACTTGGCAGTTGTTCCAGGATACATTGTTAGACCGATTCTTTCCGCTGGAGCTGAGGGAAGCAAAACTTGAAGAATTTATGAACTTGAGACACGGCTCCATGACAGTTAAGGAGTATTGTCTTAAATTCAACAAGTTGTCTAAGTATGCTCCCGGTATGATTGCTGATTCCATGACCAGTATGAGTAAGGTTTTAACTAGCATATCGAGTTATGCTCTGAAAGAGTGTAGGTCCACTATGCTCAATAGGGACATGGATCTTTCTAGATTAATGATACATACTCAGCTGATTAAAGTGGACAAGGTGAAAGAGAGAGAAAGTAAGAGGGAATAGGAGAGTCAGATTAGAGCAGCAGAGGTATAGTCAGAGTAGATTATCTGAAAGGATCTGCCCTCAATTTTAGATCTATTTTTTAGTGCCAGTACTATCATCATCTAGTGCTTCCGCATGAAGAGTCAGGTAGGACCAGGGTAATAAACCTGCTGTGTGCAGATCTTAGGATAGTGTGAGTAATAGACCGCATCCTCTCCCATGTCCGAAGTACAGTAGGGACCATAGTGGTGAGTGCTTAGTCAATAATAGGGGTTTCTTTGGTTACGGTAAGTTGGCCCACAAATTCAGGGGTTGCCCATATGCTAGACAAGGGAGCCGTGATGTTCATCCCCAGAGTCAGGCTATTAGTCTCCAGCCCCTTTGGTTCGTCCTACTTCTCCTCAGGGTGCCACGTCTAGTACTGCCAATGGTTAATGCCAAAATTGCTTTTATGCTATACCGCCACACCAGGATCAGGAAGATTTACCAAATATTGTTACTAGTATGCTCCATGTATTTAATTTTGACATGTACGTGTTGATGGACCCTGGGTTAAGTCTTTCTTATGTTACTCCGTCAGTGGCTATAAATTTTGAGATCAATGCTGAAAAGATTCCTAAGCCTTATGTAGTTTTTACTCTAATAGGTGAACCTGTTATTTCTAAGCAAGTATATAAGAAATGTCCTATCACTGTCTTTCATAAAGTAACGTTTGCAAATTTGATTAAGCTAGACATGGTTGATTTTAAAATTATTCTTGGTATTGATTGGCTTTACTCTTATTATGCATCTATAGACTGTCGTAGTCGTGTAGTCAAGATTTAGTTTCCCAATGAGCCAGCCTTTGAGTGGTCCAAAAATTCTGTATCTCCCAGGAGTCATTTCACATCCTATCTTAAAGTTAGGAATTGATATCCAAGGGTTTCATCTATCATTTAGTTCAAGTTAAAGATACTAATGTCTAGACTCCGACCATTCAGTCGGTCAATATTGTGAAAAAGTTTGGCGATGTTTTTACAGAAGATCTACCAGGGGTATCTCCTAATAGAGAGATAGAATTTGA
>JAPEIP010000004.1:182242143-182252971 GCA_026120095.1 Capsicum chinense | reverse complement strand
TTATGGGAATAATGTTTAAGATAATTCAAGCGAAGGGATGTATTATTCTCAGCATGCATGATTTTCTTATACATTTATGATATTATTTAAAATATTGCATCCACCCCCACAAACTCCGTACATTCCCAAGTACTAATTCCTATACTCTTCCGTGTTCTACATTTTCTTGTGATGTAGGTTCAGGTGCTCAATCTTAGGAATGACTGTGATCTTCGAGTACCTCCATCCACATTCGTACAGTTTGTGAGTCCTCATGGTTAGAGGACCTATGTCCCTAATTTTTGTCTTGATAGTAAATGGTTGTTTTTTCCCAGTTCAGTATGAGTCAGTTGGGGATCTATCCTAATGGTTCCTCAGTCTTATATAGTAGAGGCTTTGTCAGACAAGAGGACCAGTATGTACAGAACTTAAGTATTTTAATTGTACAGGATAGTATCTCTTCGTATTCCAGTATGTTTATGACATGAATATGCTTCCTTATTACAGCTTTATTAGTGTCATAGTGAGTTATAAAAGTGATGATAGGCTCAGAGGGTTAGCTTAAGGATGCGTGTTGCCTTAAGCACCGTGTGACGTCTTGGGATGGGATCTTGGGGAGTTACAAGCTTGGTATTAGAGACTAAGATTTAAAAGATTCCTATGGAGTTTGGCAAGCCGCGCTACGTAGTGTCTTAATCATCGGTGTGTAGCACGCCACATCTATGAACAAGTGGCTTCAGGACGTTTTAAGAAAAGTCATTTCTCCTTTTCAGAAGTCTTTTGTGCCCATGACTATTTCACTCTGCTATTAATTCATGCTCTATAATGATAGAAAATACCTCCACGTAGAGCTCACAAAAACAACGAACGACCTCAACCCGTTGATCCTTTAAATAAGATGATGACTCATACCAAATTTTAGGCAACTTTTAAGGCTCTAGCCCAGGCAGTTACCGCCAATGCTCAGGCCGATGTTTAGACCACTGTTCTACCTCTATAAGAAGGTAATTCTACAGATGCTCGAGTTTGATATTTTATGCAGATGAATCCACCAGAGTTTTATGGATCAAGGGCAGGTGAGGACCCCTCAGATGTATCTTGATGAGGTGAAAATGATTACCCAAACTATGCATATAACGGAGGAAGAAAGTGAGGAGCTATATTCCTATCTCTTAAAAGATGTTGCTTATGATTGGGTGGAGTTGTAGAGGAAGAGTAAAAGGGAGGATGCCGCTCCCATGACTTGGCAGTTGTTCCAGGATACATTGTTAGACCGATTCTTTCCGCTGGAGCTGAGGGAAGCAAAACTTGAAGAATTTATGAACTTGAGACACGGCTCCATGACAGTTAAGGAGTATTGTCTTAAATTCAACAAGTTGTCTAAGTATGCTCCCGGTATGATTGCTGATTCCATGACCAGTATGAGTAAGGTTTTAACTAGCATATCGAGTTATGCTCTGAAAGAGTGTAGGTCCACTATGCTCAATAGGGACATGGATCTTTCTAGATTAATGATACATACTCAGCTGATTAAAGTGGACAAGGTGAAAGAGAGAGAAAGTAAGAGGGAATAGGAGAGTCAGATTAGAGCAGCAGAGGTATAGTCAGAGTAGATTATCTGAAAGGATCTGCCCTCAATTTTAGATCTATTTTTTAGTGCCAGTACTATCATCATCTAGTGCTTCCGCATGAAGAGTCAGGTAGGACCAGGGTAATAAACCTGCTGTGTGCAGATCTTAGGATAGTGTGAGTAATAGACCGCATCCTCTCCCATGTCCGAAGTACAGTAGGGACCATAGTGGTGAGTGCTTAGTCAATAATAGGGGTTTCTTTGGTTACGGTAAGTTGGCCCACAAATTCAGGGGTTGCCCATATGCTAGACAAGGGAGCCGTGATGTTCATCCCCAGAGTCAGGCTATTAGTCTCCAGCCCCTTTGGTTCGTCCTACTTCTCCTCAGGGTGCCACGTCTAGTACTGCCAATGGTTAATGCCAAAATTGCTTTTATGCTATACCGCCACACCAGGATCAGGAAGATTTACCAAATATTGTTACTAGTATGCTCCATGTATTTAATTTTGACATGTACGTGTTGATGGACCCTGGGTTAAGTCTTTCTTATGTTACTCCGTCAGTGGCTATAAATTTTGAGATCAATGCTGAAAAGATTCCTAAGCCTTATGTAGTTTTTACTCTAATAGGTGAACCTGTTATTTCTAAGCAAGTATATAAGAAATGTCCTATCACTGTCTTTCATAAAGTAACGTTTGCAAATTTGATTAAGCTAGACATGGTTGATTTTAAAATTATTCTTGGTATTGATTGGCTTTACTCTTATTATGCATCTATAGACTGTCGTAGTCGTGTAGTCAAGATTTAGTTTCCCAATGAGCCAGCCTTTGAGTGGTCCAAAAATTCTGTATCTCCCAGGAGTCATTTCACATCCTATCTTAAAGTTAGGAATTGATATCCAAGGGTTTCATCTATCATTTAGTTCAAGTTAAAGATACTAATGTCTAGACTCCGACCATTCAGTCGGTCAATATTGTGAAAAAGTTTGGCGATGTTTTTACAGAAGATCTACCAGGGGTATCTCCTAATAGAGAGATAGAATTTGAAATTGATCTTCTCCCTGACACGCAACATATTTGTATTCCTACATATCGTATGGTCCCCACAGAACTTAAGGAGTTGAAAGAGAAACTCAAATATTTTCTAGATAAAGGTTTCAGAAGGCGTATCTCTTTGGGTTGCACCCATTCTGTTCATGCAAAAGAAAGATGGTTCATTGCGGATGTGAATTGACTATTCTCAGCTTAACAAGGTCATAGTCAAGAGCAAGTACCCACTTCCTAGAATTGATGATCTGTTTGATCAGCTACAAGGTGCCAGTTACTTCTCAAAAATAAACTTGAGATCTGGTTATCACCAGCTTAAACTTAGGGAGTGTGATATTCCAAAGACAAATTTTCTCACCCGATATGATCGTTTTGAGTTCTTAGTCATGTCCTTTGGGCTAAGAAATGCCTCATCAGCTGTTATGGACCTCATGAATCGGGTGTGAAGACAGTACCTGGATATTTTTGTTATTGTGTTCATAGATGATATTCTTGTATACTTCCGAAGTAAGAACAATCATGCTGATCATCTCTGAATAGTCTTGTAAACCCTTAGAGATCATCAACTATTTTCCAAATTTATCAAGTGTGAACTTTGGCTCAGGTCGGTTGCTTTTTTGGGTCATATTATTTCTTCTGAAGGTATTCGAGTTGATTCTCAAAAGATAGAAGCTATGAAAGAGTGAGCTAGACCTATTTCCCCATCTGATATTAGGAGTTCATTGGGTCTAGCTTGCTACTACCATCATTTTTTTGAGGGTTTTTCTTCTATTACTTCTCCTTTGACTCGGTTGACCCAAAAGAAAGTTAAATATATGTGGTCTGATTCTTGCGAGGAGTTTTCAGGAGTTGAAGACTCGACTTACTTTGGCCCCTGTGTTGACCCTTCCAAATGGTGTAGATGATTTTATGGTGTACTATGATGCTTCTAGAGTTGGGTTGGGTTACGTGTTGATGTAGAAAGGTAAGGTTATAGACTATGCCTCCAGACAGTTGAAACCGCATAAGAAGAACTACCCGACCCATGACCTCGAGTTAGCTGCAGTGGTTTTTGCCTTTAAAATCTGGAGACACTATTTGTACTGTGTTCATATTGATTCCTTTATGGACGACAAGAGTTAGCAGTATGTGTTTACTCAGAGAGAGTTGAATATTTTTCAGAGGCGATGGTTAGAATTGTTAAAGGACTATGATATGCATGTGCTGTATCACCCGAGCAAGGCCAATGTAGTTGTAGATTCCCTTAGCAGGTCATCCATGGGTAGTGTAGCATAGGTCGAGGAAGATAGGAAGAAGTTATATCGTGAGGTGCATTGTCTGGTTAGGTTGGGAGTTAGATTTCTTGATTCAGCTAAAGGTAATGTTTGGGTCCAGAGTAGTTTCGAGTCTTTTAAAGGTTTGGAAGTAAACAAGAAGCAAGATATGGATCCTAGTTTTGTCAGACTAAAGGATTCAGTTAAAGACCAAAAGATGGAGGTTTTCTCCTAAGGATGACATGGTGTATTGAGATTTCAGAACAGATTATGCGTGCCTGATGTTGAAGATTTAAGGCAGAGAATTATGGCTGAAGCGCATGGTGAATGATATTTTATTCATCCCAGTGCTACCAAGATGTACCATGATTTATGAGAAATCTAATGGTGGAATGGTATGAAAAAGGATATAGCGAAATTCATAGAGAAGTGTTCAACTTGCCAACTGGTTAGGATAGAACACAAAAGACCCGATGAAATGATGCAAGAATTTAGTATTCCTACTTTAAAGTGGGAGGAAGTAAATATGGATTTTATGACTGGTTTACCTCATTCTCGACATCATCAAGATTCGATTTGATTCACTATAGACAGGTTGACTAAGACTATGCATTTCTTGCCAGTGCTTATATCTTTCACTGCTGAGGACTATGCTAAGCTATACCTTCGAGAGTTAGTCAGGTTTCATAGAGTCCCTTTGTCTATTATCTCCTACAGGGGTACTCAATTTAGTTCTCTTTTTTGGACGACTTTTAAAAAAGGTCTCGGTAACAAAGTTAATCTTAGCTCCGCTTTTCATCCGTAGACCGATGGTCAAGCTTAGAGGACCATCCAGACCTTGGAGGATATATTGAAGGAATGTGTTCTTGATTACAAAGGAAGTTGGGATAAACATTTGCCATTGATTGAATTTTCTTACAAGAACAGTTTTCATGCTAGCATTGGGATGGCTTCATTTGACGCTTTATACGAAAGGTGATATATATCACCCATAGGTCAGTTTGAAATGGGTGTAGCCACTGTGAGTGGACCTGATGCTGGATTTGAGGCTATGGGTAAATTTAAGTTGATTCAGGAAAGGTTGAAGACATCCCAGAGTCATCAAAAGTCATATGCAGATGTGAAAAGAAGAGCTCTTGAGTTTGAGGTTAACGATCTGCTGTACTTGAAGATTTCACCTATGAACGAGGTGTAAAGATTTGATAAGAAAGGGAAGCTTAGTCCCCGATACGTTGGCCCTTATAGAGTTTTTAATCATGTTGTGAAAGAAGTTTACGAGATTGAATAACCTACCGAGTTGTCAGCTGTACGTCTGGTCTTTCATATTTCTATGCTCAAGAAGCACATTAGTAATTCTGTTATTGTTGAAGCGTCAGAAAGTTTTGGTGTTGAGGATAGCCTTTTGTATGATGAAGTTCCGATTGAAATCCAAGATTATCAAGTTCGTAGATTAAGAAATAAGAAAGTTCCATTGGTCAAAGTTCTGTGGAGAAATTTATTAATGTAGGGTACTACTTCGGAAGCAGAGGCAGATATGCGAACCAGATACCCTCATCTCTTCTCCGTGAGTTCAAATCAAGCCTAAGGTACTATTCTTCCTCAATCCAGTTTCCCTCTTATCCAGTGTATTTAGTTATATGGTTATTCTCTCTATGATTCATGCATTTTGTGAAGTGCTCAAAAGTTTAGAGTGAATTAAACCCTTTTAGTGATTCGTTCCAGCTATACTTCTTCATTTTCTCCTGTTCTTGGCCTATCTTGCAACATTCGAGGATGAATGTTTCCAAGGGGGAGATATTGTAACACCTCGAGACTCTAACCAATAGTGCAACCATGAATAAAGATCATGATAAATAAATTATAATGTTTTGGGTTGGTTTCGGATCAAGGATGGTGTGTATAAAGTCCTTAAAGTTGTCCTAACAATTCAGTGAATCAAAACATTCCTTACTGATTGAATTCTTGTGATGGATATTGGTATAGTCAACTTCAAACAAGCATATCTCTCCTTATACTTGTAATTTTTGATCTCATGAACTATGAACAGATATATAATTGAATTATCTTTCCAAAGATACCAATTTCGCCAAAATCCAATATCAAAGCGAAGAGTTATACCCATTTTACTCCAGCATATCAATCTGAAAAAGGCTGACGACGTTTCTGACGGGTTGTCACGTGTTTTACGCCATTTTTTATGACGTCATCACTTTCTGATGACATTTTTGATGATGTCATCTTCCTTAGGAAGAAAATCAAAAATACTTCCCTTTTGTGACGGACTATCACAGGTCTGACAGCCTGCAACGGATGTCGTCAACCATTTCTTTCAGCAATTAAGGGACGTTTTTAAAAGGGTATTTTGGTCTTTTTCACCTATTTTGACCCTCTATATATATCTAAGAAATAATAAAACTTCATTCTTCTTCCATTTCATCAAGAATACTAGGGTTTCTCTCTCAAAATCCAATCCAAATCTTCCAAGAACATCAAGAATCCATCCATAAATTTTACAAATTGGTTCAAGATTCAAGGTACCCAAGTCAAAAATATCAAGAAACCTAACTTAAGATGTGAAAAAGGAGTCTATAACAAGTTTCTTCATTCCAATCCATAATCAAGGTATATGGGGTTTGAACAAGAACACTTCTTTCATTCTTGTGCCTAAAGATTTAATTTCTATGATTGATTTACATGAATTTGCAAAGTGAGATTACACCCAAATTTTTTTACTAATTATTTATGAAATTTGAGTTGATTAAGTTTGATATTATTATAGTTGATTATGTTTTATATTATGATATATTACCATCATATTAATTGAAGTTAGGATTGAAGCTATGAATTGAGTATTCTTATTATGATTTGATGATTTCCGAATAAGTTGAGATAAATGTCATGATTTAAGCCTTCCATGAGAAGTTGATTATTGAATACATATTTATATTGAACTTGAGAGTCAAGAATGATTCCTATGATGTTTCCTTGAAACTTTTGATATTTGAAATGATTTGATAAGAAACTGTACTTGATGTTGAGAAAGATTGTGTTGAGTTGAGTCGAGTTAGGAATCCACAAGATGTTTATGATTTACAGATGAGATATATATTTATGTTTTGATCTTTATACTAGACCCATGAGTTGATATTGATTAAGGTGGAATTTCTAACATGTTCTGAGCTGAGTCTGGGAGGAGTATTTAGCACCGTGCGGGAAATGTGGTATTTCCTGGAAACTACATACAACCATAGGATTGATATTGATGATTGTAGGACACAGGCCGAGTATGGGATTGTGATTAAGAAATTGAGACTGTACTCCTTTGCAAGAGTGTGACACCCCCTCCAATGTGGGATTCTCTCCTTAGGAGGGCAGAACGTTGGACTCCATATGGCTCACATAGTGTAGTTTTGTCAATTATAAGAAACTCCCACGTCCATAATGATCTATGTACCTTGAGTTACCGAATCACTCTAAGTCATGAGTCAAAGAGTTTGAGTTGAGTTAAATAATTTATGAAATTTATGAAGAATGTGTTATTATTGATGACTTATGGGAATAATGTTTCAGATAATTCAAGCAAAGGGAGGTACTATTGCCAGCATGCATGATTTTCTTATACATTTATGATATTATTTAAAATATTGCATCCACCCCCACATACTCAGTACATTCCCAAGTACTAATTCCCATACTCTTCTGTGTTCTACATTTTCTTGTGATATAGGTTCAGGTGCTCAGTCTCAGTAGCGACAATGATCTTCGAGTACCTCCATCTACATTCGTACAGTTTGTGAGTCCTCATGTTTCGAGATCCTATGTACTAATTTTTTATCTTGATAGCAGAGGGTTGTTTATTCCCAGTTTCGTATGAGTCAGTTGGGGATATGTCCCAAAGGCTCCTCACTCTTATATAGTAGAGGCTTTGTGAGACTAGAGTACCAGTATGTACAGAACTGCAGTATTTTGATTGTACAGGATAGTATCTCTTCGTATTCCAATATGTTTATGACATTACTATTCTTCCTTATTACAACTTGATTATTGTCAGAGTGAGTTATAGAAGTGATGGAAGTCTCAGAGGATTAGCTTAAGGACGCGTGTGGCCTTAAGCATCGTGTGACATCTTGTAATGGGATCTTGGGGCGTTACAATAGTTTGATGACTTCCTACTTGAATACATCGATAGTCATCCATACCTTGCATACGTTAGTGTTTACACCATTCCCTCATTCCAGCAGCCTGTAACTCGACTCCTGAAGCAACATCAATCCTTGTTAAAGATAGCTGACTACTGAGAGTGCGAAGAGGATTCATTAGAAGATTTGTAGATAAGGACTGAATCTTGATTAGAGAAGTAGAAGTCTAGAATGTTTTTGTGAGATTAGCTGGGCAATGAGTCTGGCTCATTTATGAGATAAAATTTGAGCAAGGATTATAAAAAGGGAAAAAACAAGGATGAATAGGTGGGTAAGTGAGTGGGGTGAATGAATCGAAAGGGAGATTAAAAGGTCTATAGTGAATAGATGCAACGACTGCAGTGAAAGGACGACAAAAAATATTTTGGTAATATAAAATAGAAAAGAGATTGCAAGGGAGTAGGAGAGAGAGAAAAAAGTGGCATTGAAAGTTTAAATGGAATGATGATTCTTATTCCAAAAAACTGTTTACCAAAATCAAAAAATCAAGCCATTAACAAAAAATAATGAAGTTGTTGAAAAGAATTTTACCTAAAAATAAAAATTGTATGTCATTAATGCGGATAATACCAAGCCTTTTAAGTCAGAACCTAGATCATTCATCCAATAGGGGTTTAGTAAAAATGTCTGCTAATAGTTTTTCAAAATTAACAAATGTTAGGGAAAATCTTTGTTTTCTACATGAGCTCAAATAAATTGGTGTTTAAGGTCAATGTGGTTAGTCCTAAAATGATGCATAATATATTTAGATAAACTAATAGCACTGGTGTTGCCACACATTAAAGGTGAAGATTCAAATGACATCTTAAAATCAAATAATTGATGCATAATCCATAAAATTTTAGTACCACAACTTCCAATGGCTCTGTATTCAGTCTCAGAGGTCCATAGAGCAACTGATGTTTGTTTCTTGTTGTTCCCTGAAATCAACAAATCACCAAGAATTTTGCATGTTCTACAAGTGCTTTTTCTGTCATTCTTATCACCTGCATAGTTAGTATCTAAATATCTAATCAAGTACAAATTAGAGGAGCGAGGGCACCATCGTCTAATATCCTATTTTTTGATGAGATATCGAATGATTTTTTTGTCGATGGTCGGATAAGACTCATTGGGAGCTAACTGGAACCTGGCATACTTACACATAATGAACATGATGTCTAGTTGACTGGAGGTAAAGTATAAGAGTTATCTAATCTTCCTTTGTATGTCTTTTAATCAATGTTTTTTCCAAATGAATCTGAATTAAGACTTATTGAGTGACTCATTGGAGTTTTATTGATCTTTCCCTTTACCATACAAAGCTTTTTTTTTAAGTTCCTTCATATATTAGCTTGACTTATGTAAGTACCTTTTGGAGTTTTCTTGAATTGTAATCCCAAGAAAAATGTGGGCACTCCCATGAGACTCATTTCAAATTTTCCTTTCATCAAGTTTGCAAGATTCTCACACAAAGAAACATTAGGACTACAAAAGCTAATATGGTCAACATAAATATTCACAATGAGTGAATTAGAGTGAAGCTATTGTGTAAAAAGAGTTTTATCAATTTTGCATCTTTGGGAATTATTGTTTAACAAGAAAGTACTCAACCGCACATACCAAGCTTTTGGAGCTTGTTTTAGACCATAAAGAGTTTTTAATATTTTTAAAACATGGTTTGGATTAAATGGATTTTCAAAACTAGGAGGTTGTTTTACAAAAACATCTTCTTGAGTTCACTCATTTAAAAAGGTATTTTTGATGTTTATTTAATAAAGTTCAAAGTCTTTGAAGGCATCAAAATCTAACAAAATTCAGATTGCTCTAATCTTGCTACTGGACAAAAGGTTTTGTCGTAATCAATACCTTTTACAATGCTCACAGATACCATTTAAATTGATAGAGGATGGTTATTGCTAATATCTCAACTTATGTTGAGGTCTAATGCACGAGGAGCGGGTCTGGTCTTAGAAACCTATGGGTATCAATGGCATCTTAAGATATGCTTGTAATGAAGGTAAAATAAAATGCATAATTTAAAATAGGGTATTTTTGAATGTGTTTTTGTCAAATTCTATTCAAGTTCACTAACTAACGGTAACAATTGACATTGAAAATACCATATAACAAGGAACTTGGGATTATGTCTACTTAAGGGCAAGTTATTCTTGGGCGCATGATGATTTGTTGAAAATTCTAGTAATTTGTGATATGGTAAGCTATGTTTAAGGTCTGTAAAGGTAGTTTATCAACAAAACCTTAAGAATATCACTAATTAACCCTTTCAGGTTTCTCACAAGTATGTCAAACCAAATCACCTATTAACTCAATTAGGAATCCCTATTTCTAAGAAGATGCCCAAAAAGTGGCTAACTCTCTACTCACCCTTATTTCTAAAAGAGTGAAAAGATATAAAGCCACATCTACAATTGTCCACTATTGCGTTGTCACCCATATCTCACTTTCAAGGATGATGAGGGTTCCGAGTTTTCACCCATAGATCTCTTTCTAGGAAGATGTGATCTTTAGAGAACTTGGGGTTTTCAACCACAAATCTATTTTGAGCATTTGGGGTTTTCACCCGCAAATCCCAACTATTTAAACCAAGCAATAGTAATACCTATCATTACTAAACTTGAATCCACACAAACACATCAAAACCCAGACATAATTTCACCTTAGTTCAACATAATACCTAGGTAAGAGAATCTAGCTACTCATAAAGTTGATGAGAAAACATTTACCAAAAAGGTTATTCATAGCATCCATTGAAATGGAAAATAAGAATAATCTTCATAT
>JAPEIP010000004.1:182229762-182242043 GCA_026120095.1 Capsicum chinense | reverse complement strand
AATCCACACAAACACATCAAAACCCAGACATAATTTCACCTTAGTTCAACATAATACCTAGGTAAGAGAATCTAGCTACTCATAAAGTTGATGAGAAAACATTTACCAAAAAGGTTATTCATAGCATCCATTGAAATGGAAAATAAGAATAATCTTCATATTTCACTTCAATTTGAACTAAATCAAATTCAAATTTAAATACAAAAGTTTCACAATTTCTAGGGTTCACCATCTCTCCAATTTTAAATCTCCAACATTCAATAATCATCAAAAAGGGAAAAGTATTTGTGCCATATATGAGAATTGGGATAAGTTAAGTCAATTTATAGGATCTCCCCTAGGCATTAAAACCGCTAAGTTGTGATTGCACCATCTTTCTTGTGGTCACATCTATCGTGGCCCCCCTCGGATAATCCTGATCATGTGTATTTGACTAAACTTGAATAGCTGCGATCGTGGCCATCCAACTTCGATTATGGTTTTTGAGACCAGCATTCTATGCACGATATTCTAACTTTTTCACTTTCATTTTCCTTTTGATTATTTTATCTAAATTCAACATCTTTCCTTCACATCGCTAGTACACCGGCAAAGTGTTGAGATTAGTGCATCAAACAAATAAATTTTTCTCATTTGTACCTTCAAATCCTGGTAGTGTGCATAAATTTTGATGTAAATGAGTGGTAAATTCAATACTCATCAACACCCCCTACTTAAACCTTTGGTTGTCCTCAAGTAACGCTACCTCTTATCATGAGATAATGCACATTTAAGACAACTTTATATAACCCAATTATCACAATGACTTGAAACATTATTACAACTACAAGTAGCTCTTCAAGCTTGGGCAAAGCTATTCTCACGAGACCTCTCAAAATGAAATACAATTTTCAATGATGCAAAGGACTTTAAAGACAAATAATTCTACAATCATTAACACTCTAGAAGTGACTCACTATTGACATCAACAATACATACTCTTTTTGTCTTATTTTTCTGAAAATGACAATATCACCCACATCAATTTGTTTACATGCCTCATCACAAGAAGGAAAATCCCACACACAGCTAATTATAAATTACAAGACAATGTATTTTAGTGCTAAACTCTCTCTCACACAAAGAATATCGATTCTAACAAGTAAAATACCATTGGCTTGCCCTTATTTTCTATCTCACTACAATGTCTATGCTTGATTGGAGATCTCGAATGGCTTTATGTGCTTGTAACGTAGGTTTGGGATAGGGTAGGATATAATTTAGAATAAAGTGGAGACACCCTCATTCAACATCTATATCACACTATTCCGTCCTCTAAAGTTTTGACCATGGACCACTTTTTTTATTTTCACACTCACATATGCCTATTTTAGCTAACTGGGTTGACCCAACATTTTTAATGCATATCTATGCCTCATTATTTCTTTCTTTTTCACTTAGATTTTTTTCCATTTACTGTAACATAAGTATCAACATACAATTACATTGACCAAAGGTCATCTCTTCCAAACATACCACCCCTAACTTAGGCATTTATCATAAATTTTCATCTTTCTTGATCAAAGAGGGTATAGTTCAAGAGAGGGAAAAACTTTGAATAGTCTTTGGCTTGTAACATAGTTGCTAAAGAAAGGCTTAAAGGCTTGAAGTGGGTGACTAGGGCTACTATCCTAAGCATGGGTAGATTATTTAAGTTAAAGTGGGCTCATGTTCACAATTATGGCCTACCATGAATTCACCAACCAAGCATAGTAAAAATTAGCCTTGAGAGACTAATGGGGCAAGTTCTAGATGGTACAAGTAGGCATGAGATTTGGATTAAATACTCATGACACATAGCATGCAAACTCCTCAAAGGGGATCAATTTTCCTTCCATGTAGAGACAAATGGGATTATCTATCAATTTCTACAAGACAAAGCTTTGGAGTGACAAAAAGGAGTAAAGTATTGTTATAATTTTGCGCACGTATGTACCC
The DNA here is from genome assembly GCA_026120095.1 of Capsicum chinense. NCBI lineage: Eukaryota > Viridiplantae > Streptophyta > Magnoliopsida > Solanales > Solanaceae > Capsicum > Capsicum chinense. The sequence continues at coordinate 182,240,066 of JAPEIP010000004.1, read as the reverse complement.
TTGATTTTTCAAAAAGAATTTGATGGGGGAGGGTTTTTTCTTCGCATCACAATTTTTTATTTATGGAATTAAACATAGTTGACATCTCACATTTCATCTTTCAGACAGTCAAACCTTATGGCTACTCAAATTTTGCCATAGATATAAGTGTGTTCCCAAATACAAAATGCAACAGGTACGCAGACATCACTTGCATTTATTTCTCGATGCTATATGGTTATTTAGACCTCTCCAATATCCATTGCTCAAAACCTAATCAAGATGATTTTCCCTTAATAATGTTTTTAGACAACCTATCCCTGTGAAAGGTTCGTCCGATGTCAATCAAAACAAGAACAACAATGTCTAAGATTGGGGTGAGACTTTTTATATTATGTTTCCCAAACATCAAAGTAACCACCCACAAGCTAAAGACTTGAAGTGTCCTTACAGTAGTAAACAAAATAAGAATAACGTTTAAAGGGACTCCATTTGGCAGAAACACTTCTTTTTGGGTTTGCCGCAATCGCGAGTGGATGAATGGTGATTGTGTGATCGCGATCATGGCCCTTGGACCAATCGCAGCAACTGAGGCCTATTTCCTTTGGTTTTTCTCATTTTTTCTACATAGTTGTTATTTCCAGCTATGTTTTTCCCTTTTTTTTTTTGGAATTCTGGGTTGTGTCAAAAAACCTACAAAATATCTAAAATTCAACAAGTATGTAAAGGATGGGTTGCCTCCCAACAAGCTCCAACTTTAACATTGCGACACGACTCTACTATATAACCATGTAGGGTCCTTGAAACACACCAACTATACCTTGGCTAATGCGGGACCTGCGACATTATAGTACTTCACCCATTGGCCATTTACTACAAATGTCTTTTCTTCATGATCTTCCAATTCAATGTCAACACTAGGGTATATGTTTGAAATCATGAAGCCCGACTATTTTGAACAAAGCTTTCCTTAAAAAAATTTCAAATGAGAATTAAAAAGAAGTTCCCTATCGACAACATAAAATTCTCTTCTTAGTATTTTAGCATCATGCCATTTCTTCATTTTTACCTTTTACAATATGGAACTCTAATAGTCTTTGATTCGGAAATCCTCAAACTCATGAAGTTTAGTGACCCTTAACTTAGAAGCCTATTCCTAATTAATATTAACCTCTTTAAAGCTTACAAAGCTTTCTGATCCAGCTCAATGGTGAAGTGACATTCCTTCCCGAACACCAATTGTTTGGGAGACATACCAATTGGAGTTTTGTAGGCCATTCTATATGCCCATAGTGCCTCGTCAAGTTGCTTTTACCTATTAGTTCATCCTACATTCATTGTCTTCTTGAGTATGGATCTGATTTATCAATTAGAAACTTTGATATGTCCACTTGTTTGGGGGTCTTATGGAGCCTTGAGATTCACCCCTTATTTGTCAAAAGGTGTGCCAAATACCTAATTGCAAAAGTGTGAGGCTCAATAACTAATAATGGCACGCGACGTTCTGAATTGTGTAAAGATGTATTTCTTAAAAAGAGAGTGATGCTCTTGCTTTCATAATTTTTATTTTCCATAGCTTCCACCCATTTAGAAACCTAATGAACCGCCACCAATATATATTTGTTTCCATAAATGCTCACAAAAACGGCCCATAAAATTGATTCTCCACCTATATAAGATTTCTACCGCAAGATTCGGCTTTAGGGGCATTTCATGTCTTCTCGAGATTCCACCTTTCATTTGGCATTTGTCACAACCCTATTCACAAGTCGTGATGAAACCTACTAAACCTACCAGTAGGTAAGCCAACACCGTAACCCAGAACAAAGGGTTAATTCAGTAGAAACGCCAAATATAAGGGTCACAATAGAATCACATTATCAAAAAACAATGTTCAACAAGACAATCACAAAGGATAACAATTTTCCATAATATAGTTATATCATTACAAGAGAATCTAAGTTTAACAATTGGAAATAAAACTTAAAGTCTAAATAGCCTTATACATTCATCGTAAATACATAAGACTAAAAGAGGATAGGAGGAAAATAGGTGATCGAACTCCAAGAGCTCACCCTGTCTTCGGAAGATCAACATAACATGATCTCAACTCAGTGGCTATAATTAGTATTCAGATCTACACAATAAAGGTACAAAAGTAGAGTATGAGTACCAAAATAATGGATACTCAGTAGGCATCATTGGCCAACTAATCCAAATTATGATATAAAGATGATTTAAAGTAAGACAATAATTATAAGTCAAGGTACGGAATCAAACCTGAAACACCTCCATCATAATTGTACAAACTAACTAACCAACAATAACAATATTCCGACATCTCACATCAATACCTACCACAACCATTATAAAAATGAATGATCTATTCTGAAGCATAAAATATCATGAAAATACAACCATAATCATTTAGACATAAATAAAATAAGTTACCACGACATCCCATACCACTGGGAAGTACACTAAAACAACACAAAAGAAGGAACTCATCACTACATCCCATTCAATTAGAGAGTACACCAGTTGATTAATTCAACGATTCATTAAGAATATGTATATACACAACAAAATCACATTTACCATGATTCTAAAATTTCCATTACCAGCCATTTTCAAAGCCCCATACTCATTATAAATTACCGCAATTCAACAAAAGTAAAACAAATATAATCATAACAATAGTTATACTTCCATTTACAAATCTATGCCATTTTGCTACAATAATCTCTAGTTTCCATATTTTGACTAAGCAATATCCACTAACTAGAATCCTAGGCATTTTAGCCATCAAGTAAACATTACAACTTAACGTAGACAACTAGTTATCAAGATAAGCCATTTTACTAGAGGAATTCCATAATATAACCATTTATTCAAGCCAATTATATTTACTAGGCAAATACTTAATTATTCAAATCATTACACTTACTAATTGGTCTCAAATCCATATTTGGCATATTAAACTTTATTCACTATTTATCATCAACTAGAGCCACACCACTTTACTAGTGATTAATAAAGTGATTTTTAGAAAACTTCCCTAGGAAATCATCATATCTTATGTGTACATAAGTACTTAACCTTATAATGACATAGCCACGCATATACTAGTATATTTATATATACATACCCTATGTGACATTAGAACACCATTATATCCTTCAGGTTTACCGGGCATCATCATATCATCAATATATCCTCTAAATTCACGGAGCATTATTACATTATCAATATGTAGTCTGGATTCACCGTCCATACTCATATCATCAATATATCCTATGGACTCATTGGGCATTATGCCATTATCAATGTATCCTTTGAATTTACTAAGCATTAAAAAAATATAAACATATCCTCCGAATTCACGGGCCTCACCATATCATCAATACATACATATAGTCGAAGAAAAAATGAGTACAAGCCACAATCGATAGAGTGTACGAAAGGTGAGGAAATACATGTGAAGGTACACAAACATTAGCTTAGTTATTACACCAAAATCACAATAAGAGTTGTGATATAAATTGATGTTTACATAGTAATCTAGCCAACTACATAAGCAATAACTTAACTATAGATTCAAATCACAAGACCTTCCATTGCTATCAGTACCATGAAAACAAAATAACCAATCATGAATGTAAATAATGCCAATATTAACAATGTACATAAGCCATTTACCGGGTCTAGTCATTATATCTCCAAAAGCATAATCTTGGCATTGGACACCTATCTAGAACTCTAAGGAGTTACATACTTCTAGCTTATGTTGGGACCAGTTCCACTTCTTTTAATCCCTCAAAGTTCTCTTTTACAAGTCTAGCCTCTACCCGGAATTAGGATAAGTTATCTAATTCATACCTTAAGGGCCTACCATCCCACACTAGTCCTACAGGACAATTCTTCTTCAATCATTCATCCTAAGTCATCCCAAGCACCTAAGTCATCCCACAAAGAAGTATTTATAGGTCAACATACCTTTAAGTGAGTGAACAAGGTCACTCTTATCTACTAGAACAACTAGAGTTTTCTAATGCAATTCATGAGATTACAATTCGAACTACCCAAGCTTATAAACTATGAATCAAATATTATACATACATGAACAAAAGCCTATATAATTCTACTAAACCCAAAGATTATCATTAACATTTAAACATCTAAGATCCCTTCTAATCTTAGAAACATATCAAAGTTATACAATAACAAATCTCATTCAATTTTTAAGTAAGCCTAACCTACATTGAGTCCAATTAGCTCATGAACAACCAATCTTTGATTTCCTTATCCTTGAAACTTCTTCCATGAGCTAAGATATCAATGACATAATCTATGTATTATTATGAGAATAGCAACACCCTTATTGCACCATTGTTCTTTGACACCAAAAATTTCAAGTAGGTCCCTGATCTTGAAAAATGAGTTTTAGAGACTAACCCATTGCTCAACTATCACTAGGGAGTCATTTTCCTATATAAAAAGAGAATACAAAGTACATTTGGTATAAAATAATCCTCAAGGACATATGGGGTTTTCGGTCAAAAAATAAGAAATCAACACAAAAATTTAAAGGATTCGCACTTTAGATTCGTACATAATCCCGAATACACGATCTATTTAGGCTCCTAATCAACACACAAGACTAACTTAGAGAAATTTAAAAAGTATTAGGGTTTTTAAAATCAAAAGGGTGGCCAAAATTACTAATTCACGATCAAGTCTACACTTAAATAGGCCTTGCCCAGGCCCTCAGGAGCAGCGATAGTGGGCACAAGCTAGCCGCGATCACAGCCATCACAATTACACCACTCCTCAAGCGGTCACGGTATCTCAGTGATTAGAAGATGGCTGAAACTTTGAATTTTAATTTCTAGTTTCGGCCAATGCGACGGTATTCATTTGGAGTCCAATAGGAGAAAATGAGATATCCAACCACACAGATTTTGACATTCCAAATGTGTGGCTGATGTAGGAATTTCAATCCAATATCCTTTTAATAAAGTTTTTGATCTTTGGCCGTTGGGAACCAATGAGGACTTCTCACTGTAAAAATGGTTCTAATAGCCAAACAAACTACCAGGTAATCAAACTATCGATTCTAGCAAGTCATAAATGACTTGGAGAAGACATTAGAATGCTCTAATAGGGAAAACAAGTGGAAACACACGAAATTACCTGATGGGTTATTATAACATCCTCTACTAAGGAACATTCATCCCCGAAGGTTAAAGATGATGGGAAATATCTAATGTCTAAAACAAATCAAGACATCTGCTTACATATCACTCTCGATCTCCTAAATAGCCTCTCCCACTGGTGATGCCTTAACTAAACTCTAACAACCAAAATCTATCTAGTACACAATGATCTTACATTACTATCCAAAATAAGTAGAGCTCCTCTACATAGGCAAACTGCTCATCTAATTGAATTGATTCTAACCTAAGAACATGAGATGGATTAAGAATATACTTCTACAACAAAAAGACATAGAAAACGAGATGAATAACTGTAGAATCTTGATGTAAGGCTAACTCATACGCCACCTCACCCACTTTGCAAAGAATCTCAAAAGGACCAATATATCATGGTTGAGCTTACCTCTCTATAATAACCATATCACAAATATTACATTGGAATCTAAAAATACCCTTAGAGTCTTAAAGTATATCCTTAAACACCTTGATAATTTGATTTGACTGACCTTCTATCTGCGGTTGAAAAGTTATACTCAAATTCAATCTAGTACCTAACTCCTCCTAAAATGTCCTCTAAAATCTCGTAGCAAATATGAAAACACGATCTGATATGATAGTAATAGGAATCCCATGCAAATGAAGTATCTCTCGAATATAAATCTAGGCTAATTTCTCATCACTGAAGGTCATCTGAATTGGAATAAAGTGTGCAAAATTTGTCAGACGATCCACAATAGCCCAAATACCATCAGAATCACTAGGAGTACAAGGTAAAACACTAATGATGCCTATAGAAAATCGTTCCCATTTCCACTCGAGAATGGGAAACCTTTGTGTCAATCCACCTAGATGCAGATGCTCGGCCTTAACTTGCTGAGAACATAGGCAACAAGCCACAAAGTCCTCCATATCTCTCTTTATCCCATACCACCAGTAATACCTCGTTAAATCTCTATATTTTTATGTCTTACCTGGATGAATGGAATATTGAAAACTGTGAGCCTCATGAATAATCCACTGAATCAAGTCATCTAGCTAAGGAATACAAATATTACACTGGAATCTCAAAATACCCTTGGAATCAACAATATGCCTCTCAGACTCACCACTCACAACTTGTTCAAGGAGATAGCACAACTTGCAATCCTCATACTTAAGATCATAGATCTAGTCAAATAAGGAGGACCTCGCTTCCAAACAAGCCAAAATCCTAGTCGGACCCAAAATATCATGGCAAACCATCAAATTTGCAAAGGACTACATATCCCATGCCATAAGCCTATGATAAGTAGAAATACAACCTAAAATTTCTATACTCACTTTCTTACCACACAAGGCATCAACTAAAATATTCGACTTACCTAGATGACACAGAAATAAAATATCATAGTCCTTTAACAACTCCATCCTTCTGTGCTGGTGAGCATTAAGCTCTCATTGTGTTATACGGTGCTGAAGGCTATGATGATTGGTGAAGATCTCACAGTGCACACCACATAAATACTACCTCCAAATCTTGAGCGTAAAAACTACTATTGCCAACTCTAAATATTAAGTAGGGTAGTTGCGCTAATATACTTTAATATGTCTAAAAGCATAGGAAATAACACAACAATCCTGCATCAAAACACAACAAAGACCAACACCAGAAGTATCATAAAACATGGTTAATCCCTCACCTTAAACTGGAAGATCTAACAATTGAGCTGAAGTAAGACAATTCTTGAGCTTTCAAAAGCTAAACTAACACTCCTTAGACCATCAAATAGGAACTTCCTTATGATTCAATCTAGTCCTAGGGGATGAAATAGTCGCAAAACTCTCTACAAAGCATCTATAATAAAAGGCCAAGACATAGAAATTGTGAACCTTAGCCAGTGACGTAGGTCTAGCCCAATCATAAATCACCAAAATCTTAGTTGGGTCTACTATAATACCTGCCTTAGATAGTACATTTCCAAGAAAAGACATAGACTGAATTCAAAACTCATACTTCAAGAACTTATTAATAAGAACATGGTCCCTTAGAGTCTGTAGCACGACCTTTGAATGTTGTGTATGATTCTCAATATTCCTTGAATAAATAAAAATGTCATTAATTAATATACTAAAAAAGTAGTCTGAATACGGCCTGATCACGAGGTTCATAAAATTCATGTACACGACTAGGCATTAGTGAACCCAAAGGACATCACTAAAACTCAAAATGACTATAACCGATCCTGAAGGTTGTCTCCATGATATCCTCAGCTCGAATCCTCATCTAATGATAACCTAACCTCAAATCTATCTTAGAGGACACAACTTTTTCTTGAAGTTGGCTAAACAAATCATCAATATGAAACATAGGATAACAGTTCGTCACCATCACCATATTAAGATACATATAAAAAATACACATACACATCAAACTATCTTTATTTTTTACAAACAACGCAATAGCTCCCCATGGGGACACACTTTGTCTAATGAAACCCTTACCAAGAAAATCCTGATGTTAAGAATTTATCTCCTTAATATCAGCAGGAGCCATACGGTAATGTGCTATAGAAATAGGTGGGGTCCTAGGCTTAAGGTCAATAGCTAACTCAATATCATAGTTAGGGGGAATATATAGCATGTTGGAAAGAAAAAGATTAGGACACGTGCACACAACCTGTGAGTTTCCTCTTGATATAAGCAAGACAAGCTCTCTACATGAGTATCACATACATAAGCAAGATAAGCTCCCAACTCCTTGATATATGACTTCTAGCATAAACATAAGAAATAATCCCCATATGCTTGCTGCTAATATCTCCCTACCATACGACTGGGGTACACTAAGCATGGCTAAGGTAACAGTCATGGCAAAACAATCCATGACTGTATGATAGCCGGATAACAAGTCCATGACAAAAATCACATCAAAATCTACCATATCTAGAATAATAAGATCAGCATAAGTATCAACATCACTATATGTCACAACACAAGATCTGAATACTCGTACAACTATTAAACCATCACCCACGGGAGTAGATACGAATAATGGCATAGATAATGAGTCACTAGTAAACTTCAATTGTGGTTTATAATAAGGAGATATATAAGAATAAGTTGATCCCGGATCAAACAAATCAAGAGCCAACTTGCATCAAACAAAAATCTTATCTATCGCAACAATATCTAAAGTCTCAGCCTCGGGTATTGTAGGTACTGCATACAACTTAGTATGTCTTTCATCTTGTTGGGCAGTGACCGACCTCGTATCCTGCTTGCCTGAGCACTACATCGAGCATCCTAATAACTACCTCAATAACCTCTCGCACTATCTCTAACTGAGGGATAAACTACCTTATAGGAGTAGAAACCTGGGTTCAAACAACCATCACCTCACGACTAGTGCAATCTTTCAAGAAATGATCGAGAAGCCCATATGTATAACAAGAATCATAAGCAGAACTAGAACTCACAAATTCAACTAAACAGGAGAAACCACCATGCTTAGCATGGCCTATAGATATACCTCTCGAATACTGATCACCAACCTTGCTAAGGCTCCTACTATCAGCAAATTAACCTCCGTTAGTAGTCTAAAGAGGTGCTTGTACTGATAGACTAGTCTGACTCTGAGGTTGAAAAGATGGAAACGGAGAATGCCAAACATAAGAAGTACGACCTATAAATCGGGAACTACTATGGCTACCACAAAATTTACCATGATATTTAGGCCACTAATTAAGAACCTCACGATGCATGTCCGCCATCATTTAAGCATGATTAGAAACCTTAGCAAAATCCCTACACATAGAAACTAAACTTTGAGTATCCTTACGAATAAGAAGTCTCAACTATCTCAGAAAGAAGAAAAGTCTCGTATACTAAGTATCAAAGATAAAAGTTGTATGTCTCGCCAACTCTTGAAAACAAGCCTCATACTCAACGACTGATATAGAACCTTTCTCGGGTCTAGAAAACTAATATCTCAATTTATCCCTAAGGATTCATGGCATATAATTCCCAAAGAATATCTCAAAGAATTGTGTCTAATAAAGGAGAGAAGATCCATTTGGCCTAGAACACATAAAACCTCTACATCAATGCCGAGCAGAAAAATCCATCTGAAATATTGCAAGGTCATAACCTCCCAAGCATCATCTTCTTCTCAATAGACATAGCAAGCTAGGTCATAACTGAATGACTAATCCCCTGCTAGGCAAATGCAGGCATAGGGGGAACCTCAAACCTAGGAGCTGCAGCTGGTGGTTGTACTTCTACCGCATTAGTCGGCGAACCATCAACAATAACTAATAGCTAAACAAAAACATCTATAAACAATAAAGAATGAATAAAACTTTGAAGAGCCTAGGCTGATCCATGGCCTATCGCTGGCTATGGTAGAGAAATATTTTGATTAAGTAGACGAATGGCATCTGGCTGGGGCCTATCCTGATATCTCACTAAGGACACATAACAAGGCTAGGCCTCCAAACCCTCATCACGCATAATTAAAGCACTAACACTAGGGATCTGCGAAAGACTAAAGTTAAGTAAAGAAAACATCCTACAATCCGACTCAGACTCTTAGTATAAAATTAGTGAATGAAGTGAAGGACTCCTAAGAATGTCCCATAACATCCCCTAAATAGGAAACTAACATTAATATTTTGATCCGTAAGACTATATTAGACACTTTCTCTTGTACAAATAATACTGGAGAAACCTAGCATCTAATACCAATTTGTCATGACCTGATTCACAAGTTGTGATGGCACCTACTAAACTAACCAGTAGGTAAGACAACACCATAACCTGTAGCTAAGGCACTACGTTGCTATAGTAGAAACGCCCAGCATTAGGGGCATAATAATAAGGAATAATGTTCCATAAAATAATAACTAAGGATACCAATTACCCATGACCTAGTAATATAAGTGAAAGAGCATATATGTTCGATAATAGGAAATAACACTTAAAATTTGTATAGTCTTATATGTTGTCATAAATACAAAAGTTTGAAAGAAGATAGAAGGGAAATGGTTGAGTCAAACAAAAAGAGCTCACCCTATTTCAAGATGATCATCACAATACAATCTCAACTCAACGGCAGCAACTAGTACTCAGGTC
>JAPEIP010000004.1:182183691-182222612 GCA_026120095.1 Capsicum chinense | reverse complement strand
TAAAATGATGATATGAAAAGTATCTCCATCCACAAGAACACATATTTAAGATAGGAAGGCAATGACTTTAATTAAATTCTAGGTGGCTTAAGAATATATGGTTTTATGGGTGGGCTCTCACAATTTTAAATATCATGGTAAAGCTATACTGGGTTCATAGTATAAGATCCAAGTCCCGTTAAAGATACAACCACTTAATCAAACTGTTCAATTTTTTCTCTATCATAATTCAACAAAACTTTTACCAAAAAAATCATCCGCAAAACTTACATTAACATGATTTATCACCTTACAATCAAATATGACAATCACCCATAGTAGTAAATCCATTAGATTCTTCATGGATTTGCTGATATTGAAAGAAATATCTTCATTATTTAGGAAAAATTTCATCTTGCCAAATTCTATATATACTAGTGCTTTTTCGGTGGCTTAGAATGGCCTTATAATAATAATAGAAATTTCATGGTGCAAATCACAATCAAGGTTCACAAAGTCATCTGGAAAGATGAACTAGTCGACCTTAACTCAAAAGTCAAGAAGTATTCCCATTGGTTTCTTGGTGGATCAGTCATCCATAAACAATCTCTATCTGGGGGGTTTCAGTTTCTCCAATCCAAACTTATGAAATATGCCATATGTAATTAAGTTTACACTTTTCCTGAGGTGACAAAAGGATTTTACCAACATAAACATTATGATGGCACACAGAATTGTGAAGGGACCACAGTCTTTTTTCCTCCTCGCCATCATGCTTGATTAAGAGCACTGTAGTGATGTGTTATTTCTACTATCTCATCCTCTACAAGCCGATTCATGGAGACCAACTCCTTTATAATTTTAGCATACCCTAGCATATATTGCAATGCTTCTATTAAAGGAATATTTATGGAGAGGTTGCTAAATTTATCAAGGAATTTTTTGAATTAGCATTTTCCCTTATTTTCCATAACCGTAAAGGTAAAGGAGGAGAAATTTTGAAGAGTGGCATTGAGACAATATGACATTCTTTCATCTTTGAATTCTCAAGGGTAACCTCATTTGTCCTTAACTTATCATTATTCAACCTTTTCTCTTCATATTTGCTTGCTTATCATTTTTTATTTCACCAGAACCATCATCAAGTTCCATGCCTTTGCAAAGAATTTTTCCATTTCAGGTGATAATTGCATTTGTGGCCATACCTCTCATTACTTCTTTATTTTTATTTTTCATAAGGTTCACAAATATTTAATTCAATTTATTGTCTAGTCGTTTGATGGTAGTAGAATAAGGTTTAACCGTTTGATGAATCTTGGAGAAATCATTCCTCGTTTATTTTACTAACTTGTTGGTCCCTCAAAATCCAACCATTATTTGAATAAAAATATCTTCATTAATGCATCCCTCCCTTTTACATTGATGTATGCAATAATTTGTATTCCCACATTTCCCTTGAGATGTAATGTTTCTCTTTGGATAATTTGGCAACCATCTTCTCCCATCATTAAGTACCTTTTTTTGCTCATCTTCAAATGAGTTGGTATCCTTTGCATCTATTAGATTGATTTTTTCAATGGGGGTCCCCAACATATATTTAGTAAGAAGTTCAAGGTGTTCCATTATCTTGTTCATGTTGTTATCTCTTTCTTCCTCATGACATCATTGATGTTTAATCAAAAAAGATAAGTAGGGACCCCCTACAACCACCTTGACATCCTTCATGTGCCAACCCCTCTAAAATCTAGCCAGTTTGTCTAACACTTTTGATGTAATCCAATACCACAATTTAGCAAGGGACCCAGAACATGCATTATTCTCTATGTCTTTGTTTGTTTAGTCTAACGACTTATAGAAAACTAAGAGAATCATATTTTTATGCATCTCGTGAATAGAACATTTGAAGAGCTTCTCCTTAAATCTTCCCCATGTTTTGTACCACAGCTCTCTATGAATATAATGAAAGTTAATGATTTCATCCCTTAATAATAGCATCTTGGATGGTAGGAAGTGTTGATTCAAAAATGCCTCTACAAGTGTAGCCCACAAGGTGATTGATCTTCCTAGAAGAGATCAAAGCACAGTGTCACCTCACCTATTAAAGAGAATAAAAAGAGATGCAGCCTTATGGATTCTTGTGATATATGGGAGATATCAAAGAGCGAACAAACTACTACTAAGTTCTTCATATGCAACTTGGGGTCTTCATGAGTTTGTCCCCAGAAGAGATCCTTAATATGAAGAAGTTAGATCATGATATTTGGGATATAAAATACATCATTTCTCTTATAAGTAGGAATACGAATGGCACTAGCATGCACTTCATCACAAAGATAATCCATTGCTTAAATATGTTAAAATGACAGATTGCCAATGATTCCCTCTTTACTCATGTCTATTATGAGGAAATAGTGATCAGATACAAAGAACAAAATTAACAAAAAAGTAAATAAAAATCACCACAGGTATACCCAAAGCTACAATAATCGTCGTACAAGTGAAAACTAAACTCATACCTTGGCAATGACTCCATTTTATAAAGCTCACCTATAAAATTTAAATTGGTAGTGTACGGTCATTGTCAATAGCTCAACATATGTGGATATCAAATCATTCGGTATCGATTCTTGTCTCTAAAATCTATGGGTGTCGATAAAATCTCAAGGTATGCTCCTAATGAAAGAAAATTAAAATACATGATTTAATATGTGGGGGGTTGTTTGGAATGTGTTTCTATTAATGTATATTTAAGTTCATGAACTAACGATGACAATTGTGGTTGAAAATTCAATATAAAAAGGTCCTTGGGATTAGGTCTACATAATGCCAAGTTACACATGGGTGTATGATGATTTAGTGCAAATTCTAGTCATTTACGACATGGTAGTCTAGGTTGAAGGCCCTTAAGGGTATTTTGTCAACAAAAACTCAAGAATATCAAGCATTGACCCTTTTGGGTATCTCACTAGTGTGTCAAATGAACTCACCTAATACCTTAATTAGGCATCCCTATTTGTAGGATAATTCCCAAAATATGGCTAACTCTCCTCTCACCCTTATTTCTAAAATAGTGAAAAGATAGCAAGCAACATATACAATTGTCCACTATTTATTTGTCACACATATCTCTATTTCAAGGATTATAAGCATTTCAAGAGTTCACCACATCCCTCTTTCAAGAAATATTTAAGATTTCAAGAACTTGTGTTTTTCAACCGCAAATCCATTTTGAGAATTTTGGGTTATCACCCACAAATCCCAACTATTTAACGAAGAAATATTTAAACCCATCAATAAAATACTAGAATCAACACAAATATATCATAACCCACACAAAATTAAACCTTAGTTCCACATAATCCCAAGGTAAGAGAATCTAGCCACGTATATAGATAAAGCGGAGGGATATACCAAAAGGTTCATTCATAGCATCCGTGGTAATGGAAAATAAGAAGAATCTTCACTTTACGCTTTAATTTCACCAATTCAAATTGGAATTGAAGTACAAAATTTTCCATAATTTCTAAGGTTTACCGAATCTCTAATTTTCAATCTCCAAAATTTAATAATTATCAAATGGGAAAAAAGATTTGTGCATATTAAGGGAATTAGGATCAGCTACATCCATTTAAAGAATTTCCTTTGGGCATTAAACCCACCAAGTCGTAATTGCACACGCTTTTCCACTATCGTAGCAATTACAACCGCCCTCAGATAATTGTGATCGTGTAAATTTAACTAAACTTGACTAGCCGCGTGAGACAAATTTTTTGTGCAAGGTTTTCCATGATTTACAGTCCTCTACTTTTTTTTTAACCTTTTAAGCTCAATTTCACATCTTTGTTTCTCTTCACCTGTGTACCTAGAAAGTGTGGAGATTAGTACCTTTAAATCATGGTAGTGTGAACGAATTTCAAATTAAATAAATGGTAAATGAACCACTAGTCATCCTTGTTTTTGAGAGTAACCTTAAGATGTAAGTTCGGCCTTATTTCTTACAACCTTACCTTCTTCATTCAATTTATTTCTGTAGACCCATCTAGTTCAAACTACTGAGCAGTTTTTGGGTCTTTCAACCAGATTACATACCTGATTTTGTTCAAATTTATCTATTTCTTTCTTTAAGCCCTCAAACCTAGATTTCTCTTTGAGGGCTTCACAATCTTCTTGGGCTTAATTTAAGACACAAGAGAAATAGATGGTTAATTTCTTAATGAGGCTCTTGTCTGTATCATATCATCTGTGTTTTCAATGATAAATTTGGTTGGAAAGATAGAAATATGTCTCTATACTCTTATGACATTTATTTTAGTTGTTTTCTCAGTGGGAGTCAACTTTGGAAGGGCTATAGTTAACTCATCATTCGGCAGCTTAGGAGTTGTGTTTGTTTTTGCTTTAGATTATAGATCATTTACCCGTTTTTCATGAATATTCAATCTCATAAAAAAGTGGTTAGATTCATCAAATACAATATTTATAGATTCTTCAACACATAAAGTCTTTTTATTATATACTCTATAGGAATGAATAGTAGGAGAGCACCCAAGAAAAATACTTTCGTCACTTTTTAAATTGAATTTTCCTAAGTTACACTTCCTATTATTCTTGATGAAGCACTTCCACTAAAAAGGATAAAAGTAACTAATGTTAAGATTTTTCACTCTCCACAACATAGAAGGAGTCTTCTTTAGAATTGATCTGATGAGGCATTTGTTGATAATGTGACAAGCTGCGCTTACTACCTCTGCTTAAAATTAGTCGAATAGGTTGTGTTCTAGCAGCATGGTTATTGCAGTTTCCTGAAGAGATCACTTCTTTCACTGCATCACTATGTGCATCTATGATGAAGTGTACAAAACAAGGTAAAGTAATAATAATCGCCAGTTATAACAATGACATATCTTTTTCCACCAATACTTGTAGTTTTGATATGGACAAATAGATCCATATGGATTATTTAAAAGGGTTTGGTAGTTGTTTCAATGTCATTGACTTTGAATAATGTCCAAGTCTGCTTACCTAATTTGCAAGCATCACAAATGTGATCCTTCTCAAACTTGAGTTATGGCAGACCTTTCGCAAGTTCAAGTATGGATAGTTTATTGATGAGATATATACTAGCATGCCCAAGGTTTTTATGCCACAAAAAGTGTCATTGGTTTGCACAGTAAGAAAAGTAACAGTAGAAATATTGGACTTATTTAGAACATGAATATTATTGATACATTCACAAAAAATTTAATCTCTTTCTTCATTTTTGATAGAGTAGCTTTCGAATTTGAAGGACACTCAAAAACAAAAATCACACAGTTGACTAATACTAAATGGGTTGCATTTGAGTTCATCAACAAGATACACTTTAGTGTGTTTGCATAAGGAGTTGATCTTTACTAAGCCGACACCAATGATATCACCTTTAGTATTGTATCCCAATCGGATTGATCCTCTTTCTATTTTCTTTAAAGAATAGAAGCTTTATTTCTTTCCAATTATATGTCTAGGGCATACACTATCAATAAACCACATTATTTTTATATAGCTTTTGTAGATGTGTTTCTTCACAATAAAAGAATTAATTTTTTTAAGTACCCAAGTGGTCTTGGGTCCTTGAGGGTTAGAGATACTTTCTTTAGGTCTTGAAACCCAAACACATTTATACCTTTGTCAATAGATTTGTGATTTATGCCCTTTCTATCAACATGTATATGAGACTGGTTCTTGAAAAAAGAAAGAGGTTTTAGCTGATTCAATTTATCTTAAAGAAGAACTTGAGTTAGTTTTAAAAGAATTTGATTCGATAGAACTATGACATAGTTATTTTCTAATGCTATTTCATTGCATATTTACATCATCAAGTTCTTATTAAAGTAATTCAATTTCAATCTGACATGCTTTAATTTCGGCTAGACAATTTCCTTGTTCCTCCTCATGTTACCGTTTCAACCGAGTTTACCAAGTTTTTTTTCTTAAGCAGGTTTATTACATTCATTAATAACCTTTTAAACCTCATCAGTAATTATATGTATATTTGATTCAAGGATGTTATAGTAATGAAATTTGTTAGGCCTTACCTTGGTTGATTCACCTTTTCCAGAAAGCATATGTTAGCTGCTTCTATTTCTTCCTCAGTTTTATCTTCAACACTACAAGCCCCAAACTATTTTGTTCTTTTATATGAGTTTCTTTAAATTCTATACAGTGTTGTTTAAAGTGTTTGTCTTTAGACAATAATAACAGCGATTATCATTCTATGCCAGTTAAATATTTTTGTTTCCTTGGGTCTCTACTATCTCTGCTTCAAGATCTACCTTACTGAGCGATTTATAAGAGCCATTATTTCATAATTAGCTTTTTCCATGAATTCTTCTTCTCTAGTTGTGACAACGTTGAAGGCCACTGGTTTCTTCTTTTCTTCCTTGTTGTACCTATTGATATAATTTTGCTCATAGGAACTTATATTACCTCAAAGTTTGTTGTATGTCATGTTGTGAAGGTTCGTATGTTATAAAATGTCAGTTTTGGTTTCCCATACATTAGGGATGCTTCTGTAAGCTTATGGACTTATAGGTTGTACGGATAGATCATCCTTAATGATTTAAACTCACCTATAAGTATACTGAATATAGTAAACATTAATTCTATGTTTTCATTTTTTTACATTTTTAATAGCTCATATTCATTGACTAGAGCATAAATTTTTTCTTTTTTTACTTTTGTTCTACCTTAACAAGTTACTTCTAATTTGTCCTACATCTACTTTAGAGTTTCACAGGTTGAAATCTTGTCGTATTCTTCTCCACTAACTGTGCTCAAGGTTAAACTTATACCTTGACATTAGTGTTAATTACCTCTTATTTTTCTTTGGTGACTTTGAAATTTTCTTTGTCCTCAACATCAGTTGCTTTATTCTTTGTACCTGTTATTTTCTTTTTTTGTTTAGTCCTAGAATAGGTTTTGGTCCCTACTTTATGACAAACCATGCTTTGAATTCATTTGATTAAATGAAGATTATGACTTTGTTCATCCAATAGGAGTAGTTGTGTCCATTTAAATATAGAGGTCACGTAGAGAAGTAACTGTCTGGAAGGAGAGCTACTTGAATTTTTTAGTTTGTCATTTGATCGATACTTACGTGCAGTTATGCAACAATATTAGTGAGACCCATTCTAATAGCAATTGATTTTCAAGAGGGGTGTGTGAATTGAAAATTTCCTTTGCGCTGACAGAAAAGTATTCATAGTTGACTTACCTATAATTCAGTATACTTAACAAAGCAGATTAGATTATCCGAATAAACAAATAAATAAGTTATTTGAAATCAGAACACTAAGATTTATCTTTGTTTGGAGCAGCAATGTGGGATCTACTTCCAATCCCCTTTAGTTTAAAATTTTTTGTATATATTTTCGAAGTGGAGAAGAATAAAAGAACAGTAAACAAGTTCTGGTGCTTATTTTGGATTCCAGATCTAGTGACTCAACCTTAATTTGTATGACAAAGTTGACTCAATATTACTATTGTTTAACCATTGTAAACTAAGAAGTACAAAGCTTTATTGAGTTTAGATTGAGACACACTAAGATTTTCCTTTCAAGTTGCATAAGTGCTTAGAACTTCAGTCTTTTCATTTATATTTTTCAACTGCTTTGGCTTCTTTTATTTATAAGGAAACCCATGGTTTTTCTTATAAATCAAGGATTTGAATTGATTCATTGATTGATTGAAGGAGGGCACCATATGGTATGTCTATATATGTTATGTCCATATGTGGTGCAGCTTTCTTATCAGAGCCATAAATGTCCATATCAAATATGTCCATGTAGAAGGTGTGGTCTTCTTTCCTTTTTAATTTTTCTTTGATTGATTCGTTTTCCTTATATTTGGTGATCCAATAATATCCACAATTGATGCTCCTGCCAATTTTTTTTTTAATTTCCTTTTAGGAGTACTTTGAGATTCTAGGATATCTTGGATAGATTCCTTAAAGATCTTTCCATATTTACTATAAGTTTAGTGTATCCCAGAAGATTTTTGTTTAATAGTTGGTCCTTACTAAAAAAATATGATGTGAGTGCAGTGCTAACGTTACCATCCATAAGAAATTCTCTCAGAATTTTCCTTTTGATCATTTGGCATGCGTGGTTAAACAACACTAACTAAGACCTGCACTAATACAAATTAAAAATCAAGAGAGGGGTAGAGGGTGAATTGAAAATTCCTTCTAATTTGACTATGTAGTATTGTCAGTTGAATCACATTGAGATTAGTACATCAAATAAACAAAATTATTAATGAATGATAGGGAGCAGTTTTATTAATAAAAGATCAGTAACATAAAATTAAATGAATCACTAATTTTTATAATGGTTCAGATCACTGATATCGTACCTATTCTTGTCGCGTTATTTTAAAATGCTTTCTTTTAGTGCTTATTAGAAATGGAGTTGCAATTTTATTTCTATTTACCATATATCTGAATCTAGATTAATAATCATTTAAACTCTTGGACATAGCCTCAACTAGTGTAACTCTTTCTATCTCTTTCTTTTTCTTTTTGTTACAATTGTAAATATGAAAGTAAAATGTTTTGTAAAGTTTAATCATGTTATAAATAATTAGTTCCAATGAAATTGTGTGCTTCTTCGCATAGACTTCTCATACTGTTATAACTCGTCTCGATTGATTGCATTTTTTCTAAATGGAAAACACAAGGGAGTATATTCCAATCGAGGATTGGTATCGATTCCTTGATTGTTGATTCATATCAATATGGATTCATATCAGATATTTCCGTGAATGGGATATGATCTTCTTCCTCTATTTTTTCATTGATTGATGATTCATGCTGATACATGCCCATATCTTATATTTTTGGGTAGAGGATAAAATATTCTTCCTTTCTTGATCTTTATGGGATTCTTCCTTGTACAGAATATTGAAACATATCCTTCTGTATTATTAGAATTTTACTCTCATTAACCTTTATCAAAATGTCTACTTCTATTCTCAGGTTCCATCTATGATTGTTATATTGTTGATGTTTTTTATTTATGTGATTTGGTTTCATTCAAGTTCATCTGGCATTAAAAGTACTTTTAATTCATCAAATAAATAATTAAGGAATATGTAGAATGCTAAAAAATGGCATAAATAGGCAATATGATAATATAATGATCTCAAATTAAAAATCTCACAATAAAATATGCAAACCATATCATGCTTTACATGAATGGTTAACTATTTGGCCCAGTCTGAAGAAAGTTAAGACAAAACCTACCTCAAAAGTTGAGACACAAGCCTTGTCCAATCAATAAGGAGTTATTTCCTTTTGTGTTGTCTCAAAAGAAATGCAATCTATGAAAAACAAAATTTAAATGTCAAGAAGAGTAGAACAATTTCAATATTAGCTACTTCTATTTTGGGAAAAAAATAGTTTGAATATCGATCACAAAGGAAAATAGATAATATTGAAACCCATACTTTAAGGATTATAAATATTGAAACCCATTAAAGTAAAGTGGAAATTGAGGAAAAATCATTTTCTCTTTTGATAGGTGAAAACACAAAAATCCATGTTAGAATCAAAGTTTAGAGGTTGTCTTAGAGATAAAATCAATAAGTAATAATAACAATAAGGTTTAGCAATATGATCAAGCATGTCAAAACAAGAACCATTTTGAAATAACCCAAAATTGAGGTCTCAAGGTCTAACAATTGAGTAAATAATCAAAAGAATGTTCAAATACTATTCAGATGAGAAGTACCTTAATCACGAACACAAATGGACCCTCACATTTGTGAATACAATAAATAAATAAATGTACCTAACCTGAACCCAAATACTCTTACAAAATGTGTCCACCACGTCGCATTCACGATGATCAAAGAATTCCTTCTTCTAGAATGTGAATAGAACCCATAAACTCAAATATGTATTTTTTGCCTACATTAGATACAATAAATCATCTTGAGGAAAATGATCAAAATCCTCTGAACAACCCTCGATATTTGTTTGTGACCCCATAAATAAGCCAATAATATTACTTGGCTAAATATAAATTTTTGGAATCAATGGAACCATCATATTTATCGAAAGAAATTTTTATTTAAAGGATACTCAAAACGTTAAACACGTATAAATAAATATCAAATTCTTTGAGGAATGTACAATCTTCCCCACAACTCATATGTGATATATAGCAGCAATAAAGAAGGGAAAATGGTCAAAATAATGAAAAAGCTAAAAAGTGTACTTGTTGGTATTCAAAAACACTCGAGGAGGCTTCAATTAGGGTTTTTATTCTTTAATTTACTTTACATTTGTATTAGTACATTGATTATAACATTATGTTTCTTTGAAAGTCGAGTGGCTAAATAAACTCATCTATGTTTAAGTCCTAGAACATGAGTACTTTTTCTTGATTTACAAAGTTGGTTTATGTTCTTATTGTTGTTTATTGTTCATGTATCCTTATTTTAACTATTATACAGTTTTGCAACCCTTAAGATAAATTTGTACTTCTATCGTGAGCCCAAAATAATGAATGACAGAATAGAATATTGGTTACATGGGATGGGATCTTAATCATTGACTAAATTGTAGTTATGATTTGCGTTTAAAATAGGAATATATATATATATAATTTGACCGATTTGGTTGATGTACAGGAAGAAATACAAATGTATTTAACATAGTTCTTGCATCACCGCTTAATGATGTAGTTGTAAGGCTAAGTTATATAGTTCATTAGAGGTTTGGAACACCACGATCATGTTATAAACGCTGTGAATTAAAAACCAAGATAATAAATGAAATAAACAAGATTATATAGCTAAATAGGATTGTTCGTAGTGCCTTAACGTTGTGTTTCTTCATATAATTATCCAAGGCCTTTACATTATCGTATGATTAAGTTTACTTTTAATTGTTAACACTGAATTATTCTTGATTATTGCAGCACTTGATTTATCTTAATAAGTGAACTATAATTAGATAGTATTTTTAACATAAGTCCCTTTCAAATCGATACTTTGCTTTTAAAGGCCATTTTAATACTTGGGTGATCAAATACACTTGCGTGTGCACCAGGGAACAACATGTTTTAGCCTTTATATTTACGGACTTGAAAATAGGAAGCTATATAATAGGGTATTTAGGGCATAATATCCTGTTTAAGGCTCATCTGGGTCATGGAAAAAAAACCCTATTACCCCTAGAACATTTTTAATTTTCATCACTAAAAACATAATTTTTGGCCCTGGTACGATGCGCATCTATCATGCCAAGCCACTGGAAAAGGACAACTGGGAATGTGGCTGGTGGTGCAATGCAGTGGAATTGCGTTGCAATGCAGGATGGGACCTAGAAGTTTAGCGCGACGCAGTACAATCGCATTGGCTCACTGAAAATTGAAAAATGTGAAAATAAGCTTTGGCACAATGCGTCGGTATCGCGATACCTCACTGGAAACTGACAATTGTCATTTTGTCTTTCTCTGTAATGCATTACTAGCCTGAATCACAGTTTTAATGAATGAAACATAAAATAGCCATAAGTTCTTACCCTGTTATCAAATTTAGGCAAATTTTATATCGTTGGAAAGCCGATTAAATTTCCTACGCCATGGCAGGATCGAACTGAAAAAATAATGAGCATTTTAAAATTTTTATATTGGATAACCTATGAACTAAAAGTTAATTTAAGCTAAGGAAATACAGGGTATTATAATATCTCCCCCTTGAGAACATTGTCCTGGAATGAGACTAATTAAGCTGAGGAACACTGGTAGACTGAGTTTACACACAGAACATGCATGCTAAAATATGATTAAATAACTAAACTACTGACAAGCTTAGTTCTTATACTGGACATGCGCATTTGATGCATGGAATACATGACTGAAGAAACTAATAAGTTGAGTTTCATACTGAACATGCATATCTGATACATGAGTACATAGCTGAACTGATTCATTAATGCATGACTAAATATGCAACAGTAAGGGATACTAAATTTATAACTGTAACTGGATCATAGAACTGAGTAAATCAAACAAAGACTGTTACCTTGAGCTAAAAGTACTAATGCATTTGAGATCACTTACTAAACATGTATGAACGGGAACATGAGATCAAGACTAAGTCCGAAACATGATATATCAACTTAATATCATAAAATAAACTAATTTATTGAATACATGTCATATGGATGATATTTGGAATAAGAGGATCAACTTATGAGTACCCATTACTCCAAACAAGATTTGTTACATTAAGAGAAACTGAAAGGTTTAGCATATGAAAGCCCGGGGGTTATAGTACATCTTCCCCTTGGGATATTATGTCCCTTAAAAAATACTGATTTGGTTGGGATTCTGGGGAATAACTTGGACGATGCATAGGGCACCTGCAGACTGAATCATGATTGAATATATGGAATTTGAAATTAAGGCATGATACATGAACTGGGTGGAAAGATGAGGAATCATAGAAACTTGTTTACCTGACTGCTAAACTGAATTACTGGCTTAATAAACTAACTCCTACTGAGAACTTATACTCAACTATTCTCTCAACTTTAATTTCTACTTCAACACCATATTTCACTTGAGGATAGTGAAAATATTCACATAGTCACTGGGCACGAATGCATAAATATAATACTTATTTGATTAACTGGATGACTTATGGCTGAATACTGGTCATGTAAGATTAAACTGTACTTAATCTGAATAAGTGGACTTAAACTATAGGGAACTATAGTTATGAGGTAAGGGCCGACTGAGGAACAAGACTAAGCACATAATTTGATTCTGATATTCTGAGATACTGATAATTGAATTACTGATAATTGTATGCATTTGTCAAGGAAACAAAAAACTAGACTGAGTTTGAAGCTGAATGCTGAACTGAGTACACTGTAAATCATGAGTACATAAGTAATGAGCTGTATGACCTAAGTTTGGAGTTTTTGTATTCATGGAAAATTATTTGTATCACTGAGGAAACTGGAACTCCTTATACTAAAAACTGTGAGCATACATAATTTTCATAATGTCCACAAATAGGAGCTATGATCATAGAGTTCACATGTAAGGCATGAATAAATATTGTAATAGATGAAGTGCAATACTTTGCACTGAGGTAAGGATGGGTTGTCCATTAACCTCTCCCACAAAATTTATACATATACTAATATTACTACTATAATCTGAAGGCCGAACTTTCTGAGATATCATAATCAAAAAGTTCCTATATACCTGTCGGGCTACGATAGACTGACCTACTGGGGTGGAGAATAAGAAAGATTCTATTAAGGTTTCTGGTTTGACTTTAACATCAACTGCTATGTAAGAAATTACAAATAATAGAGAAGCTCCTGGATCTAATACGACAAAATATGTAAATGTAAGATCTGTAACATACTAGTAACCATGTCAGGAGAACTTTCCTGATCTTTTCTATACTATAATATATAAAGCCTGCATGAGCGTTGCCTACTGGCGGCACTGGAAGTAGCACGCAGCTGATTTAGTTGATCAAACTGAGTTGAAGAACGATTGTACTAAACCTATTGGCATAAATATTTTAATCTCTGAGCTATAACTCTTCACTCCCGCATACTATGTCCTGTCTTAGCACATCCAAAACATACATAACAACCAGCTCTACATGCATCTAGGTGATATCTACCATATTCTTCGCAAAGTGGATGGGTACGACCACCGCTTGTACTACCAAGGATTTTAGAGCT
Organism: Capsicum chinense; assembly: GCA_026120095.1. Taxonomy (NCBI): domain Eukaryota; kingdom Viridiplantae; phylum Streptophyta; class Magnoliopsida; order Solanales; family Solanaceae; genus Capsicum; species Capsicum chinense. The sequence continues at coordinate 182,208,880 of JAPEIP010000004.1, read as the reverse complement.
TAGTGCCCCATTATGACTATCATTCCTTAACTTTGGTACTGACACACTAGCTGAGGAAGTAGCTAGAACTGAAGATTTTATATGAAATTGGGAACGATTATCGCTCTCTAACTTATGCTGATTGAAATTGAAACTACCTGTTCTGGCTCTTTTGTTCTCTATTTCAATATTCTTAAGCTTCTGCTCCTAAATCTATTGAGCATAGACCATATACCTAGAGATGTGAATCTCCTTAATCAACATCGCAGTTTTGCACACCTTAAACATACTATCTAACACCCCAAACCCAAACTTACTCATTCATGACTTATATTTTGGTAATACATGGGGAGCATACCTGGATGACTGAGTAAAGTTAAGGCAATATTCTTTCATACTCATACCGCCTTTCCTGAGATTGATAAACACTAACATCTTTGCTTTTCTCAACTCTAAGTGAAAAAATCTATCTAGAAAAGCAGTAACAAACTTTTCCCATTCTATTGGCTCTGTATTTGTGCCCTTGTCTACCTTCCTTAGCTTAAACAACATATGGGATATATCTTGTAGCTGATAGGAAGTTAACTTTGTACTATCACTGGAAGTCACTCTTATAATATCCCTCACTTTGTAAAACCAGATTGAAGAATTTATGTGGATTCTCTTAAGACTTAGATCCTGAGAATAGGGGAGGATTCATTCGGGTGAAGTACCAAATCCTGGCGATAGCATTATTGGCCAATGGGTTAGCATGAACAGTAGTTAGCCATTCATTCTGAGCTATTACGAAATTGGATAGAGTAGTGAATGCAACTGTGAATTATACATGGGAGACATGCTCGTCCAGGGGATCTTCCTGATTAGGCTGAGGTTCTGACTGATTTCTAGTTCTCCTTTTGGGAGGCATGTTCTATAACCAGAATAAGAAAAGGATTAGACTGAAAATTTATCTTGAGCTCAAGCTCACTCGGATGACATAAATACTAACACTAGGGAAACTTTTCATAAAACATCTCATAGCCTCCTGTCCATATGTGTGGTGCGCTATACACCCATGGACAAGACACTACTTTATGTGGCTTTCAGAATCCTGAGGACTTTGTTGAATATTTGGCTCAGATACAAAGTTTGTAATGCTCCAAGGGTACACCCTGTATGCCACACGGTGCTTACGACCCCGAAGGACCATAAGTTAACCCATGACTGATATCTACTATGAGCACTGAATAGTAATACTTAAATAAATATAGAATCAGGATGAATTTCCATAAGGTTCAAAATCAAAATACTAATAAATAATACTATCTGGTAAAAACATATTAAAACTAAACACTGTCTAAACTGATCTAGTCTCAAAGCCTATCATTGAACTATCTGAATCTGGATTTGATGGGACAAGCCCCTAACTACCTCCCACTACTGAAAAACTAAAATAAATCATATCCCTAATAGATGAGGACTCATAACAAAATCTGCAACTACCTACCAGATCTGTCCAAATATGGTCGGTATCTTGAGCATCCAAACCTATGATATAGGACATCATAGGATACATAAAGAGTATGCAGTCAGTATGTGGAATCTACTGGTATTCTAGATTAGGGAAGGTTGAATTCAAGGGTTTATATGCATGAATAGTAACTGACTGAATGATATAGTGTAACTAAATATAGGAGTACGTGAGTAACTAATACTACTGAAATAAATGAGTATGCAATCCTGTGGATAGACATAAATATATACTATATCTGATCTTTTTTTATGTCAAGTGCTAAGTTTTGATAACTGAGTAAATGATATCCGAAGTTACTGATAACTGATTTATTGATACTGATTGACTGTGTCTGATAGTCTTGATTCTGTAAACTGAATTGAGTTCTAAATGAAGATAAAAACTAAAATTGTGGGAGGTAATCATCTAACCTACATAACCTAAATAAGATAAGATAATTTAGTTGGGGTCCAATCTATAACCCCAATTATAAAGGTTCTAATACCGTTACACAAGTACTAACATCTGCGGTGGAGTAAGTCTTATCTAACAGGTGACCCCTGAGATTAGTCCTAAACTAGCAAGTGATCCCTTAGTATGTTAGTCCTTTCTAACAGGTGACATATCATAGCCTATGCTGGCTACATAGTTTTAGAACTTTAGGATTTATTTTAGGGACCCAATCTTAACTAACTTGTAAGCCCCCATCCCTAGGCTCGCTCGATGCTGAATTCTACTCCCAACTGAAAGACATTGAACTTATTATAGAGAAAGGGAATGGAATGATACCATGTTTACTGAGGTTTCCTGAGTTCTGAACTGACTGAGTCATACTGATGATGACATAACTTATACTATTCTATAACTGACACTGGCTCTAGGTAAATAGCTAAATTTTCCGGTATTAAATACCCCCAGAATTCGATAGAATGAAAAGTAATGCATCACATGATTTTGCGAAGCATAACAATGTACACTTGTTCATAATTCATCTATAGAGACATTTTATCAAACACTTATAGGGCATAAGCTTGTACATATAATAACATCTCATGATTTCATCACTTTATTCACATGGACATTTTGTCAACCACCTGGGGAGCAGAACTTCTTGCACATAATCATGGATAACATATAAACATGGCAACTACAATGCCCAAACATACAATTTCATGGGTTTAGCATGTAATTAATATAGTTCCCCATAAAATACTAATCTAATTTTATGAATTTTATAATAATCATGGATTAAACCTAGTTAACATTACAGACACATTAATAACTTTGTAAATTCAAGGGTTTATCAAGATAATCACATATTAAACATACATGATATTCAATTTCATGAAGGCTTGTAATTTAATTGTGGATTAAGACACCACAATAACATGAACATGAATTCAATTCAATTCAAATATGGATATTCATAATCTAACAATCTTGTAATATAAAAACAGATTCATGCATGCTATGTTTCAAAGGAACCCATAGATGAGCACCTAACATACCTTAGAACATTCTTTCTTTAAGGTTCTTGGAGAATTTACTGAGGATTGACCATGATTTCTTGAACTAGTGTTCTTTCCTCTTTGAGAGAAAATATTATAAATCTTTAGAAAAGTGAGTAAACAATGAGATAATAAGGTATTTAGGGCATAATTTCTTGTTTAAGGATGATCTAGGTCATAGAAAAAGACCCAATTACCCCTAGAATGTTTTAATTTTTGTCACTAAAAACCCAATTTTAGGCCCTGATGCAACGTGTTGCTATCGTGCCAAGCCACTGGAAAATAACAACGAGGAATATGGCTGTTGGCGCGATGCTGTGGAATCGCGTAGCAATACAGGATGGGACCTGGAAGCTCGGCGCGATGCAGTACAATTTTGTTGGCTCACGGGAAATTGACAAATATGAAAATGAGCTTAGGCGCAAGCACCGATGTCGCGGTACCTCACTGGAAACTGACAATTTCTATTTTGGCTTACTCCACGATGTGCTACTGGCCTAAATTATGGTGTTTAATGACTGAAAGTTAAAAGATCCATAACTTCTTACCCGATTATCAAATTTAGGGAAATTTTATATCGTTCGATGATTCAATTTGGTATGCTATGGTAGGCTATAAACTAAAAAATAAAGATCTTTTGAAAATTTTTATGTTAGCTAACTCATGAATAGAGAGTTAATTTAAGCTATTGAAATATGGGGTATTACAAAACCTATGAATTTACTATTTATACTACTGATATTTAGATTTTGAATTTCAAATTAAAGATTGTTCACACTATAGTTGACGACCAACTCTGACGGCTTATCAGACAGCTGACGACTTTTCAGACCAAGTCATTAACAACTCTTACAAATATTTGTTTGCTGCCTATAACTGATTACATTAGGTGATAACTTATATGCTTTACACTTCATACAAGTGACAACTTCTTTTGATGACCATTAACAAGTTGACGACATATCAGACACATCATCAACTTTACTTTTTTAGCAACTACTTACTGTCTATAGCTGATGGCTTCCCTTGATAACTTATTAGTTGGTTGATAATGTATCAGATAAGTTGTCAACTAAAATCTTGAAAATCTTAATTCCTCATCCACTTTACCAAAAAAGTCATCCTTATTGACGTAGTTATCAAAGGTTTTCATGTATCTCGACTTCCTTGCAAATATCACATTAAACATAAACTATTCCTACAAGGTCATGGGATAGTTTTCTATGTTATGGTTATTATTTATACTATTTTTATTCCCTTACTTAATTTTAATTATATTATTTATTTTGCCCTTTTATGGTATTTTCATCATATAAAGCCATTACATCTAGCTCTGGATTATGATTTGTTTTACCTACTAGCAAGATAAATTAGGTTCCATCATGCCTCATAAATTGCTTCATGAAAAATTGGTATTAGAGACTAGGTTCCACCGATATTATTAGTACAAGAACAAATATGTAATTGAGTCCTTCAGATCGGAATAATGATGACTATTTCTTATCTCAGGAGGATATAGGACTTCTTAGGAGTTCTGCACTTCTTTTACTCATTTTATTCTAAGTGTCTGAGTTGGTTGCTACCGCTACACAAGATAAGGGTTCGAAGACCAAACCTAGGGATCTTATCCCTATTTGTAGATGTCTTAGAGGTCATGGACAACCTCAAGATTTAGCAGTAGCTTAGGGCCAGGATTGGGGGCCTTCGATAGACCCTATTCCTGTTACTGACCTAGAGGTTCTTCCACCCCAGCCAGCAACGGTCCAAGAACCATCCCATGCTTCTTTGATGTTTATTTCTTTTTCAATGATCATGAATATCTTGGTTCATCTTTTAGGTTTGTTTAGAAGTGGATCAGCTGATGGTGCACAATCTATAAATTAGAGTGGTACTGAGGTGAGGCTGCAACCATTATCAGTGGCTCCATGAGTTAAGGTCTGTACTATATTGGTAATTGGTCAGCTAATAGTTTTTTAGCCAGTGGTTTCCCAACCTACTATGTCTATTGAGGACCAAAAGATATTTGATAAATTCTTAAGATTGGCTCGGCCTAGGTTTAACAGTGTACAGGATAAGGATACATATGACTTTTTAATTTTTTATTAGGATAAGATTCATAATTTATGCCTCATTGAGACTCATGGTGTGGGCTGAACTACTTCTTATTTAGACTTGGCATTTTGATTGTTGAGAAGTCATTTTAATTCAGACCAATAGGATATTCTTCATTTATTTAAGCTCTATTTTTTAAGATATTCTTTGTGAAGTACATGCCTCGCATCCTTAGGGAATGTTTACAGGATCAGTTCTTTATGTTATAGCAAATCTACAGGATGATTTTGGATTATGAGGATTATTTTAATGAGTTTACTAGGGATGGGACTTCTATTTTATCTACTGAGTATGAAAGAGTTCATTGCTTTGTTCGGGGATTGAGACTTCATCTTTATATTTCTGCTAAAATTTTGGTTGTTGCAGGTAGGTCTTTTTCTGAGGTTTTTGATTATGCGTAGGTGATAGAGGATATGCATCACGAGGCCGAAGGAGGAAGAAGTAAGAGTTCTCAATATCATGGTAGTTTTTAGTAGAATTTGTAGTAGCTTCTAGTTCAGAGGTATTGTTTTACTGGATAAGTATCCCCCACGTTAGTCATATCAATTGTAGAGTTATCTTAGTAAACCCATTCAGTCAGCGCTCTAGATTACTAATGGAGCACAATCTTGTATTAGTGATCGCCTTAGTTAGGGTGGTTGTTATTTCATGATGGATTCATCATCTAGTTTCACTCATGTGATATGCTTTAGTTGGTAAGCTTTTTGTGATTGTTTGTGTGATTGCATGTGTCATGGGGTGATTTTTAACATAGCTTAGAGTGTCCCTCTATAAATTAGGTTATCCCTCTACTAGAGGTGGTATGTATGGTCATAGTGGTAGTCCCTCTGGTGCTCAAGGTAGTATTCATGCTTGTAGGATAGGAGATCGATTAAGAGCTAAGACAATGGTGGTAGTGGTAAGTTATATACAGTACCTGATAGGCCCGAGGTCGAGTCTTTAAATGTTGTTGTCATAGGTATGATTTTTGTGTGTCATTAGTTGGACCTTGCTTTATTTGATTTGGGATCCACTTATTCTTATGTGTCTACTTTTTATTCTCCATGGTTAGATTTGTCTTTGGATATATTATCTTTTTCCTTACTTGTATCTACTCCTATGGGTAATTTTTAGTAGTGTATCATTTATTCAAATCCTATGTTATGACTATTGGAGATGTTGATACTCTTGATGATCTCATTATACTGGGTATGGTGGATTTTGATGTGATTTTTGGTGTGGACTAGTGATCCTACTATCAGGTTGTCATGGATTATTTTTCCATGACCATTACCTTAGCCATGCTCGTAATACGACCAGTCCTGTGGCATGTAGTAGTTGGTTACAAGCTGATGGGAAGTTTTTGTTATTTTTGTGCTAGGAGGTTTATTTTTAGAGGTTGTAAGTCAAATCTGGCTTATATGCATGATGTTAGTAGGGGAGTCCATCGCTTCCTATAGTTCATAGTTTTCTAATATTTTCCCAAGCTACTTTGTATACATCCTACCATACGATTAAGTTTGTTATTTAATTTGAGCATGAAATCGAGACATTTCTATGGCACCTTAATGTATGTCTCTTGACGAGTTTATGGAGCTAAATTCTTGACTTCAGGAATTTCTTACTAAGGGTTTAATTAGACCGAGTGTATCACCATAGGGAGCTCGTGTATTATTTTTGAATAAGAAAGATGGCTCCAAGCACATGTGTATAGATTAAAGTAGATTAATAAGGTGAAGTTTACTAACCATTATCCAATCCCCTTCACTGATGATTTGTTTCACTGGCTTTAGGGTGCAGCAATGTTTTCTAAGCTTGATTTGATGTTTTCTTACCATCAGTTGAGAATTTGAGCTAAGTATATCCAAAAGATAACCTTTAGGACCCGTTATGGTCAATATGAGTTCTAGTGATGTCTTTCGGGCTGACTAATTCCCAGCCGTGTTCATTGATTTGGTTAACCGAGTGATCAGTACTTATTTAATTTCCTTTGGAAATACATTCATCGATGACATCTTTTATTATTTGAGGTGTTGAGAGGAGAATGTACAACATTTGAGGAGTGTGTTCTATCCTTTCAGAGATTTTGTGTTTTTTGTGAAATTTTCTAAGTGAGAGTATTTTCTTGAGTATGTGACATTTCTTTGACATGTAGTGTCTAAGTGTGGGATACTGTTAGACCAAGAGAATATTAAGGAAATTTCTGATTGTGCTAGGCATACATCCTAGACTTACTTTGGTAGCCTTATTTGCTTGACTAATACAAGATGATAGATGCACTCTTTGGAAATAATTTTCCTTACCTTAAGGATAGAGACAAACCGACATATTGGTATTGATGTAATTTCTTTCTACTTTAAGATTGGTTTATTTGGAAATTGAAATGAGAAAACTTTATTTCTATAGTAATCTAAGGCATAGAACGAGTAGAGCCAATCCATTCTATGAAAAATATCAATATCGGTCATGTTTAACACTACAATATCGACTGATATGACATTCTTGGAGACGGGTCTGGATAATTTCTGTATACCCATTTGGCTATGATTGTACTACTGACTGGAGTAGAAACTAAGAAGAGCTCTACAAGGATTTTTTAACTGACACAAAAATCTATCAATATATAAGGTGTTACAAAGGAGAGTGTAGACATATGATCTAACAATGTATATACATGAATAAGAAAAACTTTCAATGTACCAGTGACCTTATTAAAAGAACCCTACTAATCTTGTTGAGCCTAAAATGCATAGAACCTACCCTGACAATGTCCACCAGTTTCACTAGAAGTGAAACCCTGCTGAGTTAGGTGACCTGCTTGAATTATTGAAGAGTTAGTATGACTTTGCTGACAATCATTACTACCTATATATGCATGTTCTGAGCAATCCTTTATTCTGTTTCTTGAATTTCCACACAAAAAATAAGAATCACGACTGGCCATGTACTCACCCTTGCAGTTCTTACTGCATCTCATACAAACTAGGTTAGTCCGACCGCTATTCACAACATATTTGGACTAAGTGCCTGTCGCTCTATCATGTATAGTAAGGGATCTATAAAAGATATCCTACCCATACATGGGTAATGAGGAACTAGTATAATATAGGGTTGGAGCTAAAGATTTTTGTTTAAACTAAGAACGATTTAAACCATATGTCCTTTGTAGAGTGAAATTGAAACTACCATTTTTGACCCTTTCTTCTCCCTTTCCTTCCCCTTGAACTTCTCCTTCTCAATCTGTTGTGCATGGACCACCAGTCTAGAGATGTCCATTTCCTTAATCAACATAGTCATTTTAAAGTCCTTGACCACATCATCAGAAACACCTGACATAAATTTGCTCATTCAGGCCCTAGCGTCAGCAAACATGGGAGGAGCATACCTTGCAAGCTATGTAAACTTTAGGCGAATACTCCTTCAAATTCTTGTTGATTTGTTTTGTGTTTATGAACTCCTTTAACCTATCCTCTCTTAATTCAAATGGGAAGAACCTGTCAAGAAATGCAATAACAAACTCATCCCACTATACTTGTCCTATATCTATACCTTTAAATTCCTTCCACTTCTTAAACTAAGTGTGAGCCACTACTTCCAATCGACAGACATCAGAATAAAAATTTTCACTCAAAGTAACACCCATTATCTCAGTTACTTTCTTAACACTACTTAAGAATTCCTATGGATCGTCTTTGGATGTGGACCCCAAAGAATATCAGAGGATTCATCTGAGTTAAGTCCAATATTGTAGTTGCTATCATATTTTATACTGTGCTTGGTAGGGAAAAATCTTTTTGTTAATTTGCGCAATCATAATTGGGCTAATTTCATGAAAGAAGCCATCAAATCTGCATGAGAGACCTACGTATTCAGAGGGTTTTTGAGAATTAGCAATAACTTCTACTGATTTCCATTTCTCGTTTCTTTAATTCCCAAAAGAGGAATTTTTCTAAATGGGTAAAGGATGATTTAGAAGAGGAAATTTAATAGATTTCACACTCCATTGCACAACATGAATCATTAAAGAAGTGATACTTTTCTAAAATGTTTTTTATCCTCTCACACATATGTGTGGAGCTCTATAGACCCATGAACAAGAATCTAATTAATGTGGCTTTTTGAAAACCTAGAACACTTTAAACCTGCTTCCCACATACCATGTTTTTCACAATCCGAGACTACCCCTAATCGTATCTTAATTCTTAGAGCCACAAATTACCTAAATCTAACCAATGGCATGGCATGCACTAGGATATTAATGAAATAAGAAAAAATATTAGTAAAAGCTAAAATGAAAATAAACTATTAATAAATGGTAATAAAATTAATAATAACACTATCTTATATACTCAAAAAGCTGAAATTCTAAACATCTACATGTCTGTATAAAAGCCTTTAATCCTTATGAGTTGTTGGGATATTCCGTAAACTGACTCTAACTGACTGAAATAAAAGAAAATAAAAGATGCTAAAATAAATAATTGATAACTACTCTTCGAATGATGAGGATTCAATAATACTGTAGTGGATGGTACAGAAACGTACAAAGTGTGATCTTGGTACTAAGCGTTTGAACATAAAATATAATATAATATTACTAAGAAAAGTGTGTGATTAGTATTTTGAAGATACTAAGTATGCAAAGGGGAAAACTAACTAATATAAGTTGATTATGAATTCATAGGACATGGTAAATTGTAAGCAAGACAAAGTATAAACATGTACAAAATATTTAAATAATTAATTGCAAGGTCATGCAAAATTTAAATTGAAACATACACTAAAACAAGAACTAAAGACTATGGGAGAAAACAATAACCGACATACCCTAATATAAATACATAAAAGGTCAAACCTATAACTCAATTTAAATAGTTCTAATACGTTGCCAAGGGCACCCGCATTAGTTGGCCTGGATCCACAAAACTGAGGTCCCCAAGGACTAGTGTCTCATGCCTTACCTGACGGGTAACCCATAATAACATTTGGTAAAACAATACTTTTAGAGGTTAGGGACTTCTATTAATGGTCTCAAGCATAAATAACAAGTGAGTCGTCATCTTTGTTTTTACTCGGTGCCAAGTACTACTCCAAAATTAAATGACACTAAAACATAAACTAAATTGTTTAACATGATCTCATTTTGAAAGTATCAACAAGAGATAAACTAAAATGCTCAAATACATGTAACTAATATATGCATGAATCCCTAGGTTTTAAGTATTCATAACCAACTAGCTCAAACCAATGCAACTAAATATGATAATATTGAAAGTTAATCATTATATGGTACTACATAATTTTAACCAAACTCAATGATTTATCAAATAAAAGATAAATTTTGCAATTTGAGTATGAGAGGATGCTACTCTTATGGTAAAACATGTATTCATGGTTTAAATACAATAATAAACTAGCAGAATGAAGTAAAATCATATTTTACTTTGAACTCAAAACTTAGGGGAAAATTAAACTTGAGGATTGAAAAGTTATTAGGACTCAATGGATTCAAGGAACCCATTGATGAAATCCCACATACCTAGAGATGAAATCCTTGGAATTTTTTTTGAAATCTATTCTTTAAGTTAAGGAACCCTAGTATCCTATTTAGAAGTATTGGGGATATAAAGGAGAATCAACCCTTAAGGTGAAATAATCGTCATGCCTTTAAGGCCTTATTATTCTAGGTTATGAGCATGTTAGACATAGTTGCCAATAATCCATTAGTTTAAGGTTTATTACTTGACTTAGTGGATTAGCATAGTTTCACAGATTATGGTATTGTGTTATGTTCTGTATATATTATTGGGCCAAGGTCGTGATGAAAATATTAGTTGAATTCTTAGATAGCATTTTTGTAATGTCCCTCCAGTTCATCTGCATAATTTCCATCCATTTCTTGCCTCTTGAGCCTTCCCACAACTGTGATGTGCTATAGAAATATAACAATTTTGACGCTTAAAATTATAAAACTATGAAATTTTCTTAGACTGTTTTTTTAGATATGTTGTCTTTTGTGTATGTTTTGTAGGAAACTAGGTTTGAGATGTTATGTTCAAAAAAAGATGAAAAATGGTGTTTTTGGCTATTTACTTGAGCCATTTTTGGGAATTTCAGAATTTTACCAATTGTGTGCGACCAAAGCATGTACCATAAGTTTAAGACAAAAATCTTGGTTGAAAGAATTTGAAGACCTGGCACTTACCTATGTCAATATGTGGACCGCATATAACACTTGTGGTCCGTATGTGACTAAGTTAAGTACTAGAACTGAAGATCTAGAGAGTGCAAGTGTTTGAATAAATATTTTGGCACTTACCCATGTCTACATGTGGACCACATGCAGTACTTATGGAGCACATATAGGTAAGGTAAGTACTAGAAGTCAAAAAGCCAGAGATCAAATAGTGCAGAAAAATTTTCTGGCAATTCCCTAGGTTTACATTCCGACAGCATATGGTACTTGCGTACCGTATGTTACCGAAGAAAGTGGCCACCGACCTTTTTAGTCCATTTTTTCTTAGGTTTGATTTTTACGATTTTCAAATGTACTATAAATACCCTTTAAGTGTTTTTAGTAGAGGTTGCACTATATTTATACTCAGAAACATATATTTTATTCTGAGATCCATCTTTGGTCTTAGAATTATTCCTTATTGATTTTGTTTGTTAATTAAGATAATGTTTTGGGTTATTCAGTTGTTGTGTGATTGTTGAATGTCTTTAAATATGAATTATTTTAATCATTACACAAGCATGATTAGCTAATCTCCCTTAGCTTGAGTTGCAGAACCCTGGCTATATAACAAAGTAGAGGAAGTGTTCCATCCCTCTAGAGTTTGTTGCTGCATGTATTGGGGTCTCCTTTATTTTAATGGATTTCTTAACAGGTTCATATGTTAGGATCCATCATGTATTGACTACATACCTAAGAGGGAGATAGAGATTTGGAATATAAAATCAAAAAGGTGATTAGGGGTTAATTGTTGAAATAAGCTTACTTGTACTATCTTCTTAAGCCAATTAACACCCATCTAATGAACATGAAATAGAGAGGAGATAGTTGTAACTGGGGTCCAAGGTAAAGGTTAGTAATGCGATACTCTGATACTGAGAGGAGATAACTGAAATTCACAAAATAATGGCGAGAGGCAGTTGGTGATACCTATCTTACCATACTCTACATGTGCAGCAGTTGTATAGTTGGATTGAGCATGGGAAGAGTACTAAGTTAGAAAACAGGAGGAACTAAAATGACCCAACCTGGGGCCTTATCGAAATAGGCATCCCAATTTTGATAGGGACCAGAGACCACCTCCATTATCCAACCCAACCTCCAACCGCTGGACCTGAATTGGATGAATTTCGAACGTATAACAATATAGTAAAACTATAAAGATTACACACTCTTGATTAAAATGTTGAGCTTCCAAAATAATTAATGCATATAAAAGTATAATTAAAAACATAGGAAAACCATAACCAAGAATTCATAACCAAAACCCAAATTTTAATTGAAAACCCAATATCATTTAACATTCAAATCATGAAGACATTGTAAAAAACAATGCCTTTAGTTGGATATAAGAATGAGGGAAGATAACATGCTTTAAACAAAGATGATACTGGAGAAAAATCACCACCATAAGCCACAATTTACACTTTAAGATAAAACCCTAACTTCCTCTTCTCAAGAACTTTAGAGACGATTTAAGTGTGTTTTCCAAGTAGTTAAGAATAGAATAATAGGGAAAATAACCTTCCAAGTGCAGTATAAGTCACAGGACCTTATTAGGTTAAGTGGGGAAAAGACCAGATTGCCTTCACTTAAATATCATCAAATTCATGTCATATGGTACGATTGACCCTTACGAGTCATGCCCATCCTTTACGAGTGGTACCCACCTCTTGTACCTAAGGATTTTTACTCTTGGACCCAACAATATAAAAAGTGAGACACACCTGAACCTAAGTCATATTCAAGTGTACGAGTAGTACCCATAAAATGTACACCTGGCAAAATAAAATCAAGGAGGTTTGAACATTGACCATCATACTAGTCCTAAGTACAACTTATACCCTGGCCTATGTCGAATCGTGAGCCACTCGTACTCAGATCCACCTTAAGTTACCAAGTCTAAACATAGTGTGATTCATCTACCTCGGCAAAGAGTGTTTGTCACAACCTATTCACATAAAGAATGCATAACCTCCCCTGGTACCATAAAGTACCATCTATTGATCTCAAACAACATTACCTTTAGCCTAAAAACTTTACTCTTGATTGTCATCAAGATAAGATCTAGAACTTTCTTCTCTTTAAGATCTGCACCAATAAATGAACGAACCACTTCCTGTACCATCATACCACCATCCTCAGAATCCAAAAGACAAACTCCAACATTAGTCAATAGGTGAATATCTTGAACTAATTTGCATTTTCCTTTCTCTACAAGAGATAAACTCCTCTTGGATAACTTTCTAAGAGTATCAGTAACTATGTTAGCCATACCTGGGTATTACTGAAGACTCATGTCTTTGTCCTTCAGAAGCTCTAACCATCTCCTTTTTTTGAGATTTAGCTACTTCTGAGTGAACACATACTATAGACTCTTGTGCTCAGAAAAGATGTCTACGTGCACTAGATACAGATGATGTTGTTGGATTTTTAATAAAAAAATCACCGGTAATAACTCCAAATCATGAGTAGGATAATTCCTCTCATATACCTTTAATTACCTAGAAGCATAGGCAATTACATTCTCATAATGTATCAAAACACTATAAAAGTGCCACCGTAGATACATTACAATAAACCACAATCCCATCATTACCCTCAGGCAATGGCAATACCTGAACCAAAGTTTGCTTATCTTTCAACTTCATGAAATTACCCACATTATCATCCGACGAAGAAAACTTTACCTTTTTCAGAGTCAACTTAGTCAAAGAAGTAGCTATCATCGAACAATTGTCAACAAATCGCAAATAATACCCACAAAACCCATGAAACTCCGACTGTCGTTTAGAGTAATCTGTCTAGGAAACCTTTTAAAAATAACAACCTTTTGCGAATCCATCATGGTCCTCTTGCTAGAATTAATATAACCAAAAAGAGTCATAATGTTGAACAAAAAATCACACTTTGAGAACTTGGCATACAAAAGTTTTTCCTTCAAGGTCTGTAATACCACACAGAGGTGATTAGCGTGATCCACCTTATTTTTGGAATAAACCAGAATGTCAACATTAAACATAATGATTAAGAGTTCTAAGAACTACCTGAAAACCATATTCTTCAAGTACATAAATATCGCTGGGGCATTAGTCGAACCAAATGAAATCTCTAAGAGTTAAAAGTGCCCATATCGAGTATGAAAACATATCTTAGTTATATCCTCCTCCCTAATCTTACGCTGATGATACCCTAATTGAAGCTCTATTATAGAAAAGAACTTGACACCTTGCAACTAATCAAACAATTCATCTATCCTTTGAAGAGGATACTTGTTCTTGATTGTTACCGTACTCAACTGTCAATAGTCCATGTACATCCGAAGGTAACCATCCTTCTTACGCATAAACAACGTCAGTGCACCCTACAGGGATACACTAAGATGAATAATGCCCTTATCCAAAATATCCTTAACTAGCTCTTTGAGTTCCCTCAACTCATCTGGAGCCATTCTATAATGAGGAATAGATATTGGACGAGTGGCTGGTACAAAATCATTACAAAACTCTATTTCCCAATTCGTAGGAACACCATAAAGATCATCCTGAAAAACCTTATGAAAGACATTTTCCATAAAAACTAACTTTAACGTAGAAATTTTCAAGTTAGAATCTTTAACCCATACATAGTGATAAAGAAAACCCTTATACATTAACCTTTGAGATCTATGATAAGACAAAAACCTCCCCCTAGGAGATTGGGAACCACCCTCTCACTCTATAATTGGTTCACCAAGAAGCCTAAAGAAAAACCTACGAGTCCGACAATCTAAGGACGCATAACTAGAGTGTAACCAATCCATCCCCAGATTAACATCAAAATCCACCATATAAAGTTCAAACAAATCAACAAAAGTGTACCTCCTATAGATACAACACCCTCCTATAGACTCTCATAGTAATTACCAAGTCACTTATCAGGGTAAAAACAAAAAAAAAGATACAAAACAACCTCAGGAAAAAAACTAATACATAAAACCATTTATGGGCTCACATAGAAAAGATTGCATCTTGGATCGAGCAGAAAATACACATCACGAGAAAAGAGTAATAAAGAACCAGTAATTACATTAGGCGATGGCTTAGATTCCATTCAAGATACAAGAGAATACAACCTATTATGGCATGTGCCAGTACCAGAAGTAGGAGCAGACACTGAATCTGCACCACTAGGAACATGAGTAAAAGATAAAGCAATCGATGCTTTGACTGCTCTCAAAGATCCATTAACAACTGGATAATTCTTGAGCATATGACTTGGTTGGCCACATATAAAGCACTTGTTTCTTCCTTCATCATAATAACCCGGATGAAGACAACCACAGAACTGACAAGAAGGTAATAAAAAGCAAACTGATCCCCACTTTCCTAAAATTTGGCATCGTATGCCTGAAAATTATCACCACCTTACTGTTGCCTATCACACGACTGCCTCGGGTAAGGAGCGCTAGTAGTAGGGATAGAACCAGAACTCCCCTAATTTTTTTTTCAATTGCCTCTATCACGAATACCTTGCAATAGAGCACATAACAGATCTAAAACCTTCTCCTCTTACCCTGCCTATATCTGAACTCCTCTTGTTTCCTCTTCTCATCCTCCACCTACTGTATGTTGATTACTAACCTTAAAATATCCATATCCTTCATAAGAAAAGTAGTCTTTCTTTCAAAGACCAAATACTGAGATAGACCAAAAGTAAAAATTCTCTTGCTCACTCTTATATAAGCCACCAAATCAGGATAATTCGTTAAAATCTTATGAAATTTCAATGCATATTCCTTGAAAACACATTCTATCTTAATTATGATGCACAAACTCCTCCATTTTCTCTTCCCTTAGCTCTTAAAGAACGAACCAATCCTAAAAATTACCAAAAAAGGCATCCTATAAGGAAAACTCCTACACATTACCTCTATCCCTATCCCACTCTTCTTACCATTGGTATGCAATATCCTTGATCTAATAAGCTATAAAGTGTACAACTTCCATATTTTTGGCCTACATCACCCTTAATATCTTCTCTATTTCAACATAAAAACCCTAAGGATCTTCCTTTACCTTCACACCCGTAAAAGTAAGAGAATTCAGTTTAATAAATTTTCTAAACCCTATGGCTTCTGCAGCCAACCCACTAGGCATATCTCGCTGAACCTGAGTAGCAACCAACTAAGAAATAGCATGAATAGACTTGTGAAATTCCATATTAGTCATCTCACCCCAAGGAGGACTAGCAGTAACCAGAGGAACTCTTGGATAATCAATGATAGGGCCTTGAGATCAAAAACAAACTTCAGATGTTCATACCCCATAAACATTGTCCGCAGATGTGACTAAAGTGTTTTCCTATGTTGCAGATCACCGAGGAATGATCTAAAAAATAAACAACCATGAATTAAAGAAGAATTTTAGGACTTAGACTCCAATCTTGTAAATAGAATACCAATAAAATAAAATATTTTTAAATTCCTTATAGCCTCTCTCTTATGAGTATGGTGTACCAAATACCCTAAAAAGAGACTTTATTTGACATGTCATTGTGGACTCCCAATTGACCATCAACCTAAATCCCAGATACCAACTTGACACGACTCAACTAGGGGCCTTGATTTATTGGGTATCCCATGTCTGACCCGGACTTGAGACCACCCTCGTTACCCAACCCAACCTCCAGCTGCCTACCCTAAGTTGGCTAAATTTTAAATATATAACAAAATAGCATAACTATCCAGATTATGGACTCTGGGATAGGTCTATTATTGAGACAAACCTAACTACTACCTATAGATCCCTACAAACTGAACAACCATACCAAGCCAAAAAAATGATATATCCCCCCATAACCAAAAAAGTTCTATTTATAATAAAGTATATAATACAAAAATAAAAAGGAATGAAACAACTAAAAATATCATTAACAGGTATCATCCTCAATACTAATAATGATGCTAAGGTTGACACCAATGTCAATCCCACCAATTGCAACCCATAGTAGTACCATAAAGCCACTAACAAAAATAATACAAAAATTAAATTCGGACATACCCCCAACCATAGTCAAAACCAATATACATAAATAAGTCAAACCTCTATCCCTGAATATCTGAATGCTATATAGGAGGAGTAGAATGGTAATTCCTATATCACGTGGGGATACAACACCCAAAGATAGGTTAGAAAGACAGCACTAGCATGAAATCAGGATAAGGATAGAATAATGCCATATATAAAGCCAAGTATGAACAATTCATATGCACACAACTATATATATATATATATATATATTTATATAACCATACCAAGAAAGGGGACTGAGTTTAGCTTGCCATTAAAACCTTTTTGTGGTTTGTGTAACTCTACCATCCTAATCTGCCCATATTTTATATAGGTTTATATCTCAGTTGAATGGGACCTAGTGTGTGAAGACACATGACCATGGAAGAAAACCTAGAATAAATAGTACATCCCCAAAAATATAAAGTGTGATATTATGCACACAGTCACTAGGACCAAACCTTACATTGGCAAATATTAGTTTTCAGTTTTGACCCTCCCAGGACCTCTACCTTCCATGATTTGGCTACTCACCCCCTCTTTTAAGTCCAATTAAAACAATTTCCAACCAAGACATTATTTTATTATTGTTAACCAAGGCTATTAGTAGTGGTATTATCATATAGACTACAACTTGCAAGTATTTTTCTTAGCCAATCCTTAGGGTATTCCCATGTACCCCACAAGATTCTATTTAAACAAAAAACATGGCCACAAAGACCTTTTCAATCCATTGTAACCCATTTAATCTGTTCATATCATTTAGAGTTCTATTAGCAGGTTTATACTATACATAAGTTCCATTGAAAGCCCAATAATAGAGTAAAAGAGTTGTTATAGGCATTTTATCAATAACCTTGGTGGCATAGTATGCCAAGAACCAAAGTTCATTACAAAAGAAATATTCACATGCAACCTATTATCCAAAACAATCATTAATTCATATAAAAGAATAATTATAAAAATGGGAAAAACATAACCAAGCATTCATAACCAAAACCGCCAAATCTTATTTGAAAACCTAAAATCATACAACATTCAAATAAAGAAAACATTGTATAAAACCATGTATTTCATTGGAACAAAGAATAAGGGAAGAGAACGTGCCTTAAACTAAAATTATGATAGAGTGAAATCAGCAAGACAAGAACCAATTTACACTATAGTTAAGACCCTAGCTTCTTTTTCCCAAGAACTTTAGAGAGGATTTAAGAGTGTTTTTCAAGTATTTAAGAATAGAATAATAGGTCAAATAGCCTTCCAAGTGAAATAAAAGTTATGGGACCTTATTAGGATAAGTGAGGAAATGACCAAATTGCTCTCACTTAAAAAATATTAAATTTTCATCAGAGGGTAAGTCTGACCCTTAAGAGTTGTACCCATCCTATACTAGTAGTGCCCACCTGGCATACCCTCAGATTTCCCCTTTTTCCCTATAATGTCCAAGGTAAAACACAGCTAAAATTAACTCATATTCAAGTGTATGACTAGTACCCATAAACCCTACCACTGGCCAAATAAAATCTAGGAGGTTTGAATAGTGACCACCAAATGAGTCTTGGGTATGACACCCACCCTAGATTATGGATCATGGTGACCCACTCTTTCTCAAATCTAACTTAAGTTACCATTTCCAAGGTAAAGATAAGTAACCATGACGATGGATGATTTATAAATTCTAGTGTCGCCATTCTAGCCTTTTTATCCTTATTTTGAGGATGATTTTATACTATATTGGTAAATAATGAGAGAAATGTGTCAAAAAGTTATAAATAATGTGGTCATAAGTTTGTAAGTGAATTCCAAACTAGGTTATACTTTAAAGATTCATTTAGAGTTCAACCCAAAAAATAGTATTACTAGCTTGGGCTAGGTATTTGTTTAGTTGATTCCGGTGGATTCTACTGTGTTTAAGGAATTCCAAATGGTATTAATGGGTGATTATGATTAGAATAAATTGTTGGGAGTGATAAAATTTCAATTTTAATGAGTGTACATCTCGAAGAAAAGGTGAAAGATCAATACGAACAAGCTTAGTTTAGTGCGTGTTTTGATTCATCGTTATGGATTTAGTGTTGTATTTTTATCTTAATTCGTGTGGTGTGATGATTTAGAATGCTTATGTATCTGAATTTGATGATATTTTGATGTGAAAAAATATTGGAAATCATGGGAAAGATGCCACGAGATAAGGGATGAAAGGAGGAAGCATTAACACTTAACCAAAATTTCGAGGACAAACTGCAATAGCATTATGCGTTTAGCTTGCGGCACATGCTCTAGTACTATGTAGTATAGGACATGAAGCATGCCCCATTTAATAGGAATAGAGGGTGTGATGCATGCTCCACTCCACACCTGGGTGTTGGAATCTAATTTGACTCCTAAACGGACTAGGGATACCTATATGATATATATAAATGTTGTATCACGTTTTTACATATCTTTTGGCATATTTTGTAGATCAAGGGGCTGCTACAACTTCATAATTTGGTTCTTATTAATTTCAATATTTCATACATGTTTTAAGTCTTTAATTACAACATTGTAATTGCGATTATGACTATGCATGGCTAAACACCCTCTTTCTGGGGTTGAAGCCAAGAACATGATTATTATTGCTATGGATTATGTTTGTTTGCTTTGCTTATCAATAGTGGTTGTTTGATCATTCTTATTATAACTATTTTAAGGATTTACAACACTTAGAATACATATATTGTAAACTTTGTGAACTTGGGAGAGGGAATAGGGCGATAGAACATAGGAATAAGAAGAGTACGGTTCTTGATTCTTAATAAAATATGAAACTTGAATTAGTATATAGGACAAGTATGTACTTAGATACCTTACTTTGTTCATATGTAGGATGATATTTGTTAAGAACTTAAGTGAATTATACATCCCCTCTCAACGATATAGGTGTAAGGTTCAACTTAGGTAATAGATTATAGGTTGGGAAACAATAATCGCACAACTAACCCTATGAATCAGCAACCAAAATAAGCGAGTTAATGAATGAAATCAAAAAGCATAATATGATTGTTCAGCTTCAACCCTGGGTTTTCTCTTACTGATTGATTCAATACCTTTACTTTCCTCATTGTTTAGTTTTAATTTACAATTTCCAAACTCTTAATTTTGTTAGTCTCGCATCAATTTAATCTTAAGTATGAACTGAAATCGAATCGTTGCCAAATCTGCTCTTTGTGATATCTATAACATGGTTTCCTTGAAGGCCACTATATTACTTGGTAGACCACGTACACTTACGTGTGCACTTAGGCGTTGTCAAGTCTTTGGAGCCGTAGTCCGGGACTTGTATTTTGGTAGTTATTTATTTTAGTTTTAAATTTAGATTTATTTGGTGTTTTTATGCTTGGTCTTGATTTTGTTATTGCAGGAAATAGGTTTTCAGGTTGATAAGCTGGCGAGGGAATGGCAGTTGATAGAACCAAGCTCCAAACCAAAGAAAGACTTTCACCAATGTAGGAGAGAAGCAATCCTTCTCCTCAGAATTCCTCAAATCGAAGAAGAGCAAGACAAGACAAGGATTCATCCAGGAGGTCATGCACTTGAGTTGACTTATGATAAGCTGTACACATTGTTGAACCACATAGCACAAGGAAATCCCGAGCGGCATTCTGATTCTAGAAGTTCCACAAAAAGAATTGCGGGAGTATTAGAGGTGGACCAATTCACAACCTTAATAGTATAGGTATCTACCTTACAAAATTTGATCAACACTCATTTCAACGGCATAAAGTTAGGAGCAACACAACATACAGCCAGAGTCAACGTTATCAAACAAGATGAATGTTGTTGTAAGGTATGTGAAAATAGTAATCATGTGGCTACCATGCGTGCTACAAATCTAGAATATGTGATGTTTGTAGAAAATGCTCAAAAGCCTAATTATGGTAATGCCTACAATATGAAGTGGCAAACTTAGCCACCAAATCAGCCATGGAAAGCCCCACAACCACAGGCCAAATTGAATTAATCAACAAGCAACATGGAAGAAATGTTGAAACAAATCTTAGCTGGTCAAACACAAATGGTTGGGGATCTAAAAAGTCAAAAGGTAGATTTAAATAATCAACACGTGGTCACAAGAAGTTTAGAGTACTAAAAATAAGACCAAAAAGTAGGTTGCTAGCAGATATAGAAAATCCAAAGTAGTTTATGGCAATAACCTTAAGAAGTGGCAAAGAGATGCAAGGAGAACCTCCCAAGGCAACAAAGGAGGTTGATAATGTAATGGTGGCCAAACAAGTTTCCGAAGAAGTTGATAAAAATTCAAGGAAGTCTAATTACTTCAAACCAAAAGATATTGAAACAGAAGTGAAGAAGGCACTGCCATTGCCCTTCCCTCAAAGGAATATAAAAGCAAAGGAGGATTCCTTGTTCAAAAAAATCATTGATACATTAAAAGAGCTTTATATTAACCTACATTTGCTAGATGTCTTGTAGAGTAAGTCTTAGTATGCAAAGTACTTGAGGGATACGGTGGTGAAGAAGGTGAATTGTAAGATATATGAGCAATAACACTTAGTATGGGTGATCTACATCTCCTAATATAAAAGGCCTAAAATGGTGCCATCCCGATGCTAGCATGTTAACTATAGTTATTGGCAAACTCAATCAATGGTAATTGCTAATCCCAACTAAACTTGAAATTAAGAGCACATGCCCTCAACATAACTTCTAGGGTTTGAATGGTCCTCTCAGCTTGACCTTCTTTCTGTGGTTGAAAAGAAGAACTCAAAAGAACTTAGGTACCAAGACCCTGCTGAAATGCCCACCAAAATTGAGAAGTAAATTGAGTGCCCCTATCCAAAATTATAGACGAGGGAACTCCATGCATCCTGACTAACTCCTAGATATACAATCTAGCGTAATCCTCAGCTGAATAAGATATGAGCAAGGGAAAGAAATATGCAAACTTGGTCATCTTATCCACAACAACCGAAATAGAATCATGATGACAATGCGAAAGAGGTAACCCAGTCACGAAGTCCATATTCACCACCTCCCACTTCCAAGTAGGTATACAAAACTTTTGCATCACACCACCAGTTCTTTAGTGCTCTACCTTAACCTATTGGTATATTGCACACTTTGCTACAAACCCAGCTATATCCTTCTTCATGTCATTCCACCAATAGATTTCCAGTAAGTCGCAGTACATCTTAGTAGTGCCAAGATGAATAGAATATCGCTGGCCATGTGCATTAGCCATAATCCTTTGCCTCAGATAATCAACACACGGAATGCTCAATCTACCCTGCAATCTCAACATGCCATCTCCCCATTGGGAGAAAACCTCTACCTTTTGGTCCTTAACTATTTCCTTCCATTTGACCAAACTAGGATCTTTATCTTGCTTCTCTTTAACTTCCAAAACTAAAGAGGATTCGAAACTACTTTAAACCAAAGTACTTCCCTCAGCTGAATCAAGTAACCTAACATTTAATCTAGCTAGAACATGCATATCATGAGCTAACTCCTAAGGGCATCTGCCACTACATTGGCCTTACCCGGGTGATACCACATACTTATATCATAGTCTTTAACAACTCTAACCACCTCCTCTACCTAAGATTCAAATCCCTTTGAGTAAACACATACTGCAGTTTCTTATGATTAGTAAACACATCAACATGGAAACCATAAAGCTAATGTCTCCATATTTTCAAGGAAAAGACCACAATAGCTAACTTAAGATCATGGGTTGGGTAATTCTTCTCATGCGACTTTAACTATCTAGAGGTATAGTCTATAACCTTAACTCTTTGTATCAACATACAACCCAAAACAATTCTAGAGGCATCATAATAAACCATAAAACCATTTTTGCCATCAGTCAAAGTCATCACAGGGGCTGAAGTAAGCTGAGTCTTAAACTCCTAAAAAATCTTCTCACAAAAATCTAACTACTAGAACTTAACTTTATTTTGAGTCAACCGGGTCATAGGCGACCCAATAGAAGAGAAACCTTTAATAAAATGGCAAAAGTAGCCTGCTAGACGCAAGAAACTTCTAATGTCAGATAGAGAGATAGGTCTAGACCAATTTTTTATAGCTTCTATCTTTTAGGGACCAACTCTAATGCCTTTGGCTGAAACGATATGACCCAGAAAGGCTACAAACCTTAGCCAAAATTCATACTTACTGAATTTAGTAAACAACTAGTGATGTATAAGAGTTTGCAAGAAAACTCTAAGGTGATTCACATGGTAATTCTCATTATGGGAGTATACAAGAATGTCATCTATGAACACAATGACCAACATATAAAGATATGGCTTGAACACTCGATTCATGAGGTCTATGATGGCTGCTGGGGCATTGGTTAGCCCGAAGGACATGACTAGAAATTCAAAGTGACCATAGTGAGTTTGGAAGGCTGTCTTTGGAATATCACATTCCCTCACTTTAAGTTGTTGATAGCCGAATCTAAGATCCATCTTGGAGAAATAAGTTGCACCTTGCAACTTATCAAATAGGTCATCAATTCTTAGAAGAGGATACTTATTTTTGACTATGACATTGTTAAGATGACGATAGTCAATGCACATACGTAAAGAACATCTTTCTTTCACACGAATAAGACACGGGCGTCCCAAGAAAAAAAATACTTGGCCCAATGAAACCTTTGTATAAAAAAATCCTTAAGTTGTTTTTTCAAGTCCTTAAGCTCCACCGGTGCCGTATGGTATGGCAAAATAGAAATAGGTCGAGTATCAGGATGAAGGTTAATCCTGAATTCTATCTCTCTATCAGGAGGTACACTTGGGAGATCTTGCAGAAAAACATCAGGAAACTCATTAGCAATATCGACTGACTGAATAGTTTGAGCCTCAAACATACTA
Organism: Capsicum chinense; assembly: GCA_026120095.1. NCBI lineage: Eukaryota > Viridiplantae > Streptophyta > Magnoliopsida > Solanales > Solanaceae > Capsicum > Capsicum chinense. The sequence goes on along the minus strand of JAPEIP010000004.1, from coordinate 182,184,650 downwards.
TCTTTCACTTTAACTAAGTGATAGATGTAACCTTTGGATATTATCTTTTGGCTTTGAAATAGGAGATATAATGACTCTTCGGAGATACCAAGCTCCCGAACCACTCTAAAACTGGCTCATCAGGGAACTAAATATTGACTACACGGGTACAACAGTCTATAGATGCATATCAAGAATGAAACCAATCCATACCCAGAATAAGGTCAAAATTCACCATGTCTACCTATATATAATCAGAAAGTATGAATCTATGAAGAATAATAACTGGACAATCCCTATACACTTGTTTAGCAATAACTGACTCCCCTACGAGTGTAGAAACTAGAAAGGGCTTAGAAATATTTTTGGGACTTATTTTAAAATTCACAGCTATAAGTGGGGTCACATAAGAGGGACTTGATCGGGGTCCAAAAACACATAAACATCAAAGGATAAGACACAGAGCATACCGGTAACAACATTGGGAGAGTTCTCCTTCACTTGGCGGGATGGTAAGGCATAGAATCTATTCTGCTGCTGACTGCCAGTAGTGCTAGATGAAGTACCCTGAACAGGGGCGAGACGAGATACAGGAGCTGGTGCACTAGTAGCATGTTCATGAGGCCGAGCATCTCTGTTCCCCTATCTAGCATGAGGACAATCTATAAGTCTATGGCCCTACTTTCCATTACTAAAATAACTCCTCAGATCTATGAAACACTCACTGGGATGAGTTCTACCACACTTAGCATAAAGAGGATAGAGGGGCCTATTACTATTACTATTTTGTGACGTAGACATATAAGATCTGTCCCATAGCTCCTGCCTACCTCTGGCGTGGGAGCACTAACTGATGAAGGTGTTGGCATTGAGTGATGCCTCTAAAACTGAGAGCAGTTCCCTTTATGGAACCTAGGCTGGCTAAACTCATGTTGCTCAGATCTAGCCCTCTTGTTACCCCTTGCTTGATCTCTCTCCCT
>JAPEIP010000004.1:182165940-182183591 GCA_026120095.1 Capsicum chinense | reverse complement strand
CCTTAAGTTGTTTTTTCAAGTCCTTAAGCTCCACCGGTGCCGTATGGTATGGCAAAATAGAAATAGGTCGAGTATCAGGATGAAGGTTAATCCTGAATTCTATCTCTCTATCAGGAGGTACACTTGGGAGATCTTGCAGAAAAACATCAGGAAACTCATTAGCAATATCGACTGACTGAATAGTTTGAGCCTCAAACATACTATCTTTCACTTTAACTAAGTGATAGATGTAACCTTTGGATATTATCTTTTGGCTTTGAAATAGGAGATATAATGACTCTTCGGAGATACCAAGCTCCCGAACCACTCTAAAACTGGCTCATCAGGGAACTAAATATTGACTACACGGGTACAACAGTCTATAGATGCATATCAAGAATGAAACCAATCCATACCCAGAATAAGGTCAAAATTCACCATGTCTACCTATATATAATCAGAAAGTATGAATCTATGAAGAATAATAACTGGACAATCCCTATACACTTGTTTAGCAATAACTGACTCCCCTACGAGTGTAGAAACTAGAAAGGGCTTAGAAATATTTTTGGGACTTATTTTAAAATTCACAGCTATAAGTGGGGTCACATAAGAGGGACTTGATCGGGGTCCAAAAACACATAAACATCAAAGGATAAGACACAGAGCATACCGGTAACAACATTGGGAGAGTTCTCCTTCACTTGGCGGGATGGTAAGGCATAGAATCTATTCTGCTGCTGACTGCCAGTAGTGCTAGATGAAGTACCCTGAACAGGGGCGAGACGAGATACAGGAGCTGGTGCACTAGTAGCATGTTCATGAGGCCGAGCATCTCTGTTCCCCTATCTAGCATGAGGACAATCTATAAGTCTATGGCCCTACTTTCCATTACTAAAATAACTCCTCAGATCTATGAAACACTCACTGGGATGAGTTCTACCACACTTAGCATAAAGAGGATAGAGGGGCCTATTACTATTACTATTTTGTGACGTAGACATATAAGATCTGTCCCATAGCTCCTGCCTACCTCTGGCGTGGGAGCACTAACTGATGAAGGTGTTGGCATTGAGTGATGCCTCTAAAACTGAGAGCAGTTCCCTTTATGGAACCTAGGCTGGCTAAACTCATGTTGCTCAGATCTAGCCCTCTTGTTACCCCTTGCTTGATCTCTCTCCCTAACTTTATCTGCCTCTATCTACTAGGCATGCGTCATGAACCTAGCTAGATCCATATCCTTATGCAACTTCATAGTCCTATATTCTTTCAGCACCTAAGAGGAAAAACTGGTTACAAACTTACTCATACTAGCTCGGGTGTTAGAAATTAAATCAGGAGCATACTCGGCCAACTAGTTGAACTTCAAGTAGTACTCCTTAATCTTTGCCTCCCTCATCTCAAGTAGAAACAACTTGTCCAAGAATGCATATTGTAATACCTACCAAGTTATAGGATCAATATCCTCACCTCTACCCTTCCTCCATGATACAACCCAGTCATAAGTTATGTCCTTCAACCTATAAGACCCTAACACAACACTTTCTTCCTCAGAAACAAGCATCACCTGCATGATATTTCTCACCTCTTCTTGGTACAACTATGGGTCCTCACCTGTCTTGGACCCATAAAACACTAGCGAATTCATCCGCATAAAATCATGAATCCTAGTTACAACTATATCTCATCCTAGCTGATTAGCAACTATGGCCTGGTTATTGGCCCAAACATTAGCAGTGACTGCTTGGGCTAATGCCTGAAAGGCCACAAAAAAATCAGGATGAGACACAGTCTCATTGAAAGGGTTAATAAGTAGGGGTTGCTCATCATGGTTCCTACAGGCATTCGCTCTTTGATGAGGCAATTTTAAAAATAGAATAGCACGAATTATTAGATGAAAGGGACAACAATAGGTATGCTAGAATCTGGTAGAAAGAAATAGCTTTTCTAAAATGTCGTGTAGCCTCTTGCTCATAGATGTGGCATGCTACAAATCGATTGTCAAGACTCTCCTCAACGCGGCTTGTCAAACTTCCTAGGACTCCTTAAAAACCATAGTCTCTAATTCCAAGTTTGTAATGACCCAAAATCACCTCCCGAGATGTCACACGGTGCTTAAGGCTATAGGTATCCCTAAGCTAACCCTTTCATCCTGTTTCTACTAATAACACTCATTTCAAGATAAAATAATTCAAACACTATCATAGTCATATAATATAAAATAAAATACAGAGAAAATGCTCAGTCCAAATGACCATAATACTAGAATTCAACATAATCATAATCTGATAACTAGTCTGACAAAGCCTCTGCTAATCCATGAACTAGAGAGCAAATGGGACAGGTCCCCAACTAACTCAAAATAAACTACAAATAAGAAATATAGTCTCTCAAAATATGGAAATATCTTAAAATAGGTCCTCGAACCATGAGGACTCACCACTATAGGAATGTAGATAGAGGTACTTAGAAATCATAGACGAGGTAGGGACTGAGCTCCTAAACCTACATTATAAGACAATGTAGCACATAGACGCATATGTGGATCAACACTTGGGAATGTACTGAGTATGTGGGGGTGCATGCATTTATATAAAACAACATCAATACTCTTTAATCAAATCATGCATGTAATACGTAATGACTCACATGGCTTGAATAGGTAAATGCGAAGCTCATTAATCATGTAAAATGGAACATGTAACACAATCTCGTGAGTCATTATACTTTCAGCTTTGAAATTTATACTCTTCTCTTATTCTCATAACTCAAGGCTAAAGAAAACCTTAAGGAATACTTTCAACTCCTGCATATGTTTCATGGAGAGTAAAACTTCTTCAATTCTCAAGAACTCATAACTCTGTTGAACTCAAATACTTAGGAATTTAAAATCATATAACTTTGGAACATACTTGAAGGCAATTCATTCACGTTAGGAAAATGTCTCATTTGAAGCTTTAGGGAAAAATACTCATATCAATGGAAAGTATTTTAGTTTTAAAGGAAAATATCTTATCTCAATGGGAATTTTTTTAGTTTAGGGAGTTTCTCTTAACTGACATAAATCATGTGAACTAAATGGAGTCCAATGTTTTGTCCTCCTAAGGAAGAGACCATACATTGGGGAGAGGCGTCATACTCTTTCCAAGAAGTATAACCTAGGTCCAGTGATCACTAAAAAAACTCATCCTTGATGCCAATACCAAATCAGCCTTCGGCCAAACGATAATCATAAACTCGGCCCAGTCTCAACCTACGGTGGCACATAGTTTGGGGGTAATAAATCATAGTAACTTACCCACTTGGTGCTAAATACTACTCCCTTTAGATTATTTGTGCTCATCTCATAAAAATCCACTTTTAGAAATAATCGTATGGTTCACCACAAACCCAATAATCAAATCGATAATCTCACGCAGTAGAGTGGATTTCAAAACTCAATGACCATTATGTCATAACATTTCTCAACAATCTCAGAATACTCAAATCATGGGTGCTTATAGTACAAGAGTTCATATAATCTTAAGTCTTAAGTAGGGCTTAATGACAAATAATTAAATCTCAAGTTAAAACTCATAAAAAGCATAATAGAAAGCATATAGATTCATAACTTACGTGGAAATCTACAAGTTTCAGCAATTTATTTAAAAATCTTAACATACTCATACACTTTAATGTTTCAAACATTCCAACTATTAACTTCTCAAGGATTAAAATCATGAGGTATAGACACAGCTCCAATTTCTCAAGAAAATATGTAAAAATCATGTCATTAGTTTCTCAATTCAAGAGAAACATCAAAAGCTAGCAATCAATATGAATGGGTGAAAAAGCCCAATTCAATTTCATGTGAAATCATATAAATTACAGAGAATTGTAGTTAAAATAAGCTTTTGGGAACAAAGGTGAAAGGACTAACCTTTTTCAACACCCCACATATCTTGAATTAGAAGCTTTGGATGAACTCTAGCTCTTGGAACTCTATTCGTACACTTGAATGAGGTTTCTTGGAGCCCTTGGCTTGGGAACCTTGAATCTTGAAACAATTTAGAAAATCTATGGTAGATTCTTGATATTTTTGGAAGAGGTTTTGGATGCTTAGGGTTTTAGTTTAGAGAAAACTTGGGAAAAACCTCATAGAATGCTTGCAAATGACTTTGACTTGGTGTTTGCATGGTTTAAGAGGCTTGGAAAAAGTCCAAAGTGCCCTTTTTTAACATCTGAGCAAAGCAGAAACAAAGAAATTGAACTGGGAACCTGATTTTATAGGCCACCACAATGTGCCACTATCACGGTGGCTCAATGGAAAAATGGTAGTAACCACGATGCAGAGCCATTACGTTGTCCCACTAGTTGGGACCTGGAACTTCAGCGCAATGCATCATAATTGCGCCAGGCCACTAAAAATTGACTATTAGGAAATTAAGGTCCTCTATAATGCACCACCATCATAAAGTTCCACTGGAAATTGACAATTGTTAAATAGACCTTGTCCGCGATGCTCCAAGCACCAAAATGACAATGTTTTTTGACTAGGACTTAAATTAGCCATAACTTCTTACCCAGGTATCAGATTTGGGTGAATCTTATATCAATAGAAAGATTATCAAATTTATCATGTGATAAAAAGTTAAAATTGGGAAATTCCAAATGGTTACAATGATACTCACTTAGGAAGTCACTTCTCAATCTTTTGAGGTCAGAATTACACTTCACTTGACACGCTCTAAGGCTCAAACTATGAGGGAATTTTGTGGGGTCTTACAGGGTCCCATGGATAACATTTATGTGTAAGGATGCTACTATCAAGGCCTAGAGGACTTAGGGAGTATTACCATCTGTTACCTTTTAATTCACTTTATGGACAAAGTAGATTTTTAAGTGTGGGTTGGGGAAATTCCAATATTTTGGCTCAATTTAAAATTTTTTAAGTCGGAATAATTTATATATTCTTGTTGGTGCTATTTTTGATTAAATGATGAAAGTAGGTTTGTTTGTAAAAGAATGTTTATTAAATGAAATACTATTTTTGAAACTCGTAGGCTCAAGTTTTTCACTCTTGTACTTATTAGCTTAATTTTGAATTTATGCAATTTTTTGGTGAGTGGTCTATGATTATCTTTTTCAGTTGAACATATGCCATGTGCGTGTTAAATTTTTTTTATATTATGTATTGTGTGTAATGTCCACAACTTGCTCGGTATGTATGTGAAGCGAAATAAAGAATGTTGGTTTAGGAGATGATATCAGTATTTTTTGATAGGCTTATTATATACCCTCTTTTACCTACCCATTGTGCTTTATCTTAGTCAACCCCCATAGATACTTTATCTTTTTTCTTTGTAAACCTCATAAGTATCCTAATTCCTTCTTTGGTAGACTATAATTTGATCCAAAAAGCTCCTAAGTGCTTTAATTAAAAATTGAATTAGTAAGGAGTTTGAGAAATCAAAGAAGAAAAAAGTGAAATTGATGCCCCAAGGTAATATCTATTGGTGTATAATTAATGTGTGATGGATGATTGTGATATAATATATGCTAAAAATATTGCCATGATTGTGAAAAAAATTGATTCTTATGGTAGTAAACTATGTGTCCACCAAGTGTTTGTCAAAATTCTTTAAAAAGATGGGGCAAAAATAAAGGTATGGATGAATGAATAAGTGTAATTTGGTTGTTCAAGTGTGGTTCAAAATTAATAATGTAGTATATTAAAGTTCTTAGAGATGTTAGTCACCATTCCCAAATAGTCCTACCTGTCCCCTAGCCTACATTACAACTCGAAAAAGTCCTAATTAATCCTAAACACTACATTTGACTATTAGTGGAGAATTACACTAAGGGAAAGCCTATGGTTCATTGTATGTAACTTGTGAATTCTTTGTGAAAGTGAGCATAAATTGATTCTTATACCCATCATGTTCTAAATTACTTTATTGTGAGTGATTATGGGCAAGTCTCTTGTTGTGAGGGGCACATGTTTGTTGAATATGGGTGACTTGTATGATGTCCTTGATTGAATGATAAGCATGATTTTTTAACAAGGTTAGTCAAGTCTTGAGGCTAGTATGTTTTGGGGTAGTGTTCATAAGATTTTAATTAGTTAAATAACATGCTTAGCTTAGTAACTTGCATTCTATGTAGTCATTGTAGTGCTAGCTTATGTTTCTTACATTTAGTAGAAGTCTAGAGTCTCCATAGTTGATATTGATTATAGTTAAGATTTTTTTGAGGATGAACATGGATTTGAGTGTGGGGTTGTGATGATGGGTGTAGTTATGTATTACAGGTCACCATTCTAGCCTTTTTAGCCTTGTTTTGAGGATGATTCTATACTATATTGGTAGATTATGAGAGAAATGTTTAACAAAGTGGTAAAGAATGTGTTCACAAGGTTCTAATTAAATTCCAAACAAATTTTCATTTAGAGTTCAACCCGGAAAACTAGCATTACTAGCTTGAGCTTGGTGTTTGTTTAGTTGATTCCGGTGTATTCAATTGTGTTTAAGTTGTTCCAAATGGTTTTCATGGGTGATTGTGAGTAGAATAAATTATTGGGAGTGAGAAAATTTCAATTTTAATTATTTTAAAGGTGGAAAAATAAGTGAAAGATCAACGTTAACTGGCTTAGTTTAAGGTTTCTTTTGATTCGTCATTACGGATTTAGTGTTGTGTTTCTCTTAATTCGTGTAGTGTGATGATGTAGGATTCTTATGGAGCTGAATTTTATGATAGTTTTATGTTAAATAAGTTTGGAAATCATGGGAAAGATGCCACAACACAAAGGATGAAAGGAGGAACCACCAACACATAACCAAAATTCCGAGGACAAATTCCAGTAGCATCATGCGATCTGCATGTGTCGCATTCTCTAGTCCTGTGGATTATACGGTGCGGCGCATGACCTATTCAATAGAAATATAAGTTTCTAAAAATTATACACTCCACATATGGGTGTTTTAAGCTAATTATACTCCTAAACAGATTTGGCCTACCCATATTCTATATATACCTGTTGTATCACATTTTTACATATCTGTTGACATATTTTTTAGATCAAGGGGCTTCTACAAATTCATAATTAGTTTTTTTTTAATAATTTCATTTAGTTCATTCAGGTTTTTATTCATTAATTACAACATGGTGATGGTAATTATGACAATATGTGGCTAAACACCCTCTTTCCGGGGTTGAAGCCAAGAACATGATTATTTTTGCCATAGATTAAGTTTGTTTGCTTTTATTATCAATATTAGTTGTTTTTTCATTCTTAGTATAACAATTTTAAGGATTAGAGACCCTTAGAATACATCCATTGTAAGCCTTGTTAACTCGGGATAGGGTATAGGGCAATAGAACATCGGAATAAGCAGAGTATGGTTCTTGATTCTATATAAAATAAGAAACTTTAATTAGTATCTTGGACGGGGATGTACTTAGATACCTTACTTTATACATACATAGGATGATATTTTTTAATAACTTAAATGAATTATTACATCCTCGCAAATGAATGTACGTGTAAGGTTCAACTTAGGTAATAGATTAGAGGTTGGGAAACCATAATCTCGTAACTATCCCTACAAATCAACAACCAAGATAAGCAAGTTAACAAATAAAATCCTAAAGCGTAATATAATTGTTTAGAGAACTTCAACCCTAGGTTTTCTCTTATTGATTGTCTCATGACCTTTACTTTACGAATTGTTTAGTTTTAATTTACAATTTCTAAATTCTTTATGTTGTTACTATAGCATCAATTGAATCTAAAGTGTGAACTGAAATTGAATCATTACCAAATGTAGTCTCTGTGGGATCGATAACTCGGCTCTCTTGAAGGCCACTATATTACTTGGTTGACAACCTACACTTGCGTGTGCGCTTGGGCGTTGTCAAACCAAACAACCTGTATCTATTTATATAACTCGTACCACCCAAATCGTACCCATTCTAGTAAATACATCCATCCCCCCAACCATCACTGGTCTTCATACGACTGGACCATACCACCTGTACCAAACTGTATGGCTTGTTCCCATAGGTCATATATTTCCCAGAAACCAAAAATCAAGGAAATATTCTAAGGTCCAAAAACCAGGGTGTTTTAGTTTCCCCTACTAGGAACATTTGTCCCCGAATGATGGATAAGGTAGAGGTAATCACACGCACAAGTCATTTTCATTATAAAATAAACTTCCAATCTTTAACAAAGTTTGGAAACAAAGCATCAAATATATTAATATTTTCTTTAACAAAATCATAAAATAAAGATGTGTTGAAGATGCATACCTTCTACATGAATCCCAGCTGAAAAAACCAGATGTTGATACATAGACTTTATGTCCTCCTCCAATTCTAATGTTGCTTTTTCCACCTTATGGATCCTCCAAATAAACTTTACGAATCCCTATCCTTGGTTCACAATTGATGAACCTGCCTATCATAGATATCAATCGAGAACTCTTTATAAGATAGGGAGTAAGAGATATTCAACCCCTCCAAAGGAACAAATGAAGAAGGATGACCAAGACACTTCCTCAACATGGAGACATGAAATACCATATGAATAGAGTTAAAACTAGGAGACAACTCCAATTCATAAGCAAAATTTCCTACACTCCTTAAAACTAGAGAAGAACCAATATACCGAGGTCTGAGCTTTCCTTTTTTGCCTAACCGCAATACTCCCTTCATGGGAGATACCTTGAGGGATACCTTATCCCCAACCTCAAACCCAAAGTCTCTATGCCTTACATCCGTTTAGGTATTTTAGAAACTTTGGGAAGCCTTAATCCTATTCCTAATCACCTCAACCTTTTCCATACCCTAATAGACCACCAAATCTTGACCGAACATATCTGTCTTACCAAGCCCGAACCAATAAATAGGACATCTACACCTCCTACCATATAATACCTCAAATGGGGTCATCCCAATACTAGAATGATAGCAATTATTGTAAGAATACCAATGGTAGATGCTAAACCTAACTACCACCATAATCAACCACACATACCCTAAGCATATCCTCCAATGTCTTAATAGTCCTTTTGGCTTGCCCATTTGTCTAAGGCTGAAATGCAACACTTAGACTTACCTTAGTACCCAATCCCTTGGTAAAATACCGCCTAAAATGAGATGAAAATTGCGTACCACGATCAGAGATAATCGAAATAGGTATACCATGCTGCTTTACAATATCTTGAAGATATAACTTCACATGATCATTCACTGAAAAGGCAGTCTTAACTGCAAAGAACTAAGAAGACTTTGTCAATTTGTCTATTATGATCCTAATAGAATCATATTAATTATGAGATTGAGGATTACTAGTAATGAATTACATATTGATTGCCTCGCATTTTCATTCGGGCAAAACAATCTCTTTATATAGCCCCCCAGGTTTCATCTGCTAAACTTTAACTTGGTGACACACCATGTACTAGGATACAAAATCATCCTCATCACTTTTCATACCATTCCATCAATACATCTCCTTGAGATCATGATAAATCTTCATCGAGCTGGTATGTACAATATAGCGTGATTCATGTAGCTCACCCAAGAACCTTTGTCCCAACCAGTCAACATCAGGAATACACAACCTCCTTTGGTACCATACAGTACCATCTCAACTTATCGCAAACACAATTACCTTCTGCATACCAACACTACTCTTTATTTTTGTCAATATAGGATCTAGTACTGGCTTTTCCTTAAACTCTAAACCAAGAGATGACCGAACCACTTCCTGTACCATCATCACACCATCCTCAGAGTTTAAAAGATGACCTTCAATATTAGCCAAGAGATTAAAAGCTTTCACTATTCTTTTTCCTATCCTCATCATGAGCCAAACTCCCCATGGATAATTTTCTCAAAGCATCAGAAATGACGTTAGCCTTACTTGGATGATACTGAAAACTCATGTCATAGTCTTTTAGATGCTCTAACCATCTTCTTTTCCTGAGATTTAGCTCCTTCTGAGTGAATACATACTATAGACTCTTATGATCAGAAAAGATGTCAATGTGCACTCCATATAGATAATGCTGCCAGATTTTCAAAGTAATAACAACATTAGTATAATTCCACTCATATACCTTCAAATATATGGATGCATAGGCAATAATCGTCCTATGATGGATTAAAACACACTCAATTCCAACCCTAGATGCATCATAATAAACCGTAAACCATTCAGTGCCCATAGGAAATTACAAGACCGGATCAAAAAGTTAGATTATCTTTCAACTTCTCAAAACTCATCTCACAAGAATTAAACAAAGAAAACTTCACCTTTTTACCGGTCAACATAGTCAAAGGAGTAGCTATCATTGAGAAGCTCTCCACAAACCACTGATAATACCCAACAAAACCCAAGAAGCTCCAAATATTGGTTGGAGTCATGGGTCGGGGCAACCTTTTAACCATAAACTCCTTTTGCGGACCCACAATGATCCCCTCGCTAGAAATAATATGTTTAAGAAAAGTCCCAATGTTTAACCAAAACTCACACTTGGAGAACTTAGCATACAACTGTTGTTCCTTCAAGGTATGTAATACTATATAATGGTGATTAGCATTATCCACCTCACTTTTAGAACAAACTTGAATGTCATTAATACACAGAATGATGAAGAGTTCCAAAAACTTCCTACAAACCATATTCTTCAAGTCCATAAATGTAGCCGGGACACTAGAAAAATGAAATAACATCATTGAGAATTCAAAGTACTCATACCGAGTATGCAAAGTCGTCTTAGGGATATCCTCCTCCCTAATCTTAAGCTGATGATACCTAGACTGAAGCTCTATCTTAGAAAAGAACTTTACACCTTGCAATAGATCAAACAAGTCATCTATATTTTAAAAAGGATACTTATTATTAATTATTACCTTATTCAACTACCAATAGTCAATGCACTTTCGCAGGGAACCATCCTTCTTGTGCACGAACAATACTGGTGCACCCCACAAGGATATACTAGGATAAATAAACCCTTTATCCAGAAGATCCTTAAGTTGCACCTTAAGTTCCCTCAACACATTTAGAGTTATTTAATAATGAGGAATAGATATTGGATGAGCTCCCAGTACCAAGTCATTACAAAACTCTATATTCCTTTCCCGAGGAACACAAGAAAGATCATCCAAAAAGACCTTAGGAAATGCATTTACCACCAAAACTGACTTTAAAGGAGGACCCTTCACGATATGATCTTTAACCCATACCATTTTCTAATGACAACCTTAGTGATTGACCTCTAAGCTTTATGATAAGAAATAAACCTTCCCCAAGGGCATGGGAACCATCCTCCCACTCTATAACCGGTTCACCAGGGAACCTAAAGAAAACCTACGCGTAACAAGAGTGTAACCAATCCATCCCTAGAATAAAATCAAAATCCACAATATCAAGGTCAAACAAATCCACCAAAGGGTTCTTACGGAGTCACCTATTGGGGTAGAAGTAGAAAAATGATCCAAAATAACCTCAGGAATAAAAATAATGCATACAACCACATATGGGTTCACATAGGAAAAAGTGGATCCCAGATCAAGAAAACAATACACCTCACGAGAAAAGAGTTAGAATGTTCCAGTAATAGCATTTGGTGATGCCTCGAATTTCTACCAAGATGCAAGAGCATACAACCTATTATGGTCATTGCAAGTACCAGAACCAGACGTATACACCGAAGTTGCACCACTAGGCACATGAGTAGAATATGAAGAAATCAATGCTTTGACTGCTCCCTCGGATCCCTTACAAACTATATAATTCTTGAGCAATTTCCTAGCATAAAAATAATCCCAATAAATACATCAATAATACCAGTAAATATGACATTAAAAAGCCAACTGACCTTCACTCATCTGAAATTAGGTACCCTGTGCCAAAAAATTATCAACACCTTGTATAGACCTATCACCCGACTACCTCGAGAAAGAAGAGCTAATAGAAGAGAAGAAACCAGAACGCCGCCACTTCTTTTTTAGCCATTTACCTCTATCCCGATTACCTTTCGACTGAGCACCTCCCTAATTAAAAACCTTTTCCACTTACCCTACCTATCTCCAAACTTTGCATATTTCCTTTTCTAATCCTTCATATACTACATGTGGATAACTAATCTCAAAAAGTCCATATCCTTGATCAGCGAAGCAATTTTGTTTTCTAAGAACAAATCCCAAGATAGCCCAAAAGTAAACTTTCTCATCCTCACTCTTATGTAAGCCACCAAATTAGGAGCATTCCTTGAAAGTTGATGAAATTTTTAGTCATATTCCTCAACAGAGGTTCTACCTTGATAAAGATTCATAAACTCCTTCATCTTTGCTTCCCTTAGATAGTAAAGAAAGAAACAATCTAGAAAAGTACCAAAAAAAACATCTTATAAGGACAACTCTTCCACATCACCTCTATTGGAATCCCATTGTTCGTGCCATTGGTACTCAACATCCTTGAGCTAATAAGCTTCAAAGCTTACAACTTCCATATTTGTGGCCTGCATCACCCTAAATATCTTCCCTATTTTATTATAGAAACCCTGTGGATTGTCCTTCGCCTTCACCCCCATAAAGTAAGAGGATTCAGTTTCACAAATTGGCCAACCCTTGTGGCCTTACAAGGAAACCCACCAAATGCATCCCACTCAGCCTGAGCAGCAACCAACCAAGCCATAATATTAAGAGACTAGTGAAATTCTGTATTAGTCTCGTTATCGTAAGATGGACTAGAAGTAACTAGAGGAACTCTTGAACAATTAGGGATAGAGACATGCCCCCATTACAACCCATACTAATACCATAAAGCCTCTAACCAAAATAGTACAAAAATCAGATTGGGACATGCCCCCAACCATAGAAAAAACAAATATCCATAAGTAAGTTGAAGTTTGAAATAGCATCCATGAAATGGAGCCTTTTGGAATGATAAAAGTTCACCACTTAAATCCAACAACTGTCCCCGAATATCTGAATGGTAAAAATAAAGATTAGAATGGTCGGTTATTGAATCATGTGGGGATACAACGCCCGACAATGGATTAGTAGGTGAATGCTAGCATGGACTCAAGATAAGGATAAAATAAAGCCATTTATAAAGCCAAGTAAGAACTATCCATTTGCACAAAACCATACATATATATATATATTACCATGCTTGGAAAGAGGACTAGGCTTAGCTTGCTTTTAAAATGTTTACCTGGGTTATGTAGCTCTGTTATCCTAAACTAACCACAGGCTATATAGGTTCTGCTCCCCAAGATGTAAGGGCCCCAGTGTGTGAAGTTACACGACTATAGAAGAAAACCTGGGATGACTATTACATCCCTAAAAATATAAAGTGTGATATCATGCACACAGTCTCTAGGACCAAACCTCACAACGAAAAATATGAGTTTCTAGTTTCGATCTCCACTAGACCTCTAACTTCTATGGCTTTGCTATACAAAACCCTTATTTAAGCCCAATTTAAGCTATTTTCAAACCAAACCATTATTCCATTTTTGTTAACCAAGTCTATTAGTTGTGGTATCGTCATACTGACTATAACTTGCAAATATTGTCTTTATCAAATCCTAACGGGATTACCATGTACCCTGTATGATTTACAATTAAACTAAATCCATGGCCACCAAGACCTTTTCAATCCATTCATATAATTTAGGGTTCTATTAAAAGATTTAAACCATACATAAGTTCCATTAAAACCCAATAATATAGTGAAAGCATTGTTATAGGTATTTTATCAAACCCTTTGGTGGCATAGCATTTAAAAACCCAAAGTTCATTACAAAAAAACTATTCCCATGTAATCTATTATCCAAAACCACCATTTATACATATAAAAGCATAATTAAAAACATAGGAAAAATTTAACAAAGGATTCATAACAAAAAACTCCAAAACTTATTAGAAAACAAAAATAATACAAAATTTATATCATGAAAACATTGTATAAATCAATGCCTTTAGTTGCATCTAAGAATGAGGGAATAGAACACATATTAAACCATGAAGATGATGGAGAGAAATCACCAAAACAAGCCTCAATTTACACCATATGATAAAACCCTAGCTTTCTTTGCCGAAGAACTCTAGAGAGGATTTAAGATTGTTTTCTAAGTAGTTAAGAATTGAATAATAGGGTAAATAGTCTTCCAAGTGCAATATAAGTTGTGGGACCTTATAAGGGAAAGTGGGGAAATGACCAAATTGCCCTTACATAAACAACATTAAATTCCTATCATAGGGTATGATTGACCATTATGAGTGGTACCCACAGCTCGTACCCCAGGTTTTCCCTCTTTGACCCAACACTTTCCAAGGTACTACACACGTAAATCCAAGTCATGTTCAAGTGTACGACTACTAACCATAAACCATACCCCTAGCAGAATAGAATCCAGGAGGTTTGAGCACTGAAACCATACGAGTCCTGGGTACGAGTAAAATCCTGGCTTATGGCTTATGGTAAGCCATTGGTACTTAGATCAAACTTTACCAAGTCTAAGGTTAAGATAAGTAGCCAAATACCCTGTACCCAACTATATGAATCGTAGCACCCAAATCAAACCGATTCTAGTAACTACATCCATCTAAGAAAACAACACTAGTGTGCATAGGACTAGACCATACCACCCATACAAAAGTGTTTGGCCTAAGCACTGTTCAATGTACGACACACCTAAAACTAAGTATTATTTAAGTGTACGATTAGTACCCATAAATCGTACCCCTGAAGATTAGAATCAAGAAGGTTTGAGCACTGACCATCAAAAAGTCTTGGATACGACTAATACACTTGTTTATGGAACATTGTGAGCCACTAGTAATTAGATCCAACATAAATTATAAAGTCTAAGGTTAAATGAAGGAAACAAACAACCTATACCAAACTATAAGACTCGTACAACCCAAATTATACCCATTCTAGTAAATACATCTATCCTACCAACTAGTACTGTTCATCATATGATTGGACCATACCACTCATACCAAAGTGTATGGCATATTCTGCTAAGTCGTATCTTTCCCAAAAACTATAAATCAATGAAATATTGTAAGGGTTATAAACCATACTATTTCAGGAACACAACCTCAGTGTTTATCTATGACTCAATTACAACCCAATTTACTATTAGTTACTTCTTCAATCTAGCTCTACTTTTTGATTATAGATTTTAAGATCAATAATTCCATATATTCCCTTATGATTTGACCCCAACAATTATGGTAGACATTGGACTATGAAAAAGAATTGGGTAAATTCTGATTCATATTCTTTAGATAGTTCTCTTTATCCTATGTAATTTGGTGACAATCATTCCTATTTTATCATCTTTGTAGATTTTATGGATACTTTTATTGATGTTAGTATGATGAGGGGAGGAATTTATGCTTCAACTATAGTTAGCCTAGACATATGTAGAGAAACTACCGTGCAGCTAAAATAGGCACTGGGTCTTGTAATGTTTTGGTTTCCACTTCTTCATATCCTGCACCAATGGGCACCACTTTAAGCATCGTTAATGGCCTAAATTGTCTCTACTCTCTTACCTCCCAACATGAATCTAAGATATATCTTAATATTATTACTAGTATGTTATAGCTCTTCTCTCGTGATATGTATTATTTGCTTGATCTGATTCTACCCTTTTATATGTGACTCCTTGTGTGGCTATACATTTTTGCTTTTGTCAAAAAAACATTTCTAACCCCTTCTTGGTGTCTGCTCATGTGGGTGATTCAATTGTTGCTATAAAAATCTGTTGGAGTAATGTGATTTCTATTTTTGGTAAGGAGACATTTGGGAATTTGATAGAGTTGGATATAGTAGATTTAAAT
Organism: Capsicum chinense; assembly: GCA_026120095.1. Lineage (NCBI taxonomy): Eukaryota > Viridiplantae > Streptophyta > Magnoliopsida > Solanales > Solanaceae > Capsicum > Capsicum chinense. Next base: position 182,167,757 of record JAPEIP010000004.1, on the reverse strand, counting down.
ATTATTTTAGGAATGGATTGTCTTTATTAATGCTAGATTTTCTAGATTGTAGGACCCAAAAGGTCATTTTTTTCTTCCAAAATTAATTGATACTAAAATGGGAGAGGAGTTCATTAACACTAAAAGGAAGGTTTATCACATATCTTAGATCTCAGAAATTAATTTCAAAAGGGTGTATATATTTTCTAGTCTGGGTTACGGATTATAATTTCGAACGTCCTTTCTTCCAAACTATTCATTTGGTTAATTAGTTTTCTGAAGTGTTTCCGAATTATTTTTTCTAGAATTCCTCCCAATAGGGAAATCAATTTCAAAATTTATCTTCTACTAAATACATGTCCTACGTCTATTCCTTCTTATAAGATAATTAAAGGAACAAAAGCAGTAGTTAAAAGGTCTTCTTCATATGGGTTTTATTCGTCCTAGTGTTTACCCATAAGGTGCTCTTTCACTTTTTGTGCCTAAAAGAATGGGACCCTTCCAATGTGTATAGACTTTTGTAGCTGAATACAGTCATAGTGAAGAATAAGTACCCTCTTCTTAGTAAACATAATCTCTCAACCAGCTTCATAGTAATGATTCTTCCCTAAGATTGACCTTCATTTAGGCTATCATCAATTGAAAATTAAATAGATTAACATTCCCAAGACTATTTTTCATACTCTTATGGTCATTATGAGTTCTTAATAATATTATTTGGGTAGACTAATGCTCTGGCTACTTTTATGGATCTTATGAGTCGGGTATTTAGGCAGTTTCTTGATGTTTCTGTGATAGTCTTAATTAATCATATATTGGTGTATTCTAAGAGTAAAAGGGATCATACCAATCACATCCAAGTTGTGTTGCAGACTCTCAAGGATCAGAGGTTGTATGCTAAATTTTCTAACTACGAGTTATTGTTGAATGTTGTGACTTTTTTTGGGCATGTGGTTTTTACTGAGGGTATCTTGGTGGATCCACATAAAGTTGAGGTGGTTAAGAAGTGTCCTAGAACTGAAACTCCAACTGGCAGTTGGAGCTTCATGGGATTGGTTGAGTATAATAAGAGGTTTGGAGATAGTTTCTCTTCTATAGAGGCCCCGTTGAAAAAGTTCCTCAAAAAAAGGTCTAGTTCTTATGGTCCTATGCTTGTGAGGGTAGTTTTGAGAAGTGAAAGATAAATGGACTTCTATGATGGTTCTGCAGTAATTTGTGATGCATCCTATGTTGGGTTGGGTTGTGTCTTTATGTAGTATTGTAATGTTATGGCTTATGCTTCTAGGAAGCTTAAGTCTCATAATAGGAATAGTGAACTCATGACTTACAGTTGGTTGTTACGATCTTTACTTTGTAGATTTGGTTTCATTATTTAAATAGGGCTCATATGGAAATTTATTTAGAACATAAGAGCTTGCAATATATGTTCACTCAGAAAGACTAAGACATAAGTAGGCACTACTATTAAGGTAAGGCTAAATTTGTTGTTGATGCTCTTAGAAGGTTGACTATAGGGATATTATCCTATGTTTATGAGGAGAAAAGAAGATTAGTGAAGGATATCCAAAGATTGACTAACTTGGGACTGAACTTTTTAGACTTTAAGGATAACAAAGTTATTATTAAACAAGTGGTCAAATCATCTCTTGGTACTGAGGTAAAGGTGAAGTAGGCTTTGCATCCCATACTTATATAGATTGAGGATGATGTGGGTCAGTAGAAGGTTATGGCATTCTGTAACACCCCAAAAATGGGTCTCAGTGCGTCACATGGTGCTTGAGGCTACGAGTAGCCCAAAGCTAACCCTTTGAGCCATTTTTATTTAGTTCAACATGAAT
>JAPEIP010000004.1:182137708-182159831 GCA_026120095.1 Capsicum chinense | reverse complement strand
CATGCCACTCCACCAATAGATTTCCCGCAAGTCTCAGTACATCTTGGTGGCACCAGGATGAATAGAATATCGCGCCCTGTGCGCTTCAGCCATAATCCTCTATCTCAGATCATCAACATTTGAGACACACAATCTACCCTACAATCTCAACACACCATCTCTCCCTTGGGAGAAAACCTCTACTTTTTGGTCCTTGACTGACTACTTGAGTCTGACCAAACTAGCATCTAACTATTGCTTTTTCTTCACCTCTGAAACCAAGGAGGATTAAGAACTACTCTGAACCTATATACTATCTTCAGCAGAGTCAAACAACCTAGCCCGCAATCTAGCCAAACGATGTACATAACGAGCTAACTCTTTCTTACCTTCTACCTAATGTGAAACACTACCAATGGACACTCTACTTAGGGCATCCTCCACAACATTGGCCTTGCTCGAATGGTACAACATACTCATATCATAGACCTTGAAAAATTCTAATCATCGTCTCTACCTAAGATTCAATTCTCTCTGGGTAAACACATACTACTGACTCTTATGATCAGTGAAAACATCAACATGGACACCATACAAATAGTGTTTCCAGATTTTCAAAGCAAACACAACAACAGCCAACTCAAGATCATGGGTGGGGTAATTTTTCTCAATGGTTTTCAACTCTCTAGAAGAATAAGCTATCACCTTACCCTTGTGCATCAATACGTAACCCAACCCAACTCTCAAAGCATCACAATACAACAAAAAACTATCAACACCATCAGGCAAAGTCAAAATAGGGGCTGAAGTGAGTCGAGTCTTCAACTCCTAAAAACTCTTCTCACAAGATTCGGACCACAAGAACTTCACTTTCTTTTAGGTCAATCGAGTCATAGGAGACGCTATAGAGGAGAAACCCTCAACAAAACATCAGTAATAGCCAGCTAAACCCAAGAAAATTTTGATATCAGTAGGAGAAATTGGTCTAGGCCAATTTCTAACAACTTCGGTCTTTTGGGGATCAACTCTAATACCCTCGAAAGAAATGATATTACCTAGAAGAGCAACTGAACTTAGCCAAAACTCACATTTACTGAACTTGGCAAACAACTTGTGATCTCTAAGGGTTTGCAAGACAGTTAAGAGATGATTAGAATGTTCATCCTCACACGGGAGTAAACCAGTATATCATCGATGAACACTATGAAAAACATATCCAGATATGGTCTAAACACTCAATTCATGAGGTCCATAAAAGCTACTGGGGCATTAGTTAACCTAAAAGGCATAATAAGAAACTCAAAATGGCCATAACGAGTTTGGAAAGCAATTTCGAGATTTCAAACTCCCTAACTTTGAGTTGATGATAGCCGAAATGAAGGTCTATCTTTGAGAAATAAGTTGCAACTTGTAATTGGTCAAACAAATCATCTATTTTCAGAAGGGCGCAATTATTTTTTATGATAACTTTATTCAGTTGCCGGTAATCAATGCATACACACAAAGAGCCATCTTTCTTTCTCACAAACAACACAGGAGCACCCCAAGGAGAAACACTGGGCCTTATGAAACCTTTATCTAGTAGATCTTTGAGTTTCTCTTTCAACTCCTTAAGTTCTGCAGGGGCCATACGATATGGAGGAATAGAAATACGCTGAGTATCGAGAAGAAGATCAATCCCGAACTCTATCTCTCTATCAGGAGGTATCCTTGGGAGATCATCCAGAAAGACATCAGAAAACTCATTAACGATGTTAATAGACTGGAGAGTTAGAGTCTCAGACTTAGTGTCTTTGACTCTAACCAAATGGCAAATACACCCCTTGGAAATAAGCTTTCTAGCTTTGAGGTAAGAGATAAAATGACTTTTGGGTGACACAAAATTCCCAGACCACTTAAACATGGATGTACCCAGAAAATGAAACTTGACCATTTGGGTCCGACAATCAATAGAGGCATAAGAAGAATACAACCAGTCCATACCCAAAATCATATCAAAATTTACCATGTCTAACTCAATCAAATCAGCCAACAAGACTCTTTGAAGAACGATAATAGGATATTTTTTATACACTTTCTAGGCAATAATCGAATCACGCACTGGGGTAGAAACTAGGATAGGCTCAGGAATAATCTCAGGACTCATTTTAAAATTCACAGTAATCAAAGGTGTAACATATAAGAAATTGGATCCAGGATCCAACAAAGCATACACATCAAACTAAAATATACAAATCATAGCAGTAACAACATCGGGAAAGTCCTCCTATTCCTGGCAAGAAGATAAAGCATAGAATCTATTCTGGCGCCCTGAGCTGGGGCTACACGAGTTGCATGAACTGGAGCAGTAATAGTTTGAGTCTAGGTCTGAGGGCGATAGCACGACGCCCTTGTCCATCATGTGGATAATGTCTAACTCTATGAACCATGTCACCACACTAAAAATAACCCCTCTTCTCATCCCAACACTCACCGGAATGAGCCCTACCACACTTAGGAACTAGGGGACAATTTGTCTTACTGCCAGCACTATACTGGGACCTAGATGCATATGACCTGCTACCTTGCTCCTGCCTACCTCTAGGCATGGAAGAATTAGCAACTGATGGTGCTTACAAAGACAAACGATCCTGATACTGAGGCCGACTCCCTCCCTGCGATCTAGTCTGACCCTGTTTGTGCTGCTCGGACCTAACTCTCTTATTCCCTCTTATTCTACCTCTCTCCTTAATCTTGTCTGCCTCAATCTATTGGGCATGAGTCATCAGCCTAGAAAGATTAATCTCACTATTTAGCATAGCAGACCTACACTCCTTAACCACATAACTAGATACTCCAGTCACAAACTTACTCATACTAGCCTGATTATCAGCCACTAAGTCAGGAGCATACTTGGCCAACTGATTGAACTTTAGACAGTACTTCCTAGCAGTCATAGAGCCCTATCTCGAAAGGGAAAAAATTATCTAGGAATCCATCCTAGAACTCTTGCTAAGTTGTAGGGACAGCTCCCTCACCTCTACCTTTCCTCCAAAAAATAACCCAGTCATAAGCAAGGTTTTTCAACCTATATGTAGATAACTCCACACTACGTTCCTCAGATACATGCATTACCTGGGTAGTCTTCCGCACCTCCTCTAAAAACAATCGTGGATCCTCATCAAACTTGGACCCATAAAATTTCAGCGAATTCATCCGCATGAAGTCACGCATCCTGGCAGCAGCTGAATTACCTCTCTACTGCTGTGGAGCTGGGGCCGGGTTGGCCTAAATATTTGCAGTAACATCTTAGGCCAGCACCTGAAAGGATACCTAAAATTCAGCATGAGACACGTTTTCATTCAATGGGTCAGTGGGTTGAGGTTGCTGACCATTATTATTTCTTCTCGCTCGACTTGGAGTAATATTTCTAAAAGAGGAGAGCACAAATCAATAGAAGAGAGAGACACTTTAATCATGATAGACTTATGAAAAAAAAGAATCACACTTTTTCCTAAAACGTCTTCTAGCCTCTTGCTTATAGATGTGGTGCGGTACACACCGATGATCAAGACTTTACTTAACGTGGCATGTCAAACTCCGTAGGACACCTTAAAATCTTAGACTTTGATACAACGTTTGTAATACCCCAAAAAGGGGTCCCGATGCGTCACACGGTGCTTGAGGCTACGAGTAGCCCCAAGCTAAATCTTTGAGCCATTTTTATTCAGTTCAACATGAATCAAAGGGGTTTTCATAAATAACCCTCAAATATCAACATAGTAATTATCATCCAAGAATAAAGGAATTTCAGAAAGATAACAAAATATGGGTTATTAGTCAAATCCCATCACCTATATAGTCTGACAAGCCTCTAATAAAATCAATAAAACCAGCGAGCCATTGAGACATGCACTAACTGACTCATACTCAGTTATCAAATATAAATAATTCCATTAAACTAACATCAAACATCACATCTTTGGAACATGAGGACTCACCATGATAGAGGATATAGAACAACATGCCGAAAGAATCACTGTCAAACCTAGAATTGAGCACCTGAACCTACATTCCAAGAAAATACAGCTCACATCCAAAGATGTGGGTTAGTATCGGGGAAAGAAACCGAGTACATAGGGTTGTATGAAGTGGTATAAACATCATCATCATAAATATTTATATGAAATATGCAGGATGTATGAAAAACTCACATAGCTCGAAGAAAATCATCATAATCATGAGAGGATAAAATAAGTACAATAAATACTGTGAGTCATCATATAATTTGTCAATCACTTTCAGTTCATCAAGAATATTATTTCTCATAATGTAATTATCATTTAAATCTTTTGAAAGAATAACTTCTACAATTCCACTTTCAAATCACTTTTCCATTCAACATAGACACAAGGAAACACACACCCACTGGGAGATCCTATAACCGACATAAACCATGTGAGCTATATGGAGTCCAACGTACAACCCACATTAGGGAGAGCCATCCACACAAACTAGTGATCACTACATAAATCAACCTTAGGCTCACTCCAATGAGCGCATGTAGTTCTACGGAAGTAAGGTCGCTTTATACCCCCCACTCGGTGCTAAAGATTGCTCCCGGACTTAGCTCAAATCTTTTTAAAGGTAATCCACAACAAAACAATTTTAGTAATATATAAATATACATCAGGAGCCATCGTGCTTCCCATCTATCAAAATTAACCACGTTGTGAATTTATTTCACCTCGAGTTCAAAACAATTCCATTAACATCAAAGGGTCAAATCATTCAAAATATTTTAAATATTCAACATCAACATGCTTATAACACACACTTTGTCAAAAAAAATACAATTTTCAATGGGGATTCACGACCCAAATATCAAAATCATGATAAATATTATTCAAGATTCATTCTTTATATCTCCACACATGTAAATTCATCTTTCAAAATCATAAACATCAAGATTTCATAATAATTATCATAAGATATGGTTTCATGCTTCAAATTTCTAAAAATCAAATAAAAATCATGCCTTTGTAAAGAAAATTACTTTTGAGCACAAGAACAAAAGAGAGTTCTTGTTGAAAAACCACACATACCTTGAATGATGAACTTTAGATCGATACTCCTTTTTGAGATGTTAATCGTGCCTTTGAATGATGATTATTGGAGTTCATGAACTAGGGACTTGAAATCTTGAATAAATTTGGAGAATTAATGGTGAACTTTGGAGGTTCTTGAAGTTGGATATAAGAGCTTAGGGTTTTCTTTTTGAGGGAATTTGATGAAATATAACATATAATGCTTCTAATAGGCCTTAATATAGGGTTTTGATGGATTTTAGGTTAGGGGGATGACCAAAAAGCCCCTAAAAATTAAATAATTCTCAAATTTATTCTTTGGTAGACTGTTTTGATAGTCTAAAGTAGATCAACCATAACGTTTTACTTCGATATCCAAATTGGATGAAATCAATTTCATTAGAAAGAGAACTCTCATATCCCTCCATTGATATATAGTATCTCACCCAGATCATTGTGTAAGAGGATTTATGATCATTTGAAGTTGACCAAAAATTCACTTTTGATAGGCTGAAGTAGATCGACCATAACTTTTTGCTCCGATAGACAAATTGGATGAAACCAATTTCATTGGAAAGAGGACTCGCATAGCTTTACATTGATATATAATATATCATACAGATCATTATGTATAAGGTGTTATTATAGTTTAAAGTTGGAGAAAAAATACCCCAGGCCTCAGTACTTTTTCCTACACGTTTTACTGTTCACTACTATTCATGGTCGATCGGAATGTTCATAACTCATCGCTCGGGTGTCCGTTTTGGATGATCCAAATATCATTGGAAATATTATTCGATACTTTACGCAATGGTGGGTTATAATCTAAGACATTTCACATGGAAAACTTTATAATATATTCTAGAAGATAGAACCCAACATGTTTATGCACAAAATTCCAATGAAAATTTTTTGGGGGTATTAAACATTCAAGATTGGGGGATATGGAATTCTAATGTATTAAGGACTATTGTGTGTTCCTGGTGTTGATGGCCTACAGAAAGGATCTTGACTGAGCCTCAATCACCTCATAGATATGCGTAAATCTAGTTTTATTTGTATTCCATAGGAATATGGAAATGGAGTATCTCATGTTACTATCCTGGTTCTTTATTTGATTCAAATGAAAGGATTATTTAGTGGTCAATCCCACAAGCACGTCAATTTACACTTGATGAATTTTAGTATTATGTGTTCTCTATTTCATATTGCCCAAATTTCTCAATAACCAATCTATTTGAGTCTTTTCCCAATCTAATTAGTGGGAGAAGTTGTCTTATGTTTGCAGTTTTTGCCTTCGGGATCTATCACTTCATGGTTTGAGCTCACAGAAGTATTTTTGGATAGGTACTTTTATCCTTATTGAATGTAGAAACTAATTTATTAAATCATAATCTTTTTTCAACTGAATGGTGAACTATTATATGAGACTTGGCATTTGATCAATTGAACAAGACAATAGTAGTTAATGAAGATGAATGATCTCTTATCAAACAAACCTATGGTGTTGCAGTGGTGTCATTGGATCAAGAGACCAAGAGAAGTAGAGGATGTCACATAAGAGATACCAAGGTTTTAATAAGGACTCCTTTTACATATTTTGTCAGCCCAGAAACAAAAAGAAAGGACAAGGAAAGAAATAAAATTAGGGCTAAAGTTTTGACTTAACTTAATCTTTTAACCAAGCAGTAATTATAGATCCTCATAGGTGGTTAATATTGTTGCTTCAAACAGTGTTAAAGTTTATGATTATTATTAAGTAGAGTCTCTTCATGAACAAATTTGATTCCTATCAAACAAATAGGGGGTTCAAACCCCAACTATCAAAGACAAGGTGGGAATAAAGCTTTAAAGGAAGAGGATAATAATAGAGATTGGTGTAATAGGGAATATATTAAAGACTAGGATTGGAGAGATAAGGATAGAGAGTATTATCAATTTGTTCCTCCTCATGATCAGTTGATCCAAATAAGTTCAAAAGTGAAGATGTCTTGGCTCATATCTTAATTATTTTCTATGGAACAAATAAGATACTGAGAGAGTGGAAAAGTGGTGTCTCACAACTCAACCAAATAGTGATATCTCATTTGTCTTCTATTAAACAACTTGAAACATAAGTGGGTTAATTATAATCTTATCTCTATGAAAGGCGAAAAAATGGATTGTCTAGTGAGACAGTTCCTAATTCTATGAATGTGGCTCATGTGATGGCAATTGTTAGTGGGAGCGGTCATACTTTTTGTAAAGATATTGCTAATTTTGATGAAAATATCAATGAAAAGGCAAGTGATGTACAATAAAATGAAAAGAAAAAGTGGCTAGAAAATTAAAACGATGTGGTCTCATAGACCTTTTAGTAAATTATTGAAAGGCCAAAGGTATTTGAAGAAAAGGATGAATGTGAGGAAGTTCTAAAAGTGAGTAAGGGCAAAGCCCCAAAAATTGATAAAACTGTTGTTGTTACTTTGTCGCAAATAAAAATATCTCCCACATTCCCACAAATGGTCAAGAATAAAGAAGATGATACAAAGTTCAAGAAATTTTATGCTAAATTTATCAACCTATAGGTGACTATTCCATCGTTACAAACTTTAAAAGAGTTGTCTAGGTCTTCTAAATTTATGATTAAATGGGTCACAAAAAATAATTCATGGGTGATAAAACTATAAAGTAACCCGTATTATAGTGTGATAATGTATAACACATTGGTGATGAATAAAAAAGATCGGGTGCATTTACCATTCCTAGCATTATTGGGGTACACAAATTCGGTAAAGCATTGGGTGATCTTGGAACAAGCATTAACTTGATACCATTTGTCATGATCCAATTGGTAGGTTTGGGTTCCACCTAACCAATTACAATGAGGTTGTTAATGGAGGATCGTTCTATAAAGAATCCTATGGGAGTGCTATGTAATGTCCTTGTGAAAGTGGACCAGTTCACCTTCTCGACCAATTTTGTTGTCACTGATTGTTAGATGAACCATGTGATCCCCATCATTCTTGTTAGTTCTTTTTGGCTATTTTATGGGCCTTAGATGATGTTGAATGTTGTGAAATAAAGTTTTGAGTCTACGATGAAAAAGCGTCCTTCAATGTATGTAAGTCTATGAAAGAACCAAAGAACGTGTAAGTTATTTGAATATAAATGAGTTATCTAGCACTATTGAAATAGATCTTGTAAATGTACCTTTGTTAAGTGTATTGGGAATCTTAGGGAGTGAGGCAATTAAATAACATGATAAAGTGGCTATTTTAATGATGATTTCTGACTCTTATACTTAAAACCTTTGCACGTCAGATCTTGATTTGTAGAATTGTGAAAATCCACCTGCAAAAGCTTCAATTGTTGAACTACCTTGACTTTATATTAAGCCATTGACTTCACATCTTTTATAGGTCTTCTTAGGTGAGAAAAATACCTTTCCAATCATTGATGAGGATAGTCTATTGTCTCAACTAGTGTAAGCCGAAAAATATAAGGTGAAAATTTTCATTTGTGTAACAATATAAGATATCAACGATATTTTCCCAAAATATACTCATATAAAATCAAATTCATAAGGTGGAATTATGATAAAACCACGAAATGAGGGTTTCATATTGGTGATGATATGCTCCTCTTCAACTTGAGGGTTAAACTTGTCATGGTAAAATGTAAAACCAAGTGGTTGGGCCAATTTGTCATTTCTAATGTCTATCCAAGTAGAGAAATTTAATTAGAAAATAAAAAAGAAGACGATTGTTGTAAATGGGCAAAGATCAAAACATTACCATATTGGTGGAGACAAAGCAGCTAAGATGAAGTCACAATGGTTCAAGGATCACATATGAGAAAGATGTGGTGATGTTCCACGACTATAACTAAGACATTTCTTTAAAGGCTAAACCAGGATTATGCTTGATATTTTATCGTGTTTTATATACTAATTTTAGTTTATTTTTTGTTTTATAGGAAATACTAATAGTTTGAAGGAATGAAGGGAGGTTTTGAGCCTCAAAACTATGCCACAAAACTAATTTTTAAGCCAAAAATCTACACCTTACTACCTTGACTTATGCTGGATCTCCTTGATCATCCCAGGAGCATTCCAAGAACAAATTGGGAGCAGCTCACAATGCTTTGAGCTTCTCTAGATCTACTTGATTATCCTAGGAAAAGGTCAAGCGCAGATCAGATTAGCACAAAGCACATGACTATAGTTTGATATTTTCACATTTCACACTCCTTCAGACCAAAGTCAAAACATCTCATTTCTTCACTCTAGAATTCAATTCTAGATCATTAATCTGGAATTTTCTTTCATTATTTTTCTCTCTTAAATGAACTTAAAACAAATGATCTTTTGTAAAATCCTCATTTGAATTCTATTTAAAGTATAAATGGTGTACACATCCCATTGTTTCTTTTTGTTTAAATTTGATTTATTTGATCATGCATTTGTATAATATGGCTATTTTGATAGAAATGTTGGAATGTGTGCCTTGTTTTAGATGCTTAATGGAAAAATCTTTCTTCCTTAAACTATTGCACACCATGTGTTCGTTTAAATGCTCACTTAAAGTTTGTTTGCTAAATTGACTGGTGGTTGATCTAGTTATGTTAGTATGAGTACTAATGGTGTGTTTGGTGGTGAATTGGTTAATTAATCTTTCACACATGTGCTTTTATTTTGTTTCTTCAAGGTCTTATCTTCTATGCACACTATATGTTAGTTAAAATATCAATGATAGAGGAATGTCTTTAATGTTACTAACTGATAATGTATTCATTCTTAAGGTATTAATATGAGTCAAATTACTGCTTAATGGTAGAAAATCAGTGATTTTTTGTTAAAATTGTTGATTTATGTTTTTTCAATGGCTATGGTTGATTACTCTGCTTATCATTTATTCCAAGGGTGAAGTTTGAGTAACTCGAGAGAAATGAATGTTTGCCTTTCCCTAAGATAGATTGGGTGACACCATTCTTAAGGGTATCAGGTTATTTTTTTATAGTAGTTGAGATGATCTTTTAAGATTTTGTGTCACCTCATGAGATTCTTTGTTGATTTGGAAGGCTCATTTGATACAAACTTGCATCCTTGCTTCATACATATGTGCATATTGAAAATTTTTGGTTTACATATTGTCATGACTTGTTTGAGAAGCCTTTGTTGACATTTTTAGCCTAGATCTTAGTATAGCTTTCATTTGAGTTTTTTGTTTTGATTCGGAAATACCTTATCTCATTGGATTATTCCTGGTTGCTTGAGGAAAAGCAATATGTTATGTTTGGCGGGTTGATAAGTCATTAATTTGATGCCTTGTTAGCCCCTTTTAAGCTTAAATTATCATGTTATTTTATTGATTTGGTCTTAATCTCATGTATAACATTCATTTATGTATGTAAAGGTCTAAAATGAAGATGAGTAAGCCATAAAAAAGGGAGGTCTAATATGAAAAAAAATCCCTGAAGTGTATATGGACATGTCAGGAGTCCACCCACACAAGCGGCCTACCAAAATGGCAAAAATAGTGTCATCTATACTTAAGTAGCACCTATAATACAAGAAAAATCCAAACCAATACCAGCGCCATGTTTCAAGATCATGCATAGTACATAATGGTTCTTTTACAGCTTTATGAGCAAGTTAGATGCATATTAATTCTTCAAATAACTCCCAGCTATCAAATGAATCAAAACATTCCTTACCAATTGAATTCTTGAGAAGGATATTGCCATAGTAAATTTCAAATGAGAATATCTCTCGTTATTCTACAAATTATTGAGCACATAACCTACCAATGATAAATAATTGAATTATCTTTCCAACGATATTGAATTTTCCTAAATCCGATATTGGAGCAAGAAGTTATGTCCATTTTACTCTAGTATGTCAGGATGGCAACTGTTTGACGATAATTTTGACGGCCTGTCACATTTGTGATACCTTGTTAAAATGGTCGTCAGCCTTAGGCATAAACCAGTTTCTGTGTGATGATATTTTTGATGGCCTATCACATTTTTGACGTCTTGTCACAAATGTCGTCATCTTTTCTCTCCAGAACTTGAGGAACATTTTAGTAAGGGCATTTTGGTATTTTTCCTTCACTTCCCAAGACTTATAACACTCAAGGAGCATATTATCTTCCATTCTCTTTAGTTAAATATCTTAAAAATCTCTCTTATATGCTCTCAAGTACAAGATTAGGGTTTGCTCTCAAGATCATCACCTCAAGAACAAGAACATTCTCTCCCAATGAGGTTAAACCCTAGTCAAGAAAAACCAAGAGCAAGCCTAAGTATTTCATCAAGAACCTGCAGGAAATATTAGATCTCTTTCAAGATCAAGCTTTAAGGTATGTGTAGTGTTCATCCATGGGTTCCTTTCATCCATGGAGCTCAAGAATCATGTTTTAAATTATAAATTGTGATTTTCCTTCTTGTTTTATGACTATATTCATGTTGATGATTGTTGTTTGGATTCTAGATTGTATCTTGATGTGTTTTTCATGAGGCATGCGAATAGGTTAGTTGAAACCCATAAATTTTGGATGGATTAAGATTGCCAAATTTATAAGAAAATCTACGCCTTAAAGGGTACATGCAAGGTGTTTTATAAAATGCTTAGGATGCTAGAAATTCATGTTTACATGGTTCCGTGATATCTAAATGACAAGTCCATTTTACCTATATACTTTAATATAAATTCCATGCTATTGATGTGTTGCTATTGTGGTGTGAAGTATGTATGATAATTGAGATATACTATATGTACATGAAATATATCAATGCACTCCCTACCATGCTTAAGATGTTGAATAACTACATGAAGTATAATATCCCCTACTTAAGACAATGTGAATTATGGACAACAATCTTATGATCAAGTCAATCATGTTGTGTCAGTTTCTTTCCATAGAGTCCTGGGGGTATTCGTACCCAAAAATATAGTTAAGTGCCTAGAGCCATGTCATGTTTTCATAATACTCTCAGTTAAGCCATGATCTATAGAATTCAGTTAGTCATGTGACTCAAGAAAACTCAGAAATCTCAGTAGTCTTAGTAGTTCAGTAATCTCAGAGATCTCAGTACTCAATAATATCTTTAATCTCAGTATTCAAAGTCAATCTTTGTAATTTTAGTACTCTCAATAAGTCACCAGAAATCTATACATTTCGTTATTCATCAAAATTTAGTAAACTTAGTTTAGCTCCGATAAACAATAACACTAGTATCAATTCAGCTAATCCATTCAGTTCAGTTATTCAGTTCAGCCCAGTTATTCAGTTCAGTGTCTTTCAGATGGGAGTAGGATTCAGCACCGAGTTAGCCTAGGTATGGGGACTCACCTGCTAGATTAAGACTGAGATCCTTCAAAGCAATCCCTAAGTTGAAGAACTACATAACCAGTGTTGGTACGAGATATCACCCGTTAGATAGAACTAACATAATCAGGGGTATCACGTTAGCATATTTATATATATAGGACTGATCCCAGGAGTCACCCGCTAGATTAGGACTAAATCTATAATTGATGTCTTTACTGGTGGTGGGGTACCGACACCCTTCCAGTCAAGGAAGGTATTAGACCCCATGTAGCTTAGGTTGGGCCATGTCGGTTCGATGAACACATCCCATATTTTCAATTACAGAATCAGGGATATCCGACATAGTCACTCAGCTTAGTATTACAGATTGAGTACTATTTGATACAATCAATTCTTATCATTATAAATAGACTTCAAGATCACCCATTAGCTAGGACTGATTTCAACTATCATTAATTAGTTTCAAAATCATCGGATTTAAAGATCACCCGCTAGATAGGACTGATCTAGGACTAAGTCAAATCATTCTTATTATTAGTATACTCAAAGATAACCCGCCAAATAGGACTAATCTAAGATTTAATTACTCCATATAGAACGAAACTCAGATAGTTCAATCAGAACTTAGACTGTCAGATACAATCACTCAGTATCAGTTACATTGGTTATGCCGATTAACATAGTTATATTAGTCATCATATCTACATATCAGTATTAGGTTTCAAGACTGTTAGATACAGTCAATCAGACCAGTTCTTCATAATTTGAACTATCAGAAATAGTCATCCATCTATTTAGTACCTTAGTATGACTAAAGTCATGTCTTCAGTATTCAGACTCAATGGTCAATATCACAACGAGTTCAGTTATAGTTTCTTATGCATGTATGTATTCGAACGTTTATATTAGTCAGCATTGTTCATGCATATAACCCTTTGTATTTATCCTACCTCACTCGTATACTTATTACATTTAGTCGTACTGACGCATTTGAGTTATGGTGTTTTCTCTTATATTACACCATAGGTTTAGAGGCACGAGCTCCAGATCATAAGTAGATTCCAGTATCAACATCAGAGTTAGACGTTAGTCCTCATCCTTTGAGGACATGATGATTTCATTAATATTTTAGTTTTTTAGTTTATTTTAGTAGTTGGAGTTAGTTGGGGACATATCCCATCCACTCCTTATTTAGAAATTTTTAGGCTTTCCAGACTGTAGCATGATAGCTAGTGATTTCAGACTTGTTTTGGTATCATTATACCATTTTTAGATATTTTGTTATCAGGAGTTTATTCAGTTTGAACCTTATGCCCATTCAGTACATGTTTTTGCATTTTTATGTTATATTATACAGTGTACAGGTACAAATATCATTTATGGGTTAGCTTGTGGTCCTTGGGGGTCATCAGCACCGTGTAGCATTCCAATTTAGAAAATCAGGTTGTTACAAACATGGTATCAGAGCCTAAGGTTCAATAGAGTCCCAGGAAGTCTAAAAGGCGCATCTAGTAGAGTCTTGTACATACGTGTGTTGTGCACCACACTTATGTGCAGGAGGCTATGAGATGTTTTAGGAATAGTTTCCCTTATTTCATGTCTTAGATCATCCTATAGAAAGGTTCTCTAAGAAAACTCATAGAGATTCTTAGCATGCTTTAGTCATGTAAACTTTACCTTACTGGCAAGGTAACAAAAGTAGTGAAGCTCAAGTCCTACAGATAGGGCTTTCTCAAATAGTCCCTACAGATAGCTATGGGATTTCCCTCATGCTCAATTGTATCCCATTAGTTCAGTTATATCCCAAAGTTGTACGGATCTCATTCATGATTATGAGAACTTGTTCTCGAACCTAAATTTTTATACGCTAGCAATCCCTTCTCAAAATCCTATAATAGTATGTGATTAGAGTTTGAAGCATGAAACCAGGAGTTTAGCAGTAGTAGAGTTGGGTTAATAATATCCAGATTGAACAGACTATATATTCATGGGGATAGTTATACAAGAATGAATCAGTAGGCTTGAATAGTGTGAGTTAGAAATTTATGTTTATTGACTCAAAATTAAGCATAAAGGTATGAATGTGATACTAGTAGTATATGAGGGAAACAGGGGTAGATGATGTTTATATTAAGGCAAGCATGTGTTAATCAAAGTGTAAGTATCTGATGAAAATTGCAGTTTAGTTCAGAGTTTAGTTTAGTGCTCATAAATGTATGATGATAGCTTAAATACAAGGGGTAGATGGTAGATCAAGTACCCAAGTCAGTCTCTCAGATTCCAGTAGTAGTGCCAGTATGTACAGAAAAACAGTTAGGGAAGATGATTCCCGACCCATCCTTATCTTAGTATGAAGCTTTATACTTCAGTCAACATAATGCCTATGCATGGTTTATCTCTCAGATTCCATAAATATTGCTTATATTCACGCGCATTCCATAGAATCGTGTGCACTTTCAGTTCCCACTTTAGGGAGTTTAGTCCTAGATCACTCAGTGTTACCAATCATGTTCCAATAACTTAGGCATTCCACAATCACGTCATGCAACTCATGACTCATGTACACATATCATTCTCCCCAGTATACTCAGTTTCCATGGCTCATGCTATGCCTCCACTGATTAGATAAATCAAGACTATGTTATGTACATCCTTAGTTTATCTTATGCATCATGAATTAGTTTCAAACTCCTAAAGTTTTGTTATAATATAGTTTGTAGATGCCCTATTCATCACCCAGTATCTCCGTAAGGTAAGTATTCTTAGAGGTAAATAGAATCCCAAGTGGGAGATGCCCCACCTTTTCTTAACATTCTCATGTCTTAGATTTTTTAGTTTGTCCTTGCATAACGAATTCAGTCTAGAATAGAGGGTACTCATAGGTTGACCCTCAAATTAGACCTCAGTTGTAAGTCAAGTATTCAAAGGTTCAGTTCAGTTCATGATGTTCAATCTATATGTCACGTAGCCGACACAGTCACGTTTTCATGTTTTAGTTTAATCTTAGTGCCTTTATTATTGCATGTTCAGTCTAATATTTGTTAGTCAGTTCAGTTATATATTCACGCATCAGATATGTGTGGTCAGCTTATCAGTACTTTTAGTCATGCATTCATGTATCATATAAGTCGTATAATGATGCATCAGATATGCATTCTCAATTGATAAACTAAGTTTATTCGGACACTTAGTCCTACATTTATAAATCAGTTACTCATGCATTAGATATGCATGTTCAGTGTGATGTATTCATCTTATCAGTCATGTTAGTTTTGAAATCATATTTTATAAGTGTATGTCTTGTATGTACTTTAGTTGATCTTTTCTTTCATCTCAGTCATTTGAGGATGAATGTTCCCAGGGAAGAGATATTGTAATACCCCCAAAATTCCAAACCAATATTAGCACAGAGTTTCAAGCTCATGCATAGTACATAATGGTTATTTTATAGCTTTATGAGCAAGTTAGATTCATATTAAGTCTTCAAATAACTCCCAACTGTAAGACGAATCAAAACATTCCTTACCTATTGATTCTTGAGAAGGATATTTCCACAGTCAACTTAAAATGAGCATATCACTCGATTTACTATGAATTGTTGAGGTCATGACCTTCCAAAAGATAGATAACTGAATTATCTTTCCAACGATGCTAATTTTGCCTAAATCCGATATTGGATCAAGGATTTATACCTATTTTACTCCAACATGTTGGGCTGGCAACTGTGTGACGACAATTTTGACGGCCTGTCATATTTGTGACGCCTTGTCAAAATGGTCATCAGCCTTAGGCAGAAATCAGCTTCTCCATGACGATATTTTTGATGGCCTGTCACATTTTTGATGCCTTATCACCAATGTCATCAGCTTTTCTTTCCAAAACTTGAGGGACATTTTAGTAAGGGTATTTTTGTATTTTCCCTTCACTTTCCACGACTTATAATCCTCAAGGAGCATATTATCTTCCATTCTTTTTAGTTAAACATCTCAAAAAGCTCCCTTATACGCTCTCAACCAAAAGATTAGAGTTTTCTCTCAAGATCATCTCCTTAAGAACAAGAACATTCTCTCCCAAAGGGGTTAAAACATAGTCAATAAAAAACAAGAGAAACCCTAAGGATTTCTTCAAGAACCTTGAAGAATCATTAGATCTCTTTCAAGATCAAGCTTTCAGGTATGCTTAGTGTTCATCCATGGATCTCAAGAATCATGTTTTAAATTATAAATTGTTATTTTCCTTGTTGTTTTATGACTATATTCAAGCTGACTATTGTTGTTTGGATTCAAGGTTGTATCTTCATGTGTTTTTCATGAAGCATGTGAATAGATTAGTTGAAACCCATGAATTTTGGATGGATTAAGACTGCCAAATTTATAAGCACACCTAAGCCTCAAAGAGTGCATGCATGGTGTTTGATAAAATGCTTAAGATGCTAGAAATTCATGTTTACATAGTTCGATGATATCTAAATGACAAGTCCATGTTAGCTATATACTTCAACATAAATTCCATGCTATTGATGTGTTGCCATTGTTGTGGTAAGAAGAATTTATGATAATGGAGATATACTATATATACATGAAATATATCCATGCACTTCCTACCATGCTTAAGATGTTGAAGAACCACGTGAAGTATATTATCCTCTACTTATGACAATGTGAATTGTGGACCCCAATCTGATGATCAAGTCAGTCATGTTGTGTCAGTTTCCTTCCATCGAGTCCTACGGGTATTCGTAGCTGAAAACATAGTTGTATGCCTAGATCCATGTTATGCTATCGCAATACTCTTAGTTAAGCCATGATCTATAGAATTCAGTTAGTCATGTCACTCAGGAAAACTCAGAAATGTCAGTAGTCTTAGTAGTTCAGTAATCTCAGTGAACTCAGTACTCAGCAATATCTGAAACCTCAGTATTTAAAGTCAATCTTAGTATCTTTAGTACACTCAATCAGTCCTCAGAACTCAGTACATTTTGTTATTCATCAGAATTTAGTAAACTCAGTTTAGCTCCACTAAGTAATACAACTAGTATTAGTTTAGCTAATCAGTTCAGTTTAGTTATTCAGTTTAGCCCAGTTATTCAGTTCAGTGTCTTTTAGGTGGGAGTAGGATTCAACACCGAGTGAGCCTAGGGATAGGGGACTCACCTACTAAATTAGGACTGTGATCCTTAGAAGCAATCCCTAAGTTCCAAAACTATGTATCCAGAGTAGGTACAAGATATCACCCGTTAGATAAGACTAATATACTCAGGGTCACCTGTTAATACATTTATATGTATAGGACTGATCTCAGGAGTCACGCGCTAGATTAGGACTGACTCCACTGCAAATATCTTTACTAGTGATGTGGTATTAACACCCTTCAAGTCAGGGCAGACATTGGACCCTAAGAAGCTTAGATTGGGGCATGTCAGTTAGATGAAAATATCCCACAGTTTTAGTTACAGAATCAGGGCTGTCAGATAAAGTCACTCAGCTTGGTAGTAAAAGTTCAGTACTATTAGATACAATCAATACTTATCATTGTAAATAGAATTCAAGACCACCCATTAGCTAAGACTAATCTCAATTATGATTAATCAGTATTAGAAATATCAAATTTAAAGATCACCCTCTAGATAGGACTAATCTCGGACTTAGTCAAATGATCCTTATTATCAGTATACTAAAAGATCACCCACTAGATAGGACTGATCTCAGATCAGTTACTCCATATAGAAGTGAACTCAGATAGTTCTATCAGAACATAGACTTTTATATACAGTCACTCAGTATCAGTTACATTGATTACACCGATCATCACAGTTATATAAATCATCATAGATACGTATCAATATTCAGTTTCAAGATTGTTAGAAACTGTCAATCCGACCAGTTTTTCATAGTTCAAACTATCAAAAATAGTTATCCATTTATTCAGTACCTCAGTATCAGTAAATTCATGTCATCAGTATTCATACTTAGCAGTTAGTATCACCACGAGTTCTGTTATAGTTTCTTATGCATGTGTGTATTCCCACATTCATATTAGTTTTTATTGTTCATGCATATAACCCTTTGCATTTAGCCTACCTTACTTGTATACTCAATATATTTAGTCATACTGATGCATTTTTACTATGGTGCTTTCTCTTATGTTACACCATAGGTTCAGAGGCACGAGCTCCAGATCTACAGTAGATTCTAGTATCAGCAGTCAGAGTTAGACGTGAGTCCTCATCCTTCAAGGACATGATTATTTCATTACTATTTTAGTTTTTTAGTTTATTTCAGTAGTTGGAGTTTGTTGAGGATATGTCCCATCAACTTCTTATTAGACAGTTATAGGCTTTCCAGACTATAGCATGATGGACAATTATTTCAGACTTGTTTTGGTATTGTTATACCATTTTTAGATATATTTTTATCAGACGTTTATTCAGTTTTAACCTTATAGCCATTCAGTACATGTTTCCACATTTTCATATTATATTATGCAGTGTACAGGTATAGATATCAGTCATGGGTTAGCTTGTGATCCTTTAGGGTCATGAGCACCATGTAGCATTTTGGTTCATAAAATTGGTGTGTTACACACCCTACCTATGCCCAATCTATTTTGGATCTACTAAAGCAAATAAATAGTGTGGTGGCAATTTTGTAATATCAGGAAAAAGTGAAATTGTAGTCAAAAGAGGGTTTTTTATTAACTTTCACCATTATTTATCGTCCTTCTACTTTTTTGAACTAAGAAACATTAGAGAGACTCTCAAGGAATGAATTATTAGTTTTCATTGAAGATTTATTTTAATTAAAGATTTGATATTTTATTATTTTAACTTTATATGTATCAATTTGAAAGGAATTTTGCTATATCTCGACTTTTTCTATCTATAAGTAACTAATTCTGTATCTTGGGGTTTGCTTGAATATATTTTGATTAGTGCATGGGTTTTGTTTATTTGTCTTCCTAATTAGTTATTTGATATGTATTTTGCATTCATTCATTATTTTAACTAAGAATTGGGGGTCGCAAATTCCAATTACCTTATAACCCATATCATCCTG
Organism: Capsicum chinense; assembly: GCA_026120095.1. Classification (NCBI taxonomy): domain Eukaryota; kingdom Viridiplantae; phylum Streptophyta; class Magnoliopsida; order Solanales; family Solanaceae; genus Capsicum; species Capsicum chinense. Next base: position 182,140,415 of record JAPEIP010000004.1, on the reverse strand, counting down.
ACAGTTGGGATATGAGTGCGGTATGCCTATAAAAAATAACATGAATTAGTTTATTTTATAGAAACTCTTTGACATAAGGATATTTATTGAGGTCATGGATTGGTAAAATTGATACATTAATGAGGTGTTTGAAAGAACCATTTGTGATATTTGGTGATTAATTGAAAAATTTACAATAAAATCTCTATATCTATCATACCCATGACTTCTAGCTAAATTTTGACAGATAATCAAATACCTGAACATAGAACTAGTAAGGCAGAACCCTAAATTTCATCTACACTTTGTTAATCTCTAATTGTTTCTAGATTTGAAATAGTATTCCCAAAGGCCAAAAATTTTAAACCCAAAATCATTAAAACATAGCCCTTATTTTTACTTTCATTTTTACTATGCATTACGGGTTGATGCCTAGTTGACTTCTAATAATCTTGAGTATTAAAATCATTTTCTTCACACCTTGTGGATTAAATCCTAACCTCTGTTAGGTTAATATATTGATGATGAACTCGTACATTCTCAAAGAGTGTAATGTGATCATCATCATGGTTGATCATGATTGTGATAGGGGTCTTGTATTAAGTATGATGATACCCCTGCCAGTATAAATAATTTCTAGATTTGATTTTTCTCTATTAACTTCAGAAACCTAGTTAACTTTTAGATCATATGTGTTTATTCATGTTGGGTCTTCATCAATTATAACATGGGTGAGTTTTTTATCATACTCAAAGACAATTCTCTTTAATTTCATCCTAAGCTCTTTCTAATTTCCATTAGATTAGTGCTAGAAATCCTAAAATTTGATTCTTTAAGTTATGACCTCTTTGAGAGCTTGAGAGCTGATTCTTGTGGGTTCTTCATTTTAATAAGTCTAGATATGTTTGTTATACTCCCATAGTGTAATTTCTATTAATCCTTCTCTAACTCCCGTCTTTAATTTTTTCAAATACTGAGTTAAAATTCTTTATTTCCTAGAATTTTTTGCGTTATTTATTCTTCAAGTAGGACTCCATTCCTACTTAATTTAGAGCATAAATTACATGCCCCACTATAATAACCCTCTAGATTTTTGTTTATTTCTTTTTCATTTGTAAAGATTCAATACATGGTCCATGTATGATCAACCAAATAACAATAAGAACAAAAATAGATTAGTAAGGAAATAGCATGCGAGATTTTAGGGGAAATTACCTTGCTTATGGGGGTAAGACCATGAACTACCCCAGTAGCTTTTTACCATCAAATTTTACAAGACAAGAGAAATAGTTAGATTAAAATTCACTTTTTGTGATCCTATGGTTAGCATCATACACCATTCTCTTGATCTAATGAAAACTCTAAGCTACTCTATCATACAGTTACTATACCTACAATCAACTAACTCTATTCGACCTTCCTTGGCTAACTCTATCCTAATTACCAAATACTTTTAGTTGATAAACTTATTCACAACAAAAGACATATAATGGAACCTAAACTTCTATCCTCAAGATGATGAATATATATAATGAGTGCTAAAAGGGATGTTTTTGGGTTGGAGATCTTGATAAGGACCACTTCATACCATATTGCATTTTTCTATTTTTGCTGCCAGATAATACAAGACAACTAGAATATAAGCCAAAATGTATATAGTCCTTTAACTATTTTTTCAATCATCAAAATATGAATACAATAAGAGGGGCCAAAATCCAATAATATTTCTGCATCTCCCTATTAAACCCTTCTCATAGTTTCTTCATGGTATTTATGAATTTTTTTTATAGTGTTCAGTTATGACCCTTACGTAAACTTAGCTGGAATAGAGCTTCTAATGTCCAAAATCACTAATGGATTCAGGAAACGGTTTCCTATATAGAGTTTTCCTGAATATTGGTGATATAAAGCTTGCTTTAGTTATATAGAGATAGAATTTGAGTTTGAGATTTAGATTAGGTTTCTTATTAGTACAATGATCCTTAGTCTAGATTTCTTAAATAGGTTTAGGCTTTTATTGGGGATCCTTAGGATAGCTAGGGGATGGGAGCTCAAAGAAGGTTAGGCTTTACTATTATTATGGGTCAGTTATGTAATACCCCGCATGTTTCTAAGATAGGAAGTGAATAAGTAATCTACGTATGAAATCTCCTATCATGTGATTCATACTTGAGTACATGACTTACAATGAATATCCTATTGATAGGATAGCTTAGGATGCATTAACCATGTTCATATGAGTCACTTATGGTAATACAAGCTAAAAGTTTTTGAATCCATCAAGTTTTAGTGTTTGATTTTGTAAGTTTCATATTTAAACTAGTATAACTCGATGTTAAAGTGGAATTTAGACTTAATTAGACCCACCAAATTGTAGAGAATCGAATTAGCTTTCTAACGATACCAATTTTGCCTTAATCCAATACCCGACCGAAAAGTTATGCCCATTTTCGTGAGAGATAGTAAGCATAGGCAATTGGTTAGGCGCCGCCCAACCCAAGAATAGGTGATTGGTTAGGCACCGCCCAACCCAAGCATAGGCGATTGGTTAGGCGCCACCCAACCTAGCTTAGGCAATTACTTGGTTGCCACCTAAGTCAGTACTTTGTGTCAAAAACACTCCATTTTGAGTTATTTTAAGGGTAATTAAGTCTTTTAACACTCCTTACACGTCCCTAAACTTAACCCTACAAAATATATAGCTTCTAAACATATTAAAACCCTATTA
>JAPEIP010000004.1:182089839-182137608 GCA_026120095.1 Capsicum chinense | reverse complement strand
AAGGGTAATTAAGTCTTTTAACACTCCTTACACGTCCCTAAACTTAACCCTACAAAATATATAGCTTCTAAACATATTAAAACCCTATTATCATCTCAAAGCTCATCATCCAAGAGCACTAAAAGAGAAAAATAACTAGGATTGCGTAACTAAGCTTGAAGATCCGATTTTAAGGAAATTCCTCTGTCAATCATCAAGAATCTTCCTTCTATGGTATGCGCAGGTTGATTTATGGATCCCTTTTATCCATGAAGCTCAAAAACTCTTTTTTTCATTATAAAGTATAATTTCTATATTGTTGCGTGTTGATGATCATGTTGTTGATATTAGGTGATTTCCAAGATGGAATCTTTATATGTTTTTTTTTAATTTCATGATATCATATAAGTTGGAAACATGAAAATTTGGTTGTTCATGATGTATTATTTGATGATTTCACCTATTCTTAAGATGTGCATGTAAGGTGTTTGATAAAATGCCTAAGAAACTAGAAATCATGAAATATAGCTGAATTGTGACTAAGTGAAGGGTTCATGATATGCCTTTACATTCCAATGAATTCTATGTTGATAATATGCCTTGTAAATGTTGTTGGAATACTCATGAACTATTCTTATGAGATTATGATATGTTTACTTGTGAATCCTACTCATGAACAAGATGTATGATAACCATGCAATCTGCATGACCTTCTATGCTATTGGTATATGTTTCCAATATGATTATGCAATGAACATGATATTAAGATTGTGAAAGTACTTCCATGTGATATGAAATCCTTTCCATCCAACACATTGTTGATAACCATTCTTAGTATGAGATCCCTACTTATGCAATTGTAAATTATGGACTCTACTCTTATGATCAAGTCAGACATGTGTGTCAGTTTCCTTCCTTCGAGTCCTGGGGGTACTTGTACCCAAAAATTAGAGCTGTGTGCCTAGATCCATGTCATGTTTCCCGATATCCGAACTCAAGCTATGATTCCATAGACTTCAGTCAGTCATGGGACTCAGGAAAACCTCATGATCTTAGTTAGTTGTTAGATATCCATAACATTCTGCCAGTCAATAGAATTCAGTATTATTAAGTTATGCACAGTAAGTTATTCATGTTCAGTGCCTCCAGATGGGAGCAGAGGTTATTATCGAGTAAACCCAAAGATGGGAACTCACTCGCCAGTTTGGGGTGTAATTCCTAGTAGTCATCCTTGTGTTCCAGAACTACATACTTAACCCATCAGATTAGGGTTAATAAGGTGGCTTAACTCGTCAGTTTAGGGTTTCCACCATTCACATTGAGTACCTGTCAAATAAGGGTCACTCACAGGATTTCCTTATCCATGGCACGATATTGACACCCCTTCAGTAGGGGCAAAGATTGCACCCCAGCTTAGCCATAACATCATACAAGGGGAATGTCAATTAAACTCTACTTCCCATAATTTTAGTATCAATCTCAATAAAAGAACTCAGGGCGTTCTTCAGATTTTAGTATATACAGGACTATCAGATACAGTCGTCCATGTTATCAGTTTCAATATCAGTTATCATAGTTATCAGTAAACCATGTATTAGCTTATAGGTCATGCTATCACATATTCATGGTCCTAGTTTCTATATATGTATGTTTGCACTCCCACATTCATATTAGTCAGTCAGTTTTGTTCATGCATGAAACCCTTTATGTACAGCCTACCTTTCTCGTATACTTAGTACTTCAGTTGTACTGATGCATTTGTGCTATGGTTCTTTCTTTTCATGTTACACCATAGGTTCTAAGACATGAGCTCCAGCCCAGCAGTAGCATTCCAGTCGCAGAGAGATAGTGAGTCCTTATTTATTCGAGGATAATATGATTTTATTCATTTATTTATTTCTTCAGTTTAGTTTTATGGGGTTAGTTGGAGACATGCACCTTCAACTCCTTATTCAGATAGTTTAGAGGCTTTTAGATTTACGTTCAGATTTACGTTCAGACTTAGCATTCAGATTGAGTGGTTTTGGGTATTTTCACCCACATGATTTTATTCAGTGAAACCTTATTGCCTTACAGTTCTATGTATTCTGCATTATTATATCATGATTTGCAGTATACAGGTACAAATATTAGTCATGGGTTAGCTTGTGGTCCATTGGGTTCATAAACATCGTGTAGCATCCTGGTTCAGTGAATTGGGGTGTTACAAACTTGGTATCAGAGCCTAAGGTTCAACAGAGTCCTAGGAAGTCTGAAAGCCGCATCTAGTAAAGTCTTGTACATGGGTGTGTTGTGCACCACATTAATTTATGGGATGCTATAAGGTGTTTTAGGAACAGTACCCTTTCTTCATTATTCATGTCATGCTAGTGAGCATAATCACAAGTTAAACTATCAGTTTAATCCATTCTTCTCTTATTCAAGACTATGGCCCCAAAGAGAAGGAACTAGCTTGCTCCTCAGCCCGAAGATCCTTTGGGCGAACATGTTTCCCATACAGAGTTTAGAGCCCTATTTACCACACTTGCTCAGTCCATGGCTGCACAGAATGAACGGCCACCAGTTATTTCGGCCAATCCAGTAGCCAATCCCACAACAAGTAGGGTTCGGGACTTCACCCGGATGAAACCTCCATTTTTCCATGGGTCTAAGTCTGATGGGGTTATGACCTTAGCCAGACTCATGAACCATGCCTAGCAAAACCCAGTGTGTAAAACCATCATATTCCAGTGGGTATATAGGAACTGCCCATTTATGATATCTTAGAAATCCATGTTAGCAAATTTAGTGGAGTTAGGGATGACTGATTTTGATGTTATTCTCAGCATGGATTCGCTTCATTCCTTCTATGCCATAGTCGAATGCAGAAATAGGATAGTTCAGTTTCAATTCTCGAATGAGCCCGTCCTAGAGTGGAAGGGTAGCATTTCAAAGTTTAGGGGTCAACTTGTTTCCTACCTTTGGGCAAGGAAAATGATTTCTAAGGGGTGTGTGTATCATCTCTTGCATGTTAAAGATTCCAGTTCGGAATATCCCAGCCTTGAAATAGTCCCTTTTGTTAATGAATACTCAAATGTCTTTCCTAAAAATCTTCCAGGCATTCCTCTCTAAAGTGAAATAGACTTCGGCATAGACCTTCTTCTAGATACTCAACCTATTTCAGTTCCTCCATACAGAATGGCACCGACAGAACTCAAGGAACTGAAATATCAGTTGAAGGATCTCTTAGATAAGGGATTCATTAGACCCAATGTTTCCCCATGGGGTGCACCAGTATTATTCGTGCGCAAGAAAGATGGTTCTCTCAGGATGTGTATCAATTACCGTCAACTCAACAAGGTCACAGTCAAGAATAGATATCATCTTCCCAGGATTGATGATCTATTCAACCAACTTTAGGGTGCCAGTTACATCTCCATGATAGACCTCATATCAGGCTATCATCAGCTCAGGGTTAGAGAATATGACATTCTGAAGATATCTTTCAGTACTCGGTATGGTCACTTTGAATTTTTAGTCATGTCATTTGGTCTTACCAATGCCCCTGCAGCTTTTATGGATTAGATGAACCGTGTGTTCAAGCAGTACTTGGACACATTTGTCATAGTCTTCATAGATGATATTCTAGTCTATTCTCGCACAGAGCATGATCATGAAGACCATCTCAGGATTGTTCTTCAGACTCTAAGGGATCACCAATTATTTGCTAAGTTCAACAAGTTTGAATTTTGGCTAAGATCAGTAGCATTCCTTGGCCATATTGTTTTTGGTGATGGAATTAGAGTAGATCCTCAAAAAACTGATGTAGTAAGAAACTAGCCGAGACTCGTATCTCTATCTAATATTAGAAGTTTCTTGGGTTTGTTTGGCTATTACAGATGTTTTGTCGAGGGATTTTCTTCTATTGCATATCCCATGTCTAGATTGACTCAGAAGAAGATTAAATTCCAGTGGTCAGATTTATATGAGAAGAGCTTTCAAGAGTTAAAGACTCGACTCACCTCCGCTTCAGTTCTAGCTATTCCAGATGGTTCAGATGGTTTTGTAGTGTATTGTGATGCATGCAAAGTGGGTTTAGGTTGTGCCCTCATGCAACATTGTAAGGTCATAGCCTACGCCTCCAGACAGTTAAAGCCACATAAGAAGAATTATCCTACTCATGATCTTGAGTTAGCAGCGGGAGGTTTTTCCTTGAAGATTTGGAGGCATTCTCTCTATGGAGTTCATGTAGATGTCTTCATAGACCATAAAATCCTCCAGTATGTCTTTTCCCAGAAAGATCTCAATCTTTGCCAGAAAAGGTGGTTAGAGCTCTTGAAGGATTATGACATGAGTGTTCTTTATCATCTGGGCAAGGCCAATGTTGTTGCCAACGCTCTCAGTCGACTCTCCATGGGTAGTATTTCTTACGTTGAGGATAGTAATTAAAATATGGCTCAGGAGATCCCTCAGCTTGCCAGACTAGGCATTCTCTTAGTTGATTCTTCAGAGGGTGGTGTATGTGTTCATAGTATTGCAAAGTCATCTCTAGTTTCTGAGGTGAAAGAGAAACAAAATAGGGAAAGGAGATGGTGTTCTTCGTTGTCAGGGTCATTTATGTGTTCTAGGTGTAGATAAATTGAGGTAGTGAATACTTGTAGAAGCACATAGTACGCAATACTCTATTCATCCAAGGGACACTAAGATTTACCGTGACATGCGGGAGATCTATTGGTGGAGTGGGATGAAGAAAGATATCGCAGAGTTTATGGCTAAGTGCTATATATGTCAGCAGTTTAAGATAGAGCATCAGAAACCTAGTGGTTCCATTCAAGAGTTCACCATTCCTACTTAGAAGTGGGAAGAAGTTAACATGGACTTCATGACGGGTTTGCCTAGAAATCGTCATCAGCTTGATTCAGTCTGGGTCATTATAGATAGAATGACCAAGTCAGCTCATTTCCTTCCTGTTCGTACTTATTATTCCATCGAGGATTATGCCAAACTCCATATCAGGGAGTTAGTTAGGTTACACGGTGTTCCACTATCTATCATCTCAGACAGAGGTACCCAGTTCACTTTTTACTTTTGGAAAGCATTCCAAAAGGGTCTCGGTACCCAAGTCCATCTTAGCACAGTATTTCATCCGCATACAGATGGTCAAGCACAGAGGACCATTCATACTCTTGAACATATGCTAAAGGTGTGTGCAATTTACTTCAAGAGAAGTTAGGACGACCACTTGCCTTTGATTGAGTTTGCGTACAACAATAGCTATCATTCTAGTATTAAGATGGCTCCATTTGAAGCTCTCTATGGTAGGAGATGTAGATATCTAATTGGTTGGTTTGAAGTAAGTGAGGCATTAATCATAGGTCCTAACTTAGTATTCGACGCCTTAGAGAATGTTCAGTTGATCAGAGAGAGACTTCAGGCTGCTTAGAGCCGACAGAAGTCCTATATAGATGTTCATATAAAGGATCTCAAGTTCGAGGTCAAGGACTATGTCTATCTTAAGATCTCTCCCATGAAGGTAGTGAAGAGGTTTGGCAAGAAATGAAACTCAGTCCCCGGTATGTCTGTCCCTTAAGAATTCTTTGTCGCTTCGGCAAGGTAGCTTATGAGCTTGAGTTGCCTTTTGATCTAGCCTCAGTCCATCCAATCTTCCATGTCTCTTTGATAATGAAGTGCATAGGTGACCCTGCAGTTGTTGTCCCTATTCAGAGCATCGATATTCAGAACATCCTCTTCTATAAAGATATTCCAGTCGAAATCTTAGATTATTAGACTCGTAGATTGAGGAACAAAGAAGTCCCTATAGTCAAGGTTCATTGGCGAAATTAGTCTCCTAAGGGAGATAATTGGGAAGCAGAAGCAGATATGCTTACCAAGTATCTTTACCTCTTCCCCACTAATTCAGATCAAGCTCAAGGTAACAGTTCTCCTTAATCTTATTCAGTTTCACGTTCATGTTTACAGTATAAACTTGGTACCTATTAACCGTTTCATACTTAGTCATGCATTCATTTATTAGTTGTCCGTGAATCATATATACATGAGTTCAGCATGTTTAGCATGTCAGTCATTATATCAAGTTTCAGTTCTTCATGTTCAGTTTAGGTTCAAGTTTCAGTAAATTGTCATTCTATGACGAATGTTCCCAAGGGGGAGATATTATAATACCCTGCATATTTTTAAGCTAGGAAGTGAATAACTATTCTACGTATGAAATCTCCTATCCTATGATTCATACTTGAGTACATGACTTACAATGAATATCCTAGTTATAGGATACCTTATGATGCATTAAGCATGTTCATATGAGTTACTTATGGTAAAACAAGCTAAGAGATTTTGAATCCATCAAGTTTTAGTGTTTGATTTTGCAAGGGTCATCTTTGAACGAGTATAACTTTATGTTAATGTGGTATTTTTGCTGATTTAGACCCACCAAATTGTAGAGAATCAAATTAGTTTACCAACGGTACCAATTTTTCCTTAATCCAATACCCGAGCAAAAAGTTATGCCTATTTTCGTGGAGACAATAAGCATAGGAGATTGGTTAGGCCCCGCCCAACCCAAGCATAGACGATTGGTTAGGCGCCGCCCAACCTAGCTTAGCCAATCGGCAGGGCGACGCCTAAGTCAATTTCAGCTGCCAAAAACACTCCGTTTTGAGTTATTTTAAGGGTAATTAATTCTTTCAACACTCCTTACACGTCCCTAAACTTAACCCTATGATATATATAGCTTCTAAACATATTACAACCCTATTATCATCTCAAAGCTAATCATCCAAGAGCACTAAAAGAGAAAAACAACTAGGATTGTGTAACTAAACTTGAAGATCCGATTTCAACAAAATTCCTCCGTCAATCATTAAGAATCTTCCTTCTAAGGTATGAGTAGGTTGATTTATGGATCCCTTTCTTCCATAAATCTCAAAAACCCTCTTTTTTATTATAAAGTATGATTTTTATAATGTTGGGTGTTGATGATCATGTTGTTTATATTGGGTGATTCCCAAGATGGAATCTTTTTATGTTTTTTTTAATTTCGTGATATCATATGAGTAGGAAACATGTCAATTTGGTTGTTCATGATGTATAATTTGATAATTTTACCTATTCTTAAGATGTGTATATATGGTGTTTGATAAAATGCCTAAGAAACTAGAAATCATGCAATATAACTAAATTGTGACAAAGTAAAGAATTCATGATATGACCTTACGTTCCAATGAATTCTATGTTGATAATGTGCCTTGCAAATGTTGCTGGAATACTCATGAACTATTCTTATAAGATTATGCTATGTTTTCTTGCAAATCCTACTTATGAACAAGATGTATGATAACCATGCAATCCACATGACCTTCCATGCTATTGGGATATGTTTCCAATATGATTATGCAATGAACATGATATTAAGATTGTGCAAGTACTTCCATATGATATGAAATCCTTTCCATGTAATACAATTTTGATAACAATGCTTAGTATGAGATCCCTACTTATGATATTATAAATTATGGACTCTACTCTTATAATCAAGTCAGTTATGTGTGTCAGTTTCCTTCCATCGAGTCCTGGGGGTACTTGTACCCAATAATTATAGTTGTGTGTGTGGATCTATCATGTTTCATGATGTCCGAACTCAAGCTATGATTCCATAGATTTCATTCAGTCATTTGACTCAGGAAAACCTTATGATCTTAGTCAGTTTTCAGATATCAGTAACATTCTGCCAGTCATCAGAATTTAGTAAGATTAATTCATGCACAGTCAATTATTTATGTCTCGTCCCTCCAGATAGGAGTAGAGGTTAGCACCGAGTGAACCCAAGGATGGGAACTCACCCGCCAGTTCAGGGTGGATTCTTAGTAGTCATCCTTATGTTCTAGAAGTACGTAGCCAGCGTAGGTTGAGACATCTTAACCCGTCAAATTAGGGTTGATAAGGTGGCTTAACCCGTTAGTTTACGGTTCCCACCGTTCTTATTGAGTACCCTCCAAATAAGGGTCACTCACAGGCTATCCTTACCCGTGGCATCATATTGACACACCTTCAGTTAGGGCAGAGATTGGACCCCAGCTTAGCCATAACGGCATGCATGGGGCATGTCAGTTAAATACTACTTCCCACAGTTTTAGTATCAGTCTCAGTAAAGGGACTTAGGGCGTCCTTCAAATTTTAGTATATACAGGACTATCAGATATAGTTGTCCATGTTATTAGTTTTAGTATCAGTCATGACAGTTATCAGTAAACCATGTATTAGCTTATAGGTCATGCTATCACGTAGTCACGGTGCTGGTTTCTATATATATGAGTTTGCACTCCCACATTCATATTAGTCAGTTAGTGTTGTTCATATATGTAACCCATTATGTACAGCCTACCTTCCTCGTATACTCAGTACTCCAGTTGTATTGATGCATTTATGCTATGGTACTTTCTTTTCATGTTACACCATAAGTTTTGAGACACGAGCTCCAGCCCAGCAGTAACGGAGCATTCCAATCGTAGAGAAATAGTGTGTCCTCAATGATTCAAGGATAATATGATTTGATTCATTTATTTATTTCTTCAATTCAGTTTTACGGAGTTAGTTGGAGATATGTTTCTTCAACTCCTTATTCAGATGGTTTAAAGGCTTTCAGATTGACGTTCCATTTTACATTCAAACTTAGCTTTCAGATTGAGTTGTTTTGGCTATTTTCACCCACATGATTTTTTTCAGTTGAACCTTATGGCGATAAAGTTCTATGTATTCCATATTATTATATCATGATTTATAGTATACAGGTACAAATATCAGTCATGGGTTAGCTTGTGATCCCTCGGGGTCATGAGCACCGTGTAGCATTCCGGTTTAGCGAATCGGGGTGTAACAAGTTATGTCCATATTCATAATATTTTTGCATTAATATTCTTTATTGTGAGATGGTGAGGCCCATGGCTCAGGGATACTAGTGGCAAAATTTCCTTCTTGATTATGGTATTAGATTGTGAGGATTATTTCCTAAATCTGATTGTATATATATTTACAATATGCTATTGTATGTTTTACCTTTATTTGTATCTACATATGCATACTCGTGAATATATTTTCATGTTTCATGGCTAGTTTAGATGGTAAAATATAGATTTAGGACTTTAAATTAGGAAAGTAACACCTTCACTTAAACATTTACTTTTAAAAAGTAATGGAACATATGAGATGACTTTTTCCAGGATTTGAATCTAGGCAACTAATAAATTATGTTTTAGTCTGGTTTGAGACTAAATAATTATGAGTTATTTATTATTTATAGAGGTTTCAATTTGAGTCTGTGCATTCTATATAATCCTATCAAGTCTCCAAGGGTCCATTGCATTAATCTTATATTGCACTACATCCATTAATTTTTAGTTAAACTATTGTATGAATTATGTTTTTTTTACTTACTTATACATATTACTATAAGGTTGTAGAACTTAATCTCTTTTTTAGATTCTCTAAGTATAGGTATAGAATTTATTCACAATTTATATTATATATAGTTCTTCTGAGTTTAATTTTCCTATGATGTGCACTGAGTACAATGTGTTTTCATATTCTTGCTATTCTTCTGGATCATATTAATAATAATCCTAGTATGAATTTTTTCCATTAATCATCTAGTCATTATGAGGCCATTCTGCATATGGTTTGGGGTGAGATCTTGACATTTACAGATGTTCCATCTCCTTTCTATGGATGTTGTATTTATTTTTGTATATTCAGATACATTTACACGACTCAATTTTTAAGCCATAATGTAACCTACTTTATCCCACAAGTGGGTAATCCAATTCATAGTCCTGAGTGATACGCAATGGGCTTATTTTCATGAAAATGGGATAAATGTTGGAAAAATGCTTGTAAAAGACTTACAAATAAATAATCATTGAATAATAATACGTCCAAATATAGATAAAACATCCCATTACCTAGTAATGTCGGTACAAGAGACTTTACTCCAAAAACATTATGAATACTTTCATTGTAAAATATACATTAGACTTTAAAATAGAATGACTAAGCAAAATACAAAAGATGGATAAAAGGTGAATTCAAACTCCGAGAGCTCATCCTATCTCAGATATCTGAGTCGAATAATTGTAGTGTCAACATTGGAAACTAGTACTTGGATCTGCACCAATATGGTAAAAACTTTTAGTATGTATACTCAGTAGGCATCATCTACTAACTTACTTTAATCATAACATAAATATAATAAAATATGTGATTAATAATCTAAGTTAAGTTAAGAGGGTGAACTTGGAGTAATGCTCAAAATATGATAATAAATGGCCTAAACAATAATATTATAGTCAACATAGCTATCATTACAAACTAGCTCCTATAAGTCAAAAACTGTAATAAAGATAGTAGCCCAAAGTGGGTGCATAAGACTCACGGTGTAATTAAAGATAAGTAATAACCCGAATTATTCTAATATGCCACATCTCAAAATCATAACCATAAATGCTTTCAAACTGTAAACATAATACTCAAACTGATCCATGAGCGATATAGCTAACCTTTAAATGCAGGACTTAAACTAGAACTCAAATCTTGATTTGAAAGCTGTGAACTAAAATTGATATCATGAATAATACTTAAATTTAATCGGTTCTATATAATAAATAACAAAACTTAACACATACCTAATATTATATCCCAAGTGTCAATCTAGAATAAACCACTAGGTCTCGAAATCTCCTTGAAAAAAGAGCAAAATTTAAGTAATACACAAGGTCTACTTATTCTATAAGGGACTAATAACAATATTTATCTAGGGTAGGAAGAGAGCTGTAATGACCCTCTAAGTTACTTTCCTTATTTTTTAGTATTTAGAGAATCTCAAGCCTTCCCACCGTGGCTATGGGTCATTTATAGCGTGCTAGAAATGTCAGTTTGGTTATCAGGTAGTTAATTTGGGTTTTAGGCTCGTTTCCCTATTTTAGAGCTTTTATTGTTTGGGATTTGATCTTGGACAACAACTTCTAGTAGAGGGTCTCAAATGAGAATTTTGATAGCACAATCAACTTTGAAACAATAACGTTTGGATAGGGGGACACTTGTTTCAGTTCCCGATGCTTTCAGACTCATTTTACTCCTCAAGGATTAAAAGAAGGGAACCTAGTCTTTAACACACTTGCAAACTACCGATTAGAAACATATGAAGGTAGAATAAACCATTTACCTAACACTTGCGCTACCACCTTATTACATTTCTTTACTTGTCTTTTCTATAAAAAAACTTCTGGAGTGGGACAATTGGGGTTGGCTAAGTCCACGGTGGGATGACAAGATATAGTAAATGGTACTACATAGAATTTTTTTGAAAGGACACATGGACTATTGGTTAAATCTTGACAGAACTAGGAAGCAATAGTGTACACGCAACAAAAACAACCAAAATAATAATCTAAAATGGCCTATAATATTTGTCAGACAACTTGTGAGAAAGATAGTGAGATATAGTAGTTTTCCTATAAAGTTGTCTTTAAAATAGACCCAGTCACTAACATCAAAATTTCTATCCCTCTTATGAGTATCAACCTACTGATTAATTCTGTGTGGATCCTTGAAGAAAATGTGTCTTCAGGAGCAATAACTTTAGCTCTCCATTGATAAATGTATTATAAACCTCAACAATGCAGATTCACCACGAATGTAAGGTAAATGTTGATAAGGAGGCCTACCATAAAGAACCACATGAGGTATAGTTAGGATAGCTGAATGGACACATGTGTTATTCCATTATTCGGACAAAGGCACGGAAGTAATCCAAGAAAAAGAATAATCGTTACATTATCACCTCAAATAAGTCTCAAAATATTTGTTTAAGACCTCAATCTTACTATCAAACTAGGGATGATATTTAGTATATCTATGTAACATCATGCCTTCAAGATTGAAAAGCTGTGGCCAAAAAAAGTTAAGAGAAATCCATCTCTATTACATGGTATAGCATTTGGTAGACCATGTTGTAATGCCCCAATTTTCTAAATAGATTGCTACATGGTGCTCATGACCCCGAAGAACCATAAGCTAACCCATGAATAATATCTGTACCTGTACACCGCATATTATATTGAAAAAATGTGGAAATAAAGGTTGTAAGGCCATAAGGTTCAAATCTAATAAAAACATAACTTCTGAGTGGGATCTAAAATACCAAAAATAACTGAAATAAACTATCTGAACATGATAATCTGAGAGCCTCTAACTGTCTGAATAAGGAGTTAATAGGATATGTCCCTAACTAACTTCAACTACTAAAATAAACTGAAAACTGAAATAGTAATTAAATCATCGTATCCTTGAAAGATGAGGACTTACTTCTAACTCTGACTGCTGATACTGGAATCTACTACTGATCTTGAGCTCATGCCTCTGAACATATAGTGTAACATAAGCGAAAGAACCATAGCACAAATGCATCAATACATCTTAATATACTGAATATATGAGTGAGTTAGGCTAAATGCAAAGGTTTATATGTATGAACAATATTGACTGATATGAACATGAGAATACATACATACATGCATAACTATAACTGAACTCGTAGAGATACTGACTACTGAGTCTAAATACTGACAACATGAGTGTACTGACACTGAGATACTGAATAGATGAATGACTATTTCTGATAGTTCCATTATGAAGAACTTCTCTGATTGACTATGTCTAACAGTCCTAAAACTAAATACTGAGTATGTAAATTACTAATAAGTGACAAAAAATTACTAATAAGTGACAAATTGATATTGTATTACTAAATAAATAGGGACTAGTACTATCTTAATGATACATGAATAACCGTATATGACCGTTCATATTATGAAAAACTGTCCAGTTGACTGTGTCTGCTAGTCCTGAATGTGATAGAAATAGCTGAGTTCCGCATTAAGGGATGACTTAGCTGACGGTCCTAAATCTGAATAGCTATCCAAGTTATTTTACTGAGAATAAAAATGAGCCTGAAATTGAGACTTTAGGAGGTAATCATCTAACCGACATGCCTTGAAACTGAACATGTGGGGTCTAATTTTTGCCCTGATTGAAAGAAAGCCAATACCATGCCATGGGTAGACACAACATATGAGTAACCCTATTCTATTTTTTCTATTTTTTGGATCTCATTCTGTCTGCCCTACTATTTGGTAAACTCAAAATAGATGCAATTTCCCAATAAGTAGGGACATCTCAACCTACGGTTGCTATGTAGTTCTAGAATAGAAGGATTGCTTCTAGGAATCACACCCTCTGACTGTAGCAGGTGAGTCCCCATCCTTGGGTTTGCTCGGTGCTGAATCCTACTCCCAACTAAGTAAACACTGAACTAAATAACTGCGATGAACTGAGTAACTGAACTGAAATGATTAGCTGAACAGATACTAGTGGTATTGTTTAGCAGGGCTAAGCTTAGTTTATTGAATTCCAACGACTAACGAAATAGACTAAATTTTGAGGAATGATTAAGAGTACTGAATTTACTGAGATTGACTATAAATACTGAGGTTACAGATATTATTGAGTACTGAGATCACTGAGTTTACTCAGCTACTCAGACTACTAAGATTTTAGAGTTTTCCTGAGTCACATGGCTGATTGAATTTGTAGATCATGTATTAACTGAGAGTATCATGATAACATGACATGGATTAAGGCACACAACTATAATTTTGGGTACGAATACCCCCAGGACTCGAAGGGATAAAACTAACACAACATGACTAACTTGATCATAAGGTTGGAGTCCACAATTCACATTGACATAAGTAGGGGATATGATACTTCATATAGTTGTTCAACATCATAAGCATGGTAGGGAGTGCATGGATATATTTCACATGCATATTATATATCTCCATTATCATACATGTTTCATACCACAACAATTGCAACATATCAATAGTATGGAATTCATATTGAACTATATAGCAAACATGGACTTGTTATTTAGATATCATAGAACCATGTAAACATGAATTTCTAGCATCCTAAGCATTTTATCAAACACCTTGCATTCACTTTTTAAGGCATAGGTGTGCTTATCAATTTGACAATCTTAATCCATCCAAACCTCATGGGTTTGAACTAACCTATTCACATGCTTTATGAAAAATATATCAAGATACAACCTTGAATCCAAACAACTATCATCAACATGAATATAGTCATAACATAACAAGGAAATCATAATTTATAATTTAAAATATGATTCTTGAGCTCTATGGATGAAAGGGACCTATGGATCAACACTACGCATACCTTAGATAAAGAATTCGTGAAGATTGACTGCGAAATTTCCTTGAAATAGAATCTTCTATGAAAACCCCTGGGCTTGTTCTTAAGAGTTTTGATATTTAGAGGAAACCCTAATCTTATGGTTGAGAGCGTTTGAGAGAGCTTTTTGAGATGTTTAACTAAAGAGAATTGAAGATAATATGCTCCTTAAAGGTTTAAGTTGTGGGAAGTGAAGGAAAAATATGAAAATACCCTTACTAAAATATCCCTCAATTGCTGGGAAAAATAGAGGACGACATTCGTTATAAGCCGTCAAGTTGGTGATAGGCTGTCACGAATTAACGTCACAAAAGGCTAAAATTTTGAGTTTCTGATTAAGGTTGATAAAAATGGTGATAGGCCATCACAGGTCTGATGGTTTGTCACAAAATGTCAACACCGGGATTAGAAATCTGCCCTGGTCTGGCGACATTGCTGATAGGCCATCACAGGCATGATGGCTTGTCACAATTGTCATCACCAGTTTCCCAACAAGACATGCTAGAGTAAAATAGGTATAACTCTTTGCTCCGTACCGTATTTAGGTAAAACTGGTATCGTTGGAAAGATAATTGAAAGAGATTTCATTTGATATATAGTAAATAACCCAGTTCATCATATTCAATGAGTTATGATCGATTGAATTTGACCCAAGTTTTGACGCTCACTAAACTTGAACGATAGGAAAGCTTTTAACTTGTACTTGAGTTAGGAGACCTCTATGATTTAAATTCATGCTCAAATAGATTCCCAAACTACAAAATTAATTAACACTCTAAATTTAAGTAGGATTTAAGGCTTTTGAAACATCTACGCATCAAAATGATAGATTTTCATCCTAGTTTAAAATATCGGGTATCATAATATCTCCCCTTTGAGAATATTTGTCCTCGAATGAGACCGGCTGAGATGATAGAAAAGATAAATGATGTGGATATAGAGCGTGAACAATTAATCATGATTTTATGGCTGACACGATTCATAAGCTTAACATATCATATTGAACATGCATATCTGATACATGTATAACTGATTCATAAGTACATGAGGGAGAGTACAAATAAGCTGATCATACATATCTAATGCATTAATAGATAAATAAAATGGATCTTAAACATGCAATGAATATGCAATGGTAAAGTACCATCTTTGAACTGGGAACTGAGCATTGAATTGAACACCAAGTTTGTATTAAATACTTAACATGAAGCTAAAAAATCTTAAAGTGGAAAGTTACCTTCAACAGAAATACTAATGAATCCTGAGATCGTTTACTAAACATGCATGAGCGAAAACATGAGAACATAACTGAATTTGAAATTTGATACATGAACTAAACTAAGCTTGCATATACTAGTAAACTCTATCTTGGAGATGGTTACATACTTGAGATGTCTATTAGTATAGTTGGATTGGAAGATTGGAGAACAACCCCTACCAAATTGACTGTGCATCTGCTAAACTGACTTGACTAACTAATTTATGCTAATAACTGAACACTGGGCATGTAAGACTAAACTGAACTTAGTCGAAATAACTGAACTGGGACGATAGAATATTATACATAGGAGGTAAGGATTAACTGAGTACCATGAGGTGATTGAGCATGGATTCATTGAGGCTGTATTAGTTAAAAATGAAGTACCATGAATGTAATATGATTCTGAAAGATTTAGTAAACTGAGGTACTGACAAATAAGAGAAAAACTGATAGTTTCATACCAAGGCATAGCAAATCTAAGACTGAATTGAGTTTGAGGATCTGATTACTGAATCAGGACAGAATGCAGGATTCGATTAACTGACTTTCTAAAATTGATGTTTTAATTGACAATCAGGTACTTAGTTCTGAGACTGAATAGAATTCTAATTACTGAGTGCTAAATACTAGATGGAATTTCAAAATCATGAATTTATCACAAGATCTAAATTGAGAATTTTTGGGACATATTCTGAATTTATACAATCGTTAGGACCGTAGAATAGATAGTAGGAACTAAGCATACTGTAAAAATTGACATGATTACATGAGTCATGAGCTACATGACTTAAGTTTTGGAGTTTGAATTTTCATGAGATATGATTCGTAACACTTAATGAGTTTGGAATACCTCAAACTGGAAATTAAAAGCGTATGCTATCCTTAGGGGAAAATGTGTTAATATTAATCGTATTCATGGAACTGAGATGTGAAGCATGCATGGAAAACATGATAAATGAGACATAAAAGAAAATAAAGATACCACATCTACTAATTTGGCACAACTAATAGAATTCTGAAGATTTGACTTTCTAAGTTTTCATAACCGAACAGTCCTTGTGTACTTGTCGGGCTATAGTAGAATGAACTACTTGGTAGAGACTAGGTAAGGTCCTATCCATATTTGGTCTAACCTTAAGTTAGACTGTTATGCAAATAGTTTTAAAATAAAATGAGCACATGGGTAAGGCAAAACATAAGAATGCGAATGAGAGGTCTAAAACAAACCAGTGACTGTATTAGGAGGAGTTTCCTAATCCTGTAGGGACTAAGGATCATGGAGTCTATTTCAGCATTGCCCACTAATAGCACTGGAAGTGGCATCCTGTTGATTCGGGTGTGCGAGCTAAACTGAAGGACCACTGGGCTGACCTCATGGACCGAGTTTAGGACAATCTTAGACTTTGTGACCTAACTCACCACGTCCAAAATAGAAATCAATACTGGATATGCACACACCCTTATGATTCTTACCACAAGTCCGACAAAGGGGATGGGTAAGGACTCTGCACTCCCTACCCTCTAACCTCGGCTGAGAAAGACTGTAATTACCTGTTCTAGCCCTCTTATTTTCTCTCTCTTTCTTTTTAAGCTTATACTCCTTAATATTTTGAGCATACACCAACCTAGACAAGTTCATATCACTAATCAAAATTGTAGTCCAGCACTCCTTAACCACTCTAACTAATACCCCAGATACAAACTTATTCATTCTGGACCTACTGTCTGGCACTACATGGGGAGCATACTTGCATGATATTGATGAACTCTAACACTTTAGTCTCCTTCTTCTCTATAGGAAAGAATCTATCTAAGAAAGTTGTAGCAAACACTTCCCACTCTATGGGCTCATTATTTGTAACCCTATCTACCTTTTACTGTTTAAACCACGTATGGGATACATCGTGTAGCTGATAGGTAGCTAAATCTATACTCTCACTAGAAGCCACTCCCATGATATCTGTGACTTTCTGAACTTGATCGAGGAACTCTTGTGGATCCTCTTCAGACTTCGAACCGGTAAATAGAGAAGGATTCACTCGGGTGAAAACTCAAATCCTAGATGTAGCCACATTGGCCTCTGGGTTGGCCAAATTTTGGTTAGCCATTCGTTCTTAGCTTTGACTATACTGGCTAGAGTTGTGAATGCAGTCTTGAATTCTGAATGAGAAATGTCTTCGTCCAGGGAACTTGCTTAGACGGGCTGAGTTGCTGACTGATTTTTTGTTCTTCTTTCACTAGTCCTTTTTGAAGACATATTCTATAAATGAAAAAAAGAAGTGAATTAGATTACGAGTTTAATTAAATTTTTTTCTCACTAGCATGACATAAATACTGAAAGAACGAAAAGTATTTCTAAAATATTTCATAGCCTCCTGCACATAAGTGTGGTGCACAACACACGCATGTATAAATCTCTACTAAATGCGGCTTTCAGACTTCCTAAGACTCTAATGAACCTTAGGCTCTAATACTAACTTTGTAACTCCCTAATTTTCTGAACCGTAATGCTATATGGTGCTCATGATCCTGAAGGACCAGAAGCTACCTCATGATAGATATCTGTACCTGTAAATTGCATAATATACTGAATAAATGCAAAAATAAAGGCTATAAGGCCATGAGGTTCAAATCTGATAATAACATATAATTTGAGTGGGGTAAGAAATACCCAAAACAACTGAAATAAACTATCTAACTATAATAATATGAAATCCTCTAACTATCTAAATAAGGAGTTGATGGGATATGTCCCCAACTAACTCCCATTACTAAAATAAACTGAAAACTAAAATAGTAATGAAATCATTGTGTCGTCGAAAGATGAGGACTTACTTCTAAATCTGACTGTTGATATTAGAATCTACTACTGATCTACAGCTCGTACCTCTTAACCTATGGTGTAACATAAGAGAAAGCACCATAGCACAAATATGTTAGTACGTCTGAATGTACTAAGTATATGAGTGAGGTAGGCTAAATGCAAAGGGTTATACGCACGAACAATACTAACTGATATGAATGTGAGAATACATACATGCATTCATAACTGTAAATGAACTCGTGGAGATACTGACTACTGAGTCTGAATAATGACCACATGAGTGTACTGATACTGATATACTGAATAGATAAACAACTATTTCTTACAGTTTGAGTTATGAAGAACTAGTCTGATTGACTGTGTCTAAAAGTTCTAAAACTGAATACTGAGTATCTAAATCACTAATAAGTAAGGAACTGATATTGTATTACTAAATACTAAGGTACTAGTACTATGTTACTTATACATGAATAACTGTATATGATTGTTCTGATTATGAAGAACTGGTCTGGTTGACTGTGTCTGACAGTCCTGAATGTGGTGGAATAACCTGAGTTCCATATTGAGGGGTGATTGTAGCTAACAGTCCTGAATCTAAAGAATTATCTGAGTTTTTTTACTAAGACTGAGAATGAGACTAAAACTGAGACTGTGGAAAGTAATCATCTAACCGACATGCCTCCAAAACTAAACTGATAGGGTCTAATCTTTTCCCTAATTTTAAGGGCATCAATAACGTACCACGGGTAGAAACAATATATGAGTAACCCTATTTTGTTTTTGGAAGATTATTCTATCTGCCCTACTATCAGGTAAACTAAAAGGAGATGCATTAGCCCTATGGGTAGGGACGTCTCAACCTACATTGTTTATGTAGTTCTGGAATACAAGGATTGCTTCTTAGAATCACACCCTCTGACTGTAGCAGGAATGTCCCCATAATTAGGTTTGCTCGATGCTGAATCCTACTCCCAACTAAGTAGACACTGAATTGAATAAATGAACTGAACTTATTACTTGAACTGATACTGGTAGTATTTATTATTGGGGCTAAACTGAGTTTACTGAATTTTGAGGAGTAACGAAATGTACTGAGTTCTGAGGACTGATTGAGAGTACTAAAGTAACTAATATTGACTGTGAATACTAAAGTTATTGATATTACTGAGAATTGAGATCACTGAGATTACTGAGCTATTGAGACAACTAAGATTTCTGAGTTTTCCGGAGTCACATGACTGATTGAATTCTATAGATCATGGCTAAACTAAGAGTATCATGACAACATAACATGGCTCTATGAACGAAGCTATAATTTCGGATATGACTTCTCCCAGGACTCGATGGAAGGAAAATGACACAACATGACTGACTTGATCATAAGATTGGAGTCCACAATTCATATTGTCATAAGTAGGGGTACTATACTTTATGTAGTTCTTCAACATCTAAATCATGGTAGTGAGTGCATGGATATATTTCATGTACATATTGCATATCTCTATTATCATACATGCTGTATACCACAACAATAGCAACAGTTCAATATCATGGAATTCATATTGATGTATATAGCTAACATGGACTTGTCATTTATATTTGATAAAACCATGTAAACATGAATTTCTAGCATCCTAAGAATTTTATCAAACACCTTACATGCACTCTTTAAAGCATCTGTGTGCTTATCAATTTGAAAATCTTAATCCATCATAAATTCATGGATTTCAACTAACATATTCACATTCTTCATGAAAAACACACCAAGATACAACCTTGAATCCAAACAACAATCATCAACATGAATATAGTTATAACACAACAAGGAAATCATAATTTATAATTTAAAACATAATTCTTGAGCTCCATGGATGTATACTATGCATAACTTAGATTAAGAATTCGTGAATATTGACGGTGAAATTTCATTAAAATAGACTCTTCTATGAAACTCTAGGTATTGTTCTTGAGAGTTTTGATCTTGAGAGGAAACCCTAATCTTGTGGTTGAGAGTGTATGAGAGAGCTTTTTGAGATATTTAACTAAAGAGAATGAAAGATAATATGCTCCTTCAGGGTTATAAGTCGTGGAAGGTGAATAAAAAATATAAAAATACCCTTACTAAAACTTCCCTCAATTGCTGGGAAAATTAGCCGACAACACTCATGAAAAGCCATCACATTATTGATAGGCCGTCACGAATTGTCGTCATAAAAGGGTGAAATTTTGAGTTTCTTCTTAAGGTTGATGACATTGGTGATAGAATTTTACGGGACTAATGGCATGTTACAAAATGTCATCACAAGGGTCAAAAATCTTCCCAGGTTTGATGACATTGCTGATAGGCTATCACGAGCATGACAGCTTGTCACAATTGTTGTCACCAGTTTCCCAGACAGACATGCTGGACTAAAATTGGTATAACTCTTTACTTCGATATGGTATTTAGGAGAAATTGGTACCGTTGGAAATATAATTCAAAGATATTTGATCTGATATATAGTAAGCCATGCAGTTCTTCATATAGCATGAGTTATGATCGAATAAATTTGACACAAGTTTTGACGCTCACTAAAACTTGAACGATAGGAAAGCTTTAAACTTTTACTTTAGTTAGGGGACCTCTATGATCTAAATTCATGATCAAATAGATTCCCACACAAAAAAATTTATCAACACACTAAATTTATATAGGATTCGAGGCTTTTAAATTGTCTACGCATAGAAATGACGGATTTTCATCCTATTCAAAAATGTGGGGTATTACACATGAAATCTCACAATAGCATTAAAAAACATTTTTGAAATATGTTGAGTAGTATAAGAAAGCTTGAGTAGCATAAAATGACCATATTTTCTTAATTTGTCCACCACAAACAGTATTACTTCAAAACCCTATGATTTGGGAAGACCATCAATAAAATCTATGGTAATTAAGACCATGCAACCTCAATAAATTCTAAAGATTGTAACAATCAAGGATAAGTAGCAAAATCAAATTTTTTTCTAATAAACATCACATTTCTGAATGAAGTCCTTTACATCATCTGTAAATCTTTTCGAACATAACAATGTTAACAACTTTTTAAGGGTATCATCAACTATTGAATAGCACCTAAAGGGACTAAAATAACATAGGGACATAATATCCTTCCTCAATTTCTGCACCTTTCCAATCATTAACCATTTATTCATACTCAATTAACCATATTCCTAAATAAATTGTTTGTGTGATATAGGATTTGCCTTTAAATATGTAATTAATTGAGTGAGCTATATAGATCCATGCGAAGTAGACACAATATCATTGAAAATATTATTGTTTGTTTGAATTATAGCTAAAGTAAGAAATTTAGCCTCGATCTCTATAGAGAGTGCATCAGCCACTATTCTTTCTACCCCCTTGTTGTACTCAATGGAATAGTCAAAAGGAATCAACTTAGTCAGCCACAACAATTGTGATTTCTTGTGTAGTTTCTGTTCCATGAGAAGCTTCAAAGCTTTTTCGTTTGTCCTGATAACAAATTTTTGTCCTAGAAAGTACTATGACGATTTAGTAACTACTTGAATAATAGCTAATAAATCCCTATGATATATTGATAAATTTGTATGTTTTTGAGATATTTTCTTGCTAATGAAGGCTATAAGATGTACCTCCTGTATAAATAAATAACCAATACCATTTCAACTAGAATTAGTCACCACAATAAATATTTTTCTTTGATCATAGGAAGCTAACACAGGAGATTGAGTTAATGCTTCCTTCGTCTCTATAGAGGACTTACGTGTAGTGTTATTTCATTTGAACTTATGTTAATGCTTCCTTCGACTCTATAGAGGACTTACGTGTAGTGTTATTTCATTTGAACTTATTCTTATTAGTGAGGTTAGTAAGAGGCTTGGAAGTTCTATGAAAACCTTGTATGAACCTCCGGTAATATTGAACTAACCCTTAGAAACCCCTCAATAGTTTTAATCTAGATGTGTAGGCCATTCCCATATAGCCTTAATATTTTGCGTTCAATAGACATACTTTGAGCTATTATAAAATGACAAATATACTTAAATCTTCTAACATGAGAGAAACATTTTCTCTCCTTAGAAAATGGTTAATGTTCCACCATCTTCAAGAGCACAAGCCTTAAATGAATAATATGTTCTGCTATTGTTCTACTGTAAATCAATATATCATCAAGAAAAACTAGTACGTGATCAATTAAAAAATATAGAAATACAGATTTCATAAACCCTTGGAATGTAGCAGGGGAATTTGATAAAACAAAAGGCATTACCAAATATTCAAAGTGTCTAGAATGGGTTCTAAAAGTAGTTTTAGGTAAATCATTTTTTTCCATTCTTAGCTTATGACATCGAAACCTTATTCAATTTAATAGAAAAACTTGGAACCTCCTAGTTCATCATAGAGATCTTTAACAATTAAGATTGGATTCTTTTTCTTCATAGCCAATTTGTTCAAATCTCTATGATAAACACATAACCTCTAACATCCATCCTTTTTTCTTATTTATCCTATAGGTGATGCAAAAGGACTATAGCTAGGTTGAATGATACCTTGATCCTTCAATTATTGCGCTATCCCTTTGATATTGTCCTTCTTCAGAAAGGACTATAAGTTGCAACATTATTCAATGGTCATATATACCTCGAGAAGGTTGTTGACCTATAGGTTCTTCAAATAATAAAGAAAATTAACATAATACATTAAACAATGTTGGATCATCTTCTTGATTCTTTTCAACTTTTAGGAGACGCAACATGTTTTCTTTACTACCATAAAGAACCACTTGAATCATACACATCTGAGATCGGTCACTTGAGTGTTTTGTTAATTTTGCTACACCCAAAGTCAATATATATTACTAGAACATCTAAGTAAATGTTTCTTCCATTTATACAATAATTACATGGCTAATTTTTTGAGTTTTAGTTTGATATCACAAAGAGTAAGTAAGCACTGAACTCCTAGCACCACTCTATAAAACCAATAAAAAGTAAAATAAAATCAGCACCAATTTAAAGCACCTTGCAAAAAATAGGTAATGGTTGTCATTTTATCTACTTGCATGCTACCATTAGCAGTAGCCACCACGTTAGGTTTTAATAGGTTTTACTTCATAACCTAATTTACTTACCAATTCAGGATCAATGAAATTATGTGAGAATCTAGTGTGAATTAGGATAAGCTTTGTATTTGTAATGATAAATAGTCACCTTCAGAATCTTAAATCCTAATGAACCATTCATGGTATAAGTAGAAATTGTAATACATTTTATAGGTTGTCCTAACTCTAACTAATCAACTTTCTCTTCTTAGACTTTAACATCTTCTTCAATAGTGTTTTATAAACATCTTCTAATTCATTCTCCTCCAACAAGTACAAATATTTTGAATTCATGCATTTATTACAAGGAATATGTTTGTCATTACAAAATTAGCAAAACCCACTTGTTCTCTTATCAGTCATCTCCTCAATACTTAGAGTTCTCCTTTAACACCTTTGGAGAATCCAAATATACTACTACCAGTGTAATAATTTAGGTTTTTTATAGAGGGATAAATGGATAATTTGGCTATAATATTAATAGTATTTAATAGAATTTAAAAGGAGTGGGACATACTCACTCTCTTGTTTTGTTGGTTTCACGTTCAGTCTTAGTGAGGTAGAATATTTAGGCTTTTAATCCCTTCATTGTAGCAAAGAAAAATAAGAAACTAATGGTGAAATTTGGGAGAGTTGAAAGGAGAAAATAAGGATTTTTAAACACTATTGGTGATTGTCAAATTTTCAAGTATTGACATCAATTAACATTATAGTGCATATATGTATAACTGATTTATACTAGTATATCTTAACTTTGGTATTGAACTTGCACAAGTGAAATAGTCCAAAAAGGTGAAAATTTTATAATTGGAATAATGATAGTCTGTATGTAATGATTACTAGATACCACAATTATTAAGAAGTATCTTATCAATTGTACAACCTTAACCTAAATCTTTGTTTGATCACTACGGGCACACATAGTCTATATTTGAAGTTCTTTATTTTTTTACCCTAGATTACCAAGATGCAGCTCGATGTTTTTATTATAGTAAGTCTTACTAGTTAAGTTGGATCAGTTATAATTTCTCTTCTTTCATTCATGGATAATCTGTGAGATATTAAGGTTTATCTTTACACGTGAAAGATAAGAGTTTTAGGATTTGACATCCAATAACATAAATGATAGTGTTATTTAATAGTTATGTGTAGGTTAAAGCCATTTAAGGGTAGTTGATTGGTGTTCTACGCATAGTGAGGTTAGGGAACTTCTCATTAGCGAGGTAAGTGATACATTAAACTTTGGTGCTTGCTTTTCAAACCTTTCTTATAAAAGAAAGTATTTTTATTCCTAGTCCATGTTTTGGGGAAAGTGTGGGCTTGGTAAAAATGATTGTGACTGACTAGCTGTAGTTATCTATTTTGTGAAGTGCAGTGAGAAATACTTAATGGTTATATGTAAGGTGATATTGGGGCATTGAATATATTTTCTTTACAGCTGTTATAGTCTCTAGGGGCATACATAGATGTCATAATATGTTAAGGGTGTACTTATATTACTATAATAGTTTAGGGGCTTGTAAATTTAGTCACATTATACTCTTAGGGCATTATATATGCTGCCATGGATTTGTCAGGTTGCTATACTGATCACCTTCACTACCATTTAACCATGAGAGTTATTATGTTAGGATACATGGGGTCTTTTCAAACCTTCTTTTGGATTTTATTGAGCATCATATTATAAGAGATATTGTGTACATATTACTTGTGTGTTTGATTTACCTTGTATTTTTAACACTTGTTCAAGGGGTATTAAATTAGTGAGTCGAGAATCTAATTGTGTTGTATTAATATATATCTCACTCCTTACTTACATGCCCACAAATATTATTGTGAAGGGAAACACCAATGGCTGACGGTTTATACATGTGAATTCACTTTCTAAGGGGAGCCTTTCTACAGATTGTGGAGGTTGTACTTTAGCTTTATATCTTTTTTAGATTATATTTATTTTTGTTTGATTTGCATGCCCAAAAATTAAACTCATGTAACTTTGTTTAGATGTTCAATTGTTTTTGGGCGGGACTTGGGATAGAGGTTTATTATCTAAAGTATTATTGTTTTCATAAATCATCATACTGCTTGCATAATAAATTTGCATTTTTTAATTATTTCATGCATGAGGAGTTGAATATATTTTCATTAAGTGATTACAGACATTGTTAATGTATCAAAAATTAATTATCCCGACAAGTGGTGTTAGCGGGAGCCAGTCATACCTAAGGATTATTTTGGGATATAACAAAGTTTGTATTAGAGTGTAGGATTTAAGTTCCAGTTCATGGAGCAATGTTTATTAGAGTTTTGTTTAAAGGTATGTAGGCTCCCATACTTATGAACTTGAAGGTTACATAACATCTAGGATGTTTTCCCTATTTTATGCATTATTGGTGCATAGGTTTAAATTATTTCTAACCTTTATATATTGTATCACGGATGGTTAAAAGATTTGGTTATTCATTTGTTGATGGATCTAATACACCGACTAGACGTGGTGCTAGACTGGTTTCTACCCATGGTTGTGGTCAAGTTGGGTCTCATCCAACTAGGCCTCGGACTAGGACATACACAAGTCCACAGCCTGGAGTTGGGCTTTGGGCCAACCCCAAGATAAGGTTCCTAAATAAGTAAAATGCCATATTTCTAGGATACTCCAGCTGCAGTGCTAGTTTTTGTACCTTCTATTGCTCTTCCCGCAGACATAATTGTATGAATGTTGAATATATTGATGCATTGGTGCCTAATTAGGGTCAAACTCTTGCTCCCCAGACTACTTTGTAAACACAATAATAAGTTTAGTTGAATGTTGCGACTTCTTAGGAACCTGTTGATCATTCAATTGCAGTTGTTGGGAAACCTAAGGATATTAAGAATTTCATTCAACTTAAGAAACCAGTGTTTAATGCTACATCATTTTCTATTGAGCCTCAAGAGTTTATAGATCATTGTGACAATCTACTGACTACTTTGGGAATGAAGGAGGCTCATGGTTTTAAATTTACCACTTTTTTGTTATCAAGGTCTCTTGAGGCAGTTTTCAGCCATGTTAATAGGCAGATTTATTCCATTGAGCAAACAACATGACATGAGATGCTAGTTTAATAATCTAAGATATTTACTGAGTACGAAGCTAACTTCACTAAATTGTCTAGGTATGTTCAATTCTTTGTAGTCAATCAAACAAAGAAAATAATATGATTTATTGATGGATTTGAGGCTCATTATTGGGGTCTAGTGATACAAGTTGTGCACACTGGATCCTATGCATTAGTGGTTGATGTTGCTCTCCATTATGAGTCATATTAAAAGATGGAAAGGATTAATCAAGAAAACCAAAAGGCATGTAACACAGATGGGTTTAGTGGTGCTTAATCTGTATGTAAAAGTGGTTTCCATCATTCACAACTGATAAGTCGTTCATTTGATGACTTGATTGAACTATTTAATCAAAAATTATAATTCTTTTTTGTTAATTTGGTGTTAATCTCTTACTTCAAGCTCTTTTGTGCAGGTAAAAGTTAAAAAGGGAAGGTGAGCTAGTGATTCAAGTCAACAATAAGTCATAGGTGAAGTAAAAGTGTCATCCACTTTGCATCCTCTTTGCATCTGCTTTGGATCTACTTTCTATCTACTTTGTAACATCTTTGGATCCACTTAAGCAGATCAATACCAAAGTTACAATTTTATAATTTTTTCAAATATGTAAGTGAGGCTTAAAGAAGGGTTTTTAACTTATTTTCAAGACTTAGCTTTTATTTTTCATCGCACCATCTTTCTTTTCATCTTACTAATATTATTTTTGACTCCCAAAGAAAAATTAATGATTTTCCATTAACGATTTATATGAAAATCCATGTTTGGAGCTATATTCTCTTTATTTCTAATGGATAAAATCTATAATAACAATAAAAATACCAAAAAACCCAATGTATTCCCACATTTGATAAAATCTATAATAATTTTATTATATCTCTACCATTTTTATCTATGAGTATCTAATTCTAAATCATGATGTTAAGTTTTAGTAGGTTGTGGTTAGTGCATGGGTGATAGCTATTTATTCTCCTAATTAGTTATTTGTGATGTGTGTTTCAGTTATTCCATACTTTAATTAAAATTTTGGGGTTGCAAACGCCAACCACCATTGAACACATGTAATCCTTGAAAGAGGGGATATGGGATAGGAATAAATGCAAATAATAAATTAATTGATTCCATTTAATGACATCTTTTAGACATAAGGATGTTAATTGAGGAAATAGATCTATAGAATTGTCACACTTATAAAGTGTTTGAACGAATACATTTGTTAAATCTGGTGTTGTAATTGAAAATTTTGCATCAATTCCTGTAACTCTAGCCTACCCATGACTTTTAGCTAAAGTTGGATAAATTCTCTAGTACCAAGAACCCAAACCTAGAATTGCATAACCCCAAGGCTTATTCCCAATAGAAACTACTCTTAGAATTTTTCAAATTTAAGATAGTAGTCTTAAAGAAAAGTAATTGTCATTATAAACAAGTTCAAACTAATTCCACGATTTTACATTTATGTTTGTATCATTCGCATTACGTGTCACCTTTTAGTAGACTATCAACGCTATTGAGTTTTCAATTCCATGCTTTCACTCCTTATGGATTCGACCCTAACATTAGCTGGATTATTGTAATTAAAATGGCCTCTTACACTCATTAAAGAGTTTAATTTGTGCATTATAAAATGGCGTCGTTGTTGTGGAGTGAAACATAGTTTTCACTCTTATAGTGATTTTAGTTACTTACGATTAGTTGTAGTATTTTATTTTACATTGTTATGTGTTTACGTTCTTTCTAATGTGTGTAAAATAGTATACATGATATTATAAGCCAACACAGTAGTAATACCAGGATAGTTGATTGGTATCTTGTGGATGAGGATCTCCTCAGTTATGAGGGCAGAGCTAGTGCTTTTAGTATTCCATTGGTAGAAGGAAATGAGGTGTTTCATGTTACTAGTGTGATTCTTCATTTTCTTCAAGTGAAAGAGTTAGTTGGAGGCCAAACACATGATGATTCTAATCTACATTTGAAGAATTTTATTGATGTGTTTTCTCCATTTGACATAGCCTACATATCTCAAGAGTCAATTCAGTTGTGTCTTTTCCATTTTCATTGATAGGAAAAGTTATCTTATTGTTGTGGTATTTGTCTGTGGATTCTATCACTTTATGCTTTGAGCTCATGGATGTATTCTTAGAAATATACTTTCCTACTTATCGAATTTTGTAGCTAAGGCATGAAGTCACCAATATTCACAAACCTAATGGAAAACTTGAAACACCTAGGATTTGAACCATTCAGAAATATTTTCATTTGATGTCACTGGGATGGGTACGACAAGGGGCATGAGATGTACCCCTTAGATAAGAGTCATATCCTTCTCTCTCTCCCTCTCATACCCTAGATAGTATGGCAAGGGTTACTTATTGTCCTATGTACTAGCGAACCTCACAACAATCATAACTTAAGGTATGAGTCATACCAAGACCAATTATATAGAGTAATGCCTTGATCTAAAGTGGATTGTTTTTGGTACAGATGGTGTGTACGAGTTAGTGCATGATTTTTACCGTTTTGATATAACTTAAAGGTATGTAGTCAAACCTTAAATAGTATAGGTAGCCTTGGAGAATCCTAAGGTATGAGTTAGGGTACCACTCATACCCTAGGGTACGGTTCCTTAAATGAGTCATACTCCTGCACGGGCCCATTTTGTAGCTTTTAATGAAGGGGCTTATGGTTGTTTCCTATACCCAAAACATGAATTCCCCTAACTTTATAGGTGTTGTTAGCCTTCTAAACATTCATTTTGATGGATCAAACACCCAAAAGACTCTCTAAAACTAATTTGTGAAGAATTAGAGGCTAGGGTTCCAAGGTTGACCTTCAACAGGCAAACTAAATTCAAGACTCTTATTGAATTAAGTTTTCTAAGGAATGTAACTCTCCACCTTGATAAATACCTCTAAACCCATGCATTTTACATTTAAATTTTTAAATGTACATAGTGATTTAAAAATCAAATAAAAAGGGTTTTATTGCCTAATGATGAATAATGTTGACTTTTGCTTAAATTTGTGTTTATACAAGTTATTAATGATTATTTGCACATGTTGGTGATACTTTCATGTGGTATAATATGTTAGTCTTGAGTAACTCTAAACTTGATGATTTCTACCATGAAAATGGCCTTGGTGAAGGCGTATTCACAAGGTATTTGTGAAAATGTCTAAGTGAATTGTCTAGTCTTGTGTTGGTTATGATTTGAACAAGGTAAATGGCCCAATAAGTATGAATAGTTGTTAAAATATAGTAGTTAATAAGGGTTAACAACTATAAGCATGAATATAAACTTTTATTTTGTATTGAACTAAAGTGTTGTGAGAATGTGTGATATGATTTCTAATGATATGTAAATGGTTTGTGAAGGTCTTCATAACCCTAAATTTGATGGTATAATGAATTGAGTTAAGGTGTTTTCCTATTGAAATAGTTGAGCAACAAAGGCTCCCATGTGGTCATGTGTAGTGTTGGATTATCTAAATGGGTTATATTCCTTAAGTGTGAGTTTAATAAATGATAATGGTTTGTGTTAAAGTCCTTTGCCAAATTAAAGGGCTTGAGGTTAAAGTACCTTCCCTAATGAAATTGCTTGTGGTTAAAGTTTCATGCACAATGAGATCTCTTGAGGTTGAAGTCCCTTACTAAATAAAATAGCTTGGGTTAGAGTCCCCTATCTAATACGACATGAGTTTAAAGTCCCTTGCTTAATATGTGGGCATGTGGTTAAAATATCTTACCTAAATGAATATGAATGTGTGGTTAGCGTTCCTTGCTTGAATGGATATGTATGATGTTAGATTTCCTTTTTAATAAGTGTATACATAGTTAAATTCCTTTGACTAAGTGATATGTGAATGTGGTTAAAGTCTCATTCCTATAATAATTGTTGAATCTATGTGTGGAAAGTCAGAGTCCTCCACTTTATATCTCTTGATTAAGTGCTTTGAGAATGCTGTCATGACTTGTTTACTTGTTTGGCTTGTGATATACCAATATATATGGATAAGGTCATAAATATGGTTGAATATGATAAATTGAGTTATTGTCTATTGATCATACTAATTTATCCTTATTATTGAGTTAAATGCTAGAGCTCCAACTGCTAACCGTCTCCAGATGCTATGTCCCAAATCGACATAGGGGTTAGAGAATCTTCTTCTCTTCCTACACAATAATTTGATGATCAAAGTTGTTTGTGCATTGACTTTGGAGTGGTGAGATTCCTTACGTCAGAAGACATTCTTTCTTGTTCTCTTATCCTTATACTTAGTCTTATTTTGACTTTGTTTGGCCATTGTCGGGGGCTTGTCCTACCATATAACTTCTAAACATTGATTTGTATAGAGGTATTGTTAATGACTCTTGACTCGGGTGTACTGGCTAGTTTGATAAATCTAATAAAGTGATTAGATACGTTTAAGTTATAACTTGTAGTATGCTTTTAGTTATATTATATTTTAGTGTTGATTCATCTGACCCTTGTGATTAAATTATTGATTAGGTCTAATTATCTAGGTGACCTCCAGTTTATACGGGCTTGAGGTTCCTATAAGACATGGTCCGGTTTTGGGTCGTGTCTAGTTGGTAACTGATCTAGGTTCATGGTCAGTTTGGTGTTCACAATACCATTTTAACTAGAGCCCCATTTATAGGTGCTAAGCATGAAACACTTATAAGAGAGGAGTTATGGGTCATTTTATGAAGTGTTTCCCTTTTTTGTGTTTCAATTTCAAGTATAGAGTATAAGGTGTTTGATTCCTCTAATTTCCATTTTCTATCTTTCATATCATACATCTGAAGAGACCGGAGTTTTAAGCAAATGCTTCTGCCTCGACTGAGCATCCTATGGATGAAACTTCTCCAACTTATGGAGTTTTGATCGTGGCTAGCGCTGTAGCATCTGAATATTTTGTGATGTCCCACCTATCCCTACCAACCCCGACTATGAGATTAACCCTCCTATTCTGTCATCTCAATGGGATGCTACTAATACTAAGTTTAGTCAATTTATCTTTCTTTTAACTCAATTGGTTTCCACATAATCGGAGCATAGTGCTTCGACTACTCTTTCTTCTGTGGCCACAGGAATTAAAAAATACATGTGGTTAAGCCCTTCTATGTTCACGGGAACAAAAGTTGAGAAAAATCATCAAGGCTTTATTGATTAAATAGAGAAGATATTCAGAACCATGCATGATTCAGAGGTTGAGGCCATCGAGTTTTCTTCCTACTAATTAAAAGATTTAGCTTACCAATGGAACAAAGGTTGGGAGTTTTCTAGTGGTATTGATGTTAGTTCATTAATGTGAGAGTGTTTCTCCGAGGCTTTCTTAGACTTATTCTTTCCTCAAGATTTGAGGAAAGTAAAGGATGAAGAGTTTGTGAACCTCAATGAAGAGAGGATGTCCATTCAATAGTATTCCTAAAAGTTCTATCAATTGTCAAGGTATGCTCCAGAGATAGTTTCTTGAATGAGGGCTAGGATGGTTAAGTTTGTTTCAAAATTGTCTAGTTTCTAGAATGAGGGCTAGTATAGTTAAGTTTGTTTCAAGATTGTCCCATCAGTTTTTCCTTGAGAGCAAGGTGGCCTCGTTGATTGAAAATATGGATATTTCTAGGTTTATAGTGTATATGCAACAAGTGGAAGAAGAGAAAAAGAATCAAGTAGAGTTTAGTGAAAGGAAAAGGAAGAAATTTAGACCTTCTAAGTTTAGGGTGGAAGTAGTTGTATAGAAAGAAATGGGAAAGTTTGAGTTCTTTCTCCTCGGCTAATATTTGCGCTTCTTACCCAAAGTTTTTAGGTGATCATCGGTTTCAGTTTAGTGGAGAGTTCCAGGAACAAAGTGCCTAACTCCAGACTAGTGGTGCCAAGCCGGATCTACCCTACCATTCTTGCATATTCTTTGGTTAGAGTCATCGTCTTCTGTGTGAGAAAGGAAGAAACAAATATTTTAGTTGTGGCCATATTGGGCATATGCAGTGTGAGTGACTCTCTCTAGGAGCTTATTGGGAAATTAGGGCTAATATTGCCACTCCATGTACTCCCACAACAAAGGATGCTATGTTTGTTTCTGCTTCTGTTTCTAGTATCGTCGCTGGCCTAAACCGCTTGTATAAACTTTCTACTTGCTAGTATTTTGAGGCATCTCCAGATGTTGTCATGGGTATGATAAGGCTTTTATCCCAAGATGTATATTGTTTTCCTGATCCAGGGTCTACACCTTCTTATGTGACCCTATATATTGATGCGCGTCTTTGTTGTGGTCCCGAGAGTTTATCGGTTACTTTTTATATTTCAAACCCGATAGGAGACTATGATTTCTAGAAGGTTCTATAAATGGGGTGTAGTATCTGTTGGTAGTACAGATACTCTTGTATACTTTATAGAGTTGGACATGGTTGATGTTTATTATTTTCAGGATAAATTGATGCATTCATATTATGCTTCCTTTGAATGTTTGACATGTAGGGTCATGCTCAAATTCCCTAATCAATCGGTCATTGTATTAGATGGTGGTTCCTTAGTGCCTAAGGGAAGGTTTATTTCTTATCTTAAATCATAAAATTTGATTTTAAAGGGGTGTTTTTATCATTTAGTACGATTTAATGATTCTAACTCTGGAGAACATTCTATAGAATCTATTTCAATGGTTAATGAGTTTCTTAAGGTATTTCTCTATGATCTTCCCGATGTTCATCCCAATAGGGAAATTGATTTTGGGATTGATCTAATTTCATACACTCGTCTGATTCCTATCCTCTATATAGAATGGCTTCGACTTAGTAAAAGGATATTCAGGAGAAGTTAAAGTAACTTTGAAATAAAGGTTTTACCATCCAAGTATGTCTCCTTGGGTGTTCCCATGTTTTTTGTGCGCAAGAAGGATAGTTCCATTTGTATGTGGATTGATTATCATTAGTTGAACAAATTGACCATAAAGAATAAGTAACCTCTTCTTAGGATATATGATATTTTTAATCAACTTTAGGGTGTGAAGTGTTTCTCCAAGATTGATCTTAGATAAGGTTATTATCAGCTTAAAATTAGGGATGCGGATATCCCTAAGACTACCTTTAGAATCAGATATGGTCACTTTTGAGTTTCTTGTCATGTCTTTGTGTTGACGAATGCCCTGGCAGCATTCATGGAAATATAGAATAGGGTCTTCCATCCATTCGTGGACATGTTTATCATTATCATCATTGATGACATCTTAGTCTATTCTAAGAGTGAGGCGGATCATGTTGATCACCTCAATGCCGTGTTGTAGACTTTAAAAGATCATTGTTTGTATGCCAAGTTCTCCAAGTGTGAGTTTTGGGGGAAACTCATCATTTTTCATGGTTATGTAATCTCAGGTGAAGGGATCATGATAGATACCCAAAAGGTTGCAGTGGTTAAAAAGTAGCCTACACCTAAGACTCGGACCGATATTTAAAGCTTCTTGGGTCTAGCCAATTACTATAAAAAATTTGTAAAGAATTTCTTGACTATAACTGGCCCATTGACCAAGTTGAGCCAATATAAGGTCAAGTTCTTATGGTTGGATACATGTGAGGGGAACTTTGAGAAGTTGAAAAATAAATTATCTTCGGCTCTGGTTTAGACCTCTCCCATAGGTAATTATTTCTCTTTGGTGTATTTTTATTATTTTCGTATTAGTTTCAATTGTATTTTGATTCAACATGTTAGGGTGGTGGCCTATGCTTCTAGGCAATTGAAAGTTCATGAAAAGAACTACCCTAGTAATCACCTAGAGTCTTTAGTCATGCTTTTTGCATTTAGGATTTGGTGAAATTATATTTATTGGGTTCATATCGATATCTTTTTTAATCATAAAAGTCTTCAATATGTGTTTACTCAAAAGGAGTTAAACCTTAAGCAAAGGAGGTGTCTTGAGTTTTTGAAAGACTATGATAAGAGTCTTCAATACCAACCCAGAAGGCTAATGTGGTCACTACTATTAGTAGTAGATCATACATAGGATGTTTGGACATATGGTTGAGAACAAGAGAAAATTGGTGAAGGACATTCACTGTTTTTCTAATCTTGGAGTTTGACTTACGGACTCTGAGAATTGTGGTATATTTGTGATTTTGATAGCTCAATCATCTATTGTTGATGAGATAAATGAAAAATAACTATTGAACCCTGACTTGATAAGGATCAAGAGTAATATTGGTCAACACAAAGTTGTGGACCTTGTGATTGGTGGCAATGGTATCGTGAGATACAAAGCTAGACTATGTGTTCCCGAGTCAATGGATTGTGGAAAAGGGTCATGGTAGAGGCTTATGGACCGCGTTTTACTATTAACCCTAGTTCCACTAAAATGTATCATGACCTTAGAGAGTTCTATTTGTGATGTAATATAAAACGAGATGTGGTTAGTTATGTAGCCAAGTATATGGTGTGACAACAAGTGAATATTCAGTACATGAGGCACAGGGGCTTTTATTAAGAGATTTCATTACTCGGATGGAAGTGGGAGGCAAATAATATGGATTTCAGTACTAGTTTTCCTCAATCTTGGAATAATCATGATTCTATTTGTGCCATTGTTGATAGAATGATGAAGTCCGCTCACTTTTTGCCCATGAGGTCAAATTACTCGGTGTAAGATTACGCTAAGTTGTTTCTTGCAAAAATCTATAAGTTGCATGGTTCTTCGGTTTTGATCATCTCGGATCATGGTCCGCCATTTTCATCTCACTTTTTAAAGTCATTTCAATAGGACTTGGGTACTTGAGTGTGACTTAGTACCGCTTTCCACCCATAAATGGATTGGCAACTGTAGAAGACCCGTCCAAACGTTAAAGGATATGTTGGGGGCTTCTGTGATTCATTATGGTAGTAGTTTGTATGACCACTTGCCTTTGATTAAATTGGCATATAATAATAGTTACAACTCTAGTATTTGCATAGCCCTTTTTGAGGCATTGTATTATAGGAGATGTCGATCTCCTATTGGGTGTTATGAGGCAGGTTGGGTAAGTTACTTGGCCCTTATTTAGTGCACCAAGCCCCAAAGAAGGTAAAGGTGATTCATGAAAGATTGAAAATTGCTCAAAGTAGGCAAAAGTCTTATGCGGATGTGAGGCGTAGGGACTTAGACTTTAGTGTTGGCGATTGTGTATTTTTTAAAGTATCTCCTATAAAGGCAGTGATGTGGTTTGTTAAACATAGGAAGTTAGTCCCTGGTATGTTGGTCCCTACTTGATTGTGAGGAGGGTTGTCAATGTTGCCTATGAGTTGGAGTTGCCATCTCGCAATAAATCTATTTATCCAATTTCAATGCTTCTATGTTGCAAAAAAGTATAGGTGATCCTTCGTTGGTTGTTCCCTTGAGGGATTTTGATATCTAAAAATCTTTTTCCTATGGAGAGATCCCATTGAGGATCTTTGATCAGCAAGTTCACTAGTCACAAATGAAATAAGTTGCTTTCATGAAGGTTCTATGGAGGAACCAAAAGTTCGAGGAAGCTACTGGGGAGGTGAAAGAGGATATGAAGTCCAAGTCTCCACATTTATTTCCCATTTTTCAAACTTCTGATGAAAGTATGTTTGAATCTTCTTACCTTTACTTATGTATTTATCGATAATAGGTTTAAGTCCCTAATGTTTTTAATTATGTTATGCCTTGTATAGGTAATACGTTAAAGTTCCTATGCTTTGAATTGATTTAGGTCTAGTTAGACCATGGGTTCAAGTCCCTAATGACTTGGAATTATGTGTGCCCTTGTTATAATTGGTTAAGGTCCCTGAGTTATGAAATGAGGAAATGTTTATAAGTAATGTGTTTGAGTCCCAATGCCAATGAAATGAATAGTGAATCGATAATGATCATGATATGTGTTGTGTCCTTTTTGTATGCCTTATTCTAACATGTTTCAAGGTTGGCTTGATGTGTGATAATATGTTAACTTATGTTCATTCTTTCCTTACCCGGAATTCACGAATGAATGATCAAAGTGGGGGATAATTGAAATGCCTAGGCTTTGACCTATTGAGAAATTTCTCCATTTGATGCCACCGAGTGGGTACGACTAAGGGCATGAGTCATACCCCTTCGATATGAGTCATATCTGTATCTCCCTCCCCACTCATACCATAAGTATTGTAGTGAGGGTTACTCAATGTTCTAGGTACGAGTCGTACAATGATCAATCATATAAAAATTTGACTATTTTTTGTATGGATATTGTGTACAATTTAGCGCATGATTTGTACCCTTTTGATAAGAAAAGGTGTGTAGTTGTACCCTAACCAGTGTAGGTGACCTAGTAGAATACTAGAGTATGAGTTAGGGTACCAATCGTACCCTAGGGTATGGTTCCTTAAGTGAGTCGAACCCCTGTGCGGGACTCTTTTATAGCTTTTAACTAAAGGCCCTGTGGTCATTTTCTACACCCATTTCCTACACCCAAAATCCTAAGTCCCCTAACTATATAAGTGATTGTAGCCGCCTAAACATCTATTTTAATGGATCAAACACACTAAATATTCTCTCAAACTCATTTTTGTAGAACTGGAGGTTAGGGTTCCAAGGGTGATCTTCAAGAGGCAAAGTGAAGTCAAGACTTTTGGTGAATTAAGTTTTCTGAGGCAGGTAACTCTTTCCCTTAATAAATAACTCTAAACCCATGCATTATACACTTGAATTACTAAGTGTACATGGTAGTTTCGAAACCAAATAAAAAGGGTTTTGTTGCCTAATGATGAATAATGGTTACTATTTCTTAGACTTGTTTTTATACATGTTATTGATAATGATTTCCACACGTGGGTTCTTGTTGTATGTGGTATAATATGTGAGTCTTAAGTAACTCTAAACTTGAGGATTTATACCATGAAAGTGTCCTTGGTAAAGGCATGCACACAAGGTGTTTGTAAAAATGTTTAGGTAAATTGTCTAGTCAGATTTTAGTGATGTTTTGTCCAAGGGCAATGACCCAATAAGTATGAATAGTTGTTAAATGATAAGGTAAAGGACTTATGAGCCATGTATAATGAAATTTATGATTCTGTAGATTGATTGTTAGTGAGTGGTTAAAGTCTCTCTACATGAATATGAACTTGAATTATGTGTTGAACTAAAGTGTGCTGAGAATGTGGTATAAGATTGCCAATGATATGTGAATGGTTTGTTAAGCTTTTGATGACCCAAAATTGGATTGTATTATTAATTGAGTTAAGGCATTTGCCTATAGAAATAGTTGAAAAACTAAGGCATCCATGAGGACCATGTGGTCATGTATACTGTTGGATTGTCTAAATGGGATAAAATCCTTCATTGTGAATGAAAAACATGATGATGCATGGACAAAGGGTTTGAGTCCCAATGTAGACTAATGATCGTCATATAGTCACCAAGCTCAGTATCGAACTCAGTTTAGTTCTATAGAATCAAGACTATCAGAAATAATCTATCAGTTAACAGTAAATAGTATTAGTAAACTTAGATATTAGTCATTCAGTTTTCAGAACTTAATATCCAGTGTTAACGAAATCTCAGTTACAACGTACGCAGTTTTGTGCATAGCACTGCCTAATAAGTATCTACTGTAGTTTCTGGTATACACGTACACTCATTCAGTTATGCTTATGCCATTCAGTGAATTATCGTTCATGCATATGAACCATGCATTCAACCTTCCCTCACTTAGAATACGAGTATATTTGAAGTACTGACAGATACCTTTATTTTGCACTATGATGTCATATATCATAGGTTCAGACAAACGGGCTCCTGACAGTACTTTGTAGCCCAAATTATCAGCATCAGAGTTAGTGGTAAGTCCTCATAGTTCAAGGACAAAGTTATTATTTCGTTTCAATATATTTTTAGTAGTCAGAGTTAGTTAGGGGCTTTTCCCATTAAGTCCACTTTCAGATAGTTCGGTTAGAGGCTTTTCAGGCTAGACTATTTCAGACATATGTTCAATATTAAGTATCTACATTTTAGTAGTTGATTCAATTTGGAACTTTATGGCAGCTTAGCCAAATTTCTGCATTTTTATAGTGTTATTATTTGGTGATTGGAAAAGGTACAAGTCATGGGTTAGCTTGTGGTCCTTCGGGATTATAAGAATCGTGTGACGTCCGTGCTACAGACTCGTGGCATTACACTTATTCCCCCACCCTTTCTAAAAAGATTACCAGAAGTGAGATGTAAACTGTATGCCATAATCAACAATAATAAAAATAGGCACCCTATGTAGCTTCATAATATCCTGAAGATACAACTTCGCATAATCCTCCACCAATAAGGTAGTCTGCACGGGCAAAAAGTGTGCAGACGCTGTCATCCTATCCACAATGACCCAAATTGAATTATATTGATTATGATGCCGAGGAAGACCGGTAAAGAAGTCCATATTGATCACTCCCAACTTGAATTTGCGAAAGTCAATTTCTTTATACAATCCTCCTAACCTCGTATGCTCAACCTTAACCTATCGATACACCATGCACTTGCTACAAAATCAGTCACATCCCACTTTATGAAACTCCACCAATAGATCTCCCTGAGATCATGGTACATCTTAGTCTATACAGGATGAAAAACATATCATAATTCATGCGCCTCATCCCAAATCCTTTGTCGCGAACAGTTGACATCAAGAGCATACAACCTCCCTTAGTACCGTAAAGTACCATCACCACTAATTTCAAAAAGCCCAACCTTTTACCTACAAACATAACTCTTGATTTTTCTCAAGATAGGATCTAGCACTTGGTTCTCCTCAATCTCTACACCAAGTGATGATTGAACCACGTCTTGCACTATCAGACCACCATCCTTGGAGTCCAAGAGGTGAACTAAAAGATTAGCCAAGTGGTGAATATCCTTCACCCATTCCTGCTTTCTTTGCTCCATATGAGCCAAACTCCCCATGGATAACCTGCTAAAAGCATCAACAACCATATTAGCATTATATTGTTGGTAGTGAACACTAATATCATAGTACTTGAGAAGCTCAAGCCATCTCCTCTACATAAGATTAAGCTCCTTCTTAGTGAACACATACTGTAGACTCTTATGATCAGAAAAGATATCGACATGGACACCATAAAAATAATGTTGCCATATATTCAAAGCAAACACAACTGCCAATAGCTCCTAATATTGATTATAATAATTCATCTAATTCACTTTTTATTTCCTTGAAGCATAGGCAATCAATATCCCATGCTGCATCAAAACATAACCAAGCCCTATCCGAGATGAATCACAATACACCACGAACCCATCATTGCCTTCCGGCAACGTCAAAATCGCAACCCAAAAGTTAACTTATCCTTTAGCTTCTCAAAACTCCCTATGCAAGCGTTTGACCAAGAAAACTTGACCTTCTTCTGAGTTAACTTTGTCAAAGTAAAAGATATCAATGAAAAGCTATCAACAAATTACCTATAATACTTGGCTAAATACAAGAAACTTTGAATGTTGGCTGGAGTCGATGGTCTAGGCCAGCTCTTCACCACAACAACCTTTTGCGGATCCAGCATGATCCCTTCACTATAAATAATATGAAAGATACAATGTTCAACCAAAACAAAGACTTAGAGAACTTGCCATACAACTATTGTTCCATTAATGTCTGCAACCCCATACGGAGGTTATTAGCATGATCCACCACGCTCTTTGAATAAACTAGAATATCATCAATAAACACAGTA
Organism: Capsicum chinense; assembly: GCA_026120095.1. Lineage (NCBI taxonomy): Eukaryota > Viridiplantae > Streptophyta > Magnoliopsida > Solanales > Solanaceae > Capsicum > Capsicum chinense. The sequence continues at coordinate 182,097,325 of JAPEIP010000004.1, read as the reverse complement.
ACTAAGAGATCAAAATACTAGCAAAAATTCTATTCATTGGATACATAAATGCCGTCAGAGCGTTAGTCAACCCAAATGACATTACCAAACCTCAAAGTGCCCATTCCAAGTAAGATAAGTTATCTTAAGGATATCCACAACCCTAATCTTTATCTATTGGTACCCAAACCAAAGATCTATCCAAGAAAAGAACATGACACCTTGCAATTGGTAGAACAGATCATCTATATATGGAAAAAAGGATACTTCTTGATGACCATCACCATATTCAACTACCTATAGTAAATCCATATCTAAAGGAAACCATCTTTCTTGCACACAAACAATACCGGTGCACCCCATGGAGATAAACTAGGACGAATAAACTTCTTATTAAGAAAATCCTTCAGTTTCTCGTTGAGTTCCCTCAACTCAGCCGAAGCCATTCAATATGCAGGAAGACAAATATGATAAGTGTACAAAACTAGATCAATCCCAAACTTTATTTCTCTATCCGTAGGAATACTAGGAAGATAATTCGAAAAGATCTCAAGAAACTCATTAACCACTAGAACTGAATGAAAAAAATACCTTCCGAGTTAGAATCTTTAACAAGGACCAAGTGATAAAGAAAACCTTTAAAGATTAACCTCTAAGCTCTAAGATAAGAAGTAAAACTCAAAATATGAGCTAGGAAACCACCCTTCCATGCTACAACTGATTCACCAGGGAACCTAAAGATTACCCAATGGGTCTATCAATCCAATGACGCATAAAAACAATGTAAATAATACATACCCAGAATGACTTCAAAATCCCCTGTACCTAAATCCAACAGATCCACCAAGGTATGTTTTCTACCAACAGATACCACACACACCTTATAGACTTTGTTAGCAATAACCGAGTCACCTATCGGGGATAAAATAGAAAAATGATCCAACATTACTTTTGGATTAAAACCAAAAGACATAACCACATAAGGAGTCACATAGCAAAGAGTGGACCGGTTATCAAGAAAAAATATAAGTCACAAGGGAATAGCTATAACATAGTTATAACAACATTAGTTGATGCCTCAAATTTTTGTTGAGACAAAAAAGCATATTACCTATTCTGACCAATACTAGAACCAGCAGCAGTAATAAAAGAAGATGCCACACGATCGGGTTTAGGAATAGAAGATGAAGCCATATAAATCTTACTCGCCCTTGTAGAAACATTATTAATCAGACAATCCCTGAGCCAATGATATGGCGCATGAAGAAACTAATTGACCTCTACTTGCCTGATATTGGGCAACCTATGTCCAGTACTTATTACCACCTTAATAATGCTTGTCGCCCTATTGGTAAGGACCACAAGCAGACCAGTAGGAACTAAAACTCCACCACTTCTTCTTCTTCTATTTTGCACTATCCTAACCACCCTGAGACTGAGCACCTCCCTGGTCATAAAATTTGCTCCACTTACCTTATCTATCTCTAAACTCCATCTGCTTTCTCTTTTCATCCTCACTTACTACATATGAAAAGTAAAACTAGAGATGTCCTTATCTTTAATCAACAAGGCAGTCTTGCTCTCCAAAATAAGATCCAGATTAAACATAGAGGTGAAATTCCTCATTCTAGTCTGCATTCAGTAAAATAATAAAGAGAGTATTTAGAAATTTGATGAAACATCAAGGAGTATTCCTTGACAGAAATCTTCCCATGCATGAGGTTCACAAACTCCTCCATCTTTTCTTCCCTCAAATCTTAGGGAAAAAATCGATCTAAGAATGACTTAGAAAAAGTACCCTACAAGACTGATTCCATATTACCCCTATCCCTATCCCACTGTTCATAGTACATATATGAAACCCCTTTGAGCAAATAAGCTGCAAAGTTTACCCCTTCTTTATTAGTAGCCTGCAACACCCAAAATATCTTTTCCATTTCATCTAGGAAGTTGTGTGGATCCCCCTCTATCTATACTCTAGAAAAAAGGGGAGGACCCATCTTCATAAATGGGCCAACCCTTGTGGACTTAGCACACAAAGAAGCAGTCGCACCCTACTCAGTCTTAGCAACGACCATCTGAGTAATAATATGAATAAACTAAAGAAATTATTCATTAGTCACCTCTTCATGAGGAGGAATAGTAGAAGCTAATGGAACTTCAAAACTATGAGGGATAGGACTATAAAATAGAGATGAACCCAAAAGTAAGATGAACCCCTTTAGAATTACCCCAGATGGGATACAAGAATTTCATTGGGTTCCAGATCTATGAGACATACTCTGAAAGATGAACAAATAAGGATTAAAAAAGATTAAAGGATTGAGAATCCATGCTTAAAAATACAATACTAAAAAATTTGAACATTTCTAAATGCCTTGTAGCCTCTCCCTTATAAGTGTGGCATGCTAATGATACCAACTTGATGTGACCCAACTAGGACCTTATCATAATGGAATTTCCAAGTCCGATCAGGACGGGTGAACACCCCGGGTACCCAACCTGACCTCCAACCGCCTACCCTAAGTTTGTTAAATTTAGAGCATGTAGAAAGATAATGCAACAACTCACATGAAAACTTTGGGATAGGATCAGAATCATGACTTACCCAACTGTCTCCAACTATCCCATACCAATAATCCAACCATACAAAACCATACCAAAGGCCATAAATAAGGCCATAGTCAAATAAATTCCAAAACATAATATAATTAATCCTGAAATGAAATATAATGGAACAGTGAGAAATCATGTCCGATGGTGCATGCCTTCCAGCTTATTCCAATGCCAAAGCTAACACTAATACTGATCTCGCCCATTCCAACAATAGAATTACCATAAAGCCTCTAGCAGAAAAAGTTATATAATCTACTTGGGACATGCTCCCAATCATAGCCAAATCCTATATCCAAAATAAAATCAAAATGTCTAAAAGTTTCCAAAACATGAAATGGAGCCATCTAAAAAAATGGAAGCTAACCCCTTCAGTGCAAGTGTTGTCCCCGAGTTAATCACTATGTTGGAGTAGTAGAACTATTAGTTCCTACATAGAATGGGTATATAGCCTCTAATAGATGAGATAGTGGGTGTACGCTAGCATGATCTTATGATAAGGATAAAATAATGCCATTTATATAACCAAGTAAAACCATCTATATACACACAACCATACATATATATATGTATATATAAATCTAACCATGCATGGAAAAGGGACCAGGTTTAGCATGTCTTTAAAACTTTTAACTGGGTCGTGTAGCTTTACTATTCTAAACCACCCATAGTCTATATGGATTCAGCTCCCCCTGCTAAAAGGGCCCTAGTGCATATACCCGCACGACTAAGGAAGAAAACTTGGGATGAATAGAACATCACCCAAAATATAGTATGACATCATGAACACAGCCATCAAGACCAACCTCATAACGACAAATATGAGTTTCTAGTTTTGGGCCGCCCAAGACCTCCACCTTTCAGGGTTTTGTTACATATCATGCCATTAATGCCCAATTTTAATAAATTTCCATATAACCAAACCATTTTCCATTTATTAACCAAGGCCATTAATATTGGTATCATTTTACTAATCCTTACTTTCAAGTATTATCCATAGCCAACCATATATAGGTTTAAGGGGACTTTCAAGTGCCTTTTCATTTACCATATTAAACCACTTGGGGAATTCCATGTACCCCATAAGCATAACAGTTTATCCATTTACCTTTCCAAACCATTTAAAACATGCATAATTTCTTTACTAAGTTGTAGAACATGCAAGAGTTCCATTAAAAGTAGGTAATGCAATGAACATTTCTTTATAAGCATTTTGTCAAACATGTTGGGGGCATAATATAACAAAAATAAATTCAAATTACCACTTAACTATTTCCATGAAATTCAAGTATCCTAAACCACCATTAATGCATATCAAAGCATAATTAAAAACATGAAAAAATAGAACAAACCATTTAATATCAAACCCTAAATCATACTTGAAAACAAAAATCATATAATCAATGAAGTTATGAAAACATTCATAAAAACCATTCATTTAGATCGAATTTACAATGTGGGAAGAGAACATTTCTTAATCCAAGATGATGATGGAAATAATCACCAAGACAAGGCCCAAGTCAATCCTCCAGTTGAAACCCCAGCTTTCCTTACGTAAAAGATTTTGAGAAAATTTTAGAGTGTTTAGAAAAGTTTCAAGTAGGTTTAAAGTTGAGGTACCTTATTAGAGTATGCATAGAAATATCCATAACACCCCCACTCAATTTGTAGCAAATTCCCATCATAATGATACAACGGACCCTCAAGAGTTGTACCTTTCCAATACGAGTGGTAACCTCTACTCGTATCCTATCTTCAACCTTTGCATCAAACACTGTCATAAATATAATTAATCAAACCAAGTAAAATTAAAAGCATACGACCTACATCTTATATCAGTACCCCTGGCAGATTTAAACCCAAGAAAGATTTAGACACTGTCCACCATATGAATCTTAGGTACGACTCATACCCTAGCTTAGGCTCATTATGAGACACTCATACTCACATCCAACCTAAGTAACAAAGACTAAGATTAATTTATGTAACCAAATGATCCAAAAATACCAATACAATTTGTACCCCTAAGTTGTACCCATTCAAATAACTAAAATTCATCCCACCAACCAACACTGGCCAGTATATGACTGTCCCATACCAATCACACCCAACATACGACTCGTACCCTAGAGTCCTATGGGGCCCAGAGATAATAATTCTAGGAAATTTTCTATGGTCTAGAAACTAGGGTGTTTCAAGCAAGCAACATAATCAATCCTTACGCCATAGTCCTTACACCACACTCCTTACATACTGAAGTTGGTAATCCCCCTTTTTGCATAATTGAAAAGAAGTAATAGTAAACCAAGAGCATAGATAATACTAATTAATTAACTCATGGTCACTGGAGCAACACTAATATGTAAAATAGTTTAAAAAGAGAGGATAGTGTAAGCACACAAATAAATATTCATTTAGTTTTAAGTGGTTATGTACCAATTCAGTATACAAAAATGCTTACCAACAAATAATTTTCCTTAAAAGATACATAATAACAAGGAGCAGAACTAACATATGGTTGAGTAATAGAATGGGGATAACAAGATAAAGAAAGCTTGGGGGAAAGCGGCCTAATCAATATTTTTGTTCTAGCATTTTCAGTAGCATATACTTCCAGCTGTTGAAAAGTGAGTTTCATTACTTTTTTATTCAACTCATTCACTTCACCAGTTAGTTTTTCCACCATCAAATGTTGTTCAGTATTTTATGATATCAGTGATTCAGAAGCACTCGGTCCCTCAGAAGCTAGTTGTTGATTTTTCAACCTTAAGTACATTATCTCAGCACTTTTTGCATCTAATTTGATCCTATCTTTTCCTATTTCTTTCACAAAGCTTTCATGAGCATCCAAATGTTCAAATACTTGTGGCACCATTCTATTTTTCATTCTATACACTCATTTTCTACCAAAGTAGTTATATTAAACTTTGATTTGTCTATTCTGGGAATTCCTCTTGTCCCAACTACTCTAAAATAATTACAGTCCTTGTTTAATAAGTACCTGTAGGGTATTTCCTGTCTCCCTTCTTTGTTAAAAATTACTTTCTTCATGTATTCAATCACAAGAGTAGGTAGGCTGATTAATTAAAAACTACTTAGGCATTCTATCAAGAACAAATCAACTCCAAATGCAATGGTAGTCTTCCTATATCATTGAAGTAAGACTCTATTAATGATTTCAAATGCCAGTTAAAACTCATATGTAAGGGAACTTTTTTCATAGATGCTATAGATGTTCAAACCACCTTACAGTCAGTGATCATAAACTCAGTGGTGGGAAGTTGATTTACAACAGTCCTAACTCAAATAACTAGCACATTACAGATCTTTCCTTGCACCTGGGCAGATAATCTTAGCCCATCTTCTAAGAATTCAATGGTGTAGTAAAATTCTCTAAATTAATTCAAAGAGACCATGGGGGATGATTCCTTAAACAAAAGTAACTAGATTTGTTGCCAGACATATTTAACCAATTCAATCATCCTAAGTTTCTCATAATTTTTTTGAATCAACCACTCTCCCTAATAGGACTCTCTTAACTTTTTGTACTTTATTTTCTATCCACATCATTTTCTCTTTTCTCCAATTTTTTCTCTTAGCACTAGTAGTCACTTCTCTAACAATAATTTATTTTCACTTTGGATGAGGTCTCTCTAAAATTTCCTTTCCTTTTTACTACTAAAATTTTCTACCTTATCTCAGTAGGACTTCCATAATTTGAACTGGAGGATTTGGACTTTCTTTTCAGAAATTCTTCAGCAACATCTGCGCAATATCTTCCCCCCCTATAATCTCAACCACATATTTCTTACCTCCAAATCCCCTATATTTTTTCATAGTCCATCTCAAGAGAAGTTTATGATCAACCTCATCATCCTTCTTATTTGGATGAGATAAACATTACATTTCCATTATCCATTTCCTTTGTTTCTCCTATTACATGATATTCTTCACCGACTGAGATGTCATGTGCAAGGAAAATTAATTTCTCATCCACCCAATTCCTATAATAAGAAAGACCAACATTTTTAACTTGTATTTATATACTCAATAATTGACAAAAAAAAGAGGTTTAAATCTGATGAAGTAGAAGAACAAATAACTAGTGGGCTTTAAAGAATTTCATCTTTGTCAAGTCTATTAGCAAAAATTGAGGTTTGAGATTGTACAGGTGGTTTTGGAGCTTCTAAGAGAGAATGAAATTTGGGTTGAGAAGATTTTTGGTCAATGTGAGAGTCAAGACTTTGACTTGAATTTTCTACCAAGAATGGCTGACTACGAATTTCTAAACCAGATTAGAATTTTGTGGGAACTAACACATTTACATGTTTTTAATTTTCTGATGAATAAGGATTTAAATTAGATTCTCATTCAAAGATTAATATAAATACTTAGAACTGTTTATCTAGCATGGTGGAATCAGGAAAAAAACCATTTGGTTTTGCAAAAAAGTTGTTAGGGTAAGGTACTAATTTGGTTCACAGTAGATGATAAATTTATGTAGATAAACTGAATTAGTTGAAGAAAAATGTGAAACCATTTGATTTAGTAAGTTTAAAGAATATATAATTATCATTGAAAGACATTTCTTCTGAAATTACATGGTGATGTTGGGCGTAATTATACATCTAAGCGCCATAACTAACCCATATTTTAGCTAAGTTTTGAGGATAAAATACATAATTCTTGCACTTTTAGTCAATTTTTAGTTAAGTGAGCTAACCTATGTGATTAGCATGCTTTTAAGGTACTAATGAGGAAGATTACAGCACTTTGGGGACCTGTGGACAGCAAAGGAAAACTTCACATAAAAAGGAAAGCAGCTCTTGGACTGAATGTGATGCATGGGAACTTTTTCCCGGGAAAACTCAATATTTTTAAATAGTTAAGGATG
>JAPEIP010000004.1:182043195-182068564 GCA_026120095.1 Capsicum chinense | reverse complement strand
TCCTTCAGTATGTCTTTTCCCAGAAAGATCTCAATCTTCATCAGAGAAGGTGGTTAGAGCTCTTGAAGGATTATGACATGAGTGTCCTTTATCATCCTAGCAAGGCCAATGTAGTGGCCGACGCACTCAGTAGACTGTCCATGGGTAGTGTTTCCCATGTTGAGGATAGTATGACGAAATTAGCTCAAGAGATTCATAATCTTGCTAGACTAGGCATTTACTTAGTCGACTCTTGAAAGAGTGGTGTATGTGTTCAGAGTAGTTCACAGTCATCTCTAGTTTCCGAGGTGAAAAAGAAGCAAGATAGGGATCCTAGCCTTGTCAAGCTAAAAGAGTCAGTTCAGAGTTAGGAAGTAGAGGTTTTCTCCAAAGGGGGAGATGGTGTTCATCATTGTCAGGGTTGTCTGTGTGCTCCCGGTGTAGATAAATTAAGACAGCAAATTATGGTAGAAGCGCATAGTGTACGATACTCTATTCGTCCAAGGGCCCCTAAGATGTACCTCGACTTGTGGAAGATCTATTGGTGGGGTGGGCTGAAGAAGGATGTTGCAGAGTTTGTGGCTAAGTGCTATACATATCAGCAGGTTAAGATAGAGCATCAGAAACCTGGTGGTTTTATGCAGGAGTTCACTATTTCTACTTGGAAGTGGGAAGAAGTGAACATGGACTTCGTGATGGGTTTGCTTAGAACACGTCATCAGCATGATTAAGTTTGGGTCATTATAGACAAAATGACCAAGTCAGCTCATTTCCTTCCAGTTCGTAGCTCTTACTCAGTCGAGGATTATGCCAAACTCTATATTAGGGAGTTGGTTAGATTTATGGTGTTTGACTATTTATCAACTCAGACAGAGGTACCCAGTTTACCTTTCACTTTTGGAAAGCATTCCAAAAGGGTCTTGGTACCCAAGTTTATATCAGTACAATGTTTCATCCACAGACAGATGGTCAAGCAGAAAGGACCATTCATACTCTAGAAGATATGCTAAGGGCGTGTGAAATTGATTTTAAGGGAAGATGGGATGACCACTTGCCTTTTATTGAGTTTGCATACAACAACAGCTATCACTCTAGTATTTAGTTGGCTCCATTCGAAGCTCTCTATGGTAGGAGATATAGGCCTTTAATCAGTTGGTTCGAAGTTAGTGAGACCACAGTCATAGCAACTAACTTAGTATTCAATACCTTAGATAAAGTTCAGTTAATCAGAGAAAGACTCCAGGTTGCTCAGAGTCGATAGAAGTCTTATGCGGATGTTCATAGAAAGGATCTTGAATTTGAGGTCGATGACTATGTCTATCTCAAAATCTCTTCCATGAAGGGAGTGAAGACATTCAGCAAGAAGGGAAATCTCATTCCCCAATATATCGGTCCCTTTAGGATTCTTAGTCGCTTTCTCAAAGTATCCTGTGAGCTCGAATTGCTTTTAGATCTAGCCTCAGTTCATCGAGTCTTCCATGTCTCTTTGCTTAAGAAGTGTATAGGTGACCAAGTAGTTGTAGTCCCTATTCAGAGTGGTGAAATTTAGAATACCCTCTTTTATAAAGATATTCAAGTCAAAATCCTCGACTATCAGACTCGTAGGCTGAGTAACAAAGAAGTCCCTCTATTCAAGGTTCTTTCACGAAATTAGTCCATAGAGGGAGATACTTGGGAAGCAGAAGTAGACATAAGAACCAAGAACCCTCATGTTTTCTCTGCTAATTTACACCTTGATCGAGGTAATAATTTTACTTAAGCTTATTCAGTTACATGTTCAAAATTCCAGTATAAAATTGGTATCAAGTATCATTGCATAGCTTATCATGCATTCATGAGTTCAACTTATCAGTCATGCATCAGATATGCATGTTTAATTGGGCTATATTCAATGTAGAATTCCATTCAGTCCAAAAATCATATGACAGTTGAGCATGATCAGCGTATGCGTTATTTTATATTTTCTCCCCTCTAAAGTAGTCATCATTTGAGGATGAATATTTCTAAGGGGGAGATATTGTAATACCCCAAAAAATCCAAACCAATATTAGAGGCATTTACTAAGTTCATGAATAGTACCTCAAGGTTTTTTAAAAATTTTATGAGTAGGTTAGATATATATTAAGGATTCAAATAACTCCCAGCTATCAGATGAATCAAAACATTCCTTACAGATTGCATTCTTGTGAAGGATATTGGTTTAGTCAACTTTAAATGATCATATCTCTCATTATAATTATAATATTTTAGCTCATGACCTATTAACAGATATATAATTGAATTATCTTTCCAACAATACTAATTTTGCCTAAATCTGATATTGGAGCAAAGAGTTATTCTTATTTTACTCTTGCATGTCAGGCTGGAAACAGTGTGACGACATTTGTGGTAGCTTACCAAATTTGTGACGCCCTATCACGAAGGTCGTTAGCCTTAGGAAGAAACCAGCTCCTAAGTGACAACATTCGTGGTTGCTTACAACACTTGTGATGCCCTATCACAAAGGCCGTCAGCCTTAAGCAGAAACCAACTCCTAAGTGATGACATTCGTGCTAGCTTACCACACTTGTGATGCCCTATCACGAAGGTCGTCAGGCTTAGGCAGAAACCATCAATTCAAAATCCTGTGTGTTGACTTTTTGATGGATTGTCATACTTTTTGATGCCCTGTGACAAATTTTGTCAGCTAAGATTTTTAGGAACTGGGAATTTATTTAATAAGGGTATTTTGGTCTTTTCTTTCTCCTTTAACGACTTATAACCCTAAAGAAGCATAATTTTTTCCATTTTTCTTCTGTTAAGCCTCCTACAAACCCTCTTTTACACTCTCAACCACAAGATTAGGGTTTTCATGAAACTCATCTCTCAAAAGCAAGAGTCAAGCCTTTTTCCAAGATAATTGAGAATTAAGATTCCCAAATCGATGAACTCTCCAGCAAATCATCAAGGTTTCCTTTCTAAGGTACGTGTAGTGTTCATCCATGGATCTAATCCGTTCATAGAGCTCAAGAACCATGTTTTAAATTTTTTTTTTAAACTTTTTTTGGTGATATGAGTATGTACCTATTGACGATTGTTGTTTAAGTTTCAATGTGATGTGTAAAGGTGTTTTCATGGAATATATATGTTTGTTAATTGAAAACCATGAACTTTAGGTGGTTTAAGATAGTGTATGTATGAAACTCACCTATGCCTTAGAGAATGCATGTAACGTGTTTGATAAAATGCTTAGGATTCTAGAAATTCATATTTGTATGGTTCTATGATGTCTAAATGACAAATCCATGTTAGCTATAGACTTTAATATGAATGTCATACTTTTCATGTGCTTCTATTGTGGTGGTATGAAGCATGTAAGATAATAGAGATATACAATATATACATGAAATATATCCATGCATTACCTACAATGTTTAAGATGTTGAATAACTATATGAAAAATGATATACCCTACTTATGATATTATGAATTGTGGACTCAAATCTTTTGATCAAGTTATGTCATGTATGTCAATTTCCTTCTATCGAGTCCTGGGGTAATTATTACCCGAAAAAAATAGTTGTGTGCCTAGAGCCATGTCATGTTGTCACAATAATCTCAGTCAAGCTATAATCTATAGAACTCAGTCAGTCATGTGACTCAAGAAAACCACAGAAATCTTATGATCTCATTTAACTCTTAGATAATAGTTCTACTCCATCAGTCAGTGAAAGTCCGTTAATCTGTCCATGTACAGTCAGTTGAATCATGTGTAGTTTCCTCAGATGGGAGTAAAAGTTAGCACCGAGTAAACCCAACGATAGGAACTCACCTACAAGTTTTAGGGTGTGATTCTTAGCAGTCATCCTTATGTTCCTGAACTACGTAACCAGTATAGATTGAGACATCTTAGCCTGTCAGATTAGGGTTGATGAGGTGGCTTAACCTGTTATTTTTGGGTCCCACTATTCTCACTTTGAGTAATTACCAGATAAGGGTTACTCATAACGGTCCTTACCAGTAGTGCAGTATTGACACCTCTCTAGTTAGGGTAGAGATTGGACCCTATCTTAGCCGTAATGGTATACGTAGGGCATGTCGATTAAACAACTACCTCCCATAGTTTCAATATCAATCTCCATAAAAAAACATAGATAATTCTTCAGATATCAATATATCAGGACTGTTAGATACAGTCAAATTCAGTTATAACACAGGACTCAGGGAGTTCTACTAGATTCAAGAATGTTAGGCATAGTTGCTCATGTTATCAGAACTACAGTTCTATTTATGTATTAGCATATAGATTTAGCTACCATGTACTTACAATCTCAGTTACTATGTACATATGTTTGTACTCTTACGTTCATATCGGTCAGTCAATTAGCATTATTCATGCTTGTAAAATCTTTGGATTAGCATACCTCACTCTTTTACACAGTACTCCAGTTGTACTAGTACATTTGTGCTATGGTTCTTTCTTTTAATGCTACACTATCAGTTCAGAGACATAAGCTCCAGAGCAGTAGTAGCAGTAGCATTTCCAGTCATTGAGATTCAGTAAGTCCTCTTCATTCGAGGACAATATGATTTGATTTATTCATTATTATTTTAGCCAATTATCTATTTACAGAGTTAGTAGGAGACATGTTCCTTTAACTCATCATTCAAAAAGTACTTAGAGGCTTTCAAATTCAGTATTCAGACTTATGTTCAAATTTGATTTAATTTTCAGTTGTTTTGGGTATCTTATACCCATATGGATGTTATGTTTTGATAATTCCTTATTCAGTTGAACCTTGTGGCCTACATGTTCATCTTTTCCACATTATTATGTTATATATTGTAGTGTATAGGTACAAATATCAGTCATGGGTTTGCTTGTGATCCTTTGGGGTAATAAGCACCATGTAGCATTTCGATTCAAAAAAATCGAGGTATTACACTTGTACACTGGAATCAGTCCTCCCAAGCTATAAAGCTCATCGGTTATAGATGTGAGCCTTGTATGCATTACTTGGATGGTTTCCCCTACTTCAATAGTGATAGTTTCATAATGAGTAGTCAGCATATCTACCTGTGAATCTCTCACAACAATAGTTCCTTCATGAGCAGTCAACAACAACAGTTCCTTCATGAGCAGTCCATAACAATAGTTCCTTCATGAGCAGTCCTCGAGAAATCCCAGATCTCTTTCCTATTTTCACAAGCTAAGACATGTGATATTCATCAGGCCTTAATCCACAGACTGGCAGTTTCTTGGCTTTGTAGTTTCCTTAACTTTTTTCATGTGTTCATCATTTATTTCTTTTCAATTTCTTATAGGTATTTTTAAATTTCTCCTTCTTTGACTTCTCTTAAAGGACATGATTACCATCAATAATTATGTCCATTAGCTCATTGTCCTCAGCCATAATGAATTTAAACATCCTAGTTTACCACTACCCATTGAATCTAGGTGGTCTAGTGGTAGGTTTCTGTATTACAGTTTATAGACTATTTTTGTATTATGTTATATGCTTGGTCATCCATTCTCAGATTTTATAGCTTTCGCACATTTATGCATGAGTTACCTCATGCTATCCATTCAGTCATTATTTCATGCAGATGATCCCATGTATTTTATGATAACCTTATCTCATATACCAGTATATTCAAAGTATTGACCTCATACATTTTTCGAGCTATGATGTCGCATATAATAGGTTTGGACACTCAATTACCTAATTACACTTAGATAGTTAGGCTTATCAGCAACAACAGTTATGGTGTGTCCTCATATATTGAGGACCTTTTATGTTATTTCAGTATCTCAACATTTGTTTTTTTCTTAATTCAGTTTATAGTTTATTGGGGCTTGTCCCATTAACTCTTAAGTCAATTAAAGGCTTTCAGATGTTTTCAGTCATTCAGGCATTTAATCTAATTATCAGCTATTTGATCATTTATTTCATTATGTCATCAGACGTTCAGACTTATGATATAAAATGTATTTTCATTATTTGAACCTTATACTCTATTCAGTTGTTTTCGCATATGTTCAATATCAGTATATTATTTAGTGCTTACTGCAGGTACCTGCCCATGGGTTAGCTTATGATCACCTTTGATCGTAAGCACCATTGTTGTGACCATGGGGTGATATTTGGTGTATTTATATGCCTAAGAATCATAACTTATCCATATTTTAGTTAAGTTTAGAGAACAAAGTGCCTAGTTTCTTATGTTTTTACTCTACTTCAATGTAATTGAGCTAACCGATGTGATTAGTATGATTTTAGGTATTAATGAAGTAGATGAAGATATAATAGGACTATGGAATGCGGATGACATATGACACAAGAGAGAGTAGTAGTATAGACCAAATCTTGCACCTAGAAACTATGTTCAAGACTAATTTGTCATTTATAATTAGTTTAAGGACTTAGAAGGTAATTATGCGAGAAGATATTTTTAAAAGACTTAATGCCAAATTTTTATTCATAATTCATTATTCTGTATTATTTTTGGAAGAGGAGAAAGGCGGCTTAGCTTTACGAGAGAGAGAGACATTTTCTCTGTTGTTTTCACTATTCACACGCCAAGATGATCTTCTAGTTTTTGGTATGGTGAATATTTCTATTGTGATTTCCGTTCTACCCATGAGTGGCTAAGTTTATTTGTAAAGGTTATGGAAGCCATGTATCATACAATCTATCACTTTGGGTTTTGAATTCATTATGCATTACTTTGTTTACATCATACTCTTTTCGCTTATCTTGAATTCTCATGGTCGCAAACATAGAGGATATGCCTTAAACTCCAACTTGTCCGAAAGAAAGGTTGATGTGCAGAAAAGAGAGTAGTGACAAGAAAATAGGATTCCCAACCCCTATTTCATATGCTAATGCCTTAGCAAGATTAACTAGTTGGAGATTTCGTATAGTTTTTGGTAAACGCTTTTGATTTGAGAGAACTAAAGTGAATTAGTCCTTGATGGTTGAGAAACACTAGGATTATGTTATTAAATACAATACATTTCTCTTTAAGCACGATGCATGTTTGAATTCGTAAAGCCCATAGTTAGAAAGTGTTGAAAACTACAAGGTGGACATAACCCTAGCTTGCAATTTCTCTTGAATTTGAATACTAATACACGTATTTCATCTTGTTAAACTAAAACCATTAATTTTAGAACTGAATAAAATTCCCCTATTTATTTTATGGAAACAAATAATTAAATGTCAACTAATCTGCGTACAACTTAATTAGCACCCTATTCCCTGTAGGATTCTACCCCAACCTAGTTTGTTTTTATATTTGACAGCGATGCTTACTCTTTCGTAAGAGAGGTGTAATTTGGGCGTATCAGGGGGTAGACTCGGGTCACAAAAAAACATTTATCAGAGCCTAAGGTTTTACAGTATCCTAGGGAGTCTGAAAGAAGTGTTGAGTAGAGTTTTGTGCATGGGTGTGAAGCGCGCCATACTTTTAGACAAGAGACTACAAGAAGTTTTAGGAAAAGTGTCCCTTATTTTACTATTCATGTCATGCGAGTGAATATGAGGTCCACCTAAACACTTTTTCTATTCCATCATTTATTCCATTACATAAAATACCTCCCAAAAAGAATAATGGAAGAAGGAATGGGAAAGAGTCTGTACCTCTTCCTATGTAGGAATATCCCTAAAATTAGCACATCTCTCATTTTGTATTTAGAGCTACATTCATAGCCTTATCTCATTCAGTAGTTTCTCTGAATAATTAAAAGGTTATTTCCAAATATAATCCAATTGCAAATACTATTGCAGATAGGATTTGGGAATTCACCCACATGAATCCCCCTTTATTTTTAGGATCTAATTCTAAGGACAAACCAAAGGAGTTTCTTGATATACTTTAGAAGGTGACTGATATCATGGGTGTACTTTGAGTGAGAGTGCATAGTTGGCTACATATTAGTTATAGGATGTAGGTCACACATGGTATAAGTAGTAAAGGGAGAATAGGGTCACAGATATAGGGCCTGTAGAGTGGGAAAAGTTGTCATGAACTTCTTAGACAAGTCCTTTCCATTAGAGTTGAGAGAAGCTAAGGGGTTGGTGTTTATTTATTTGAAGCAGGGTAATATGAGTGTAATGGAATACTCATTAAAGTTCACTAAGTTTGTGAGGTATACTCTTTCGATAGTGGTTGATTATGGATCTATAATGAGTAAGTTCATGTCTATTATATCTGATAGAATAGCCAATAAGTGTAGAACTACTCAGTTTGTAAGGATATGGATATGTCCAGTCTTATGGTCCATGCTCAATATATTGAGGAGCATAATCTTAAGGAGAAAGATAGAGAAAATAAAAGGGCTAGAACTGGTAGCTTTAATATATCTCATCCTAGCTCAAAGGGTGGTAACTATTCTCAATTCCATTAGAACTTTTTCAGCCCTAGCTTCATTTTCATCTAGTGAAGCAGTGCCAAAGTTCCATAATGGCAATCGGGAAAGAGCGCAAGGCTCTAAGCCCTAGGGTAGTGTGAATAATCGTCGTACTAATCATCTTTGCCAAAAATATGGTAGGAATCATAGAGGTGTGTGTAGTTCCAGCAGTGATGTATGTTTTAGGTGTGGCAAGCCAGGCTATAGAGTCATGGATTTTGCAAAGAGTTATCAGTTGGGTTAGTACAATTGTCCTCTAATTCCATTCGATCGCCAGACTCTGTAGGGTTCCATGTCTAGTGTAACCACTGGGCAGCGTTAGAACAAATTATATGTACTTTAGTCCCGTCATCATTGGGAAAGCTCTCCTGATGTGGTTATGGGCACGTTACAAGTCTTTTATCTTTATATTTATACTTTGTTAGATCCTGGAGCTTCACTATATTTTGTAAAACTCTATATAACTTTTGATTTTGGTTTCAGTCCTAAAATAATAGTATTTAGTGTCTACCCCAGTGGGTAAATCTACACAGCCATATGGGTGTACAAAAATTGCCCGATCATAATATCTTAGAAAATCACTTAAATATACCTTGTAAATTTAGAGATGACTGATTTTGATGTCAGTCTCAGCATGGATAGGCTCCACTTATACTATCTCTAGTTTTAATTTCCCAATAAACCAATTATTGTCTGGAGGGGTAGTACTTCAGCACTTAGGGGTCAGATTCAGTCATATCTTAGAACAAGAAAAATGATATCCATGGGGTGCATGTACCATACCGTTTAAGTGAAAGACTCAAATTATAACCCTCCAAGTCACGAGTAAGTTTTAGTAGTAAGGTTCTAGCTGTGTTCCATAAAGATCTTCCTGGAGTTTCTCTTGAAAGCAAAATTAACATTGGAATATATCTCCTTCTAGATATCCAACCTATCTACATTTTTTCCAATGTAATGTCTTTGATTAATCTTAGGGAGTTGAAATAAAAGTTGAAACATCTCTTATATAGGGGATTCATCAGGACCGTGTTCCCCAAAGGGTGCTCTAGTACTTTTAGTTCATAAGAAAGATGATCTCTCAGGATGTGTATCGATTATCATCAGTTGAACAAACTCACAGTCAAGAATAAGTGTCCACTCCCCAGGATTGATGAAATGTTTGGCCAACTTAAGGGTGCCTATTATTTCTCTGAGATAGATCTTATATCTATCTATCTTCAGCTCAAAGTCAAAGAATGTGATATTTCAAAAACAGCTTTCAAAACTTGTTATGGTCACTTCTAATTCATAGTTATTTATTTTGGATTATTGGATGCCCTATTAGCTTTCATTTACTTGATGAATAGGGTTTTTAAGAAGTACTTGGACATTTTTATCATAGTCATCATTGATGATATTCTTGTCTACTCTCATAGTGAAAATGATCATGCAGAGAATCTCACAATCATATTGCAGACTCTTAGTACCCATTTGTTATTTTCCAAATTAATTAAGTGTGTGTTTTGGCTAAAATTAGTAACTTTCCTTAGCCATTTTATTTGTGGTGATGGCATTAAAGTGGACCCTCAAAACACCAAAGAAGTGAGAAACTAGCCAAGACCAATCTCTTCATCATATATAAAGAGTATCATAGGTTTGACTAGCTATTAATGATGCTTTGTTTAAGGTTTTTCATTAATTGCATCCTCCATGTCTTGATTGATTAAAAAGAAAGTCATGTTTCAGTGGTCAAATTCTTGAAAAAAGAGTTTTGAGGAGTTGAAAATTCGACTAACCTCATCTCCAGTCTTGACTTTGCCAGAAGGTTGAGATGAATTTGTTATTTACTATGATACTTCAAGAGTTATCCTTGGTTGTGTATTAATACATAGAGGTAAATTCATAGCCTATGCCTCCAGATAGCTTAAAGCCTATGGCCAATGTAGTAGCAGACACCTCTGGTATATTATCTATGTGTAGTGTTTCTCATATTCAAAATAATTATAAAAGGACAGCTTAGGAGGTTTATCAGATTTCTAGATTAGGTTTAGGTTGTTTGATTCAGCTTAGGGTAGTGTATGGGTTCAGAATGGTTCAAAATCTTCTTTGTTTATCGAAGTGAAAGAAAAGAATGATACTGATTCTAGTTTAGTTAAGTTGAAGGAATTAGTTACAGATCAAGAAGGTGAGGTTTTCTACCAAGAGGGAGATACTGTATTGTGATGTCAGGGTATAGTATGTATGCAATGTGCAGATAGTTTGAGAAAATGGATTTTAGCAGAACCATACGGTGCGTGTTATTCTATTCAACCAGGAGCCATAAAGATCTACCATGACTTGCGGGAAATCTATGGGTGGAGTGGTAAGAAAAGGCATATTATAGAGTTTACGGATAAATATTCTAATAGTCAACAAGTCAAGGGTGAACAACAGAGGATAGTGGCACATTATAGGAGTTCAATATTCCTGCTTTGAACTGGTAATAGGTGAACATGGATTTTGGGATGGGTTTTCCTTGCTCGTGTCAGCAAGATGATTCGATACGGGATATAGTAGATAGAATAACCAAATTGATGCATTTCTTGCTAGTTCATACTTTATTTTTAGTCGAGGACTGCGACAAACTCTATTTTAGAAAGTTTGTTAGGTTTTATAGAGTCTAGTTGTCTTTCATTTTAGATATACTCAGCTTACCTCTCGCTTTTGCAGAGCTTTTTAGAAGGGCCTTGGTACCCAAGTTCATCTTAGTATAACTTTTCATCCTCTGACAAATGGTCAAGCAGAGAGGATCATTCAGACCCAAGAGGATATATTGAGGGCGTGTGTTCTTGACTTTAAAGGTTTTTTGTATGATCACTTACCATTAATAGAGTTCGCCTACAATAACAATTATTACTCTAGTATTCAGAGGGCATTATTTAAATCTCTCTATAGGAGGAGATATAGATCTCTTATTAGTTGCTTTGAGGCAGCTGAGGTTGCTTTGATAGGACAAGATTCGGTGTTTGATTTGATTAAGAAGGTTTAATTGATCAGGGAGTGGCTTAAGATAACCCAAAGCCATCAGAAATCCTATGCAGATATGAGGAGATGAGGCCTTGAGTTAGAGGTTTGGGATTGGTCTATTTTAAAATGTCTCCCATGAAGGTGTGAAAATATTTGGCAAGAAAGGAAAACTAAGTCCCTGATATATTAGCCATTACAGAATTTTTAGTTTTTTTGGGAAGGTAGCTTATGTTCTTGAGTTGCCTGCCTATTTGGCTATAGTGCATCCAGTGTTCTATGTCTTATTATTAAAGAAGCGTATTGATGATCTAGCCTTTATAGTTCTATTAGAAAGCAAAGATGTTCTGGATAGCCTTTGTTACAAAGAAATCCCATTCGAGATCCTTGATAGTCAAATTCGCATACTAAGGAACAAAAAGGTTGCCTTAGTCAAAGTTCTTTGATGAAATCAGTCCGTTAAAGGAGCCACTTGGGAAGCAAAAGTAGATATGCGTACCAAGTGTCATCATCTTTTTTCCACAAACTCAGGTTCAACTTAAGGTAACAACTTTTCTTAGATTGTCTCTTTTCCATTCTCTGCCCCAGCTATATATTATTCTCGTGTCCTTGGATGCGTTAAAAAAATTATTTCAATCATGTATCATTTTTAAAACTCAATCATGTAATCATGATTTAAGTTATGCATGTTCACTATGTGATTTTAGTTTCCCTAGCATTCTCAGCTTAACTAGTCTCATTCTAGGACAAATGTTTCCAAGGGGGAGATATTGTAATACCCTATATTATACTTAGCTTAGTTCAACTTGTAGTTCCACATATAAGAGGCTTAAAGCCTGAAAATTTCACAAAGTGTTGGAGACTTAGTAATATTTTTTTTCTCTTAACATCGAGTATTTTTAAAAAGTCTTTCCTACCCCGAGATACTAGTTTTTGAGTTAATTAATGTTAAGGGGTGTAAGGAGTCTATCTCGAGGAAATTTCATATTTTTCAGATAAGGATTGGGATTTTGATGCAGGAACCTCACTGTGATAGTAATCATCCCAGTGGGTATAGCAATTAGCACTTCATTGCACAGCTGGGGCCCTATAATTTGCATTCCAGTTGTGAATTTAATTCTCTTAGGGGTAATTGTGTCTTTTACCTATAATACAATTCATAAAAACATGAATTGAAACATTGATTAGGGAATTATTTGGGCATATTGCCTAATTTTCCTCTCAATAAAACCCTAATCACCCCCTAAGTTAATCAATTTCATTCTTTACTCTTAAATAAACCAAAGAAATCAAGTTGCCAAATCCAAGAACTTTAATGGAAGCTTAAAAATTTATGTGTCTCTTTCATGATTTAAGGTTTAAGGTAAGTGTGATGTTCACCCTTCGGCCCTTTTCACCCATGGTGTCTAAGAATAAATTTTTGATCTGAAATTATGAGATTTTACATGATTATGATGAATTGTCCGCGTGAAGTTGTTATTGCTTTTGATTACAAGTTATGTTTCAAGTATTTTTTGACGGAATGAGCCCTTATATGATTCCAGTATTTAGATCCTCATGTTAAATTTCTAATTCATAGATTTAGTATTGTAACTATGTTTTAAATAACATGTTTTACACATTCCCATGCTTAAGTTCATGTTTTTCAAGTGTTTAATAATATTTCTAAATGTTTGGTTTTGAGCAATGGTCGTATATTCTTGTTTTTAAAGCTTCATATGTCTTTATTGTTATTTATATTCAGTGCTGGAGCATTATGAACACTTGATACTTAGTTATTTACATAATTTCAGTATCTTCAAAATAGTTTTATATAAACCATGTGTGTAGTCATTAAATTAGTTATCACAATAAGTGTTTTGATAAATTAAGCTTAGTGCAGTCTAATAATTAGTATCATTCAGTTGGGAGTAGGATTTAGCACCGAGTGAACCTAGGGATGGGGGATCACCATCCAGTAGAGGGAGTGACCTTTATTAATAGTCCCTTAGTTCCAGAACTGCGTAGCCAGCATAGATTAGAGATATCAACCTCCCAAAGGTTTGATAAAGTATTTACCTTCCAGTTTAAGGTAACACATATCTCAATAGATAACCTACCAGATGAAAGTAACTTATTAGTCCTAGAGGACATTAGTTTAGTAGATCCACAAAACCATTGTTAGTGCCAGTGGAACGGTACAGAAACCTTTCAAATTTGGTTAAAGGTGGACCCCGATTAGCTCAGATTGGGGCATATTAGATTGATGATACCTCCCACAGTCTGAGTTCATTATTCAATTTTGAATTTAGTTTAGGTTTTCTTGACCATGGCATGCAGTTCATCAGTTATTCAGGTACCAATATTTAGTATTTCAGCAATAGACTATTTCAGTATCATGTTATATGCTTGGTTAGGCATTCTCAGAATTTAGAGCTTTCACACATATATGGATCAGTTATCTCATGCTATTCGGTCTATTATTATTTCATGCACAAGAAACCATTTCAGCCTAACCTTATTACATATACCTGTATATTCAAAGTACGAACCACATACTTTATTCATGATATGATTTCTTCTATAATAGCTTCGGACACTCAGTTTTCTTACCACGCTTAGGCAGCTCAGCTTATCAGCAGCAACAATTATGGTGAGTCCTCATATGTAGAGGACCTATTATGTTATTTCTATATCTTCGTATTTTTTTTAGTTAGTTTAGTTTTGAGTTAGTTGGGGCCTGTACCATCAACTCTTTATTTAGTTAAAGGCTTTTCATATGTTTTCAGTCACTCAAACAGTTAGTCAATTTTTCATTTGTTTGATCATTCATTGCATTATATCATCAGACGTTCAGACTTACGATTTAAATTGTATTTTTAGTATTTGAACCTTATGGCTTTATTCAGTTATTTCAAAATATGTTCATTATCAGTATATTATTTAGTACTCACAACCGGCACCAACCCATGGGTTAGCATATGGCTATTTATGACCGTAAGCACAATTTTTATGACTAAGGGGAGCCTCAGGTCGTGACTGCGATACCCTAATTTTTATATTTGAATCCCAACTTTGTTGGAACCTATAAATACCCATCTTAGGGTTGGATTTGGAACTTTTTAACCAGTTGTTAAATTTGAAACGTAAGTATCACTAATAAATAAGTTCAGAGTCATTGTCAGTTAGTTAAGTTTGGAGTTAGTTGGGGCCTATAGCATCAACTCTTTAGCCAGTTAGATGATTTTCCTATGTTTTTAGTCATTCAAATAGTTATTCAATTTACTAGTTGTTTGATTATTCATTTCAGTATGTCATCAGACATTTAGACTTATGATTTAAATCGTATTTTAACCATATGTCTTTATTCAGTTGTTTTCTTATATTTTATTTTTCAGTATATTATTCAGTGCTCACATCAGGTACCAACTCAAGGGTTAGCTTGTGGTCATTTGTGACCGTAAGTACCATTGTCGCGACTTGAGAGTAGCCTTAGGTCGTGAGTCAATACCCTATTTTTTATATTTAAATCCCAACTTTGTTGGAGACTATATATACCCAGCTTAGGGTTAGATTTTACACTTTTTGACCAGTTGTTGAACTTGAAATTTTTGTATCGCTAATAAATAAGTTCGGAGTCACTGAACACCTTACTTGTGGTTTTGGATTTGGATTTTGAAATCTTATTTTCCATTCATTTAAGTTTTAACATGAAATTTATGAAATTAAGCTTCTTCATCTATTTTAGGATCATGAGTGGCTAAAACTGCATAGCTAAGGTTATGGTATCCTTTCTTTAATTTAACTTATAGGCTATGGGTTTTTGATTTTATGTAAAATATTTTGATTATATCACTTTCTCTTCTTTATAATGAATTCTTCTCGTTGCGAAGTTGAGATTATGCCTTAAAAGCTAACTTGCTTGAATAGAGAGGTTAATGTTGGGAAAAGAGAATAGTGAAAAAAATTAGAGTATTCAACATCTAATTATAGGTTAATTCCATAGTCAGATTAATTTGTTTGATAATATTTTGCATTATCATGCCATCACTTTAAGTTTTATAAAATTGAAGTGAACCCATCTTTTAATGTTGGAAAATAATTGAATGGAATTTATTTTCAATTTCTCTATAATCACTAGTAAGATTATAATATTATACAAATTATTGCTTAAAGTCATTCAGATACCAAGGTGAAAATAACCATAGTTTTCTATATCTCTGTTGATAACACATTATAAAGAAGATATTAGTTTTAGATAGACTGAAATTACTCAAGTAACATTTTAATCAAACCCCCTAATCCATTGAAACTTATGATTAAAAGTCTATTAATCAACATAAAACTTAATTAGGACGTTATGCCCCTTGGATTAAACCCCAACCATTGTTGGGCAATATATTTCACAATGCCCGCTTACACTCTTTTAGGGAGTCATAGTTTGGGCGTATCAAATTTTTGCACTATAAAGTTTATGTGCATTAAAAGTCTCTTAGTCTGGTTTCATAATTTTACTTTTATTTGTTCTTTTTGTTATTTTGGGCTATTGATTTTGCATTTCACTAACTCATTACTCAGGTGAGCCTCTGTTACCTTACGATCCGAAATATTTGAGGACTTCAAGGAGAAACAGAGAATCACAACAAAAGGCTGAAAGATTGGTTACACTAACCACAATGAAGTTAAACTAATAGAAGGTTGATGCACCATATAACGTTCAAAATGAGATGGAAAAGGACCGGAAAAAGGATGAGTTGGTTGAACCAATTAATATGTGATGTGCCAATAATATTGCACTAGCTAAGAAATATTATAAAGTATAAGGCGGAGAATGACAACAGTATGTGGTGCAGATTACCCTAAATAATGATGTTGTTGATATTTATAGAGTTGTTTCTATTTGAGCCATGTTGCCTATCATCACCCAATTAATTGGGTCATTATGGACCCTACTATAAACCACTTGTAGGAAAGCCAAACTTGCAGTCCAGAATAGCTAGTAATGGACTACGAAATATATAAAGAAAAGAATTAAAGAATAGATGAAATAAAGAAGAATTACATAATTTAATCCAATAACTTGGTGGTTCTAATATAATTTATGAGGACAAAAGTGAATATCAATGTAAATACACTTGTACAACTTAAATCCAAATATAACATAGAGGCTAGTCTAATACATAAGACAAAGATAAGTAATACTTCGAATGTTAGGAGCTCACTCTAAGTCTATGAACCATGGCTACTCCGCACTACGCACACACCAATGGCAATAATCCATACTAGGATCTATAGGCTATAGAAGCGTAGTATGAGTACCATTGTATGGTACTCGGTAGACAACTGCTAACTGAGCTCAGAAGATAAAACAAATATATATTAGATATTAATAGAATGGAAACTACACCCAGTGTTCAATAACCACAAAATAAACAGTGTGATAATAAATATAACCTTTCCTTTTCCTATCCAATAACTAAGTTAACAAGGCTATAAAAGTATTTAGGAAGAACAATCCTATTCCAGCCATACTCAAAATCTGTACACTATACCATATATCCCTTTCCAATATATAGATTAAGTACAAAGGAAACCTATATATATCAATATACAAGGCTAAGGAATGAATATATAATATGTATAAATAAAGAAAGGGATATACAATACTACCATAACTATATTTCGCTATTTATGTATATATAAATATATATAGATAAAAGGTTATCTCGAAGCACAACATATATCATTATGTTTTAATTTGAAGGCCATGTTATAATCCTATCATGAATAAGTACTTACAAGCTCGCGGTTTCTCATCTATTTGTCTCATCAGGATTTTATTAGTTATAATAATTAATTCATAAGATAGAAGTGGCAAGAATCATACCTCAAATCTTGATACTAAATCAATGTCATATCTTTCACAAGCTACACATAACAATGATCATAATAGTAATAGTAACAATATTAATAATAGCGCGAGTATCTGGCTATTTCAATCAAGAAATTTCCAAGATTAGCCTATGCGTACCCCCACCGCCCCAGGTTTGGAAGGTACAATTAGCATACCATAACATAAGGTATAACAATTACCCATATATATGCAACCATACCATATTGATAAATAGACATAGGTGCACACTGAAGATAGGTGATACACATGTAAGCATTATAGCAAGGTACACAATAAATACCGTAACCTCATCATCATAAACATCTCCATCATAACTATCATCATCCTGACCATCATAATTATAAAAATATACTCCCACCTTGTTGGGTATCATCGCATCATCATAATATCCTCAGTCCTTTTCGGGCATCATCACATTATCATATCATCATATCATCATACTATTCTCCCGACATGTCGGGTATCTTCACCATATAATAATATCAAAATCAAGGTCAATAATAAAGAGAGAGCCCCACAAGGGTTAAAGTAAAGTGCAAGCCCCAAGAGGACTAATGTAAAGAGCAAGCCCTGCGAGGGATAAAGTAAGTAATCATGAAAAAAAAAGCAATGTAGTATATATTTCCATAATTCATTGCTCGTCATCAATATCACATTATCAATAGGCATATATATATATGTAATAGATGCACGGACTCAAGCCGTAACTAAATGAGTGTAGGTTCATAAATCCATTACCTTGATGATCTTTGGGATTAAACAATCATAAAGTGATGAAAGTATCTATAATGACCCTTCAAGTTATTTTCTATCTTCCTTCTTATTTTCCCAGATAGAGCTTTCCCATAGCAGACCCATGTCATTTACGACTTGAAGAATCTAATAGTTTGGTTGCCTGGAAGTTTGTATGGTTTTTTGAACTATTTCCCATTTATAAGTCTTCGTTGGTTCCAAATGGTCACTAATAAAAAAATTCTATGTAATAAATTTTTATGGGAAATCCAACTTAATTAATTCTTTAAGAACATTGAAATCTATATGGTTACAATCTAGTAATGCTCGTATTAGACTTTGGATGCATCCCGAGTCATTGGCCAAAGCATAGGATTAAATCCCAACCTCCAGTTGTTGCTTGTCTTGGATAGAGATACTGTGATTTTTGTTTAATGAGTGCAATTGTTATTAGTCCAAATATTTCTTATCATGAGAGCGTGAGAGCGCAACCTAATGGCTGAAATAGTCCATTTAAAAGCTATCTTTTGGCAAAAATTTTGTAATTTGTGTGTCCTACTTGAGCTCTAAAATCCTAATAATGTGTAGATCTCTCTGAGTGAGTCTTGTGTATTGATTGGGAGCCTAAATATCTTGTGTATTCGCAATGATCTATAAATCTAAGGTATGACTGCTTTACATTTTGGTATTGGTTTCTTAGTTTTGGACCTAAAACACTATATGGCCTTGGGCTTTATTTTAGTCTATTATTTCTTGGAATTTTTTTATTATTGATGGTTATGACTCCCTAGTGATGTTTGAGCAATATGTTAGTCTCGAAAACCTATTTTCCATGTATGGGACACACCTAAGGGGTTTTGGTATCATTTTTTTTACCAGAAGCACAATGATATAATATGGGTTTTGTTGTTCTCAGCATAATGCCTAGATTTTATTGTTGATAGCCAGACTCATAAAAGAATCTTTGAGAAAAAAGAAAGAAAAGATTGTTAGTTCGCGAGCTACTTGGAAGAAAGGCAGGTTAGGCTTACTTATAGTTAGATTAAGCTTTGTTTTGGTATTGTTTTGATATCTTGATTAGATTTTTCGGGGATTTAGATGTGGAATTAGTAGATGGAAATATTTTGTATTAGATGTAACACTTATAATGTTGAACTTTTTAAGTGTGATAATTGGCTCATAGTTTATAATATTGGCTAGTTGAACTTATATCTCATGAATAACATGAGAATGATTTAGGTGCTATAGTAAGATGGGAGTGACATTGTTCACTCACCTATTGAATATGGTGGCCTAATTTGTATTATTGTGAATTGACTATAGATGTTTAGATGACTTTAGAGATTTACTTGAGGAAAAGCTTTACTGTAGAACTAGTGAGGATTGACCAGCCTTTGAGACACGATGTAGATAACCTAGACAAGGTCCTGGTAGAATTTGGACTTGAATATGATAAATGGGGATATTAGAAGTGGAATTTGACCCGTCTTAAGCTTGAACTATGTAACTTCTTTAGTGACCTACATACATGATAGATGCCTGGGTTATACTTTTGGTGATATCATGGCTAAGCCCATTAAATGGTATATACATGTTGGTGATGTTGGGATAATGTGGACACTAGATTGATTATCTTCTTCTAATGATATGGATTGCATTTAAAAGTATTGTGAATTGAATTTATGAATATGTTATTACTTAATTTATTAGCTAGTTTACTATGTGACCCTTGAATTATGTCATAACTCTTGTATGATTCAATCGTGGTGACTAAGCTAATTCTTATGTAAAAGAATATCTTACTCTAGAATTATGAACAACATAGGTAAAGAAAGGGTGTTACAAGGCATACCTATGACTGGTAATTGACTTGTTAATAATAGTGATGATACATGGACAAGTGGTGATTTTTCATATTATTTAGATACACGTATGAAGAGATTCTAGAAAGTGTAACCATGATTTGTAATTGATCATACTAGAAATCATGTTAAGTCACTAATGTGTTGAGGGATCATACCATAATGAATAGGCATGTTTATGCACCTATAATTACAATTTACTGAAAGTGAATTGTGAGATACTATGATATACCTTCCCTTTTTTCTCTTATATTCTACTGTATATGGGACTTGTACTTGCCAATGATTAGGGTACACCTATATATCAATGTATACGTCTATTTATGTTAATTATTGATGTTATGTTGAATGTTATTAATATTGTTATGCCTAGAAAGGTTGAAGGGTATATTGATTATACTGTGATGCCTGGCAAGGCCGAAGGATATATTATGGATATTATGATTCTAGGAAAGATTGGGAGTTGTAATAATGTTATTATGATGCCCAGTGAATTTGGAGAATTTATTGATGTTGTATTGATACCCAGTAAATATGGAAGAGGTATTGAGTTTATGATAATGCCTGGTGAATTCTGAAAATATATTAATGTTCTATTGATGCTTGGTAAATGTTGAAGAGGTAATGATGTTATGTTAGTTTTTGGTGAATCCAGAGGATATACTTATGTTTAATTAATGCTCGGTAAATCCAAAGGATATTTTGATGTTGCATTGATGTTGTATTGATGCCCGATTAATTTAAAGGATATACTGCTATTGTAATGATATATGATGACACCTAGTAAACTTAGAGGATATACAAATGTTATGGTGATGTTAAAATGGTACATATATATATATATGATTATATCAACATATGTGTGGTCATATCATTGTATGGGTAAGTCTTTGTGTGCACTTAGCATATGACTTTTCTTTGGGAAATTTCTCGTAATTCTCTACCATTAATCACTAGTTAAATAGCATGGCTCTTGTAAATACTAAATAGTGGATAGAGGAAGAATATATAGAATAACAAGGTAGGACTCATTGGTAAGTATAATAATATGTAGAATTAACATTTCACCTAGTGTATATATTTGTCTTGAATAGAAGGTTTAGTTATGGAGTTTTGCCTAGTTTAATTAGATTTATTGAGAACTAGTTGTTTATATAAAGTGTTTACGTTACTTGATGGATAGAAACCTCGAACACTAGTGGGTGAATCTTGTCTAGTTAAATGTAGAAAATAGTAGCTAATCTTGATAAATGGTTAATGACGATGATAGACCTAACATTTTTGATGAACTATTATAGTTCCATGTAATAGGTGAGGTCGTGGGTTGCTTATGTGTTAACTTAAAGAGTTATGGTCTTAGGTAGTAAGAGGTATTTAATGATAGATCAGTATGTGTAATTGATGATATATAACCTCTCCTTATATGATGACTAAAGTGCCTTTGACACTTAGGAATGAACTTTAGGTTAAAAGGTCACTATGGCTTAGTTATGCATCTTGGCTAGTTGATAAAGTAGATTATTTCATGAATGATAATTAGTTGTTATTTCTTGAAGAAGGTCTATTAAAAATAAATTAGACTAATGATTGGAGTTCTTATGATGACTAGTAAACTAGTAATTAATATTTAGTGTGGTTTGGTTAATAATAACTATATAGAGTGCATTGATACCATACAAATCTAAATGCCTGTATTGCTATGGTTATGATTACCTTGGTATATGTTACCTCAAATTTTTACTTGATAATGTTTATGAATCTGGGTAAATGTCCCTTGGCGAAAATTGTGGAAATTGTGGGTATAGAAAGTGGAAAACCTTTGATATTAAGGATTTGGATGCATATGTACGTAATTGTTAAATGGTTGTTTTCTTCATGAACTCTCCAATTGTATGGGACACGGTAATGATTTCTGGGATACCATGGTAAGTTCTGTTACTTATGTTCTAGTGGATGCATGTACGCTTAACTTGATATTTCTGTGATTGTGATTATGAATGGATATATCATAGTATTGTTCTAGTTTGATTATTGATAATGTACAATGATGATGAACATTATTTAGGTTTAATTTTGTACCTTAACTTATAGTTATTGTCATACTTTAAATTATCTTTATATTATCATTTAGCTCAGTCGATCTATTATGCCTACTGAGTACCCATTGTTTTTATTCTTATACTTTAATCTGTACCTTTATGGTACAGACCTGAGCATTAGTTACTGCTGCTAAGATGAGATCATGCTGTGTTGATATTCCTAAGATATAGTGAGATCTTAGAGTTTGGGTGACCCACTTCCCTCCTATCTTATCTCAATACTTTATATTTGAAACAAATATATAAGACTATTTATACTTTAAGATGTATTTCCTATTATCGAACTTATATGCTCTTGTGCTGATATTACTAGGTCATGGGATTGGTATTCATATTTTGGATGTCCTTAATTATGTGGAACACTGTTGCGTATATTTTATTGTATAATTAGTTCATGTTAGATATTTCAACCAAGTAACTAATTTCTTTAGCTCCAGGTTACAGTGTTAGCTTACCTATTGGTGGGTTTTGGTAGTTGCCATCATGACTTGTGAATAGAGTCATTACAAATTGGTATCAAAGACTAGGTTTATTTAGTATTGTTTTTTAAACATCAAGTGTCTAACAGAGTTATGTAGATCGCAATGTTGGCATTTGCTTCCTAGCTTTGGGAGGTAATGGGACATTCTTAAGATTCCTTCACTTCTTTCACTCATATCATGCTAAGAGTCTAAGTTGGTTTGTAGGATATTCTCTTGACTTTACTCTTTCATATATTCCTAGAACACATTTAATAGATATGTGTGATGAGGGTCCTAAGACCCATCCCCATGATATGTCCCTAGTTAGGGATCACAATGGGCCTCTTCTAACTCTATTTTTATATCTGAGCCAAAGGTTCCTCCACCATAGCTAGTGTTGGGCAAGGGATCAGCCCAGGCTCCACCAGGTTTTATTCGTTCTTCTTTGCTTAAAGATAATTTGGTTCAACTATTGGGTTTTGTTGATGGTTGGGAGACTATTGGGACAGGAGTTCATCCTGCAGCTGTAGCTCCTGGAGTTGAGGCTCCCCATATATCAGCAGTTGTTCAACCAATAGTTTTTCAGCTAGTTATGTCCCAGCCTACTATATTTACTAAGGAGCAGAATATGTTGGGTAGGTTTTTGAGGATGGCTCCTCCTATGTTTTTTGGTGCCCCTAAAGAAGATACATTTAAGTTTTTGACTGCTTGTGAGGATAGGCTTCATTGATCAGTCCTTGTTGAGACTTGTGTGTTGATTACACTATATATTAATTTGATTTGAATGCTTGACAATAGTGGACAGGTTTTATGAGTTTTAGGCTAGATGGATCTTCACCCCTTTCATGGGCTCAGTTGTTTGAGATGTTCATAGAGAATTTTATGTCGTGCAACCTTAGGAATCTATTAAGAGATCAATTCTATGACTAAAGTAGGGTTATATGATTGATGTTGAGTATGAGGCTCATTTTCATGAGTTTTTTAGACATGCAACTTCTATATTAGATACTGAGTATGAGAGAGTTTTCTTCTTTGTGAGATGATTTAGACTTCATATTTGGATGACTACTCAGAATTTAGTTACTGTGGGTAGGACTATTGTTGAGGTTTTCTATAATGCTAAAGTAATGTATGACAAGAATCTTCAGGGCCATGATAAAAGGCACAATTATTGAGGTAAATTTGGTTGGATTCATAGTAGTTCCTAATTTGGAGGTGGTACATCTTATGTTGGTCATCCTCTGCTTTCATATTTTAAGCCTCAGATTATGACCACTCAACTATTTCAGGCAGCTCTTGAGGTTACTGTTGGAGGTCAGTTTAGCACTAGTGGTGTCTCTATTAACGACGACAACCAATCTTTGAGAGGTGAATCTACAAGCAATGCTAGAATTAGTGGCTACCCCTATTCAGCTGGATTTATGAGTTCTGGTTTTGCTTGTGATTCTTGTTTGACTTGTGGGTTTCCCAGTCATTTCTTGAGAGTTTTCATAAGTCATGGGGTGATAGTTATTTTAGCCTAGGGTGCTACTATAATTCTGGAAGTTTATCCCTTAAGTAGAGATAGTGTGAGAGGTCTTAGGGGTAGTTTTTAGGGTGCTCGAGGTGGTACTCATACCAGAAGGACAGGAGGTTTGTTAGGTGCCCAGCTAGGTGGTGGGTGTGCTAAGTTGTATTCAATACCTACTACACCTGGGGATGACACTTTATATTTTTTTGTGAGAGATATGATTTTTGTGTGCCGTAAGTCATCTCTTATTTTATTTGATCCTAAATCCACTTATTATTATATATCTAGTTATTATGCACAACTTTTGGACATAGCTAGTGATTTCTTATTCTTGCCATTGCGTGTAACTACACTCATGGTTAATTCTTTAGTAGTGGGTCGAGTATTTATATCATGTGTTGTGACAATTAGCGATTTTGATAAATATGCTGATCTTTTTATTCTATATATGCTAGATTTTGATGTTATTTTGGGCAAGGACTGGTTATCCCACTATCATGCAGTCATGAATTATTTTTCCAAGAAAATTACCTTATCCACACTCGGCGTACCTCCAATCGTGTTCCAGGGAGCGGTTAACCACGTGTTGATGGGGATTATTTCATATGTATGTGTTGTGAGACTTATATCAAGAGGCTATGAGTCTTATCTCTGTTATATATGTCGCACTCATGTAGGGAATTTTTTGCTTTACTTTGTTCCTATTATATATGAGTTTCCTGAAGTGCTTTCTGCCAACCTGCTTAGTATCACCTTGATTGTGAGATTGAGTTTGGTATAGACCTTAAGCCTCTCATTGAAACTATTTCCTTGTTACCTTATAATATAGCTCCCGATGAACAAAAGGAGCCGAATTTTCAGCTCTAGGAACTTCTTGGTATAAGTTTTATTAAGTTAAATGTGTCCCCGTGGGGTGCTCCTATGTTGTTTTTGAAGAGGAATGATGGCTTTATGCACATGTGTATCGATTATAGGAATATTCATAAGGTGATGGTTAAAAATTGTTACCCCATGCCTCGCATTGATTATTTGTTCAACTAGCTTCAGGGTGAAGCCATGTTTTCAAATATAGACTTGAGGTACGACTATCATTAGTTGAGGATTTGGGATTAGGATATCCCAAAGACAGCATCGGCGACCCGTTATGGTCGTTATGAGTTTTTAGTGATGTTTTAGTTGACTAATGCCTAGATATATTCATGGATTTGATGAACTGCGTGTTCTGACTTTATCTATACTCCTTTGTTATGTTTTCATTAATGAAATTCTTGTGTATTTTAGGAGAATTGAGGAGCATATTAAGCACTTGAGGATTGTGCTTTAGACCTTGCAAGATCACGTGCTTTTGGCTAAGTTCTCAAAGTGTGAGTTTTGGCTTGAGTCAGTGTCATTTCTTGGACATGTGGTGTAAAAAATAAGTATTATGGTCGACCCAACTACGATTTTTGTGATTCGTGAT
>JAPEIP010000004.1:182019338-182039661 GCA_026120095.1 Capsicum chinense | reverse complement strand
ATAAATATATTGCCTTGATGAACTTTGGGACTAGACAATCATAAAGTGTAAAAAGGATCTGTAATGACCCTCAAGTCATTTTCTATATTTCTACTTATTTTCACTGATAGAGGTTTTCCATAGCTATCCCATGTAATTTATGACTTGCTGAAACTAATAGTTTAGTTACCAGGCAATTCATTTGGTTTTTTGAACCATTTCCTATTTAGAAGTCTTCGGAGGTTCCAACTGGTTACTAAGGAAAAACTTCTATATATTAAATTTTTATGAAAAATCCAACATCATTAATGCATCTAGAACATCAAAATCTATATGGTTACATATCTCGTTATTCTTGTATTCTAGGTACATTCCGAGGCATTGCAGAAGCTTGGGATTAAATTCAAAGCTTCAGTTGTTGCCTATCATGGATGGAGATACTATGATTATGGTTGAATAATTACAATCATAGCTTAGTGTGTGAGTGTAATTGCATAACCTAAGGGCTAGAATAATTCATTTAAAAGGTATCTTTTGGATAAATTTGGTTAGTTATCACTACTTCTTGATCCCCAAAATCCTAATAAAGTGTAAATCTCTTTAAGTGAGTCTTCTGTATTGATTGGGAGTCCAAATAGCTTGTGTATTCACGATTACCTATGAATCTAAGCAATGAATCCTTTAAATTTTGTTGTTGATTTCTTATTTTTGGACCTAAAACACTATATAGCCTTGGGCTTGATTTTAGCCAAATATTCATGGTATTCTTTGTTTATTGAGGGATATGACACCCTCGTGATTGTTGAGAAATGGGTTAGTCTCCAAAATTTACATTCCATGTAAGGGACCTACCTAAGGGGTTTTGGTGTCATTTTTACCCTAAGCAAAATGGTGTAATATGAGTGTTGTTATTCTTATAATAATGCCTAGATTTAGTTATTGATAGCTAGACTCATCGAAGAAGCTTCAAGAAAAGGTAAAGGGAAGATTGTTGGTTCGTGAGCTACTTGGAATTGAGGTAGGTTTGGCTTACTTATAGTTAGATTAACTGTATTTTGGTATTGCTTTGATATCATGATAAGATTTGGCGGGGATTTAGATGTGGAATTAATAGATGGAAATTTTTGGAATTAGATGTAACATTTACAATGTTGAACTTTTTAAGTGTGATAATTGACTCATAGTTTAGAAGATTTGTTTGTTGAAATTGTATCTCATGAATAGCATGAGAATTCTTTAGGTTCTATAGTAAGATGGGACTAACATTGTTCACTCACCTCATGAATATTGTGGCCTACTTAGTATAGTTGTTAATTGGCTTTAGGGTTTTGGATGACTTAAGAGATTTACTTGAGGAAGAACTATTCTATAGAACTAGTGAGTATTGAACAGTCTTTAAGACATGATGTAGATAACCTAGGCTAAGTCCTGGTATAATTTGACTTGAATAAGTTAATAGGGGATATTAGATGCATAATTTGACCCTCCTTAAGCTTTAACTATGTAACTTCTTTAGTGACCTAGGCACATGATAGATGCCTTGGTTATACTTTTGGTGATATGATGGCTAAACCCACTAAATAGTTTAAATATGTTGTCGATGTTTGGATAATGGGGACACTTGATTGATTATCTTATTTTATGATATGGATAGAATTGGAAACTCTTAAGAACTAAATTTATGATTATCCTATCACTTAACTTATCAACTAGTTTACTATGTGAGCCCTAAATTATGTCAGAATTCTTGTATGATTCAACCATGATAACTATGTTGATTCTTGTGTAAAAGAATCTCTTGGTCTAGTATTGTAAACAATATGGGTAAAGGAAGGGTGTTAGAAGTCATACAAATGACTAGTAATTGACTTGTTAATAATCATGATGATACATGGAAAAGTGTTGATTTCTCATATTATTTAGATACTCATGCCCATGTATGAAGAGTTTCTAGAAAGTGTAACCATTACTTGTGATAGATCATAATAATAATCATGTTAAGTTACTTATGTGTTGACTGATCATACCTTAACGAATATACATGATGGTGCACCACCTATTATACTCTATTGAAAGTGAATTGTGAGATACTATGATATACCTTCCCTTTTTTCTCTTATATTCTATAGTTTTTGGGACTTGTACTTGTCAATAATTTATGTACCCTTATATAGTAATGTATATGTCAATGTTATGTTAATTATTGATGTTATGGTTAATGTTGATAATTTTATGATCCCTATCAAGGCCGAAGTATATATTGATTATATTGCAATACCTAGTAAGGCCGAAGGATTTATTATGGATATTGTGATGCTCAGAAAGACCAGAGGTTTTATTGATGTTATTATGATTCCCAATGAATTAGGAGTAAATATTGATGTTGTATGGATGCCCGGTAAATATGGACGAGGTAATTATTTTATGATTTTGACCAGTGAATTTGGATGATATATTAATGTTCTTTTGATTTCTGGTAAATATAGTAGAGGTAATGTTGTTATGATGATTTTCAGCTAATCCAAAGGATATATTAATGTTGCATTGATGTCTAATATATTTGGAAGAGGTGATGATGTTAGAATGATGCCCGATTTATCTAAAGGATATACTGATGTTGTATTGATATATGATGGCGCCTGGTAAACTCGGAGGATTTAGAAATAATATGGTGATGTTATATATGGTAAGTATATATAAATATGCTACTATATGTATGGTTATGTCATTGAATGGGTAAGTCTATTGCAGTTAGCATATGACTTTCCTTGGGGAAATTCTCTATAATTCTCTAGCATTAATCAATAGTTAAATAGTATGGCTCTTGTGAATACTAAATAGTGGATAGAGGTAGAATATGCCAAATAATGAGTTTAGACTCATTAGTAAGTATAATAATGTGTCGAATTGATGTTTCACCAAGTGTATATATTTGCTTTGAATAGAAGGTTTAGTTACGGACTTTCACCTATAATAATTATATTGTTTGAGAACTAGTTGTTTATATAAAGTGATTATGTTACTTGATGGATACAACCTACAATACTAGTGGGTGACTCTTGACTAGTTAAATGTGTAAAGTAGTAACTAAGCTTGGTAAATGGTTAATTATGATGATAGACCTAGCATTGTTGCTGAACTATGAGAGTTTCACTAAATAGGTGTGGTCGTGGGTTACTTAGGGTGTTAACATAGAGAGTTATGGTCTTACATACTAAGAGGTGTTTAATGATAGATCGGTAAGTGTATTTGATGATATGTAACCTTTCCTTATGTGTTGACTTGTGTGCCTTCCAAACCTAGGAATGAACTTTGGGTTAAAAGATTACTATGGTTTAGTTATGCATCTTAGCTTGTTAATAAAGTAGATTATTTCATGAATTATAATTTTCTATTATTTCTTGAAGAAGTGTTATAATGAATTGGTTAGACTAATTATTAGAGTTCTTATGATAACTAGTAAACTAATAATTAATATTTAGTTTGGGTTGGTTAGTAATAACTAGATAGAGTGCATTGATACCATAGAAATCTAAATGCCTATATGACTATGGATTTTGGTAAATGCCCTTGGCAGAAATTGTGGAAATCACGGCTATGGAAAGTGGAAAACCCTGGATATTAAGACGTTGGTTGCATGTGTACATAATAGTTAAATGGTTGTTTTCATTATAAGCTCTCCGGTTGTATGGGACATCATAATGACATTTGGGATACCGTGGTTAGTTCTGTCACTTATATTATAATGGATGCATGTTCGCTTAACTTGATGTTTATACAATTGTTATTATACTTATTTTGTTTATACTTCAGAACTTCTTGCACATTTAATAAAATGTTACTTCTATGTAATGAATGGATATGTCAGAATATTTTTCTAGTTTTATTATTGGTTATGTACAATGATGATGACGGTGATTCAGGTTTGATTTTGTATCTTCACATACAGTTATTGTCTTACATTAAATTATCTTTGTATAATCATTTAGCTTAGTTGGTCGATGATACCTACTTAGTACCCATTGTTTATATGCTTATACTATACATCTGTACCTTTTTAGCGCAGACATGACAACTAGTTGCCGCCGATGAGTTGAGATCATATTGTGTTGATATTTTGGAGATAGTTGCCGCCGATGAGTTGAGATCATATTGTGTTGATATTTTGGAGATAGGGTGAGATCTTGGAGTTTGGGTCACCTATTTCCTTCCTATCTTATTTCAATCTTTTTTATTTGAAATAAATGTATAAGACTTTTTATACTTTAAGATGCATTTCCTATTATCTAACTTAGATGCTCTTGTACTGATATTATAAGGTCATGGGATTGGTATTCATATGTTGGTTGTCCTCAATTATGAGGAATACTATTACTTATATTGTGTTCGTATAGTTCGTCAATGTTGGATGTTTCTACTAAGTAACCAGTTTCTTTAGCTTTGGGTTATGGTGTTGGCTTACCTAGTGGAGGGTTTTAGTATTTTCCAGCACGACTTGTGAATCGTGTTATCACAAATTTGTATCAAAGCCTAGGTTTTCACGTGATTGTTGGTACAAGAGCAGTATCTAATAGAGTCCTATGGATTGGAACGTTGGCATTTATTTTATATCGTTGGGAGACTATGGGACATTTTGAGGTATCGTTCCCTTCTTTCACTCATATCCTACTAAGAGTCTAAGTTGGTTTGTAAGATACTCTTTTAACTTCTTTCACTCGTATCGTGCTATACTTATGTGTTATGAGGGTCTCGAGACCCAACCTCATGTTGTGTCCCTTGTTAGGGATCAGGATGGGCCTCTCCCAAACTCTATTTTGTCATTTGAGCCAGAGGTTCCTCTGCTATAGCCAGTGCTGGGCCAGGGAACAGCCTAGGATTCACCAGGTTTTATTCCTTCTTTTTGTCTTAGAGATGATTTGGTTCAACTTTTGTTTATTGTTGATAGTTTGGTGACTGCTAGGATAAGAGTTCAGCATGTAGCTTCAGCTCGTGGAGTTGCGGTTCCCCATACATCGACAGTTATTCAACCGATAATTGCTCAGCCAGTTATGTTCCAACCTGCTATATTTACTAAGGAGCAGAATATGCTACGTAGGTTTTTGTGGTTGGCTTCTCCTAGGTCTTTGGGTGCCCCTAGAGAGGATGCATTTGAAGTGTTTACTTCTTGTAAGGATAGACTTCATTTATTAGGCCTTGTTGAGACTTGTGGTATGGATTACACTATTTTAATTTGATTTTTATGCTTGACACTAGTGGAGAGGTTTTATGAGTTCTAGGACAGATAGTTATTCTCCTCTTTCATGGCCTTAGTTTTTTGAAATGTTCATGAAGAAGAATATGAGGTACAACCTTAGGGGTCGATTGAGACATAAATTTTATTATTTGAGTAGGGTACTATAACAGTCACTGAGTATGAGGCTAATTTTCATTAGTTTCCCAGATATATGACTTCTATATTGGATATCGAGTATGAGAGATTTTGCTTCTTTATGAGATGATTAAGACTTCTTATTCGGATGGATACTCAAAATTTTATTATTGTGGGTTGGACAACTGTTGAGGTTTCCTATCATGCTCGAGTAATGTAGTACAAGCATCTTTAGGGACATCAAGAGGCACACTTATTAGGGAATATTTGGTGGAATTTATAATAGTTCTTGATTTGGAGGTGGTACTTCATATATTGGGAATCCTTTTGTTCCATCTTTTAACTCTCATAGTCAAACTAGTCGAATAGTTTAGGAATCTCTTCAGGCTACTATTGGAGGTCTATTTAGCACTTGTGGTCGCCTTGGTAAGGGCGGTGACTAGTCTTTGAGAGTTGCATCTATAGGCCATGCTAGAATTGGTGGCTACCCTTTTTCAGCTGGATATGTTAGTTCTGGTTCTTCTTAGGATTCTTGTTTAACTTATGGGCTTCCAGGTCATTTCTTGAGAATTTACACAAATCATGGGGCAATAGTTGTTTCAGCCTAGGGTGCTACAACAATTAGGGCAGTTTATCCCTCAAGTATAAATGGTGTGAGTTTTCCTAGGGATGGTTGCCAGGGTGCTTGAGGTGGTAGTCTTGCAGGCAGGATAGGAGGTTGGTAAGGTGCCCAGCTAGGTGGTAGGTGTGGTAAGTTATATGCAGTTCCTACTAGACCTAGAGATGAGACTTAATATTTTATTATGACAGGTATGATATTGGGGTGCTGCAAGTCGTCTCTTACTTTATTTGATCCCAAATCCACTTATTCTTATAAATCTACCTCGGTTGGACTTAAGTAGTGATTTATTATATGTGCCATTACGTGTACCTATAATAGTGGGCTATTATTTAGTGGTGGATCGATTATTCTTATTATTTGTTGTGACAGTTAGTGATGTTGGTACATATGTTGATCTTATTATTCTATATATGATAGATTTTGATGTTATTTTGGGCAAGCATTGGTTATCCCATTATCGTACGGTCATGGATTGTTTTCAAAGAAAATTACCTAATCTATATCCGGCGTACCTCTAGTCGTATGTCAAGGAGCTGCTAGCCGCGATCCTTTGGGGATTATTTCATATGTCAGTGTTATGAGACTTATATCGAGAAGCTATGAGTCTTATCCCTCTTATATATGCGGTACTTATGTAGAGGTTCTTTTTCTTCACTCTATTCCTATTGTTTTTGAGTTTACTGATGTGTTTTCTACCGATTGCCTAGTAAGTCCCTGACCGTGAGATTGAGTTTGCTATTGAACTTGAGCCTGGAACCCAAACTATTTCTATGTCACCTTATCATATGGCTCTTGATAAGCATAAGGCGCTAAATTCTAAACTCTAAGATATTCTTGGTATGGGTTTTATTAAGTGTAGTGTGTCCCCGTGGGATGCTCCTATGTTGTTTGTCAAGAATAAAGATGGCTCTATACGCATATGTATTGATTATAGGCAGCTTCATATGGTGATAGTGAAGAATCATTATGCAATGCTTCGTATTGATTTTTTGTTCGACCAGCTTCAAGGTGAAGCTATGTTTTCAAAGATAGATTTGAGGTACTACTACCATCAATTGAGGATTCAAGCTGAGGATATCCTGAAGATAACTTTGAGCACCCATTATGGTAATTATGATTTTTTGGTGATGTGGTTGGGTTGATTAATGCACAACTACATTCATGGATTTTATGAACCGTGTGTTCAGACTTTATCTATACTCCTTTTTTATTGTATTCATTTGTGACTTTCTTGTGTATTTGAAAAGTAGTAGGAAGAATACTCTGCACTTGAGGATTGCTCTATAGACATTGCAAGATCATGTTCTTTAGGCTAAGTCCTCGAAGTGTAAGTTTTGGCTTGTGTTAGTGTCATTTCTTGGACATGTGGTATTGAAAGTGGGTATTATTGTTGACCCAACTAAGGTTTTGGTGATTTGTTATTGGGCTAGGCCTACGTCTCCTACTAAGGTTCGTAATTTCATTTTCTTGGTTGGTTATTACAGATGCTTTATGAAGAGTTTTGCAACTATTGCAATCCCTATGACTAGATTAAATCGGAACGAAGTTCATTTATGATAGTCTGAGGAGTGTGAGTTGACCTTTGGAAAGCTCAAGGATTGTCTTACTTTAGCTCCAGTTGTTTACCAATCGAAGGCAGGGGATTTACTATGTTTTTTTATGCTTTTGGTGTTTGTCTTGGTTGTGTTTTGATACAGCAGGTTCGTGTTATTGCCTATAGTTCTATAGAGCTTAAAGTGCATGAGTGTAACTACCCCACTCATGATTTAGAATTGGTGGCCGTAGTTTTTGCACATAAGATATCGTGGCATTATTTTTATGGTGTGCATTTTGAGATTTTAACAGATCATCATAGCATTCAGCATCTTTTAACACAACAAAAGCTTAATGCTCCCCAAAGGAGATGGATAGAGTTGTAGAAGAACTATGATATTTCCATCTTTTATCATCCATGTAAAGAGAATGTCGTAGCGTAGGCCTTGAGTCACAAGGCAGTGAGTATGGGTAGCTTGGATTGTATTTGTGTTTTGGAAAGGTTTATGGCACGAGATATTTAGTCCTTAGCCAATATGATGGTTCTCATTGATATTTTGGATCCTACGAGGATTTTAGCTTTTGTGGAGGTGAGGTCCTCCCTATTTGAGTAGATCCGTTATTATAAGTATGGGGATAGCAAGTTGTGTTGTCTTCAAGATTAGGTGATGAGTAGTGATTCTGGGAGACACACCATTGATTCCAAGGGTATCTTGAGATTTCAGGGTCAAATTTGTGTTTCCTGGCTTGATGACTTTATTCAGTCGATCCTTTATAAGGCTCACTGTTCTAGATATTCCATTCATCCGGGTACAACTATGATTTATAGAGACTTGAGACATTATTACTGGTGGGATGGGATGTAGAGAGATGTGGCATACTTAATGGGTCATTCCCTTTGTTGTCTACAGGTTAAGGCCGAGCATCAACGTCTAGATGGATTGACTTAGAGATTACCAATTCATGAGTGGAAATGAGAACGAATTACTATAGAGTTCATTAATTGGTAACCTCGTACTCCCTGTTGTCTTGATGACATTTGGGTTGTTGTGGATCCTTTGACTAAGTCGGCACATTTCATTCCTATTCAAATGACATTCAGATCTGAGAGATTAGCACAAATTTATGTTTGAGAGGTAGTTCATTTACATTGGGTGCCTGTTTCTATTATATTAGACTGAGGTTCTATGTTTAATTTGAGATTTTGAGAGCATTTCTAGGGGAGTTGGGTGCCCAGGTGGATTTGGGTATAACTTTTCTCCATAGACAAATGTTCAGTCCTTGCAGACTATTCATGTTCTTAATGATGTACCTCGAGCATGTGTTATGGATTTTGAGGACAGTAGTATTAACATTTAGAATTGGAGAATGAATTTTACCTAAAAAGTGAGGATATCTTACCTTAATTTCAAAGATATTAGAGATAATAGATGAAAATCAAACTCCCAAGTCACCCACAATGATCAACTTGAATTATCATACCAATTTAAGGTTGTTGGTTCTCAATGGTGAGAAGAAAATGGCCAAAATCACATCATTGGGTTCTTTTAATGCACCACTCATGCACAAAAATGTCGCAATCACCACAAAATGGACTGTGATCATCATGTCACAATTTCCATGGGCCTTTTAGAGATCGCCATAGATCAATCATGGTGATTTTTGTGTGATCAACATAGAACTAGTACCAGCAACATGGAAAATTTTCAACGTTTTCAACAATACCTCGGGACTCATTCAGAATTCAATTATAGCTAATGATCTATGTAACCACACTAAATTCAATGTTTCAGATGAATTGGCAAAGTTATATTCTCAGTCCGAGGTTATTTCGACCAAATTTGGTCCCTCACCCATATTTCCATATTTACAACTTTTGGACCAATAGGTCGATTAAGCTTGGATGCGTCAGGACTCGAGCCAATTGTCTACCTAGACAAAAATCGATATTCCAGAGCTCGTGATTCAGTCAGAATTTGTATACAATATTTTTTTACAGAAGTCTTTGCCTAATGACCATTTGGAACCCACAAAAACTTTCAAACAGGTAGTTAGTTCTAATAACCAAATTAACTGCCCGGTAACTAAAAGGTCAGTCCTAAAAAACCATAAATTACTTAGGAAAGCTATGGAGAAGCTCTAATAGCAATGATAAGCGAAAATAAGAGAAATGACCAAAAGGGTCATTACATTTTGCACTACTAAAGAATATTCATCTCTGAGAGTCTACAAATATAAAGTATCTCAAAATCTCAACGAGATGAGGTACGGGGCCTACATGCTTTAAGAATGATTACCTAGATAACCACCATGAAGGGATAAAACTTCTAAGAGATTTTTCCATAGGTTTCCCTTTTCAACCAACACTCTT
This sequence comes from Capsicum chinense, assembly GCA_026120095.1. NCBI lineage: Eukaryota > Viridiplantae > Streptophyta > Magnoliopsida > Solanales > Solanaceae > Capsicum > Capsicum chinense. The sequence goes on along the minus strand of JAPEIP010000004.1, from coordinate 182,029,788 downwards.
AGTTCACTTCCAAACAATCATAACATATATTTGACCACTAATTTGCCTCTAACTAAACAAAAATGGTTTATCCCTGAATATGTGAACAATAAAATAGTGTACCATCTCGATATCCATAAAAATCAACAAAGTCTTATTCAAACCAAAACCAACACAATCAGTGTATCATACCACTAACTCCAAATTAAAATCTAACCTTCTTCTACCATTTTACACCAACTATCCACTCAAAACCATGAGGAAAATCACTAGATTCCTACTCATGAATGTCATCATAGAGAACTTAAAGATCTAAAAATCATTCAGTAAAAGTCCATATGGGCAATACGAATAAGCTCATACAGAAATATCTTTGTACACAAAGAGAGAAAATCAATAAATGTGATCTATGTAAATGATAGAGCTAGTTCAAACGTTAATCAAAACTTAAATCTAGAAGATGAAGCCATAACTACTCAGCACTGAAAATTTTGATCTAATATGTGCCATAAATGAAGAATGAAGCAATACTTAATCCAACTCAAGTATGTTACTCTCAATGAGAAAACCTTCCGAAATTCCTAATGAAAACTAAAAACTCGAGGCCAAAGCTAAATTAACTAATATCGGGTCCATGGGCCATTATTTGAACAAATAGCAACTATAATCATCTGAAGTGATAGAGAAAAAATACGTAACTAAAGAGTGGGAAAAACTATCCTATCGATGGAATTTGAACTAAGAATAATCTAAAATTAAGGTTGCACACAAGCTCTACAATACGAATCAGAAATCTCCATACCAAAGGTGAATTGCTCGATCATCATAATATCCTCCCGACATGTTGGGTATCTTCATCTTATAATAATATCCAAATAAAGTTCAATAATAAAGAGTCATTCCTATAAGGGCTAAAGTAAAGTGCAAGCCCCATGAGGACTAATGTAAAGTGCAAACCCTACGAGGGCTAAAGTAAGTAATTATGAAAAAAGAAGCAAGGTTATATATCTTTACATAATTCGTCACTCTTCGTCAGTATCACATTATCAATAGGCATATATATATATATATAAAATAGGTGCACAGACTCCAGCTGTTGCTAAATGGGTGTTAGTTCATAAATCCATTGCCCTAATGATCTTTGGGACTAAAAAATCATAAACTGTTGAAAAGATATGTAATAACCCTTCAAGCCATTATTTTTCTTCCTGCATATTTTCACTGATAGAGCTTTCCCATAGCTGCCCCATGCCATTTATGACTTTCTGAAACTAATAGTTTGGTTACCTGGTAGCTTGTTTGGTTTTTTGAAACATTTCCCATTTAGAAGTCTTCGTTGGTTCAAAATGGCTACCAAGCAAAAAATTCTATATGATAACTTCAGATGGAAAATAGAACTTTATTAATGCATCCAGCACATTAAAATCTATATGGTTACATATCTCGTTATGCTTGTATTACACTACGGATGCATCCTAAGGCATTGGATGAAACTTGGGATAAAATTCTAATCTTTAATTGTAGCCTGTCATGGATGAAGATATCACTATTATGGTTTAATAAGTTAAATCACAATGAATACAATAATGTCTTAGCATGTGAGCATGATTGCGCAACCTGAGAGCAGGAATAGTCCATTTAAAAGTTTTCTTTTGGCAAAATTTTTGGTATTTGCCCCTCCCTCTTGAGCTCTAAAATAATAATAAGGTGTAAATATCTCTAACTGAGTCATGTGTATTTATTGGGAGCATAAATATCTTTTGTATTCATCATTATCTATGAATCTATGGTATGAATCCATTAAATTTTGTTGTTGATTTTTTATTTTTGGACCTGAAACACCATATGGCCTTGGGGTTGATTTTAGCACAATATTTCATGGTATTCTTTTATTATTGAGGGATGACTCCTTAGTGATAGTTGAGAAATGGGTTAGTCTCGACAACTTATTTTCTATTATGGGACCCACCTAAGAGGTTTTGGTATTATTTTTTACCAGAAGCACAATGGTGTAATATGGGTTTTGTTGTTCTCATAATAATGCCTTGATTTTGTTATTGACAGCTAGACTTGTGGAAAAAGCTTCAATAAAAGGGAATGGGAAGATTGTGGGTTCATAAGTTACTTAGAATTAAGGTAGGTTAGTCTTACTTATAGTTAGATTGACCTTTATTTTGGTATTTCTTTGATGTCATAATGAGATTTGGTAGGGATTTAGATATTGAATTAGTATATGGAAATATTTGGGATTAAATGTAACACTTATAATGTTGAAATTTGTAAGTGTGATAATTGGATCATAGTTTAGAACATTTGTTAGTTGAACTTGTATTTCATGAATAACATGAGAATGCTTTAGTTACTTTAGTAAGATGGGAGTGACCTTATTCACTCACCTCATGAATATGGTGTCCTACTTTTTATATTTATGAATTGACTCTAGTTGTTTGGACGACTTAAGATATTTACTTGAGGAAGAACTGTTCTATAGAACTGGTAAGGATTGATCAACCTTTGAGACATGATGTAGATAACCTAGACTAAGTCTTGGTAGAATTTGTACTTGAACAGATGATTGGGGATATTAGAAGCAAATTTGAGCCGCCTAAAGGTTTAACTATGTAACTTCTATAGTTACCTAAATACATGATGGATGCCTAGGTTATACTTTCATTGATATGATTGCTAAACCCGATAAATGGTTTATACATGTTGTCAATGTTGGGATAATCTAGACACTAGATTGATTATTTATTTTAATTATATATATAATATAAGAAAGTCTTCTGAATTGAATTTATTATTATTTTATCACAAAATTTATTAGCTAGTTCACTATCTTATCTTTGAATTATGTCACAACTCTTGTATGATTCAAGCATAATGACTAAGCTAATTCTTGTGCGAAAGAATCTCTTGCTTTAGTATTCTGAACAATGTGGGTAAAGTATGGGTGTTAGAAGGCATACCCATAATGGGTAATTGACTTGTTAATAATCATGATGGCACATGGAAAAGTGGTTATTTCTCATATTATTTAGATACGCATGCCTATGTATGAAAAGTTTCTAGAAAGTTTAACCATGACTTCTAATTGATCATACTAATAGTCATGTTAAGTCACCAATGTGTTAAGTGATCATACCATAATGAATATGCATGTTCATGCACCTATTATGATTGTCTATTAAAAATGAATTGTGAAATACTATTGATATACCTTCCCCTATTTCTCTTATATTGTACTGTTTGTGGAACTTGTACTTGTCAATGATTCGGGTATGCCTTTATATTAATGTATACATCCATGTTATGTTAATTATTAATGTTATGGAAAATTTTGATGATATTGTGATGCTCGGCAATGTCAAAGGATATATTGACAATATTGTGATTCCTTGCAAGGCCGAAGCACATATTAAGGATATTGTGATGCCCAGAAATACCGAAGGTTGTATCGTTGTTATTATGATGCCAAGTGAATTGGGAGTAGATATTTATGTTGTATTGATGTCCAATAAATAAGGAAGAGGTAATGATTTGGTGATGATGCCCTATGAATTTGGAAAATATATTAATGTTCTATTGATGTTCGGTAAATAGAGAAGAAGTATTGATGTTATGATGATTTTTGGTAAATCCAAAGGATATATTGATGTTGTATTGATGCTCAGTAATTCTGGAAGAGGCGGTGATGTTATGATGGTGCATGATTAATATGAAGGATATACTGATGTTGTATTGATGTATGATGGCACCTAGTAAACATACAGAAAATAAAAAGGTTATGGTGATGGTTCATATGGTAAATATATATGAATATGTCAGTATATATGTGGTTATATCATTTTATGGGTAAGTCTTTGTGTGCAGTTGGAATATGACTTTCCTTAGGGAAATTGTCTATAATTCTCTACCATTAATCACTAGTTAAATAGAGCAGCTCTTGTGAATACTAAATAGTTGATCGAGGTTAAATATGCAGAATAACAAGTTAGTACTCATTAGTAAGGATAATAATGTGTAGAATTAAGGTTTCACCTAGTATATATATTTGGCTAGAATAGAAGGCATAGTTATGGACTTTTACCTAGTATAATTAGATTGTGTGAGAACTAATTATTTATATAAAGTGGTTATGTTAATTGATGGATAGAAGCCAAGAATACTGTGGGTGAATCTTGACAAGTTAAATATGGTAAGTAGTCGGTATGCTTTATAAATGGTTAATGATGATAATAGACCTAGCATTGTAGATGAACTATGAGAGTGTCATGTAATTAGTGAGGTTGTGGGTTAATTAAGCGTTAACATAGAGAGTTATGGTCTTAGGCAGTAAGAGATTCTTAATGATAGATCAGTAAGTATATTTGTTAATATGTAACCTCTCCTTATGTGATGACTAGTGTACCTTTGACACCTAGGAATGAACTTTAGGTTCAAATGTAACTGTCTTAGTTATGTATCTTAGCTATTTGATTAAATAGATTGTTTCATGAATAATAATTAGTTGTTACTTCTTAAAGAAGATCTATAAAGAATCTATTAGACTAATGATTGGAGTTCTTATGACGATTAGCAAACTAGTGATTTAGATTAAGTATGGGTTGGTTAATTATGACTAGATAGAGTGCATTGATACCATAGAAATCTAAATGCATATATGACTATAGTTATGATTGCCTTTGTATATGTTATCTCACTTTTTGTACATGATGATGTTTATTGATATTAGTAAATGGCCCTTGGCAGAAATTGTGGAAATCATGGATATGGACAGTGGCAAACCTTGGATATTAAGGAGTTGATTGCATGTGTACATAATTGTTAAACTATTGTTTTCTTCATGCACTCTCTGGTAGTATGGGACACCGTAATGAGTTCTGGGATGTCGTGGTGAGTTCTATTACTTATGTTTAATGAATGCATCACCCTTAAATTTATATTAATGCTATTATGAATATATTTATGTCGTTTATGCTTCGAAATCACTTACTCATTTTATTTGATGATACTGCAAATTTGATATGTCATAGTATTATTCTAGTTTTGTTATTAATTATGTACAGTGATGATGAAAATGATTCAAGTTTGATTTTGTACCTTGACATATAGTTATTGTCTTACTTTAAACTATCTTTGTATAATCATTTATCTAAGTCGTAAGATGATGCCTACTAAGTACCCATTATTTTTGTGCTTATACTATACATCTATACCTTTTTGGTGCAAACCTGAGCACTAGCTGTCACTGCTGAATTGAGATCATGTTGTGTGTATATTTCGGAGATAGGGTGAGCTCTTGGACATTAGGTCACCCATTTCCCCCTTTCTTATTTCAATATTTTGTATTTGAAATCAATGTATAACACTATTCATACTTTAAGATGAATTTCCTATAATCCAATGTAGATGCTCTTGTACTGATATTACTAGGTCATGGGATTGGTATTCATATGTTTGTTGTCCTATATTATGTGGAACACTATTTCTTATTTTGTGTTCATATATTTTTTCCATGTTGAACATTTCTATTAAGTAACCTATTTCATTAGTTATGGGTTATGGTGTTGACTTACCTACTATAGGGTTTTAGTTATTGCCATCACGACTTGTGAATCGGGTCATCACAAATTGTTATCAAAGCCTAGGTTTATGCGGTATTGTTGATACAAGATTCAAGTCTCTAATATAGTCCTGTGGATTAGAACGTTGGCATCCGTTTCTGATATTTGGGAGGCTATGGGACATTCTTAGGATTCCTTCACTTCTGTCACTCGTATAATGCTAAAACTCTAAGTTTGTTTGTAGGATACTCTCTTGACTTTACTATTTCACAGATTCCTAGGACATGTGCTATAGCTATGTGTGATGAGGGTTCTGAGACCCATACTCATTATGTGCGCCTAGTTAGGAATATGTATGGGCCTCTCCTAAACTTTATTTTTGCATCTGAGTTAGATATTCCTGTGCCACAGCCAGCACTGGGCCAGGGATTATTCCAGGCTCCACTAGATTTTATTCCATCTTCTTTTGATAGACATGATTTGGTTAAAATTTTAGGTAGTGTTGATGGTTCAGAGACAAAGGAGTGTTGTCTACAATGATAGCTTCTGGAGTTGAGTTTTCCTATATGTTGGTAGTTGTTCCACCATTAGTTGCTCAGCAGGTTGTTTCCCAGCATCCTATATTTACTGAGGAGCAGAAAATGTTAGGTAGGTTTATGAGGTTGGCTCCTCCAAGGTTTTCTCGTACCCCTAAAGAGGATGCATTTGAGTTTTCTACTGCTTGTGAGAATCAGATTCATTGATTTAAACTTGTTGAGACATGTGGTGTGCATTATGCTATTTTTTAATTTGATTATTATTCTTGACACTAGTGGTGATGTTTTTTGAGTTCTACGCCAGATGGATCTTTACTCCTTTCATTGGCTCAGTTCTTCGATATGGTCATGGAGAAAAATATTATGTTCAACCATAAGAATAGATTAATAGATCAATTCTATGGTAGGAGCAGGGTACTATGAAAGTCGCTAAGTATGAGACTCATTTTCATGAGTTTACCAGAAGTGCGACTTCTATATTGGATACTAAATATGAGAGAGTTTGTTTCTTTGTGAGATAATTAAGACATACTATTCAGATGGCTACTCAGAAATTAGTTACTGTGGGTAGGACTATTGTTTAGGTTTTCTATCATGCTAGAGTGATGTAGGACAAGAATCTTCAGGGCCATGATAAGAGGCCTAATTATCAGGGCAGATTTGGTAGGTTTCTTAGTAGATCCCGATTTTGAGGTGGTACTTCTTATATTGGGAATCCTTTGCTTCTATCTTTTAAGTCTCAGAGTCATACTAGTCGACTAGTACAGGATGTTCTTTAGGCTACTGTTGGAGGTCTTTTTGGCACTAGGGTCGCCCTGTAAAGGAAGGTGACCAGTATTTGAGAGGTGCATCTATAGGCAATGCTAGAATCGGTGGCTACCCCTTTTCAGCTAGATATGTGAGTTATGGATCTTCTCATGATTCTTGTTTGACTTGTAGGCTTCCCTGTCATATCAAGTGAGTTTGCATAAGTCATAGGGTGATAGTTGTTTTATCCTAGGTCTCAACTATAATTAGGGCAGTTTATCGCTTAAGTAGATATGGTGTGAGAGGTCTTAGGGGTTGTTTCCAGGATGCTCGAGGAGGTACTCATACAGGCAGGAGAAGAGGTTGGTTAGGTGCCCAGCCAGGTGGAGGGAGTTGTAAGTTTTATGCAGTACTTACTATACCTGGGACTGAGACTTCATATTTTGTTGTGACAGGTATGATTTTGTTATGCCTCAAGTCCTCTCTTGCTTTATTAAATCCCGGATCCACTTATTCTTATATATAATCCATGGTTGTACTTGAGTAGTGATTTGTTATCCGTTCTATTGTGCGTATCTATATCCATGGGTAATTCTTTAGTAGTGGATCAAGTATTCATATCACGCGTTGTGACAGTTAGTGATATTGATACATATGTCGATCTTATTATTCTGTATATGTTGCATTTTGATGTTATTTTGGGCAAGCACTGGTTATCCCACTATCATGTTTTAACGCCTCTAGTCTGGTACCCCGGATACTACACGGTGCTCATAATCCTGAAGGACCATAAGCTAAGCATTTTCTGGTACCTGCTGTAATAACTGAATAATATATTGTAATAATGCCGAAAACTAGCAAAAATACTTGCCATAACGTTCAAACGGAGTTACAACTATATAAAATATATTAATATGAAAACTAAAACAACAATTTGAACTTTTAGTCTAAAAGCCTCTAAACTATCTGAACTTGGAGTTGATGGGATAAACCACCAACTAACTCCATCTACTGAAATACTGAATCTAATGCATTACTGAAATAAGGGACATCCTCAAATGATGAGGACTCACTGCTAAGTTTTCTGCAACTTGATGAGTCATAACTGCTAAGGATGCTCTGGAGCTTGTGCTTTTGAACCTATGGTATAAGACACCATAGCATAAGAGAAAAGTATGCATCAGTACTTTTAATGTACTGGTAAGCTATATAGGGTAAGGTTAAATGCAATGGTTTATATACATTAACAATACTGACTGAATGCAAGAGTATGCTGAATGAGGATACATAAATGAATGCATAAACAATACCTTAAATCGTAGTAACACTAAATACTAAATTTTAAATTCGAATAATTTGATTTTGGATTGCTAAGTCTATTGATACTGATATCTGATTGCATGAGGTTGAGATCGATCCTATCTAGCGGTTGATCTCTGAATATAGTTATAATGAAAATGATTAGCTGAATCTGAGATCAATCCTATCTAGGGGTGATCTCTGAATCTAATGGTACTTGATATAAATTAACTGTATTTGAGATCAGTCCTATCTAACGGGTGATCTCTGAATCTATTGGTACTGATACTGATACTGCTTGACTAAATCTGAGATCAATCATATCTAGCGGGGGATCTCTAAATCCACTGATAATACTATCGAATAACGGTATCTAACAGTCCTGAATCTGTTCTATTGAGCTGAGTTCTTTTACTGAGATTGATTCTTCAGGTGATACTATGGGAGGTAGTCATCTAATCGAATAACCCTTCTTGCGACTTTGGTGTCCAAACTGTAACCCCAATTGGAAGTGTGTCAGTACCATGCCATGGGTAAAGAAACTACTACTTTGGAGTCAGTCCTATCGAATGAGTGACCCCTGGGATCAGTCCTATACTAATGGGTGACCCCTAAGTATGTCAGTCCTATCTAAAGGGTGACATCTCATACCTACTCTTGCTACGTAGTTCTGAAACTTTGGGATTACTTTTAGGGCTCTAATTCCTGTCTAACGGGTGAGACCCTATCCCTAGGTTTGCTCGGTGCTGAACCCTACTCCCAACTGAAAAACACTGACTGATTTTTTTTCTTATACTATACTAGATTGAGCTGAATCTATTATTGATCATGTTAATTGATTGGAATAGCTGATTTTACTTTGTTCCAAAGACTGACGGAATACTACTGGATTTCATTATTTGACTGAATGCTACTAAGTTATTAATTGAATACTACTAAGATCTGAGCTGAGTACAGAACATAAACTGGACTGCTAATCAGACTGAGATTTCCTATGGTCGATAACTGTCTGAGAGTACTGAGTTTTGTTGATATTAGCACGACTGAGATTATCTTGAAAACTGACACTAACTCTAGACAATAAACAAATTTGTCCAGTATAAATACCCCAAGACTCAATAACATAAATAATACAAGACCTAACCACTCTTGAACAACATTACAATAGACTATCATTCACTAAACACTCAATAAAGTATCTCTTCAAGCACTTGGAAATATTAACATGTGGTTGCATAGGGAATGCTAACAATATCTCATAATTCATCCAATATGGTCTTTCATCAAACACTTAACATGCATTAAAGTGTACATAATTGGGGATTTCATGCTAACATGTCATAATGCATTTACTAAGGCTTTTCAACAAACACTTGGCATGGATGAACTTATACATAATTGGGGAATTCTTCTCAACATGCTATAATGATCCTACTTCCTTCACACAAGCATTTTATCAAACATATGGGGAGCATGTTTTGGTTATACGACAAATACTACACCTAACTATCATGATTTCATCAACTAACATGAAACATGAAGGGGATTTATCAAGAACATCGCACAACTCATGACATTCAAGAATTAATTCTTAAAACTTGTATCCTAAATCATGAATTAAAACTCAACAACACACAATCATGAACTTCAATACACATACAACAACAACAAACCAAGTGTATTCCCACCTGGTGGGGTCTGGGGGGTAGGATGTATGCAGTCCATACCTCTACCTTTGAAGAAGTAGAAAGGCTGTTTCCGATAGACCCCCGGCTCAAGAGACGCGGTACCACACAAACACATAGTAAAGCACAACACAAGGTTACAAGATTACATAACATAAGTACGGCACCCATAAGTAATATAAAATAGAGGAAAGCACACATATTCATAATAAAACATGGGACACGGACTCCTAACAGGAATAAACCCCCACCAAGTAGTTCCCTATACTAGCGACTCAGACTGGCCCTAGTCCACTGCTCTGATTCGCGTCATCCAGACCTTTCTATCTAGGGTCATGTCCTCAGTGAGCTATAACTGCTCTATGTCTCGCCTAATCACCTCACCCCAGTACTTCTTCGGCCTACCCCTACCCCGCTTAAAACAATCCAACGCTAGCCTCTCACACCTACGGACCGGGGCATCCATGCCCCTCCTTTTCACGTGTCCGAACCATCTCAATCGGGCTTCCCGCATCTTGCACTCCACTGGTGTCACACCAACCTTCTCCCGGATGTTCTCATTCCGAACTCTATCCCCTCTAGTCAGCCCACACATCCAGTGCAACATCCGCATTTCTGCCACCCTCATCTTTTGGAT
>JAPEIP010000004.1:182005384-182019238 GCA_026120095.1 Capsicum chinense | reverse complement strand
CCGCATCTTGCACTCCACTGGTGTCACACCAACCTTCTCCCGGATGTTCTCATTCCGAACTCTATCCCCTCTAGTCAGCCCACACATCCAGTGCAACATCCGCATTTCTGCCACCCTCATCTTTTGGATGTGGGAGTTCGCAACTGGCCAACACTCCGCTCCATACAACATGGCCGGACGGACTACCGCCCTGTAGAATTTGCCTTTAAGCTTAGGCGGCACCTTCTTATCACACAGCACCCCCAACGCGAGCTTCCACATCATCCACCCTGCGCCAATACGGTGTGAGATATCCTCGTCAATCTCACCGTTACTCTGGATCATGGACCCGAGATACTTGAAACTCTCCCTCTTACCTACCTCCTGTGATTCTAGCTTCACTACTACCTCATTCTCCCGCCTCACGTTATTAAACTTGTATTCCACATACTATGTCTTGCTTCTGCTCACCCTGAACCCTTTAGACTCAAGGGTTTGCCTCCACTCCTCTAATTTGTCACTCACACCCCCTCGAGTCTCATCTATCAGAACTACATCGTCTGCAAAAAGCATACACCACGACACCTCCCCTTGAATACGCCGCGTCAACACATCCATCACCACTGCATACAAAAAGGGACTAAGAGTAGATCCCTGATGCAACCCTGTTCGGACCATGAAATGCTCTGGGTCTCCTTCCGCCGTCCTCACCTTAGTTTTCGCTCCATCATACATATCCTTGATTTCTCTGATATATGCCAGTAGTACTCCACTCACCTCCAAGTATCTCCAAAGCACCTCTCTGGGGACTTTATCATAGGCCTTCTCCAGGTCGATAAACACCATGTGCAGGTCCTTCTTCCTCTCCCTATACTATTCCACCAGCCTCCGTACCAGGTGAATTGCCTCCGTCGTCGAGCGGTCAGACATAAATCCAAACTGGTTTTCTAAAATAGACACTATTCGTCTCAGCCTCACCTCAACCACTCTCTCCCAGATCTTCATAGAGTGACTCAATAACTTAATCCCCCTATAGTTGTTGCAACTCTGGATGTCCCCCTTATTCTTATAGAGAGGTATCATGGTGCTCCACCTCTAAGCCTCGAGCATCTTTGCCGTCTTGAAGATTTCATTAAACAATCCTGTCAACCACCTAAGACCAGCCTCTCCAACGAACTTCCAAAACTCGACTAGTATCTCATCCGGCCCCATCGCCCTACCCCTTCGCATTCTGCGAACAGCCTGTCTAACCTCTTCTACCTTAAAACATCTACAATAGCTAAAATCCCAACACTCCTCTGAGTGCTCCAGTTCCCCTAACACAATAGCTCTATCCCCTTCGTCATTCAATACACATAAATTATAAAATCTCATTAATACATAAACTTTATAATTTTGAAAAGGATTCTTGGACTTCTTGGGTTGAAAGAACCCATGAATCAACATCTAACATAACTTGAAATCTAGATTCTTGAAGTTCTTAAATACTCTTCGAGGGATTCTTGAGAGTGCTTTTGAAACATGGGGGCTAGGGTTTTCTATCTTTAAGAGAGACTCCTTTTGTTCTTGAGGAATAGTGAAAATAAATGAGCAATTTTGACTATTAAGGGTTTAAATTCCATATATAGGATGATTAGGGGCTTAAGAAAATTACAAATTGGTATTTGGAATTAAAAATGAAATATAAAATCCTAATTTTTTATGCTGGCGTGACACGGTTAAATTGCACAACTCAGTGGAAACTGGATAATTGGGAAACTGGCTGGTGGCGTGACGTAGTGGAAATCGCATTTCCACCTTGGTTGCAAACTGGAAAGGCACCATGATGTGATGGAATCCCGTTGGTGTACTGGAATTTGACAACTCTAAAATTGAGTCTTAGGGTGATGCGCCATAATCGCGGAGGCTCAGTAGATTTTGATAATTGCCATTTTGGTTGACTCCACGACATGCTAAAGTACGAGGTGGTAAACTGACTTACTAAATGGCTCTAACTCTTCATCCGAGTGTCAGATTTGGAAGAATTTTGTATCAATAGATAGCTTATTCAATTTCCCACATAATAAAAAGTCATTCATCTATGAAGCAAGATCTTTGATGTTCTAGGGATGAATCAAATCTAGATAGAAATACGAGGTATTACACATACGGTCATGGATTATTTTCCAAGAAATTTACATTATGCATACCTATTATACCTCCAGTCATGTGGAAAGAAGATGTTAGCCGTGAGTTGATGGGGATTATTTCATATATCTATTTTATGAGACTTATATCAAGAGGTTATGAGTCGTATCTCTCTTATATATGTGGTACTCGTGTTGAGATTCTTTTGCTTCACTCTATTCCTATTGTGTGTTAGTTTCTTGATATGTTTCCTACCGACCTGCTTGGCATGACCCTGATTGTGAGATTGATTTTAATATTGAACTTGAGCCTGGCACCAAAATATTTCTATGTCACCTTATCATATGGCTTCTGATGAACATAAGGAGCTGAATTCTCAGCTACTGGGTCTTCTTGGTATAGGTTTTATTAAGTCTTGTATGTCCCAATGGAGTACTCTTGTGTTTTTTGTTAAGAATAAAGATGGCTCAATGCGTATTTGTATTGATTATCTCGAGCTTTATAAGGTGATAGTGAAGAATCATCATTCTATGCCCCATATTGATTTTTTCTTCAACCAGCTTCAGCGTGAAGCCATGTTTTCAAAGATAGATTTAAGGTACCACTATCATTAGTTGAGGATTCGGGCTGAGGATATCCCGAAGACAGCTTTGAGGACCCGTTATAGTCATTATGATTTTTTGGATATGTGGTTTGGGTGGTTTAATGCCCAGCTACATTTATGGATTTGATGAATTGCGTATTCAGGTATTTTCTATACTCCTTTGTTATTGAGTTCATTGGGGACATTCGTTTGTATTCGAGGAGAAGTGAGGAGCATACTCAGCACATGAGGACAGTACTTTACACCTTGCAAGATTATATGTTTTTGGCTAAGTTCTCAAAGTATGAGTTTTAGATTGAGTCAGTGTTATTTTTTTTAGATGTGGTGTAAAAAATTGGTTTTATGGTCGACACAAAAATGATTTTGGTGATTTGTGATTTTTCTAGGCCTATGTCTCCTACTGAGTTTTGTAATTTCATTGGCTTTTCTGGTTATTATAGATGCTTTGTTGAGAGTTTCTCGACTATTTCTGCCCCTATGACTAGATTAACTCGAAAGAAATTCATTTCCAATGGTTCGAGGAGTGTGAGTTGACCTTTGGAAAGCTAAAGGATTATATTACTTCAGCTCCAGTTGTTAGCTCTTCCAATTGAGGGCGAGGGATTCACCATGTTCTGTCATTCATTTAGCATTTGTATTTGATGTGTTGTGATGCATCATGGTCGTGTTATTGTCTATGCTTCTAGACAACTAAAAGTGCATGAGCGTAACTACCACACTCATGATTTAGAGTTTGCGGCGGTAGTTTTTGCACATAATATATTAAAGAATTGTTTTTATGGTGCACATTGTGAGATTTTAATCAATCATCATAGCCTTCAGTATCTGTTGACACAATAAGAGCTTAATGCTCGCCATAGGAGATAGATAGAGATGTTAAAGGACTGATATTTCCATCTTGTATAATCTATGTAAGGCGGATATGGAAGCTTGTGCCTTGAGTCATAAGGCAGTGAGTATGGGTAGCTTGGCTTGTATTTGTGTTTCTCTAAGTCCTGTGGTATGAGACATTTAGTCTTTAGCAAATATTATGGTATGCCTTGATATTTTTAATCCAACGAAGATTTTAGCTTCTGTGGAGATAAGGTCTTCCATATTTTAGCAGATCCATGATTGTCAGTATGAGGATAGCAAGGTATGTTGTCTCCATAATTAGGTGGTGAGTAGTCAGTCTGGGAGACACACAATTGATTCAAAGGGTATCTTAAGATTTCAGGATCCTATTTGTGTTGCCTGGTTTAATGAGTTGATTCAGTTAATCCTTTAAGAGGTGCACAGTTATAGATATTCCATTCACTTAGGTACAAGTACTATGTATTGATACTTGAGACAATATTACTGGTGGGACGGGATGAGGAGAGATATGGCATACTTTGTAGCTCATTACCTATGTTATCAATAGGTTAAGGCCGAGCATCAACTTCTAGCTGGATTGAACAAGTCGGCCTATTTTATTCCTATTCAGATGACATTCAGTTATGAGAGTTTAACAGATTTATGTTCGAGAGGTAGTCCGTTTGCATGGGGTGCCTGTTTCTATCATATCAGACTGAGATTCTATGTTTACTTTGAGATTTTGGAGAGAATTTCTTAAGGAGTTGGGTTCCCAAGTGGATTTGAGTATAACTTTTCATCCGCAGACAAATTTTCAGTTCGAGCGAACTATTCAGGTGCTTAAGGATATACCTCAAGCCTATGTTATGGATTTTGGATAATGTTGGTATTAACATTTAGCATTGAACAAAGAATTTCACCTAAAAAGGGAGGAAATCTTACCTTACTTTCGATGAAATTTGAGATAATAGATGATACTCAAGTTCCCAAGAGACCCATAATGATCAATTTAATTTATCATACCCATTAAAGGTTTTTGGCTCTCAATCGTGACGAGAAAATGACCTAATTGCATCATTGGGGTCTATTTATACACCACTCAGGTACAAAGATATCGCAATCGCCACAAAATGTACTGTTATAGTTATGCTGCGATTTCCATGGGACTTTTATAGATCATTGTAAAGCGATCATGGAGATCTTTATGGGATCACCATGGAACCAGTACCAGCAACTTGGAATTTTTTCAATGTTTTCAACAATGCCTCGGGATTCATTCAGAATTCAATTATCGCAAAAGAACTATGTAACAACACTAATTTTGATGTTTCAAATGAATTGGCGAAGTCAGATTTTCAGTCAGAGGTGGTTTCGACCAAATTTGGTCCTACACCAATATTTCCATATTTTCAACTTTTCGATCAATAGGTCTAAATGAGCTTGGATGTGTTGGGACTCAAACCAATGGTTTACCAAGCCTAAAATCGATATTCTAGAGCTTATGGTTCAGTCAGAATTTGTATACAAGATGTTTTTACTGAAGTGTTTTCCTAGTGGCCATTTGGAACTAACTAAAACTTCCTAACAGGTAATTGGTTCTAAAAACCTAATGAACTGCCCGACAGCCGAAAGGTCAGTCCTAGCAAACTATAAATTACCTAGGTCAGCTATAGAGAAGATCAAATGGCAAAGATAAGAGAAAATATGAGAAATGACCGAAAGGGTCATTACATTATCCACTACTAAAGGATTTTCATCCCCGAAAGTCAACAAATATAAAGAATCTCAAAAGCTCAATGGGATGAGGTATTGGGCTTGCATACTCCGATTATGACTATCTAGATAACCTCCATGAAGGGAGAAAACTTCTAATGGATTTTTGCCATAGGTATCCCTTTTTCAACCAACACTCTCACTTCACTTATAAACAATTAAAACATGGATTTAACCACTAACAGGCCTCTAACTAATCCAAAATGGCTGATGCATGAATATCTAAACTGTCACACAGTGATACCATCTCGATATCCATGAAAAACAACAAAGGCTTATTCAAGCCAAAACTAACCCAATAAATGTTTCATACCACTAACACCAACTCAAAATCTAACCTTCTTCTACCATTTTACACCTGTTATCCACTCCAAACCAGGAGGAAAATCAGCTGATTTCTTCTTATTAATGTCATCAAAGAGAACTCAAAGAACTGAAACTAATTCTATTAAAGTTCATATGGGTAATATGAATATGCTCATACAGTAATATCTTTGTACACGAATATAGAAAATCAATAAGTACAATCTATGCAAATGCTATAGCTAGTCCAGACGGTAATAAAAATTGAAATCCAAAAGATCAAGGCAAAACTACTCATCACTAAAAATTTTGATCCAAGATGTTCCATTAACGGAGAATGAAGCAATACTTAATACAACTCAAGTATGTTACTCTCACTGAGCAAACATTCCAAAATTCCCAAAGAAAACTAGAAACTCGAGGCCAAAGATAAATGAACCAATACCGGGTTCTTGGTCCATCATTTGAACAGATAGAAACTATTATTTATCCAAAGTCATGAAGAAAAAATAGTTAAATACAAAGTAGGGAAAACTACCCTATCGATGAAATTTGAACTGAGAAAAATGTAAATTGAAGGTTGCACACAAGCTTTACAACACCAAGCTGAAATCTCCATATCAAGGGTGAATCTCTCGATCTTAACTATCCAAAAAAAACCTAGAGATAGGTAGGAATTAATACACCAAATCCGTTATAACTTCCAGGTCACCATCCAAGGTCATCAAATAAAAATTTGATCCAAGAAATGCAAACCAAGGTCAAATACTCGCATCGACTATACAGTTTGAATCAGGTATATCTATACCATATTATCTCGAGCCGAAATTGAATCATAATGATAGAACAAAATCACAACAGAGGATAAATCCCAGATGAAAACAGAAGAAATCCTATCTAGTAAAGGTAAGAACTCTAGCAACTCGGAGAAATCCAAATTTAGCTAAACTAAGCAATCCAACACTCAATCTCTGGAAAGAATAGCCATAGACAGATATCGAAAGGGAGAAACACTCAAACATGCCTCATAAGGCCGAAAAAACTCTAAAATGGGGATTTACCAAATCCACCTAAGTAGGACAATCATCATACAAACAATCCATGAATCCCCTCGCCAAGGAATGAAATACCGATCTCGACATAATGCCAAGGTCAAGGCCAATAAACTAATTAACCAAACACTAAAGATAATATTTTTCATTTGCCATCATAGGAAATTCCACTTGCATCTATCTTTCTCCACTTAAGACAAGACTATATCACATTCAGAAAGGAGTATCCAACATCCATACTAATAGCAAGGGAAACCCATCACAAGGGAAGAAGCCCAACAAATATAAGAGATGAATCCACAAAATTTCAATCCCAATATCAAAATCACTATCGGGAGATGCAATAACTATTAATAAAGAACAAACCACAAACTCGGTCAAGCTTAGAATGGGCTATTTATAAAGGGATAGCCAATGCAATGACCTTCGCAACCCAAGAGGTAAGTCTAAAAGTCCTAACTCAAGATCTGATAATATAACTAAATTATCAACTTAAGAACCATACAGAACAATAGAAGGTCAAATTACCTTCAATATAACAATAAATTCCCAAATCAATCTAACACTGCTAATCAAGAGAGAAAATAATCAACCTCACCACGCTATGGAAAAGACTCATCAAATTTGACTATATCTACTACCACCACCAAATAAGAATCAAAAGCAAATAAAATTCTAACTAGACAACACTAGTCTAAATAGCTACCTAGAAAGGATCAATTACATAAAGTAATAATATTAACAATATCAATAACCTTAAGTAGTGAAAGTAATAGTAACAATAATATCATGACTAGGCGGTACCAAAATGAATATCAATATCATATACAACTCAAGGGCCACAATAAGAGAGTAGTGTTACAATATAAATGGCACTCGAATGATAAATCTACACTCATAGGAGAAAAATATCAATACAAATCTACTCCATCCACTACTAAAAGATAAACCACAAAGTAGTAATATAATTGTGAATTAAACAATAAGGAACATAGTAAGCAATATATACTCATCAAAGAATGTTATCATCCATGCATATGAAAACCACAATACACATAATAAAAGGATAAATGCAGAAAGTAAAAGTACACCAATCATAGTAAAGTTTGCAATCTCATGCCTACAAGATATGAAAGAGTAAATCTGAATGGGTCATAAAATGCATAAACTGACTTAATTATCAATATAGGCACCAAGCACACTATCCTTAACTGAAGGTGATACAATCAACACGAGGCTGATCTGAATGATTTAAAATTATAGTAATCCTATGTCGTTGACACTCTCTAGACTAATAACTAATTTATCTGCAATAGTGATAAACTCTTGATGCTTTAATCCTGAAGAGCAAAATAAGCTAAGCCCAAATAGCTAGAAAACTGATACTGAGAGAAATTATTTGCATGATGTCTATCTTTCCCGCAATCATAGCATATTTAACGAACTCTAGGATATTAGAAAATATATGCAAACTTTATTGGATTAACCATCTCACATCTAGGACACTCTCTGAACCATTGCCTCTTCTCATCACGTCTAAAATAAACTCTCTTACAATATACCAATAGCACTATACTAATGGCATATCCTCTTTCCACCACTTCCATAAGTCCCAATACATGCTCTTTCTATGGCCCTCGTATAGTAAAAAATTTAATAGTAGAAGGACCTAATAGCTATCACATGCTTCGACACCAAATAAAGCGGGAATGACAAATCTCTAATAATTCCATGAACCATGTCATGCTCTGACGGATAGAGCATAACAAAATGCCAGACCCATTCTACAAACTTAATCTCATACTCAAAATTTGGTCAAGAATAATAATGAACGCCAATAGAACCATCTCTAGTCTGAGAACTACTCAATGAATCACATATCACTCATATATGAGAGGGATCAATAATATTACTCGAAACCCCAATGTTGAACCCCGAATGGGCCAAAGTAGTCATAAGCTCACATAGATCATATACTAGCCCCAAATCTTTTTTGTTAGTTATGAGGGTCTTCATTAATAATCACCGACTCTCTTCTCTAATGTCTTGTTGAATCTATGGAAATGTGAACTAAAGTCTTATTTATATCTGTCGATAATTATGCATCATACTTTGGGGATAGAATAGAGTCAAAGAATGAGTTCAAGGTTCATGGCAATGTATACACATGATAAGAAGTCAAGAAGTGAATTTCCTAATATATCCCTATAGACTTCAAAATATAGGTTACAAACATGTTTGAATTGATTTGCAGGACTCTACTAACCACTTAGCTTTTATACTAGCATACTAGTGCAATCTAGACTCTGATACAAATTTGTGAAGATCTAATTTCTTAGGTCATGATGGTGCCTACTATAACCCACCAATAGTCAAACCAAACCCATAGTTCAGAATGACTTATAGCGGACTACAAAATATAAAATGAAAAGAATTGTGAAATAGATGAAATAAAGAAGAAATTACATAGTATAATCCCAACACCTGATCGTAGCAGTATAAGAGCTTTTAATACAATATAAGACTATAAAATTTACTATCAAAGGAATTACAATAAGACAACTTATCACCAAATAAAACATAGAGAGTAGTTTAATATATAAGAGGGAGATAAGTAATACTCAAAGTGTCAGGATCTCACTAGTAGTTTCCAATTAGTGACTTCTCTATACGATGCACACATCAACGGTTCTAACCCATACTACGATCTGCAAGCCTGAGAAGTGTAGTATGAATACCAACTAATAGTAATCAGTATGTAACTACCAACTGATCCCCAAAGATATAGTAGATATATATAACATATAAATAAAATGGAACCTACACACGATGTTCAACAACCACAAAACATCCAATGAGATAATAAGGATAATTTATCCTATATATGTCCTATAGACTAATATAATAGGGCTAAGAAATTATTAAGGACAAACAATCCTATTCCAACTATACTTGAGTCTAGAAGTTCAATTATATTTCCCTAGCCAATATACGAATGAAGGGAAAAACAAGCTTATTTATATCAATATACAAGGCCAAGGAATAAATATACTATATGAACAAATAATGAGAAAGATATATAGTAATACCATAGCTACATATATCTAGAAATTAATATATATATATATATATAAGGTCATCTTAAATCACAGCCTAGATCATCATATTTTCATTTTAATGCCTCGTTATTAGCTTATCAGGATATTGTACTAATAAGTTTAGTCTTTCTAATCCATTTATGTCTTCAAATATTTATTTGGTATAATAATGAAATCATAAGATAGAAGAAGCCAAAATCATACCTCAAATCTTGATACCGAATTAATAACTAATCTGTTAGATGCTAGACATAATAATAATCCTAATAGTGTTAATAACAATATCAATAACTGCATGAGTAACTAGCTATTGTAGACAACGAAATAACAATCAAAGCCTATGCATAACTCTATCACCTTAGGTTGAGAAGGTGAAATCAACATATAATAACCTATAGCTTAGTCATCACCCATATTTGTAGAACCATCCTATATCGACTAATAAGCATAGGCATATACTGGAGATAAAAAATGTATATGCAAGAATGAATGCAAGATACACAATCAATATCACAACTTCATCATCATAACCATCTCTATTCCAAGCATCGCCACTATCACCATAATATCATTTCTCCATATCGGGTATTATCACATCATTAATATATTCTCCGGCCTTATCGGGTATCATCACATTATCACAATATCCTTCGACCTTGCCAGGTATCATCATATTATCATAATATTATCTAGCCTTTCTGGGAATCATTATATCATCATAATATAAAGATCAAGGTCAATAATATTTAGCGAGCCCCATAAGTGTTAGAGTAAAGTGTAAGCCCTATCAAGTCTAAAGTAAAGTGCAAGCCCAATAAGGGCTAAAGTAAATAATCATGAAAAGAGAAGCTAGGTAGAGTATATTTCCTTATTTCATCCATCATCATCAATATCACATTATCAATATCCATATATATATATATAATAGGGGCATGGACTCAAGCCATATCTAAGAGAGTGTAAGTTCATAAATCTCTTTCCCAGAAAGTTTCTCGAGACTAAACCATTTTAAGTTGCTGAAAAGGTTTGAATATCTCACGACCGTAGTAGATAATAGTATCAAATCATAGACTAGAGCTTATCTCGGTCGAGCTTTTAAGATATACTTATTAACCTCTTTACCTATAAGATTTTCATTAAAGATTGACATTTATTATTAAGAAGAAATACATTATTAAGGTGGAAAGTGAGATTTAACCCTTTGTTAGTGGCAACAATAATAATATTATAATCTAATAATAATCACATCAACCATCAATGCCACAATCATGAATGTACCAAATCTATGCATGCCATCAAAAGTATTCAAACAATGGAATCATAAGCATCAACCACATATTCCTCTGTCCCATATCAGAGATATATGTAGAAACACACACACACACCCTTATATATATATTCATAAACTACAGTTTTTCTATAAATAAGGAAAATTACTTTTCCGATATCTAACTCATATCATAACATGACCTTTGGCCCAATAATCTGTCCAAATGAATCACAACATCATAGTCACGACCTGAGGCCTACATACATATCTTGGTGTCATATCAATAATCATGCATTTACAGATCATCTCATAAATATAGGCCATAATATAATTACAATGCAAACATCTGTATAAAATACGAAACATATTTATAATTATCTCACAAATAAAACAATTTGACTTCTAGGAGGGATAATGCATCAATACGCATAACATAAAACTATAAGGAATATCACATCTATAAGGCATATTGTACCTATAGGTTATGTAGCATAACTAGGAGAAATATCATCTCTATAGACAAATTATCATATCTAAGAGGGATAACATCTCTAAAGGCCCAATATAACATCTAAGAGGAAATAACATCTCTAATTACCCGATATTATTTCTACAAGGAATATCATGGCCACGAGTCATTAGTTATTATCCGCTGCAAAATACCATCACTATTCAAAAAAACACCAAATAACCTTGCACTAATGTTGCATAGTCCCAACTATGCGTAATATCCATAAATAAGTCCTCGAAGGCTAACACTAGTCTTGGCCTAAGGTGTCCCAGACAATCCCTTTTCTAATCTTCAATTTCCATTATTAGGCAACTTATACCCTAAAATAGGATAAGGTATCAAGTTTAACTTCTAGATTTTAAGTAATCCAAAACCAATCATGTGATAGGAACTTCATCTAGAAACATGGGCATTTATGTCAATTCTACCCAAATCACCTAGGCTGTCCTGACTAAGGTTAAATGTACTAAACATACTTCTAATGTCAAAACAACTTCCCAAAACTAACATCACATCATGTCCATTCCAAATATTAGTCAAACCTATGGAGAAGGAGAAAGGATTCTAAAAGAGGTCATAAACATACCACCTTAGGTGTCCAAAACCCTTACCTAATCACCAAACATCAATAATCAAGGATAACTAATTGTACTCATAATCAAGCATAACATTAACATTCACATACCATATATAACACAGATTTTCTTCGAAGAATAGTAGGTAGAACCTGTAATATCCCATATTTTTGTGCTAGAATTCTGCGCGTCTAAGCTCTAATACAAATAAGTTGAATGTGAATACAATTTACATGATATTTATCCTAGTATGTGAAGTGATCTTAAGGTTAACAATATTCATATAAATTATTTAGAGCCAAGTTGAGCTAAGACCATTTGATTTGTCTAACATTTGATATTTGATTCTATAAGGGTCTACTTCAAACATGTATATCTCTTAATATACATGGAATTTCTCATCTCAAGACCTATCAAATTGTATATAATTGAATTATCTTTCCAATGATACAAATTTTGCAAAAATCCAATACCCGAGTGATGAGTTATGCCCATTGTTATGAGACGCAGAATGGATGTGCGATAAGGTATGCGACGCATACCTTAGCTTGTGCGATAAGGTTTGCGGCGCATACCATAGCATATTCACTCAAGTGTGTGATGCACACTTAGGGTTTTAGCAATGAAAACACTTCGTTTTTGAATTACTTTGAGGATAACTAAGCCTTTTATCATTCCTTACACATCCCTAAATATAACCCTATGAATTTAACTGCTCCTAAACACATCATAACCCTATTATTAGTCTAATAACATCATTCAAGAGCATAATAAGAGTAAAACAATTAGGGTTGCATAATCAAGATTTGAAGGTCCAATCTTTCAATAAGTTTATTACTATAGAGGCATGTGGGGTTTATCAACAAGAACATTCTTTCGTTCTTGTGCCCAAAATTTGAATTATTTTACAAAGACATATGATTTTACATGCTCTACTTATGAATTTGAGATGGAAATTTGAAATCTAAATTATTATTGAAGAAGTTATAATATTTTTTACGTTTTTAAGATGAATTTCATGAGCGTTTATGTGAATATTCATAATTAAAGATAAATATCTAGATTTACATATGAATCATACATGTTTGATAAAGAAAGTGTGAATCTTAAATTGTTTTGATCAAGTATTGATATATGGATTGTTGAACCCAATTTGACTTTATATTTTGTTGAAGTAATGTGTTATATACACTTTGAGATTGGATTGATTTGACTTTTTGATCTTGAAGGAGTTATTTTTGAACTTGAATGAGAAAAGAAAATCACATTTTAATTTATTATGATAAAGGGGTAGCATGATGGCTCCCATTATGAATTGTTGAATTATGTTGTTGTGAAATTTCTTTTGAAAAGATCTGAGCTAAGTTCGGGAGTAGTCTTTAGCACTGAGTAAGAGGTATAGTTGTGATTGGAACTTCCCTAGAACTATGTTCCCCCATAGGATGTGAGCCTAAGTCTAATTGATATAGTGATCAATAGTGAAAAGAATCATTAAGGTCCTACTCCGATGGCAAGGATATGATAGCTCTCCCTAAAGTAGGTTGGATGTTGGACTCCATGTAGCTCACATTGTTTATATTGGTGGTAACAGACTCCCAATGTGTGTGTGTGTATTCTCTTATCTAATATAAAAAGTCTTATTCTTCTATCTGAGATGAAAACATATTTGTTTGAAAGACTGAGTTTGAGAAAGTCATTGTTTTCAAAAGATTTAATGAACATATATTC
>JAPEIP010000004.1:181976887-182005284 GCA_026120095.1 Capsicum chinense | reverse complement strand
TTCTCCGGCCTTATCGGGTATCATCACATTATCACAATATCCTTCGACCTTGCCAGGTATCATCATATTATCATAATATTATCTAGCCTTTCTGGGAATCATTATATCATCATAATATAAAGATCAAGGTCAATAATATTTAGCGAGCCCCATAAGTGTTAGAGTAAAGTGTAAGCCCTATCAAGTCTAAAGTAAAGTGCAAGCCCAATAAGGGCTAAAGTAAATAATCATGAAAAGAGAAGCTAGGTAGAGTATATTTCCTTATTTCATCCATCATCATCAATATCACATTATCAATATCCATATATATATATATAATAGGGGCATGGACTCAAGCCATATCTAAGAGAGTGTAAGTTCATAAATCTCTTTCCCAGAAAGTTTCTCGAGACTAAACCATTTTAAGTTGCTGAAAAGGTTTGAATATCTCACGACCGTAGTAGATAATAGTATCAAATCATAGACTAGAGCTTATCTCGGTCGAGCTTTTAAGATATACTTATTAACCTCTTTACCTATAAGATTTTCATTAAAGATTGACATTTATTATTAAGAAGAAATACATTATTAAGGTGGAAAGTGAGATTTAACCCTTTGTTAGTGGCAACAATAATAATATTATAATCTAATAATAATCACATCAACCATCAATGCCACAATCATGAATGTACCAAATCTATGCATGCCATCAAAAGTATTCAAACAATGGAATCATAAGCATCAACCACATATTCCTCTGTCCCATATCAGAGATATATGTAGAAACACACACACACACCCTTATATATATATTCATAAACTACAGTTTTTCTATAAATAAGGAAAATTACTTTTCCGATATCTAACTCATATCATAACATGACCTTTGGCCCAATAATCTGTCCAAATGAATCACAACATCATAGTCACGACCTGAGGCCTACATACATATCTTGGTGTCATATCAATAATCATGCATTTACAGATCATCTCATAAATATAGGCCATAATATAATTACAATGCAAACATCTGTATAAAATACGAAACATATTTATAATTATCTCACAAATAAAACAATTTGACTTCTAGGAGGGATAATGCATCAATACGCATAACATAAAACTATAAGGAATATCACATCTATAAGGCATATTGTACCTATAGGTTATGTAGCATAACTAGGAGAAATATCATCTCTATAGACAAATTATCATATCTAAGAGGGATAACATCTCTAAAGGCCCAATATAACATCTAAGAGGAAATAACATCTCTAATTACCCGATATTATTTCTACAAGGAATATCATGGCCACGAGTCATTAGTTATTATCCGCTGCAAAATACCATCACTATTCAAAAAAACACCAAATAACCTTGCACTAATGTTGCATAGTCCCAACTATGCGTAATATCCATAAATAAGTCCTCGAAGGCTAACACTAGTCTTGGCCTAAGGTGTCCCAGACAATCCCTTTTCTAATCTTCAATTTCCATTATTAGGCAACTTATACCCTAAAATAGGATAAGGTATCAAGTTTAACTTCTAGATTTTAAGTAATCCAAAACCAATCATGTGATAGGAACTTCATCTAGAAACATGGGCATTTATGTCAATTCTACCCAAATCACCTAGGCTGTCCTGACTAAGGTTAAATGTACTAAACATACTTCTAATGTCAAAACAACTTCCCAAAACTAACATCACATCATGTCCATTCCAAATATTAGTCAAACCTATGGAGAAGGAGAAAGGATTCTAAAAGAGGTCATAAACATACCACCTTAGGTGTCCAAAACCCTTACCTAATCACCAAACATCAATAATCAAGGATAACTAATTGTACTCATAATCAAGCATAACATTAACATTCACATACCATATATAACACAGATTTTCTTCGAAGAATAGTAGGTAGAACCTGTAATATCCCATATTTTTGTGCTAGAATTCTGCGCGTCTAAGCTCTAATACAAATAAGTTGAATGTGAATACAATTTACATGATATTTATCCTAGTATGTGAAGTGATCTTAAGGTTAACAATATTCATATAAATTATTTAGAGCCAAGTTGAGCTAAGACCATTTGATTTGTCTAACATTTGATATTTGATTCTATAAGGGTCTACTTCAAACATGTATATCTCTTAATATACATGGAATTTCTCATCTCAAGACCTATCAAATTGTATATAATTGAATTATCTTTCCAATGATACAAATTTTGCAAAAATCCAATACCCGAGTGATGAGTTATGCCCATTGTTATGAGACGCAGAATGGATGTGCGATAAGGTATGCGACGCATACCTTAGCTTGTGCGATAAGGTTTGCGGCGCATACCATAGCATATTCACTCAAGTGTGTGATGCACACTTAGGGTTTTAGCAATGAAAACACTTCGTTTTTGAATTACTTTGAGGATAACTAAGCCTTTTATCATTCCTTACACATCCCTAAATATAACCCTATGAATTTAACTGCTCCTAAACACATCATAACCCTATTATTAGTCTAATAACATCATTCAAGAGCATAATAAGAGTAAAACAATTAGGGTTGCATAATCAAGATTTGAAGGTCCAATCTTTCAATAAGTTTATTACTATAGAGGCATGTGGGGTTTATCAACAAGAACATTCTTTCGTTCTTGTGCCCAAAATTTGAATTATTTTACAAAGACATATGATTTTACATGCTCTACTTATGAATTTGAGATGGAAATTTGAAATCTAAATTATTATTGAAGAAGTTATAATATTTTTTACGTTTTTAAGATGAATTTCATGAGCGTTTATGTGAATATTCATAATTAAAGATAAATATCTAGATTTACATATGAATCATACATGTTTGATAAAGAAAGTGTGAATCTTAAATTGTTTTGATCAAGTATTGATATATGGATTGTTGAACCCAATTTGACTTTATATTTTGTTGAAGTAATGTGTTATATACACTTTGAGATTGGATTGATTTGACTTTTTGATCTTGAAGGAGTTATTTTTGAACTTGAATGAGAAAAGAAAATCACATTTTAATTTATTATGATAAAGGGGTAGCATGATGGCTCCCATTATGAATTGTTGAATTATGTTGTTGTGAAATTTCTTTTGAAAAGATCTGAGCTAAGTTCGGGAGTAGTCTTTAGCACTGAGTAAGAGGTATAGTTGTGATTGGAACTTCCCTAGAACTATGTTCCCCCATAGGATGTGAGCCTAAGTCTAATTGATATAGTGATCAATAGTGAAAAGAATCATTAAGGTCCTACTCCGATGGCAAGGATATGATAGCTCTCCCTAAAGTAGGTTGGATGTTGGACTCCATGTAGCTCACATTGTTTATATTGGTGGTAACAGACTCCCAATGTGTGTGTGTGTATTCTCTTATCTAATATAAAAAGTCTTATTCTTCTATCTGAGATGAAAACATATTTGTTTGAAAGACTGAGTTTGAGAAAGTCATTGTTTTCAAAAGATTTAATGAACATATATTCCAAAGAGAATTGTTATGAGATTTGATTGCTTTGATAATTTGGAATCTAGATGGAAGTAAATTGCGATTTATTATGATGACTATTCACCCGATATATTTTACTCTCTTATGATTATGATGATTATAATTTGAGCTAAGTGAGTCATTTATATCAGCATGAATAATTTTATAAACTGTAATGATATTAAAATATTATTTTATATATGTATTGCACCATCATATGCTCGGTATGTTTCCCTGGTACTGACCCACATATTCATATATGGGCTATATTTTCTCAGAATGTAGGTATAAGGTATAGTGGCATCCAGTCAGTAGGTGATGAGTCCTTTTGATTCAAGGGCTTGAGTTAGTTATACAGTTAGAGAAGTGTTGTGTTTTATTTATTCAATTGTATTGAGTTGGATTAGTATAGAGTCATTACCCGGCTACCTACAGTCAGTACTACTAAAGGCTACATAGATAATCAGTAGAAGTTGATGTATTTTATTTCAGTTTTGGTTGTGAAAGTTGAGTTGTAATCTTATAAATTTAGTTTTGTAACTATCATATTCAGAAAAGAGTTATTTTCTGTAGATTTGTATAGATTTATAATTTTTTTTTGTTGCTTATGAGTTATACCAGTAGAAGGGTTAGATTGGGGTCATTTGTGATCCTAAGCACCGTGCGATATCTCGGGACCCGATTTTAGGGCGTTACAAACTTGGTATCAAAGCACAGAGTTTACATGTCCTAGGGTATCTATGAAGCCATGTCTAGTAGAGTCTTGCAGAATAGTATGAAGACGTCTGTACTTTTCTTTGAGAGGCTATAGGGTATTTGGGAAATGTCTCTATTTTTTCAAGTCTAGTACCATTCTATGAAAAGGTTCTCTAAGAAACTTATATAAATTCTTATCTTACTCTATTTTGGCCAACTATGCCTCATTTCCAAGGTATCAAAAATAGTAGAGCAATTCTTCATAGATAGTTATGGGACTGTAAGAAAGCTAAAAAGTATCCTGTCAGTAATTTTGAGTCCCAAATATTAAAGTATTTTATCAGGTCTATAGAAATTATGCACAAATCTTGAGTCAGATATGCTTTCTAATTTCTCCTCAGAATCCATAATGATAATCTATACTTCCTTGTCTACGTATTATTCTTGAGATAACATGATCAATATATTCCAGTTCCTCTCCAGATAATGCTCTTATATTTGCTACCAAAAGTTTCAAAAGTACAAAGCGGCTTGAGAGGAGCCTTTTAGTGTGTTATAAGTCCCTCAAATTTAAATTTATACCCTCGTTCTTACAAGTTATTCAATTAAGATAGAGTAAGGTATATTCTTTGATTATTGAATATTGTGTGTTAAGTTTCTATATCTTTTATTACATAATTTTGTTATCATTGTGGTTGTGAAAAATTAAAGTCTAGTGAAGCCATATGGGGCCGATTTCAATTCACTAACATAGTTTCTTTGTTATTTATTTCATTTTCTTTTTCAAAACACAAATCCAAAGTCTAGTGAAGTCCTGTGAGGCCTATTTTGATTCACTAGCAAATTATTATTTATCTTGTTGTTCTTGTGTTCGTTGAAAGTTTGTGTTTAAAGGGGTAGTGATAAGAAAAGTTTTAAGGGCAATTTATTGAATATATACAAACAAATCTTTTTGCATACGATTGAGTTAGTCATGAAGTTCTATGACCTTGTGTTTTAGTTTAGTAGAAGGTAGATAAGGAGTTATTTATTAAGATGAATTATAGTTAGCTTGCAGTATGAAAAGAGTTGTTGATAGTATTTGTTGTGCTAAAAAAGTATAGGTTATTGATGAAAGAACTTTGGTGGGTGAGTGTTGCTAATTTAGGCTTTCCTGAGATTGCAAAAAGGGAGTTTTGTTGAAATTTGTAGAGCTATGAAAGTAATTTACGTGTGAAGATGGGTAAATATTAATGATGTGAAGAAGAAGAATGTGTTAACGAATTATGAATAAGATAGGCCATATGATTATATCGATTGTCATTGTGTACTTGTTTTTCTTAATGTTGTGTTATATAGTTTTGAAGTGAGAATTGTGTGTGAGACTGGGTTGTAAATCATGTTTAGCACTAGACATTAAGTTTGAACAGTTGATGGTTCGATTGCTAATACTAGTTATATGGAGGTGATCTAGTAGGCCTGAACAGTCTATGCAAGAGTGTAAGATCATGCATTCATAATTAAGTATGATATAGAGGTGTGCCCAAGGTGCTATAGGGCTACATTATTTCTCGAGGATTATTGCATATTGTGTGGTTGGTAGTAATATTGAGAAAGGCTAGTTAGATAATATATGATGTTCCTGATAGCTAAGTTAAGGAGTTATAGTTGAAGATGTTTAGTGTTTTTAGTATGATTTTATTCTCATGGTTTGGGAAAATATAAGTATAGAAGTGTGATCTTGGTGGGCTATGATCATGTGATTAGAGATGTAGGTATGGTTGCAAATGAGAGTGTAAGTCTTTGATGATGATTATTGAAGCTACGAATTAAGGATGGTATATGGATGGGTTTTTCAAGAATGAAGTCGGTAAGTTCAAAATTTGTTTATTCTTTTGAGTTTACCATTTATGTATAGATATTAGAATGATGAAATTATGGCTTAGTCTCGAGGATATGGAATAGACCTTCATGCTTAAAATACCAGCTTTGACCTAAGGGGGAGATGGTTAGTGAAGAACCAAACTATGTTTCGAGAATTAGATTGTGATACATGTCAATAATGAGTTATGATGAGATAGTGATCCCTTCTTAATCTAGACTATTCCTTGGATTTCATTCATTACAACACCAAATCCATCACTAGTGTGATAAAACCATGCCACAATCCTATGCTTATACCCATCATGTATGCTCAAGCCCATTCTCAGCTTCTAGGAGGCATGTAACAGCTTTACTCTGTGATTCAAATTATCTCTCATGAATCTAAGAACTCCAGTCTTATGTTGAATAGCTCATGATATGTATTAACTCATGTTTCAGAGTATGACCAGTTTTTTTAAAACTCATGATACTAGTGAAGTTCGCATTATATCATGCATATCCTCAACTTAGATTTCTTTAATGAATCCATGCCTTTGATATTTTATTCCTCAGGATAAAGATAAGTGTTAATGTTATGTATTTTAGTTTTTGTGGTTCATGTTCTTATGTGTTAGCCCTTCGGTGACCTCTTCCTATATTAAGATTGTGGCGATAATAGTAGATAATCAATGGTTTATACGTGAGAGAGTTGATGACTCTCATTAAGAAATATTATTTATGCTTTTCTATCTAAGGCTAAAGTACGAAGTAAGATTAAGACCAAGTCTTTGATACATGTCTTAGGTAGTTAGAAATTGTCTGCATGTTTTTAAGAAGAGTGCAAGATAATTATTGTCGATAAAGGTTTAGAGAATATATGGAGTGTGCCTTCAAGGGTATTTCCCTTAAAGTTATATGTGGTTTTAATGATAGGCTTCAATGTTATGTAGGGTGTAAGATGATGTATGCAATATGCGCTAGTGAATCCATATCAAGAGTTATAAATTAGTCATTGAAGTGATAAGGTAGGTTATGCTTAGGGTCTGAGCTCTAAGAAGGTATAGAAAATTGAATCATGTGGCTTAGACTAGTATTTTGAAGTGTCATGTTGTATCTTATGATTTTTGAGTTAGTCTTGACATTGGCGATAGGACTTATTTTTCTTTAGACCTTGTAGAAATATTTTTCAGTGCCTATTTAAGAATTATGAGTTGTATAAAATGAGTATGGTATTTAAGGGGAATAGTATAGCTGAGATAGTATTTGAGAAGTGATGCTAAGATTGAAAGTAATAAGTTGCGTCGCCTGCGGCCTAGCAATCCTATCCTAGTTTATGGTTTATATATTTATATTCCATTCTATGGAGTTATATCAATGTTGTGATTCCTTAGGTAGATGTTTTGTTCAGATCAGGCCCAAATCCGTTGCTTCGTAATGTTAATAGAATTTCATAGAAAAATGCTGAAGAAATACTCCATTTGAGTATGGGCAGTCAATATGATTCAGTCCTTAAAGCTTGCAATCCAGTTAACAAGCAAGCCGATAAGCTCGTATAGAGTGCCAACTTCTCATCTAGTATTACTATCTAAAGTTTCATGACTATTACTATTTCATGAGATAATTCCATTTAATCCAAGAATCATGTTTCAAATTTGGCAATTTAAAAATGACTCATTTCATAAGTGTTCAGCGCATAATCTCAATTTTCTAAGTGTTTTAGTCCAGATTGTGTAGTACCCCTTGTATGATCTAAGTCTTGTTGCCTTATGATTCACACTTTCATAAGTTATCACTTCTCAGTTCAAGATGTATTAATGGATCAGGAACACTTCAAGTGAATCCTCGACTCTCAACATGTATCAGTTCCTTGAAGCAAGTAGAGTAGAGTTAGCTCAGAATTTAGTATCATTATAGAAGTTCGAATTATTTAGCTCATTTCATGCATCAGTTTCAGTTTCAGATATTGAGTCATGATTGAGTTCGTAAGTATCCTGTATAGTTTCACAGTGTCTTCCTAGTATTTTCAGAAAATTATTATCATTCGGGGCGAACGATCCCAGGAGGGGGTTTTTGTAGTACCTTGAGTTTTCATGTCATAAACCTCTCATCTTTTTCTCATGAGATCAGATCCAGCATAAAGTAATGGTTACTCATAAGTTGACACTCTCATTTCTATCTGAGCCATATAATTATTTTCATGAGAATTCAGGCACATGTAGTTCAGTTCAGTGATTGATTATGTTTGAGATTCAGTGATTCAGTTTATATCAAGTGTACAAGTTACCTTGAAGATTGAGATTCCTCTGTGTTTCATCTTAATTATCCACATTCGAGGACGAATGTTCCCAGGGGGAGATAATGTAATACCCCATATTTTTGTGCTAGAATTCTAACCATCGTTCCTGCGCGTCTAGACTCTAATCCAAATGAGTTGAATGTGAATACAAGTTTCATGATCTTTATCCTAGTATGTAAAGTGCTTTTGAGGTCAACAATTTTCATATAAATCATTTAGATCCAAGTTGAGCTAAGACCATTTGATTTGTCTAACATTTGATATTTGATTCTACAAGGGTCTACTTCAAACGTGTATATCTCTTAATATAAATGAAATTTTTTATCGCAAGACCTATCAAATTGTAGATAATTGAATAAACTTTCCAAGGATACCAATTTCACAAAAATCCAATACCCGAGTGATGAGGTATACCCCTTTTCATGAGAGGCAGTATGGATGTGCGATAAGGTATGCGACGCATACCGTAGCTTGTGCGATAATGTGTGTGGCGCATACCCTAGAATATGAGATCAGGTGTACGACGCACACTAAGGGTTTCAGCAATGAAAACACTCTGTTTTTTAGTTATTTCGAGGATAACTAAACCTATTGACATTCCTTACACGTCCCTCAACATAACCCGACGAATTTAACCACTCCTATACACATCACAACCCTTTTATCAGTCTAAGCACATCATTTAAGAGCACAATAAGAGCAAAACAAGTAGGGTTGCACAATCAATATTTGAAGGTCTAATCTTTCAATAATTTCGTTACTATAGAGGTATGTGGTGTTTTTCAACAAGAACATCCTTTTGTTTTTGTGCCTTAAATTTGTATTATTTTACAAAGATATATGATTTTACATGCTCTACTTATGAATTTGAGATGAGAATTTGAAATCTATATTCTTGTTGAATAAGTTATAATATTTTTGATGTTTTGAAGATGAATTTCATGAGTGTTGATGTGAATATTCATGATTAAAGACAAATTTCTAGATTTTCATGTGAATCTTACATGTTTGATATGTAAAGTTTGAATCTTGAAATGTTTTGATATATGGATTGTTGAATCCGATTTGAATTTATATTTTGTTGAAGTAATGTGTAATATACACTTTAAGATTGGATTGATTTGACCTTCTAGTCTTGAAGGAGTTATTTTTGAACTCGAATGAGAAAAGAAATCCAAATTTTGATTGATTATGATAAAAGGGTAGCATGATGGCTCCCGTTATGAATTGTTGAATTATGTTGTTGTGGATTTTCTTTTGAAAAGATTTGAGCTAAGTCCGGGAGTAGTCTCTAGCATCGAGTGGGAGGTATGGCTGTGATTGGTACTTCCCTAAAACTACGTGCCCACGTAGGATGTGAGCCTAAGGCTAATTTATATAGTGATCACTAGTGAAAAGAATGATTAAGGTCCTACTCCAATGGCAAGGATAGGACAACTCTCCCCAATGTGGGTTGGACGTTGGACTCCATGTAGCTCACATTGTTTATGTCGGCTGTAAGAGACTCCCAATGTTTGTGTGTGTATTCTCCTATCTAATATGAAAAGTCTTGTTCTTCTATCTGAGATGAAAATATATTTGTTCGAAAGACTAAATTTGATAAAGTCGTTGTTTTTGAAAGATTTAATGAACATATATTCCAAAGAGAATTGTTTTAAGATTTGATTACTTTGATGTTTTGGAATCGAGATGGAAGTGAATTGAGATTTCTTATGATGACTCACATGTTTCATCCGATATATTTTACTCTTTTATGATTATGATGATTTTAATTCGAGCTAAGTGAGTCATTTATATCAACATGTATAATTTTATAAACTGTGTGATATTAAGATATTATTTTATCTATGCATTGCACCCCATATGCTCGGTACGTTTCCATGGTACTGACCCACATATTTTTATGTGGGCTACATTTACTTGGAATGTAGGTAGAAGGTATAGTGTACATCTTTAGATCCAGTCAGTTTGTGGCATCCAGTCAGCCGGTGATGAGTCCTTTTGATTCAAGGGCTTGAGTTAGTTATGAAGTTCAAGAATAGTTGTATTTTATTTATTCAGTCGTACTGAGTTGGGTTAGTCAGGAGTAATGACCCGGCTACCTAAAGTCAGTACTAGTAGAGGCTTCATAGATAGTCAATAGAATTTGATGTTTTCCATTTCAGTTTTGGTTGTAAAAGTAGAGTTGTAATCTTGTAAATTTAGTTTTGTATCTATCATATTCGGAAAAGAGTTATTTTCCACAGAGTTGTATAGATTTATACTTTTTGTTCAGTTACTCATGAGTTATGCCAGTAGAAGGGTTAACTTGGGGTCACTTGTGATCCTAAGAACCGTGTGATGTCTCGGGACCCGATTTCGAGGCGTTACAGAACCCTACTTCAAAGTCAAACCGCAAAACCTCACATTATTCAACACATGTCCATTTTTTATTAACAATACCTAAAATCCCATCACACTATAAATTAGTAATTTTCCCATCAATACGATTTTAACGATACCCATATTGCACTATTGTCCTTTGGATTTAAAGATTACGTCAAAAACCCCAAGTTGGTCGTACTGACAGAAATCACATTTTTGAGGTCAACCCAACATTCATACATGAACAAGGAACTAAAATCCTTAAGAAATGGGTGGAAACAAGGCTAATCTGAGGCTAAAATAATGCCCAAAGAAAAATTAGGGTTTTGAGTCAAGTAGAAAGAATTACACATATAAAGTCAAGAACTCTTGATTTAATTCAAAACATATTAGTAATAATAGATAATAATAAGGAACCCAAGTCCTCCACAATTATTAATTTTGAGTTATGATACCCATTAAGGGTTCTTGGTTCTCAAGGGTGAGGAGAAAATGACAAAAATTGCGACATTTGGGTCTATTTATAGACCCTCTAGTATAAAGATGCCATGATCACCATCACATAGACTATGATCACCATGACTTTATCATAATGAGACTTGCTACAATTTCCATAGGGGAATTATGGTGATCCTTACATGACAACCATGGCACTAGTACTAGCAACTTTGAATTTTTTCCAAGTTTGCAACGATGGCTCATGATTTTCTTAGAAATAAATTTTCATAAATTAACTATGTACCCATGTAAATTCAATGTTTTGGTTACGTTGGAGAAGTCAGATTTTCAATCAAAGGTTAGTTCAAAAAAATAGATCCCACCACCATATTTAAAAATTTTTAGCTTTTCAACCAATAGGTTGAAATGAGCTTGGTCGCTGTGGGACCCAAACAAAAGATCTACCTAGCCTAAAATTCATTGTTCGGAGCTACTAGTGAAGTCAAATTTGCATAATAGATTATTTTACTAAAGTTCTAGCCTTGAAGACATATGGAACCAGCAAAGTCTTCAAAATAGGGAATTAGTTCTGAAAAAAAAACTACTCGATAATCGAATAGTCATCCCCAACAAGTCATAAATGACTTAGGATAGTTATGTAGAAGCTCAAAAAGGAAATTTAATTTGAAATATCTGAAATTATAAGGGTAATTACAGTGCCACCCACATTGGCACAGGGGTAAAGTTCAACATTACTTACACGATGAGTCATTGCTCAAATTAAAAAGGTTGTTCGGTGGATACTTGGTGATGACTCAAACATACACTTGTTGAATTTTGTCAATATTTGTAAGTGTTTTGACTGTCCAGTTGGTGATTATTCCCATTTTCTAAAACTTTATGTGTGTAGGGGGCAACTCTACGGCTCACCTGTCACGTCCCGAGACTACCCACTAGTCATAACATACTGCTTAAGAAAACAAGTGACCCCAAGACAACCCACGATCATGTATCTATCATGAGCACTGAATAAAGTATTAAAAAACATCATATGCAAAATAAAAACTAGTGAAAATTTTGATAAGATATAATACTTAAACAATATCCAATTTGTGTGAAGTTCTAATAATAACTAAAAATAAGTTTGACTATATGAAAGCCTCTAACTATGAGGAGTTGATGGTTAAAAGTACCAACTAACTCTAACTGACTGAAATGAAAAAGTACTTAAAATAACTACAAACAACTTATCCTCAAACGATGAGGACTCTCCACAACTACTACTGACTGGAACTGAACTGACCAAGGCCAATCATGGAACTGAGTGTTTGAAACTATATTATAAGACAACATAGTTCAAAAGAGAGTATGAGGTCAATTCTTAAAATGTACTGGTATGTGAGATGCGACTTACTAAAATACATTTAATAATAGAGCATTAATGCATGAACATGTAAAACAAAGAAACGGAATAATCATTTACTGAAATAATCTGAATAACTAAAAAGTTGAATATCTGATAACTGAACATTTAGTCATATAAACCTGAAATAACATAATCTTAATACTTAACCGAGACTGTGGGAGGTAACATTTAACCAACCTGACCCAATATGAGGTAAGCAAGGTCTAACCAACAACCCCAGTTGGAAGGATGTCAATACCTTTACACATGTACTAACACTGGTTGTGTGGATCCACCATTCTGGTGTCCTAAAGGACTAGAGAGTCACCCTCGATTGGCAGGTTCCCTTAAAGAGTATCTACCCTATATAGGCAGGATGACTTATCATACCTACGCAAGCTATGTAGTTCTGAATTAGAGGGTTTTCTACTAAAGGTCTCACCCTTGACTGGAAAGTAAGCCTTTATCCTTAAATTTGTCCGGTATTATGTTCTACTCACATCAGAAATTTATCCTTAAATTTGTTCGATGTTATGTTCTACTCACAACTGGACTGACACAGAAGCATAAACTAGTACATGCACTAATTATTTATTTTCTCAAATATGGTATGCAAAAATTAATAGTACAATTATAATCATAATATCATGATACAAACATGGTATAAATGATTTGTAACTTAAAAATATGAAACGTGCTTGACTATCTTGATATGGTGCATTCATAAGACAATATAAGTTAATAAAACTAAAAATAATGATGGTGGATAAATTATGAGATGGACAATCCATGAACTGATAATTAACGTGGTATCAACTTAACATGATTTTGGTGACCAAGATTATAAAACTTGTAAAGATATAATTTATTTGAGGAAACACAATCTCATTACTTGTATTAAAACTAGTAAGAGAAAATTATGTAAATTCATATTTGGCAGAAAGATTTCACATAAAAGGAGAAAAGGTTTAATACTTGTAACATAATGGTTTCTTAGGACTCAATTGATGGAAGGAACTCATTGATGAATATCCCAAATACCTGAGTTGCTTGAATTCTTGAAGGGAATTTGAATTTAAGACCTTTGGAGGGTGAATTCCTATAAGTGAGCTTTTGATTTTTCTATTCTTGAGAGTGGGTAGAGATTGAATGTCCTTAACTGTTGATGAATGTGGTAAATAATTCCCCTCTTTGGTATTAAGTCATGAAGTGGGCATTTAAGTAGAGGAAAAGAACAAAAATGCCTGTTTAATTTTGCGGAAGGCTTCCTGATTATACACTATAGCATGGCACTATGCCTATCACGAAGGCCAACCTCCTTGATAAGTGGCCTATCAAAGAGGCTAACCTGCATGACACAGTTCATATTGCGGAGGGCCAACCTCTATGGCACATAAATGATCCAGAGGCATATTATCTTTGTGGTCTAAAATCACCTCAAAGCTCTTTAGAAAGATCCAAACTTCTCCAAGATGACCCTTTTAACATTCTTAAGCATATTTCAACTTTTGAATTAGCATTTAAAACATGGAAAATCCAAAAAAAAAAATTTCTAAATCTTTGGGCGTTAAAATGACCATATAACTTGTACATAGTGTGAAATAATTTCTTTATGGATCTTTAAACATGTTAGGAATAGATAGAAACTTGGCTAGGATCTTACGGGGTATAACAATATCCCCCCTGGGTTCATTCAGCCTTAAATGAAACCATATGAGATGAGATACTAGGAATACTGGCATGATGCACTGAATATTTATGAGTTGAATCATTATTGAATGAGTGTATCTTAAATATGATAAGTGGATTGAGTTGAATTTATGAGTGCATGCAATGACATAAGGATTATTTGTTAGCTAAGATAGGAAATGAGAGAATAAATTTAAGGGAAACCATTACCTCAAGATGAATCTTAATTCTTGGAGAAAAGATGGGGATACTTGGCTATCATATCGTCTCCTGATTCCCAAGTAGTTCTTTCCATAGTCTGATTTCTCCATAAAACTTTATCCAAGAAGACTTCTTTATTTCTCAACCTACGAATGTTGATGTGAAGGAATTGAACTAAAACTTCTTCATAGGAGGGGCAATCTTTCACACCCATACTCTGAAAGAGCATGGCTGAAGCTTGATTGCCAATACATTTCTTTAGATAGTAGAAATGAAAAACTAGGTATACTAAAGCTACCTTTGCAAGAAACTCTAACTTATAAGCTATATTTCAAATGCAACTCAGAATCTTGGATAGGACAACATAGTGGGGGAAAAGCTTCCCCTTCTTTCCAAATATCTTCACCTCTTTTGTGGGTGAAATTTTCAAAAAAATCAACTCACCAACATTAAACTAAGGATCTCTTCTTCTCACATCAACATAGGATTTCTATTGGCTTTGGGCTATCTTCAGCCTTTCTCGAATGAACTAGACTTTCTCTATTTCCTAATACACTAATTCTGGCCATATCAAGGAAGCCTCTCCTAATTTAAACTAACCATTTGTACATCTACACCTCCTTCCATAGAGAACCTCAAATAGAGTAATCTAAATTCTTGAGTGATTTTAATTATTATAGGCAAACTGAATCAAAGGTAAGTTGATATCCCAATTATCCTTGAATTTGATAAAATAAGACCTCAACATATCCTTAAGGTATGAATAGTCCTCTATACCTCACTGTTTATCTAACGATAAAAAGTTGTACTGAGATGGACTTGGGTATCAAGACCCTTCTAAAAAGCCTTCAAAAAGTGAGAGATAAACTAAGTACCTCAATCTGATATGATGATCAATAGAACACCTTGAAACTTTACCAACTCACTGTTATAGATTCTAGAAAAATCCCAAGTTTAATATGAAGCATAAAATGGTATGAAATGACATGACTTGATAATTTTATCTATGATGACCCAAATCAAATAATGCGGACGATGCATACGAGGTAAACTTGTGACTAAATCAATGTTCACCACCTTATACTTCCAAGTGGGGATGCTAAACTACTGAAAAATACCACTAGGCATTTTATGCTCAACCTTAACCTACTAACAATTTGAACATTTAGTCACAAATTCTGAAATATCTATTTTCATATGATTCAATTAGTAGACTTCCAACAAATCATAGTATATGTTAGTGGATCCTGGTGTATACAATACCATGTACCACGTGCTTCTGCTAATATTTGATGTGCCAAACAATCCACACTTTAAACAAATAACCTAACTTGACAATGAAGCACACCATCTCCCCCTTGGGAGAAAACCTCAACTTTTTAATCCTAAAATGTCTCCTTTAGCTTGACCAAAGTAGGATCCCTGTCTTACTTTTCCTTTTTCTCAAAACCAAGAGAATACTTTAAACTATTTGGAACCCATATGATACCTTCAGCTAAATAAACTAACTGAACACCCAACCTAGAAATATGATGAACCTCACAGACTAAATCTTTCTTACATTCCGTAAAATGAGCAACACTTCTCATGGGCAATTTACTAAGGGCATCAGCCACAACATTGGCCTTAACCTGGTGATACAATACACTCGTATCATAGTCGTTTAATAATTCAAAAAACTTTATATGATGAAGCTTTAATGAAAGATAAACCCCATAAAGGTAATGCCTCCAAATCATTAAAACAAATACCACTGCTGCCATCTTATGATTATGAGTTGGGTAATTTTTATCATGGGTTTTAAGCTACCTAGAGGCATAGGAAATGATCTTTCCTCATTGTATAAATACATATCCAAGAAAAACTCTACACACATAAAAATAAACTACAAACAACCTTGAACTCTATGGTAGAGTAAATACTGGAGTAGAAGTTACTCGAGTTTTCAGCACTTGAAAACTCTTCCCATAGGAATCTAACTAATGAAATTTTACTTTCTTCTATATTAGTTAGGACATGGGAGAAGTAATAGAATAAAAATATTTGACAAACCATCATGCTAACTGATTAATGCCAAGAAACTCCTGATACCAGTTTGAGAGATTTGCCTAGGTTAGTCTCTGACTAGTTCAGTCTTTTAAGGATAAACATAAATTCCATCACCAAAAATGATATGACCAAATAAAGATACTGACCTCAACTAGAATTTAGAATTTATAAACTTAACAATTAACTAGTGATCCTTAAGGATTTGCACTACATTTCTCAAAATGGTATGGATGATACCTTCACTACGAGAATATACTAGGATTTAATCTATGAAGACTATGAAAAACAAGCCAAAGTACTGCTTGAACACCTTTTTATCATGTTAATCAAGGTTATGGGATCATTCGTTATTCCATATGATATAACCAAAAATCTATAGTCACCATACCGAGCTCTAATAGCTATCTTTGGGTTGTCATATTCTCTATGTCTAAGGTGATGATAGCTAAATCTAAGGTATATCTTAGAGAAATAGCTTGCACCCTAAAGTTTGTTAAATAAGTCATCAATCCTAGGGAGAGGATACTTATTATATCTAGTAAATTTGTTAAACTAACAGTAATCAATGCGCTTTTATTAGTAATCATCTTTTATATGCATGAAGAGAATTAAAGCAGCTAAGAAAGAAGAACTAGGCCAAATAAAACCCTTATCTAAGAGATCTTTCAAATGTTTCATTAATTCCTTAAACTCTGCTGGAGCCATTCTGTAAGGTAGAATTGAAATAGGAGGGGTATCGGGGAGAAAATTTACTACAAAGTCAATTTCCCTCTCAAGAGTTCCTCTTGAAAGATCTTAAAGGTATATTTCTTAAAACTCAATCACTACTTGAATTTAGTCAGGGCTCAGAGTTTAATAATTTGAGTCCTAACTCCAATGAGATGGTAAGTAGAACCCTTGGATATCATTTTTCTTGCCTTAAGATAGGATACAAACTGACCAATAGGAACTAAGATACTACCCCTCCATTCTATAAGGAGATCCTTAGGGAAATAAAACTGGTAAAGTCTATCTCTATAATGAATAAAGGAATAGGATGAGTGGAGCCAATCCATGCTAAAAATGACATCAAAATAAGTCATTTTTAATTCTACAAAGTATTTTGAGATAACTTTTTGAGATATTATGATGAAGAAATTTCTATAAAACTGTCTGGATGTAATAGAATTACACACTGGGGTAGACACTTAAAAGGATTCTGCTAATAAGTCTGGTCTGATGTTGAAGTCTATGGATATATAGGGGTCACAAAATAAAATGAAGATCCTGGGTCAAACAATGCACAAACATAAAGATGGAATACTTGTAACGTACCTATAACCATATCAGGAGAACTCTCCTAGTCATGTCTAGTCTGAAGAGTATAAAGTTGGTTCTGGAGATTCTCGCTAGTGGCATTATCGGTGGTGCCCTACTGAGTAGAGTGACTTTCTAGAGTTAAGGTAAAATTTGACTGGCTCGATTGAAAAAAATCTTTACCCTTCTAGAACAGTATTGGGCAATCATTGATCCAATTTCCTGGCTTTCCACATCTGAAACTTGCATTATTGCCTACCCTACACTCCTCAGATAGTTCTTACCACACTTTCTGAAAATCGAATTTATGTGAAAACTATTCTCTTTGAATTGGGTCTTAAATCCCGATGCTCTATCCTGATTATCATATATGAACTTAGTCACTAGAGCACTAGATAAGGTAGGGGATAGAGCCAAAAACTTCTAGTATAGCTAACAGTGATTCTTTATAACTTTCACCTATACCATTTGAAGTGGTAGAGGGAGGTCATTATCAATAGCTCAACTTTCGTTAAGGTTGAATCCACGAGGAGTGAGATTTAGAGTTCGAGTCCTATGGGTGTCAATATTAATAAAAAAATATCCGATGTGTACAAAAAATTAAACACATAATGTTAATGGGGGGCTTGAATAGGATGTTATCAATATAAGGTCACACAAGACCCAACAATAATACTTTTGTTTTAGAATTCAATTTTTTGAGGGGTCTTAGGATTATGTCTACCTGAGGGCAAGTTGTGCATGGGTTAATAGAGATTTGGTATAAGTTCTAATTTATGACAAAATGGAGGCTAGGTTAAGAGTCCTTGAGGCTAGTTTTTCAATAAGACCTCAAGGGTGTCTTCCTTGACTCTTTCAAGTACCTAATGAGTTTATCAGTAAAAGCAACCCCAAACCTTAATCGGGAACCCCTATTTCTAAGAAGATTCCCTTGACATAACTTACTCTCCATATACCCTTGTTTCAAAGATAGCTAAAGAAAGTAAGTTGTATTGACGATTGTCTACTA
Organism: Capsicum chinense; assembly: GCA_026120095.1. NCBI lineage: Eukaryota > Viridiplantae > Streptophyta > Magnoliopsida > Solanales > Solanaceae > Capsicum > Capsicum chinense. The sequence continues at coordinate 181,986,520 of JAPEIP010000004.1, read as the reverse complement.
TTACTTTGGCCCTTCTATATCCATCTTTTAAGGAAGCTATGGATTTCTAAAAGTTCACCCATATCTCTATTTCATGGGTTAAGAGAGCTTTCAAGAGTTTGTGGTTTTTGCTCAACATACCTATTGTGGGTATTTGGGCTTTCAACCCAAAAATCGCAACTTATTTAAACCAAGAACTGATGGAATCCATAATCAACAACTAAGAATTACACAACAACATCATCACCCAAACACAATTGTGCGTTAGTTCTACATAATCCAAAGAATAGAGAATTTATCTACTCATGAAATGAAAGAGAAAAAATATACCAAAAAATTCATTCAGGGAATCCATAACAGTGGGGGATAAAGAATACTTCAATTTCACCAATTTCCACTTGAAATTTTAACTGCACAAATGTTTCTCAAATTCTAGGGTTCACCTCTTTTCTATTTTTTTAATGCTCATATCTTACATAATGTCCTAAGGGAAAAAGAATTGTTCCTTGTATAGGAATTGGAATCAACAATGTCTTTTGACTGAACTACCCCTTATCATTAAACCCACTATGCCTCAATCGGTGATAGTTGTTTGCTATTGCGACCATCGTGGCCGCTGACAATTGTCCACAATAGTGGCTACCACTGCCGTGGTTAGAATATGTGATCACGATATATTGACCTCTCTTGAATGGCCACGATCACATCACTCAGACCGTGATCACAATCACTAAGGCTTGTTTTTACTCTAGGTTTTTCATTTGTACTTCTTTTCTCCTTTTGATTCTTTTTAGCTCCAATACATATTTTTTGTCACATAAACTGAATGCCCACAAAATGTGGAAATTAGTGCCCTTACTCACAATTCTATCTCATTTATACTTCCAAATCATAGTAATGTGCATGAGTGTTGAGTGCAAATTAGTGGTAAATACACCACTGATCAACATCCCCAACTTAAAGCTTTGCCTGCATTAAATAAACACTACCTATTACAACTATACAATGCATATTTATACCCAAACTAAATGACCCAATGATCACAATTACTTCAACTTGATTACTACCATAAATAATACGTCAAACATGGGCAAAACTTTTTTCATGGCCCCCTCAACATAAAATATGATTTTCAAGGAAGCAAAAGCCTTCATAGGGTATCCATGCATCAGTCACTATTACTTTTGAAGTGACTCACATTTGACCTCAACTACCATATACTCCTTCTGACTCATTTTTTGGGAGATGAAAACATAACCCACCTCAACTTAGTTGCATGCCTATTCACAAGAATGAAAATTGCACACACCAAGTTATAAAATATGCAACAAAGAATTTAATTTTCAAACACTTTCTCTCAAGAACTTTTGATGCTAATAAGTAACATGTCATAGCCTTACCCCTATTTTTAATCACCACTAAATGAAAATAATTTGTTGGAAATCACAAAGGGCTTTTTGTGATTGTAACATAGGTTCAGGTTAGGGTAGGTGTAACACCCCGCATCGTCCATGTGTTAGCTCGTGGTAGTATGTTCTTAGAGTTGAAGAATTTTTTATAGGTGTCAGAGAGACAGTCTCATTTTTTTACTTCCAAAGTTATTAAAGTTTAAACCATGTATATAATTTTCCTAATTTTTACTTTTCATCACATAGGAAATTTTATAATATTTTTGCCGATTTAAGATTTGCCAAAATCCAATACCCGAGCAAGAAATTATGGCTAATTTGTGTCTTAGTCAGAAAATACTGTCATTTTAGTGCTTGGCGCATCGCGGAGGGGGTCTATTTAACAATTGTAAAATTCCAGTAGCCTAGCGCGATTTTGGTGTGTCGCAATGAAGTTCTATGTCCCAACCACTGGGACAACACGATGACTCCATGTCACGGTGACCCTAATAATCCCATTTATCAATTTCCAGTGAGCCGCAGAAATTATGGCGCGTAGCGGTGGGCCATAAAATTGGGCTCCCAGTTATATTTTATTTTGCCTTATTAAGGGTATATTAGGTATTTTACACCCCCTTATCAGCTTAAACATAAGATTATACTCCTGTAATACCCCACATTTCGGGCTAAAATAAAAACTGTCATTTCTATGTGTACATATTCCAAAAGCCATAAATACTATGCAAATTTATTATGTTAATTAATTAATTAGTGTGGGAACCTATTTAGTTATGAATTAAGATTATAGAGATCCGCTAACTCAAGGTCAAGTTGAAAGCATTCCTATCGTTCGAGTTTTAGTGAGCATCAAACTTGAGTCTACTTTAACCGACCATAAATCATTGTAAATGATGACCTAGGTTTTCTACTATATATCAAATGAAAGATCTTCAAATTATCTTTCCAACGATATCAATTTTTCCTAAATCCAATATTGCAGAACAAAGTTATGCCTATTTTACTCTAGAATGTGAACCTAGAAAATTGAGTAATGACATTTCTGATAAGTTATCACAAGTGTGACGACTTATCACGAATGTCACAACCTTTGGTAGAATCCATCCCCCAGTGGCGACATTTCTGATAAGTTATCATAAGAGTACTTCATGAATATCGTCATCCTTAGGGAGAATCCATTCCCCAGTGATGACATTTCTGATAAGTTATCACAACTGTGACGACTTATCACGAATGTCATTAGCCTTAGGTAGAAATCTATCAATTCCATCCCCCCAGTGACAACATTTATGATGACTTATCACAAGTATGATGGCCTATCACAAATGTCGTCAGCCTTAGATTTTCAGCAACTGGGAACGGTTCAGTAAGGGTATTTTGGTATTTTTCCATCACTTCCCATGACTTATAACTCTCAAGGAGCATATTATCTTCCATTCTCTTTAAATAAATATCTCAAAATTCTCTGCACACCTTCAATCACAAGGTTAGGATTTTAACATAAATACCCAATTATCTAGAGATTCAACTATGAGAATTCAATAATTCTTGCATATTTGAATTCCCCATTAATAGGGCTACAAGGGACACCCAATAGTTTGTGAATAAGCTTCCAAAATTTTTGAAGTCATCCTAAAGTTCTAAGTTTAAGGTATGTGGGTTTTGAACAAGAACGCCCTTTCATTCTTATGCCCTAATGTTTTAGTTTTTCTTAAAGAATTTCATATTTCCAAGATGAATTCATATAATTTTGCTATATTTCAAGTTTATAAGATTATGAAATTGTTCAAGTCTTGAATTACATGATTATGTTATTTAATTATTATATAAATTGAGAGTTCATGATATAAATTGCACATTCCCATATTGATTTCATATTTTTACGTATTTCAAAGAATTGTTGTTATAAGTTAGCCTTATTGTTAAATATGAGTTTTGAGATTGAGTTGTTGATGACTTTTAAAGAATTGCAAGAAGTATGTTCATATTTCTATTATCATGAGATTTTTAAATATTTAATTATAAGTCTATCAAGATTTCAAGAAAGAAGTAAGTTTTGACCATAAGTTAAGAAAGAAATCCATATTCTTGATTTTTAGATTAAGGGGATGCGTTTTGGCTCCCATTGCATATTATTAAAATATTCTAAGGTGAATTTTCTAAAGTTCTGAATTAAGTAAGGGAGTAGTATTTAGAACCGAGTTGGGCATGATTTCGAGGTATCATGCCCCACAGCTATATGCTCTCATAGGTTTCTGATATACTCCAAGTGGGTTAAGATAGTGATCACTAAAGTTAAGGTTCTATCCAATGGCAAGGATAGAATAGCTCTCCCCTACGTGGGTAAGATGTTGGACTCCATGTAGCTCACATGGCTTATGTCGGTTAGAAGAAACTCTCAAAGGTGTCCCCACTCTTGAAATAGTTTTATTGATTTAAAGTATTGAGATAAAGAGTTTACTATACATAATGAGTTTCAGATTTGGTCTAGCTTACCAGTTTTGAGAATAAGTGGAGAATATAGATTTTAGAAGCAAGTTAAATAACTCAAAAGATTTATACATGTTTCATTATTCATGATTCATGATATTTATATTTTAGATATTATTCAAGCTATGTGCATCATTTATGTCAGCATGCATAATTTTATAAACTATGATGATATTGAAATATTGTTTACTTATTTCATTGCACCCCCATATACTCAGTATATTCCCAAAGTGTTGATCATTATATACGTCTATGTGCTACATTCTCTCATAATGTAGGCGCAAGACTTAGTATGCATATTCATATTCAGTCAGCTTGCAGCTTCTAGTTAGCAGGTGATGAATCCTTTTGATTCAAGGGTTTGATCCAGAGAGACAGTTTGAGCAGTTCTTATTCTCCTATTTCAGTTATATTGAGTTGGGATAGTTTGGAGTCATGACCAGGCTATCTAAAGTCAGTACTAGTATAGGCTTCATAGACAGTCAGTAGAGTTAATGTATTCAATTTTAGTTTTACTTTGGTAAAAGAAGAGTTGTAATCTTATAAAGTTTAGATTTGTATTGATCAAATTCAGAAAATTTTATGTTATCGCTGATTTTATATAGATTTAAGCATTTTATTCAGTTGCTTATGAGTTATTCTAGTAGAAGAGTTATCTGTGACCCTAAGCACCAAGTGATATCTTGGGACTTGATTTTGTGGTGTTAGAACTCCCAAGTGACCACACTATTCATACATTCTTCAAAAATTCACAAGAACACTCTCCATGGTTTCAAACTAAAGACCCAATTAACTCAAGATTAAACTGTTGGTTTTCGAAACTTAGTGAAGATTTGGAATCCCCAAACTGTAGGCTTCAAGAATCACCCATCAAATTTTTAAATTGAAGTACGTGGGGTTTATTCTAAAACTACATGGGCTTGTTTAAAACATCCAATTATGATTTTAAAAATCATCTAGCATGAATTTGTTAAAGGGGGTTTCAGACCCATGATTTTATTATTCTTTATACATGTTTAATGATATTGTTGTTTTTGCCTCTAGGCCTTATCCCCTTAAATTGATTTACACATATAAGTATATGTAGGAAACTTAAAATTGAAGATTTGTTTGAGAGAACAAATAATGAAAATCTCTCTCTTGTGATAACTTTATGTTTATGGTGTTATGGTGATTGATTGAGATATATGATTCACAGCTTGAAAATAGTTTACTCCAATACCATAGAATTTTGAGCATGATTTATATATTTATGATAGGGAGTTTCTTGATGTAAATATATCTTTTTGAAAGATAAAGATTTACATGAGATCAAGATCTTTGACATGGCCACTTTGCATCATTGAAATTTTGACAAAGAGAGTTACATATATGTATTTACATGATTTTTAAAGAAAGAGTTCTTTGTAATGATAAATTGATATGGTGGTATTGAATTTATGTTTTGGAAACAAAGAGTGTAATATGCCAATAATGGCTCAGAAATATGACTTGCAAGTCAACGGTATAACGATACCATTAGTAAGTACGCAATAACAGAGTATGTTTTTTAGAGTTTGATTTTAGAGATTGCATGTTTTAAATAGTTAAAAATGGGATTAAAGAGGTTTAGGTGGTTACCCCAAAAAGATTTGAGTTCAAGTAATTGTTATCCTAAAACTGTGATTTGCTCATCTGGGTATATTATTTTACACTGGCGATGGCCATGTAGTAGCAGAGTCAGAGACTCCAACCCTTCTGGCACACTTAGGTTGGGGGATTCCCCGCTGAGTCAATCGTAGATTCCATATAGCTCTTCGATTTTTAGAGTTGTAGGGTATACCACCAGCGCAGATGTAAAACAAAGAGTATCATAGAGTTCCAATGATTTTTTAGAGTCTTTCAGAAATGCCCATGTGATTTCTTACCATATGATATGTTTATGAACTGTTCTAAATTCCTCTCATATATGTTGACTATAAATTATTATTTTGGATTTGCTTTGTATACCAGTAAAATTATATTGACCCCTACCTCCCAAGTTCAGAGGCTTAGTCTAGGGGTCCAGCTAATTAGTTGAGTGTTAAAGATAGAAGTGATTCATGCAGTGGTGAGCCTTCTTTGTTCCAGAAGGCCTGTCATCTCAAATTATGTTATTCCTTTGTTTTGGTCTACTGGGAGCCTTGTCCCAACATTCCAGACAATTATCTTTAGATCATGTAGTAGAGATTTTCTAGACTATTCTAGAAGTTGTTTAGTTGATTTCGGATTTCATTCCATATAGTTAAACTAAATCCATAGTGTGACCATGTTTCCATATTAGATTATAATTCTGTATTTTCTTTTATCATATGAATGTTGTGCATGATTACCTAATCAGATAGAGTAGGTTATCTGGGTCTTTATGATTCAGGATGTCCATCTCATTCAAGACCTAGTTCGGGTCATAACAAACTTGGTATCAGAGCATGGTTCATGGTCCCAGGATGTGTGTGAAATCACATCAGTTAGAATTTTATTTATGGGTATGTAGCGTGCAAAACTTATGAGCAGGAAGCTACTAGGAGTTTAGGAATATTTCTCTTCTTTGTGGTTTAGTTCGTGCTTCAAAGTTTGAATTGTCTCCTAATCAATGGCCTCTTGTATTTCATAAAACAATTATGCCTCCCCATCGTACTATCAATCAAAATGCATAGACAGATGAGTTTCCTTCGACTTATAGGATGAGGACCTAAAATAGAGCTCAGACTCTGGAGATTGATGCTACTCTAGAAGTCCTACCTACTTAGACCAACCCACATAGCACACCCAAAGCTCCCCAAATGGGGAATAACAACACTCATCCTCATGAGAGAGAGGTATCTAATGTTGAATTCAGGTAGTCCATTTACATATTTGCACAGTTAGTAGCCACATAGACTCAACGGTTGAAAGATATTGGGTTTGTATCTATTACGTCTGAGGCTACAAGAGTAGGCCAGTTTATGAGAATGAACCCACCCAAGTTTACTGGTACCAAGGTAGAAGAGGATCTAAAAGAGTTTATCAAGGAGATGTAGATGATCTTTAAGTTGATGCATGTAGATGAAGTAGAGGGGGTTGAGTTAGCAGATTACAATATTAAGGATATAGCAAACCAATGGTATAACGAGTGGGATGATTCAAAGGGTGAGAGTGCTGAGCCCACAGTTTGGGCCGAGTTTGTAGAAGCCTTACTCAATCGGTTCTTTCCTCTTAAGCTGAGAGAGTCCAAAGCTGAAGAGTTTACAAATCTAAAGTAGGGAAATATGAGTGTCTAGGAGTACACTCTGAGGTTCAACCAACTAGCCCGTTATGCTATAGAGATTACTAGTAACATGAGAGCCCAAATGATGAAATTTGCATCCGTCCTTTCAGATGACTTGGTGCTTGAATGTCAGGAAGCAATGTTGAATCGGGAGATAGATTTTTCCAAACTATCAGTTCATATACAGTAAGTTGGGGAAAAGAAAAAGAAAATTGCTGAATCTAGAGAGAAAGACATGCAGGCAAAGAGAGCCAAGACAGTAGACCAAAGGCATAGTCAGTTACAGAGTTAGAAATGGGGTAACAAATGGCAGAAGAAAAAGATTTAGGGTAATTCACATTCTACAGCCAGTGCTTTGATGTACAGACCCCCAGCTGGATAGCGCCCTCAGGATTTTCAGTCCAGGCAGGGGCTGGGAATGCAGTGTTTGCAGTCTCAAGGAAGTGTAGCTCGTATTTCTCGAACATACCTATGCTGTGAGAGATGTGGGAGAAATTATCTAGAAATATGTCAGTTTGGCACTATGGTGTGTTAGTCGTGCAGCCAACTAGGCTACATCAATAGATACTATCTGGCAGCAAAGGGTAATATTGGTGGAGCGAAGTCACAGTCTAATTCTTCTTCAACACCACCGCCTCAGAAGGGTGCCACTTCAATCGCCGGAAATAGCCACAACTGGTTGTATGGCTTGACCAACTGCTAAGAGGTAGAGGCCTTACTGAATGTAGTTACTTGTACGTTTCAAATCTTTTCCCATGATGTATATATGTTACTTGATCTCTGGTCTACCCTGTCTTATGTGACACCTTATATGGCTGTTAATTTTGGGTTCGAGCCCGATGTGATTGCCGAACATTTTTCTATTTCTACTCTGGTGGGAGATTCTATTTTGGCTAGGAGAGTGTATAGAAATTGTGTCATAACTATTTATGGGTGGGATATTATGGCAGACATCCTAGTCTTAGACACGGTTGATTTTGATGCTATCTTAGGGATTGACTGGCTCCATTCGTGTTATGCCATGTTATATTATTGAACCCGAAAGGTTACTTTTTCCTTCCCAAATGAACCATTAATAGAATGGGAGGGACATTCCTTAGCACCTAGAGGGTAATTTATATCTTACCTTATAGCCCGTAAACTTATTTCTAAGGGTTGCTTGTATCATCTTATTCGAGTTAAAGATTTGAATACCAAAAGCCTTTCTCTTAAGTCTCTCCCAGTGATGAATGAGTTCACAGAAGTTTTTTCCTGATGATCTCCCAGGCCTACCACCTGATAGAGAGATAGATTTTGGTGTTTATTTATTTCTCAATACCCGTACCATCTCTATTTCACCATATATAATGGCTCCTGCAGAACTAAAAGAGTTGAAAGAACAGTTAGCAGATCTTTTAGACAAAGGTTTTATCTTTCCTAGTGTTTCTCCCTAGGGTGTACCTGTACTCTTTGTGCGAAAGAAAGATGGTTCCCTCCGTATATGTATAGATTATCGCTAGTTAAACAAGGTCACTGTTAAAAATAAATATCATTTTCCTAGAATTGATGATCTTTTTTACTAGCTTCAAAGTGCTAGATATTTATCAAAGATAGACCTTCATTTGGGATACCATCAGTTGAAAGTTAGAGAGTCAGACATTCCCAAAACATCTTTCCGAACTAGATACAATCATTATGAATTCTTAGTCATGTCCTTCGGGTTGATTAATGCCCCTGCAGCCTTCATGGATCCTATGAATAGGGTGTTCCATCAACTTTTTGATTTGTTTGTCATTATTTTTATTGATGAAATCTTGATTTATTCTAAGAGTAAGGAGGATCATGCCAATCACCTCTGAATTATCTTTCAGACTCTCAAAGATCATAGGCTTTATGCAAAGTTTTCCAAGTGTGAATTCTTGCTTAATGTTATTGCTTTCTTGAGACATATTGTGTTTAGTGACGGGATTAAGGTTGATCCCTAAAAAGTGGAGGCAGTGAGAAAATAGCCCAGACCCATGACTCCAACCGATATTCAGAGCTTCTTGGGTTTAGCGGGGTATTATAGAAGTTTCGTAGAGATTTTATCTTCCATAGATGCACCACTCACTAAGTTGATGCATAAAAAGGTAAAGTTTGTGTGGTCTAACTCCTGTGCGAATAGTTTTAAGAAAGTGAAAAACATGTTGACCACTGCACCTGTTCTAAATCTTTTGGAAGGTACAGAGGGTTTTGTTGTGTCCTGTGATGCATCCCAAGTGGGACTTGGGTGCGTAATTATGCACCATGGTAAAGTGGTGGCTTATGCATCTAGGCAGTTAAAGTCCATGAGAGAAATTACCCCACCCATGACTTGGAGTTAGTCTTATTTTTTTTACTTCCAAAGTGAGTAAAGCTTAAACCATGTATATAATTTTCATAATTTCAACATTTCATCACATGGGAAATTTAATAAGCTTTCTGCCGATTTAAGATTCGCCCAAATTTGATACTTGGGCAAGAATTTATGTCTAA
>JAPEIP010000004.1:181962577-181976787 GCA_026120095.1 Capsicum chinense | reverse complement strand
GAGAATTAAAGCAGCTAAGAAAGAAGAACTAGGCCAAATAAAACCCTTATCTAAGAGATCTTTCAAATGTTTCATTAATTCCTTAAACTCTGCTGGAGCCATTCTGTAAGGTAGAATTGAAATAGGAGGGGTATCGGGGAGAAAATTTACTACAAAGTCAATTTCCCTCTCAAGAGTTCCTCTTGAAAGATCTTAAAGGTATATTTCTTAAAACTCAATCACTACTTGAATTTAGTCAGGGCTCAGAGTTTAATAATTTGAGTCCTAACTCCAATGAGATGGTAAGTAGAACCCTTGGATATCATTTTTCTTGCCTTAAGATAGGATACAAACTGACCAATAGGAACTAAGATACTACCCCTCCATTCTATAAGGAGATCCTTAGGGAAATAAAACTGGTAAAGTCTATCTCTATAATGAATAAAGGAATAGGATGAGTGGAGCCAATCCATGCTAAAAATGACATCAAAATAAGTCATTTTTAATTCTACAAAGTATTTTGAGATAACTTTTTGAGATATTATGATGAAGAAATTTCTATAAAACTGTCTGGATGTAATAGAATTACACACTGGGGTAGACACTTAAAAGGATTCTGCTAATAAGTCTGGTCTGATGTTGAAGTCTATGGATATATAGGGGTCACAAAATAAAATGAAGATCCTGGGTCAAACAATGCACAAACATAAAGATGGAATACTTGTAACGTACCTATAACCATATCAGGAGAACTCTCCTAGTCATGTCTAGTCTGAAGAGTATAAAGTTGGTTCTGGAGATTCTCGCTAGTGGCATTATCGGTGGTGCCCTACTGAGTAGAGTGACTTTCTAGAGTTAAGGTAAAATTTGACTGGCTCGATTGAAAAAAATCTTTACCCTTCTAGAACAGTATTGGGCAATCATTGATCCAATTTCCTGGCTTTCCACATCTGAAACTTGCATTATTGCCTACCCTACACTCCTCAGATAGTTCTTACCACACTTTCTGAAAATCGAATTTATGTGAAAACTATTCTCTTTGAATTGGGTCTTAAATCCCGATGCTCTATCCTGATTATCATATATGAACTTAGTCACTAGAGCACTAGATAAGGTAGGGGATAGAGCCAAAAACTTCTAGTATAGCTAACAGTGATTCTTTATAACTTTCACCTATACCATTTGAAGTGGTAGAGGGAGGTCATTATCAATAGCTCAACTTTCGTTAAGGTTGAATCCACGAGGAGTGAGATTTAGAGTTCGAGTCCTATGGGTGTCAATATTAATAAAAAAATATCCGATGTGTACAAAAAATTAAACACATAATGTTAATGGGGGGCTTGAATAGGATGTTATCAATATAAGGTCACACAAGACCCAACAATAATACTTTTGTTTTAGAATTCAATTTTTTGAGGGGTCTTAGGATTATGTCTACCTGAGGGCAAGTTGTGCATGGGTTAATAGAGATTTGGTATAAGTTCTAATTTATGACAAAATGGAGGCTAGGTTAAGAGTCCTTGAGGCTAGTTTTTCAATAAGACCTCAAGGGTGTCTTCCTTGACTCTTTCAAGTACCTAATGAGTTTATCAGTAAAAGCAACCCCAAACCTTAATCGGGAACCCCTATTTCTAAGAAGATTCCCTTGACATAACTTACTCTCCATATACCCTTGTTTCAAAGATAGCTAAAGAAAGTAAGTTGTATTGACGATTGTCTACTATTACTTTGGCCCTTCTATATCCATCTTTTAAGGAAGCTATGGATTTCTAAAAGTTCACCCATATCTCTATTTCATGGGTTAAGAGAGCTTTCAAGAGTTTGTGGTTTTTGCTCAACATACCTATTGTGGGTATTTGGGCTTTCAACCCAAAAATCGCAACTTATTTAAACCAAGAACTGATGGAATCCATAATCAACAACTAAGAATTACACAACAACATCATCACCCAAACACAATTGTGCGTTAGTTCTACATAATCCAAAGAATAGAGAATTTATCTACTCATGAAATGAAAGAGAAAAAATATACCAAAAAATTCATTCAGGGAATCCATAACAGTGGGGGATAAAGAATACTTCAATTTCACCAATTTCCACTTGAAATTTTAACTGCACAAATGTTTCTCAAATTCTAGGGTTCACCTCTTTTCTATTTTTTTAATGCTCATATCTTACATAATGTCCTAAGGGAAAAAGAATTGTTCCTTGTATAGGAATTGGAATCAACAATGTCTTTTGACTGAACTACCCCTTATCATTAAACCCACTATGCCTCAATCGGTGATAGTTGTTTGCTATTGCGACCATCGTGGCCGCTGACAATTGTCCACAATAGTGGCTACCACTGCCGTGGTTAGAATATGTGATCACGATATATTGACCTCTCTTGAATGGCCACGATCACATCACTCAGACCGTGATCACAATCACTAAGGCTTGTTTTTACTCTAGGTTTTTCATTTGTACTTCTTTTCTCCTTTTGATTCTTTTTAGCTCCAATACATATTTTTTGTCACATAAACTGAATGCCCACAAAATGTGGAAATTAGTGCCCTTACTCACAATTCTATCTCATTTATACTTCCAAATCATAGTAATGTGCATGAGTGTTGAGTGCAAATTAGTGGTAAATACACCACTGATCAACATCCCCAACTTAAAGCTTTGCCTGCATTAAATAAACACTACCTATTACAACTATACAATGCATATTTATACCCAAACTAAATGACCCAATGATCACAATTACTTCAACTTGATTACTACCATAAATAATACGTCAAACATGGGCAAAACTTTTTTCATGGCCCCCTCAACATAAAATATGATTTTCAAGGAAGCAAAAGCCTTCATAGGGTATCCATGCATCAGTCACTATTACTTTTGAAGTGACTCACATTTGACCTCAACTACCATATACTCCTTCTGACTCATTTTTTGGGAGATGAAAACATAACCCACCTCAACTTAGTTGCATGCCTATTCACAAGAATGAAAATTGCACACACCAAGTTATAAAATATGCAACAAAGAATTTAATTTTCAAACACTTTCTCTCAAGAACTTTTGATGCTAATAAGTAACATGTCATAGCCTTACCCCTATTTTTAATCACCACTAAATGAAAATAATTTGTTGGAAATCACAAAGGGCTTTTTGTGATTGTAACATAGGTTCAGGTTAGGGTAGGTGTAACACCCCGCATCGTCCATGTGTTAGCTCGTGGTAGTATGTTCTTAGAGTTGAAGAATTTTTTATAGGTGTCAGAGAGACAGTCTCATTTTTTTACTTCCAAAGTTATTAAAGTTTAAACCATGTATATAATTTTCCTAATTTTTACTTTTCATCACATAGGAAATTTTATAATATTTTTGCCGATTTAAGATTTGCCAAAATCCAATACCCGAGCAAGAAATTATGGCTAATTTGTGTCTTAGTCAGAAAATACTGTCATTTTAGTGCTTGGCGCATCGCGGAGGGGGTCTATTTAACAATTGTAAAATTCCAGTAGCCTAGCGCGATTTTGGTGTGTCGCAATGAAGTTCTATGTCCCAACCACTGGGACAACACGATGACTCCATGTCACGGTGACCCTAATAATCCCATTTATCAATTTCCAGTGAGCCGCAGAAATTATGGCGCGTAGCGGTGGGCCATAAAATTGGGCTCCCAGTTATATTTTATTTTGCCTTATTAAGGGTATATTAGGTATTTTACACCCCCTTATCAGCTTAAACATAAGATTATACTCCTGTAATACCCCACATTTCGGGCTAAAATAAAAACTGTCATTTCTATGTGTACATATTCCAAAAGCCATAAATACTATGCAAATTTATTATGTTAATTAATTAATTAGTGTGGGAACCTATTTAGTTATGAATTAAGATTATAGAGATCCGCTAACTCAAGGTCAAGTTGAAAGCATTCCTATCGTTCGAGTTTTAGTGAGCATCAAACTTGAGTCTACTTTAACCGACCATAAATCATTGTAAATGATGACCTAGGTTTTCTACTATATATCAAATGAAAGATCTTCAAATTATCTTTCCAACGATATCAATTTTTCCTAAATCCAATATTGCAGAACAAAGTTATGCCTATTTTACTCTAGAATGTGAACCTAGAAAATTGAGTAATGACATTTCTGATAAGTTATCACAAGTGTGACGACTTATCACGAATGTCACAACCTTTGGTAGAATCCATCCCCCAGTGGCGACATTTCTGATAAGTTATCATAAGAGTACTTCATGAATATCGTCATCCTTAGGGAGAATCCATTCCCCAGTGATGACATTTCTGATAAGTTATCACAACTGTGACGACTTATCACGAATGTCATTAGCCTTAGGTAGAAATCTATCAATTCCATCCCCCCAGTGACAACATTTATGATGACTTATCACAAGTATGATGGCCTATCACAAATGTCGTCAGCCTTAGATTTTCAGCAACTGGGAACGGTTCAGTAAGGGTATTTTGGTATTTTTCCATCACTTCCCATGACTTATAACTCTCAAGGAGCATATTATCTTCCATTCTCTTTAAATAAATATCTCAAAATTCTCTGCACACCTTCAATCACAAGGTTAGGATTTTAACATAAATACCCAATTATCTAGAGATTCAACTATGAGAATTCAATAATTCTTGCATATTTGAATTCCCCATTAATAGGGCTACAAGGGACACCCAATAGTTTGTGAATAAGCTTCCAAAATTTTTGAAGTCATCCTAAAGTTCTAAGTTTAAGGTATGTGGGTTTTGAACAAGAACGCCCTTTCATTCTTATGCCCTAATGTTTTAGTTTTTCTTAAAGAATTTCATATTTCCAAGATGAATTCATATAATTTTGCTATATTTCAAGTTTATAAGATTATGAAATTGTTCAAGTCTTGAATTACATGATTATGTTATTTAATTATTATATAAATTGAGAGTTCATGATATAAATTGCACATTCCCATATTGATTTCATATTTTTACGTATTTCAAAGAATTGTTGTTATAAGTTAGCCTTATTGTTAAATATGAGTTTTGAGATTGAGTTGTTGATGACTTTTAAAGAATTGCAAGAAGTATGTTCATATTTCTATTATCATGAGATTTTTAAATATTTAATTATAAGTCTATCAAGATTTCAAGAAAGAAGTAAGTTTTGACCATAAGTTAAGAAAGAAATCCATATTCTTGATTTTTAGATTAAGGGGATGCGTTTTGGCTCCCATTGCATATTATTAAAATATTCTAAGGTGAATTTTCTAAAGTTCTGAATTAAGTAAGGGAGTAGTATTTAGAACCGAGTTGGGCATGATTTCGAGGTATCATGCCCCACAGCTATATGCTCTCATAGGTTTCTGATATACTCCAAGTGGGTTAAGATAGTGATCACTAAAGTTAAGGTTCTATCCAATGGCAAGGATAGAATAGCTCTCCCCTACGTGGGTAAGATGTTGGACTCCATGTAGCTCACATGGCTTATGTCGGTTAGAAGAAACTCTCAAAGGTGTCCCCACTCTTGAAATAGTTTTATTGATTTAAAGTATTGAGATAAAGAGTTTACTATACATAATGAGTTTCAGATTTGGTCTAGCTTACCAGTTTTGAGAATAAGTGGAGAATATAGATTTTAGAAGCAAGTTAAATAACTCAAAAGATTTATACATGTTTCATTATTCATGATTCATGATATTTATATTTTAGATATTATTCAAGCTATGTGCATCATTTATGTCAGCATGCATAATTTTATAAACTATGATGATATTGAAATATTGTTTACTTATTTCATTGCACCCCCATATACTCAGTATATTCCCAAAGTGTTGATCATTATATACGTCTATGTGCTACATTCTCTCATAATGTAGGCGCAAGACTTAGTATGCATATTCATATTCAGTCAGCTTGCAGCTTCTAGTTAGCAGGTGATGAATCCTTTTGATTCAAGGGTTTGATCCAGAGAGACAGTTTGAGCAGTTCTTATTCTCCTATTTCAGTTATATTGAGTTGGGATAGTTTGGAGTCATGACCAGGCTATCTAAAGTCAGTACTAGTATAGGCTTCATAGACAGTCAGTAGAGTTAATGTATTCAATTTTAGTTTTACTTTGGTAAAAGAAGAGTTGTAATCTTATAAAGTTTAGATTTGTATTGATCAAATTCAGAAAATTTTATGTTATCGCTGATTTTATATAGATTTAAGCATTTTATTCAGTTGCTTATGAGTTATTCTAGTAGAAGAGTTATCTGTGACCCTAAGCACCAAGTGATATCTTGGGACTTGATTTTGTGGTGTTAGAACTCCCAAGTGACCACACTATTCATACATTCTTCAAAAATTCACAAGAACACTCTCCATGGTTTCAAACTAAAGACCCAATTAACTCAAGATTAAACTGTTGGTTTTCGAAACTTAGTGAAGATTTGGAATCCCCAAACTGTAGGCTTCAAGAATCACCCATCAAATTTTTAAATTGAAGTACGTGGGGTTTATTCTAAAACTACATGGGCTTGTTTAAAACATCCAATTATGATTTTAAAAATCATCTAGCATGAATTTGTTAAAGGGGGTTTCAGACCCATGATTTTATTATTCTTTATACATGTTTAATGATATTGTTGTTTTTGCCTCTAGGCCTTATCCCCTTAAATTGATTTACACATATAAGTATATGTAGGAAACTTAAAATTGAAGATTTGTTTGAGAGAACAAATAATGAAAATCTCTCTCTTGTGATAACTTTATGTTTATGGTGTTATGGTGATTGATTGAGATATATGATTCACAGCTTGAAAATAGTTTACTCCAATACCATAGAATTTTGAGCATGATTTATATATTTATGATAGGGAGTTTCTTGATGTAAATATATCTTTTTGAAAGATAAAGATTTACATGAGATCAAGATCTTTGACATGGCCACTTTGCATCATTGAAATTTTGACAAAGAGAGTTACATATATGTATTTACATGATTTTTAAAGAAAGAGTTCTTTGTAATGATAAATTGATATGGTGGTATTGAATTTATGTTTTGGAAACAAAGAGTGTAATATGCCAATAATGGCTCAGAAATATGACTTGCAAGTCAACGGTATAACGATACCATTAGTAAGTACGCAATAACAGAGTATGTTTTTTAGAGTTTGATTTTAGAGATTGCATGTTTTAAATAGTTAAAAATGGGATTAAAGAGGTTTAGGTGGTTACCCCAAAAAGATTTGAGTTCAAGTAATTGTTATCCTAAAACTGTGATTTGCTCATCTGGGTATATTATTTTACACTGGCGATGGCCATGTAGTAGCAGAGTCAGAGACTCCAACCCTTCTGGCACACTTAGGTTGGGGGATTCCCCGCTGAGTCAATCGTAGATTCCATATAGCTCTTCGATTTTTAGAGTTGTAGGGTATACCACCAGCGCAGATGTAAAACAAAGAGTATCATAGAGTTCCAATGATTTTTTAGAGTCTTTCAGAAATGCCCATGTGATTTCTTACCATATGATATGTTTATGAACTGTTCTAAATTCCTCTCATATATGTTGACTATAAATTATTATTTTGGATTTGCTTTGTATACCAGTAAAATTATATTGACCCCTACCTCCCAAGTTCAGAGGCTTAGTCTAGGGGTCCAGCTAATTAGTTGAGTGTTAAAGATAGAAGTGATTCATGCAGTGGTGAGCCTTCTTTGTTCCAGAAGGCCTGTCATCTCAAATTATGTTATTCCTTTGTTTTGGTCTACTGGGAGCCTTGTCCCAACATTCCAGACAATTATCTTTAGATCATGTAGTAGAGATTTTCTAGACTATTCTAGAAGTTGTTTAGTTGATTTCGGATTTCATTCCATATAGTTAAACTAAATCCATAGTGTGACCATGTTTCCATATTAGATTATAATTCTGTATTTTCTTTTATCATATGAATGTTGTGCATGATTACCTAATCAGATAGAGTAGGTTATCTGGGTCTTTATGATTCAGGATGTCCATCTCATTCAAGACCTAGTTCGGGTCATAACAAACTTGGTATCAGAGCATGGTTCATGGTCCCAGGATGTGTGTGAAATCACATCAGTTAGAATTTTATTTATGGGTATGTAGCGTGCAAAACTTATGAGCAGGAAGCTACTAGGAGTTTAGGAATATTTCTCTTCTTTGTGGTTTAGTTCGTGCTTCAAAGTTTGAATTGTCTCCTAATCAATGGCCTCTTGTATTTCATAAAACAATTATGCCTCCCCATCGTACTATCAATCAAAATGCATAGACAGATGAGTTTCCTTCGACTTATAGGATGAGGACCTAAAATAGAGCTCAGACTCTGGAGATTGATGCTACTCTAGAAGTCCTACCTACTTAGACCAACCCACATAGCACACCCAAAGCTCCCCAAATGGGGAATAACAACACTCATCCTCATGAGAGAGAGGTATCTAATGTTGAATTCAGGTAGTCCATTTACATATTTGCACAGTTAGTAGCCACATAGACTCAACGGTTGAAAGATATTGGGTTTGTATCTATTACGTCTGAGGCTACAAGAGTAGGCCAGTTTATGAGAATGAACCCACCCAAGTTTACTGGTACCAAGGTAGAAGAGGATCTAAAAGAGTTTATCAAGGAGATGTAGATGATCTTTAAGTTGATGCATGTAGATGAAGTAGAGGGGGTTGAGTTAGCAGATTACAATATTAAGGATATAGCAAACCAATGGTATAACGAGTGGGATGATTCAAAGGGTGAGAGTGCTGAGCCCACAGTTTGGGCCGAGTTTGTAGAAGCCTTACTCAATCGGTTCTTTCCTCTTAAGCTGAGAGAGTCCAAAGCTGAAGAGTTTACAAATCTAAAGTAGGGAAATATGAGTGTCTAGGAGTACACTCTGAGGTTCAACCAACTAGCCCGTTATGCTATAGAGATTACTAGTAACATGAGAGCCCAAATGATGAAATTTGCATCCGTCCTTTCAGATGACTTGGTGCTTGAATGTCAGGAAGCAATGTTGAATCGGGAGATAGATTTTTCCAAACTATCAGTTCATATACAGTAAGTTGGGGAAAAGAAAAAGAAAATTGCTGAATCTAGAGAGAAAGACATGCAGGCAAAGAGAGCCAAGACAGTAGACCAAAGGCATAGTCAGTTACAGAGTTAGAAATGGGGTAACAAATGGCAGAAGAAAAAGATTTAGGGTAATTCACATTCTACAGCCAGTGCTTTGATGTACAGACCCCCAGCTGGATAGCGCCCTCAGGATTTTCAGTCCAGGCAGGGGCTGGGAATGCAGTGTTTGCAGTCTCAAGGAAGTGTAGCTCGTATTTCTCGAACATACCTATGCTGTGAGAGATGTGGGAGAAATTATCTAGAAATATGTCAGTTTGGCACTATGGTGTGTTAGTCGTGCAGCCAACTAGGCTACATCAATAGATACTATCTGGCAGCAAAGGGTAATATTGGTGGAGCGAAGTCACAGTCTAATTCTTCTTCAACACCACCGCCTCAGAAGGGTGCCACTTCAATCGCCGGAAATAGCCACAACTGGTTGTATGGCTTGACCAACTGCTAAGAGGTAGAGGCCTTACTGAATGTAGTTACTTGTACGTTTCAAATCTTTTCCCATGATGTATATATGTTACTTGATCTCTGGTCTACCCTGTCTTATGTGACACCTTATATGGCTGTTAATTTTGGGTTCGAGCCCGATGTGATTGCCGAACATTTTTCTATTTCTACTCTGGTGGGAGATTCTATTTTGGCTAGGAGAGTGTATAGAAATTGTGTCATAACTATTTATGGGTGGGATATTATGGCAGACATCCTAGTCTTAGACACGGTTGATTTTGATGCTATCTTAGGGATTGACTGGCTCCATTCGTGTTATGCCATGTTATATTATTGAACCCGAAAGGTTACTTTTTCCTTCCCAAATGAACCATTAATAGAATGGGAGGGACATTCCTTAGCACCTAGAGGGTAATTTATATCTTACCTTATAGCCCGTAAACTTATTTCTAAGGGTTGCTTGTATCATCTTATTCGAGTTAAAGATTTGAATACCAAAAGCCTTTCTCTTAAGTCTCTCCCAGTGATGAATGAGTTCACAGAAGTTTTTTCCTGATGATCTCCCAGGCCTACCACCTGATAGAGAGATAGATTTTGGTGTTTATTTATTTCTCAATACCCGTACCATCTCTATTTCACCATATATAATGGCTCCTGCAGAACTAAAAGAGTTGAAAGAACAGTTAGCAGATCTTTTAGACAAAGGTTTTATCTTTCCTAGTGTTTCTCCCTAGGGTGTACCTGTACTCTTTGTGCGAAAGAAAGATGGTTCCCTCCGTATATGTATAGATTATCGCTAGTTAAACAAGGTCACTGTTAAAAATAAATATCATTTTCCTAGAATTGATGATCTTTTTTACTAGCTTCAAAGTGCTAGATATTTATCAAAGATAGACCTTCATTTGGGATACCATCAGTTGAAAGTTAGAGAGTCAGACATTCCCAAAACATCTTTCCGAACTAGATACAATCATTATGAATTCTTAGTCATGTCCTTCGGGTTGATTAATGCCCCTGCAGCCTTCATGGATCCTATGAATAGGGTGTTCCATCAACTTTTTGATTTGTTTGTCATTATTTTTATTGATGAAATCTTGATTTATTCTAAGAGTAAGGAGGATCATGCCAATCACCTCTGAATTATCTTTCAGACTCTCAAAGATCATAGGCTTTATGCAAAGTTTTCCAAGTGTGAATTCTTGCTTAATGTTATTGCTTTCTTGAGACATATTGTGTTTAGTGACGGGATTAAGGTTGATCCCTAAAAAGTGGAGGCAGTGAGAAAATAGCCCAGACCCATGACTCCAACCGATATTCAGAGCTTCTTGGGTTTAGCGGGGTATTATAGAAGTTTCGTAGAGATTTTATCTTCCATAGATGCACCACTCACTAAGTTGATGCATAAAAAGGTAAAGTTTGTGTGGTCTAACTCCTGTGCGAATAGTTTTAAGAAAGTGAAAAACATGTTGACCACTGCACCTGTTCTAAATCTTTTGGAAGGTACAGAGGGTTTTGTTGTGTCCTGTGATGCATCCCAAGTGGGACTTGGGTGCGTAATTATGCACCATGGTAAAGTGGTGGCTTATGCATCTAGGCAGTTAAAGTCCATGAGAGAAATTACCCCACCCATGACTTGGAGTTAGTCTTATTTTTTTTACTTCCAAAGTGAGTAAAGCTTAAACCATGTATATAATTTTCATAATTTCAACATTTCATCACATGGGAAATTTAATAAGCTTTCTGCCGATTTAAGATTCGCCCAAATTTGATACTTGGGCAAGAATTTATGTCTAATTTAAGTCCTAGTTGAAAAACACCGATATTTTAGTGCTTGACGCGTCACGGAGGGGGTCTACTTACCAATTGTAAAATTCCAGTAGCCTAGTGCAATTTTGGCATGTCGTGCTGAAGTTCTAGGTTTCAACCAGTGGGACAACACGATGGCTCTACGTCGTGGTGACCCTAAGAATTCTATTCATCTATTACCAGTGAGCCATCGCGATTGTGGCGTGTCATAGTGGCCTATAAAATGGGTCTCCTAGTTATATTTTATTCCATCTCATTAAGGGTTTATTAGGTATTTTCCACCATTACCCTATCATCTTAAGCACAGGATTATACTTCCAAGTGACCATATTATTCATACTTTCTTCAAAAATTCACAAGAACACTCTCTAGGATTTCAAACTAAAAACCATTTAACTCAAGATTCAACCGAGGGTTTTAAAAACTAAGTGAAGATTTGGAATCCCCAAACCGTTGGCTTCAAGAATCAGCCATCAAATTTCTAAATTGAGGTACGTGTGGTTTATCCTAAAGCTACATGGGCTTGTTGAAAACACCCAATTATGATTTTAAAAATCATTAAGCATGAATTTGTTAAAGGGGTTTTGAGATCCAAGATTTTATTATGCTTTATACATGTTTAATGATATTGTTGTTTTGTCTATTAGGCCTTATCCCATTAAATTAATTAACACATATATGTATGAAACTTGAAATTGAATATTTGTGTGAGAGCACAAATAATAAAATTCCCTCTCTTGTGATAACCTTATGTTTCTGATCTTATAGTGATTGATTGAAATGCAAGATTCTCGACTTAAAAATAGTTTACTCAAATACCATAGTATTTTAGTATGATTTAGAGATTTATGAGAGGGATTTTCTTGATGTAAATATATTTTATTAAAAGAGAAAGATTTGCATGATATCAAGAGCTTTGACATGGCCACCTTGCATCATTGAAAGTTTGACAAAGAGAATTGCATATATATGTTTACATGAGTTTTAAAGAAAGAGTTCATTGAAATCATTTATTGATATGGTGGTATCAAATTTATGTTTTGGAAACAGAGAGTGTAATATGCCAATAATGGCTCAGAGATGTGACTTGTAAGTCAATGGTATGGCGATACCATAAGTATGTATGCCATAATAGATTATATTTTTTAGAGTTTGATCTTAGAGAATGCATGTTTTAGAGAGTTAAAACTGGTCTTAAAGAGGGTTAGGTGGTTACCAGAAGAAGGTTTGATTACAAGTAACTCTTAACCTAAAATCATGATTTGCCGATCTAGGTATATTACATTATGTTGGGGACGGCCGTGTGGCATAGTAGAATCAGAGACTCCAACCCTTGCGGTGCACTTGGCTTGGGGTCTTCCACACTGATTCAATGGAAGATTCAAAATAGGCCTTAGAATTGTAGAGTTGTAGGGTATACCACCTAGCGCAGAAATAAAACAAAGAGTGTCACAGAGTTCAGATGATTTTATAGAGTCTTTCAGAAATGCCCATGTGATTTCATCCCATATGATATGTTTATGAACTTTTCTAAATTGCTCTCATATCTGTTGAATATAAATTATTATTGTGGATTTGCTCTGTGTACTAGTATAATTGTATTGACCCCCTATCTCCCATGTTCACAAGCTCAGTCTAGGGGCCCGGCTAATCATAGAGTCTTCCAAAGAGAAGTGATCCGTGCAGTGCTGAGCCTTCTTTGTTCCAGAAGGCCTGTCATCTCAAATTATGTTATTCCTTTGTTTTAGTCTACTAGGGTCCTTGTCCCAGCTTTCCAGGCAGTTATCTTTAGATCATGTAGTAGAGATTTTGCAGACTATTCCGAATGTTGTTTAGTTGATTTTGGATTTCATTCCGTATTGTTAAACAGAATCCAGAGTATGACCATGTTTCCATATTATATTTTAATTTTGAATTTACTTTTATTATATGAATGTTGTGCATGATTACCAGATCAGATAGAGTAGGACATCCGGGCCTTCATGGTTTGGGATGTCCGTCATGGCGAGGCCCTAGTTTGGGCCATGACATTAGGTTATCTTTTAGGAATAACATAGCTATACACGTCTTCAATATCTACATCACACTATTCCATCCAAATTTTTATCATAGGACACTTCTTCTTTTTTTTAACTCTTTACACATGTGCCTATTTTTAATTTCCTTGGTTCACCTATTTTCTTTTAATTTCTTTTTCTTACCTTTGTGTCTCTCTTTTCTTTGTTGGATCCATTCCGATTTTTTATTCACTTTTTCTCAATACTTAAGCTTATATTCACTCACTTATAAATTTGTTTCCTAAATTTACCTCTTTCAATCATCACCACCCACAACTAAGGATTTTAGCCTCAAGTTGCAATTTTAAGTTCAAAGATGGTAGGGTTCAAAAGAGGGATAAGAATTGAATGCCTCACGGCATGCAATATTTTTGCGAAAGAAAAGTACAAAGGCTCAAAGTGGGTGAATAAGGATAACAACTAATAAAGGGCACACTTTTTAAGATAAAGTGGACTTCCAATGTCATAAATATAAGCTAAGATCATCTCCCCAACAAGTACGGTCAAAATTAGCATTGACAGATTAGTGAGGCAAGTTCTAGATAGTAGAAGTACTCATGAGATTTTGGCAACTAAGCTCACAATACATGGCATGATAATTCGCCTAAGAGAATCATTTTCTCCTCTTGCTAGAAAAAAAATAGAGTATCTACCAATTTTTACAACCCAAAATATTTATAGTCACAAAAAGAGAAAAAAATTGTTACAAGGTCGCTCATGTCTATGCCCTTATTCTTAAAAACTTTTTGATGGAGGGGGGGGTGCTTTATTTGCATTTGCAGCACGAACAATTTACAAAATATGAC
>JAPEIP010000004.1:181921196-181962477 GCA_026120095.1 Capsicum chinense | reverse complement strand
GTGAGGCAAGTTCTAGATAGTAGAAGTACTCATGAGATTTTGGCAACTAAGCTCACAATACATGGCATGATAATTCGCCTAAGAGAATCATTTTCTCCTCTTGCTAGAAAAAAAATAGAGTATCTACCAATTTTTACAACCCAAAATATTTATAGTCACAAAAAGAGAAAAAAATTGTTACAAGGTCGCTCATGTCTATGCCCTTATTCTTAAAAACTTTTTGATGGAGGGGGGGGTGCTTTATTTGCATTTGCAGCACGAACAATTTACAAAATATGACATCAACCCAAGCCTTCTTCTCACATTTGGGCCTTCATACAGGCAAACCATATGGCTATTCAGACTCCACCATAGGTATAAGTCTGATCCCACATTCCAAATACAACATGTACTCATATTTTCCTAACATTTATGACCTCGATGACATGGTTACCTGGACTTTCCCTATATCTATGGATCAAACCCAATAAAGATCCTTTTTCATTAATGTAGTCTTTCAATTCGTATCCCTCTTTTGAACCATACCATGAAAGCAAATATAGTCTCACACACCCCCAACATAGGGATTTGAAGTGCCCTCACTACAACAAAATTAAGAAAGACTAGGGTTAGAATAGACTCTAATAAGCATCAAGAAGAATGCCCCCCATATTTTGCAATTGCGGTAGAGAGCTCCGAAATTGCAGCCCACAGGTTGCAATCGCGGTAACTAGGGTTGAAATCCACTATTTTTGCTCAATTTTGGTTTTCTGCACAACTGCCATTTTTCAGCTCTATTTTTACCCTATTTTTCTAGACATTAAACTTGAGCTAAAAAACCTAGAAAATATCAAATCAAACAAGAAATGAGTCAAGGATAGGTTAACTCCCATCAAGCTCCTAATTTAACTTTGTGACACAACTCTCCTTCTTTACCATGTAGCATTTTTGAAGCAAACAAACTCCACCTCAGCCACTGTGGGGCCTTTCAGACTATAACGCTTCACCCTTTGTCCATTTACTAAGAACTCAAGATCTTTCAAATCAATTTTACAACTAGGGTAAACATTAGAAATCACAAATTGCCCCGACAATTTAGAACAAAGCTTCCCCATAAAGAGTTTCCAATGAGATTCGTAAGGGAGTACATTCTCGCCGATATGGAATTCCCATCTTAATATCCGAGAATAATGATATTTATTCATTTTCTCCTTATACAATATGGAAATCACAAATTCCTTGATTCAAAAATCTTCCAACTCAGGAGTTTTGTGACCCTCGCCTCGGAGGTTTCTCCCAAATTTGTGTTCAACCTCTTTAAAGCCCACAAGGCTTTATGTTCAAGCTAGATAGGCAAATTACATGTATTTAAAAGCACCAATTCATAGGGGTACATAACAATTAGGCCACTAAGCTTCATCCATTGCCCTCTTCTCATTCTCAGTTTGAGCCAAAAGCCTGTTGGTTTGTCGATCAACAATATATTGTACTCCTTTAGAAGAATGGGGAGGTACAACGTCATTAAACCCTTAAGGATTATCATCTATTTTTTGTTCCACTATCCTACGAGGGGTTTATAGGGTCCTCTCTTGATTTGGAATCACTAGGAGTAAGGGATTGCCTCTACCGCATATGCTAGTCATACACTGGCGTAAGCCCAACTAAGAACAAAAACAAAAAAAGAAAACCCAAAAACTACAACAACCTCAAATCATAAATCAACATCATATTCCCCAAAAACGATGAAAAAATTTGGTAATGTCCAAGCTACACCTCCTCTTAGAAGATTATTCGGTCTCTAAAAAATATAGTAACCGTAAGAACAGTTGAGGTCTAATTTTAAGGGTTTCATATCTTTTAATTATTTAAATTAACTGGATAAACATGAAAATTAAATAGGGGATTTAGTTATCATTGTCGAACTAGTAATGATTATCAACTTTGGTTGTAATTAGTCGTAAGTGAACACTAGGATTGTGTTTCCCCTAGCTTCTCAACTCTATAGGCTTATCGTGATTTGTTGAACAAATCTTATACCTTACAAGAAGAATCAATAAGTTATGTACCTTCTATAGTGTACAACCTCATACTTTCAAGTTAGAATCTAGACCGTCGTTCCAACACATATAGAGCTTAACTAGATAGTTCCTTATTGATATAACAATCGTGAACAATCCTATAGTATGGAAAAACCTTTGGATATGAACTGAAGTCACAAAAATCCCCTAACTGCAAGACGAGTTGGAAACATTTCTATTGATTAAGTTTTAGTAGATATTAAAACTTAGGTCAACTTCTATAGACCATAACTCCTGGTATATGATAAAATAATCAATGTACTATATAAAAAATTAATGGTCTTTGAATAATCTTTCCAATGATACCAATTTTATCTAAATTCAATATCCGAGCGAAAAGTTATAGCCATTTTTGTAAGAGAGGCAGTAGCTACGTGCTATTAGCGTGCGACGCATGCTCTATCACAAGCACCTAAATTTCTAGATCCTATTTTCATGTTTTTAAGGGAACATTGGGTATTTCCAACCCCTTGTCCTTGTAAATCACAGGATTAAATACCTGAAACACCAAAATAAGGTTATTTTCTCCTAAAATACCAACAACCCTCCTTAGGGTTTCAACCCAAAGCTTAATTCTTCAAGATTCCGAATCCCCATTTGAAGGCTACAAGAAGCACCCATCAATCGTACGTATAGCATCCCAAAAGCTAGAGTTCATTCAAAAGATTCTAATTTATGGTACGTGGGGTTTATCCTTAAAACTACGTGGGCTTGTAAACACAAGATCATGATTTAAAGATTATCAAGCATGAATTTTAATGAGGTTTTAGGAATATATGTTTTAATTATGCATTATAAATGTAATTTTTATATTGTTTATTTGGCCTTTAGGTCTTTCCCCGTTAAATTAATTTACATCTATATGTATACGTATGAAATTGAAGATTGTTTGAGAGCACAAATTAGGAAACCCCATTCTTGTGATGAATTAAAGTTTATGATCATGTCGGGAGAGAGTTAAAATGCATGTTTTATGTTTTGAAAGTAATTGTCTCAACATTATAGTATTTGAACATGATTTAGAGATGATGAGCGGGTATTACTTAATAAAATTTATGTTCTTGTTTTAAAGAGAAAGAAGTGCATGTAATTGAGAAACTTGACATGACCACCTTGTATTATTGAAATTTTGATGCAGAGAAAGTTTCTTGGATGTGTTTACATTAATTTAAAAGAAAGAATTCTTTGAATTGATTTATTGTTATGGTGGTCTCAAACTATATGTTTTGAAAGAAGATATGATAATATGCTATAAATGGCTCAGAGATGTGACTTGCAAGTCAATGGTATGATGATACCATATACATGTATTCCATACAGAGATAGATCTTTCAAAGTTTGATTTCAGAGAATACATGTTTTAAAGAGTTAAAAACTAGGTTAATGTGAGTTAGGTGGTTACCTGAAAAAGCACGAGTCAGATGGCTCTATGCCGAAAACCATGAATTGCCGACACAGGAACATGGTACACTGCTCTATGATCATGTGTACCAAGAAATTTGTCATCCCAAATCGGGACTTATGGTTTGGATCCTTTCTTTTTTATCTTGAGCTCAACCACGACATAGTGACTTAATTAAGGTTGTGGCACCCTGTTGTATTATCTTATGTGCTCTTCCCTCACTAGCACTCCTATCTTGGCTGCAACCGACATAAGAAAGTCAGTGAAAGTTGTGAAATTGTATGGTATACCACCTAGCACAGAAGTAAAACAAAAATGGTCATAGAGTTAAGATAATTTTATAGAATCTTTTAAATATGCTCATATGATTTTACCATATGATATATTTGTGAAAAGTTTAAATTTCTATCACATATGTTGAATATAAATATTTATTAAGGATTTGCTCTGTGTACCAGTATAATTTTATTGACCCCCTACCTCCCAGGTTTTGAGGCTCAATCTAGGGGTCCGACTATGTAGTAGAGTATTCAGAGAGAAGCGATCCATGCAGTGGTGATGCTTCTTTCTTTCAAAAGGCCTATTTATTTCAGATTATGTTATTCCTTTTATTTTTGTCTACTGGGTGCCTTATCGTAATTTTTGAATAGTTGTCATTTTATCATATAGTGGAGATTTTGCAGACTGGTTCAGATGTTGTTTAGTGGGTATTTGATTTCCTTCTTCATTGTTAAATTGAACTTAAGGTATGACTATGGTTCCATTGTTAATTATTTCCCATATCTTTTCTTTATTATATGAATATTGTGCATCACTACTAGACAAAGAAGGGTGTACGGGCCTTCGTGGTTTGGGATACTCATCACAGCCAGGGCCTCAGTTTGGGTCGTGAAAAACTTGGTATCATAACACGGGTCACGGTCCCAAGGTTTCTGCAAAATATCATCGGGTAGAGTCTTATTTATGGGTATTTAGCGTGCCACACTTATAAGCAGAAAGCTACAAGGCTTTTAGAAATATCTCTCTCTTCATGTTCTAGTTTGTGCAATAGAGTCAGAATGTGCCTCTTTCATACTCTAATTCATGCTATGGTGTCTCCCATATGAAAGTAACAGTCATTCCAATTCTTTCCTTACTCTGATGTTCACAAAAATATCTCATTATTTGGGTGATTCAAGTACAGAAGTAAGAGTCCAAATGACATGGTTCTTTCTGATTGAATTATATAAAATTTTGAAAATTCTGCAAGGACTTGAGAAGAGTCTGTTAGTGCTTCAATGTGTATAGATTCTAGTGTAAACCTTGATCTAAAAGAAATCATCCTTTTTAGCCTGCTGTATTAAATGTACTCTGTCTTTTTCAAAATTTATGTTATAGATATCATACATAAGAGGAATGATGTATAACAGAATATTGGCACCATACTTCTACCCAAGTAATAGTATATGTTAAAGTGTCATGACCTATTGATAGTATAATAGTTCATAAGTTGGTGACATAAAGTTACTAGGTTAGCAGTTCGAGCGAGGGTGACTATTGAACAAATAAGAAGTTTTGGTTGTATAACCCTCTAATTTTATGGTGGTTCTCTCTAATTTAGGGTGGCTGGATAATATTGTGGCAAGACTTGTAGCTCATATAGAGTGTGTGTGGACAAAGTGTTCGGCTTTGATTTTCTTTTTATTTATTCAAAATATGGAAAGAGCCAAAGCCCAGAGTGGATAGTTATCGTGGTCACAGAACTACCTTATATGCTGTGAATGAAAATGTCTAGATTATCTAGTAAGTTATAATTATAGACTCATGGTTGTTCGTGCAATTTAAAGGTAGTTTAAATGTATGCTTGGGTAAGTAAATGTGATATGAGAAAACCGTATAAGTAGATAGATTGTATGGGGTTATAATATAACACTAAGGTTGACTATGTCTATTATGTGACTTTATCCTCCTTGACCTTATTTTCTTTGATGGTTGTAAACTAGTACTTCATGTGAGAGGTATGTAGTAGATTTTGAGCTGTAATAGCGATATCATGGAGGGGTTATAATTGTAGGTAGTAGTAAAAAAATCAAAAAAATGAAATAAGAATTTTGAGTTGATTTCTCAATTTGCTGGACTAGTATGACATATAGCATGCTTCACTGGTGGTACGTGATTTTTGCTATAGTCTTGAACTTTAGATATAGAATATGGTGGTAAGAATAGTAGCTTAAGAATGATGTTTTTTGGGAATGAATCGGTAGGCTTGAGGTGATTTGTGAAAGTTCCTAGGTTGATAATAGATGAAAATTTTAAGTGGTGATTGTGAGGTATATGGGTATATGAGGACTAGTTTTGAAATAATGTTGTGGGTGATTCATTAAGTGGATAAAGGCGTAAGTATATAACAATAAGTTGTCCCCTGGTAGTATGGCATTAGGTAATATTTTATAATATAAGTTATGTGATTAGTGGTCTAATATTAAAAGGTTGAGTAGCGAAGAGTGGATTTTTTTTATGATAAGAAGTGAGGATGTGTATGTATGATCATGAAAGTGGGAGTTACAGAGCGATGGCTATAGCGTCCAGCAAAAGCTAAGAGTAGCATTTACGAAAAAATAAGGCCTTTAGAGTATAGTTCTTCAGGGAGAGTTTAGAGTTTAAGTATATGGTGATGTCTCATTGTGGAGAGTTGTGGTTATAGATTTGATAAGGGGATGCGTCCGTAAGTCCAGAATTGAGACTTTGATCTAAGGGGGAGATGGGGCATTAACTTAGTTCCCAAATTTTTCTCATTGTGGTAAGTTACGGGGAGAGTCACGATAAATCTATTCCTACTTAAGCGTACCCTTCCTACTTTCGTTTTGGAGATTATTTTGCTAATGTCCTACGTCATGTGTTCAAGTCATGCCTTTGCCTATGGTTTGAGTTCTCTATTGACTTATGTTTATGGTCCGACCTCTAAAATAGAAGAAATTATGTTTCTCGGTAATCCAGTCTTTCATGTATTCAAGTCATATGCTATGTTATTCGTGATCCATGAAAATCTATGTCTCTCAGCATGCTTGGTCGTAATAAAATATGTTTCTATATGTCACTGATGTAGCCTTTGTCGAGTTTAACCAAAGTGATAAAGTTTATGCAAATTCATGACAAATCTCAGTTCCTTAAATGAGGGGTGATCGTTTCAAGCGGTAATCTTTGTCTTTATTGTAAAATAACGCCTATAGTTTTCTCGACTTGATATCTCTTAGTAGCATGCACAAAGAGATGAAAACTAGAATGATTCTATTTTTCTAAGTGTTAAAGGACTTAGTCATATTTTGAGCTCATAATCTTTGATAATTTTATTTTTGACATTCCCGACCTTAGAATGACCATCTATAAGTTGATTCATGATCGAGGGTGTCAAGGGTACATCCAGAGTAAGTTTTGAAATTTTTGAATGACCTTAAGGGCATGTTTGGAAGCCCAAAATAGTTATTAATTGCGATTTGCGTGCAACGCACGCTCCAGTCCACTGCTGGGGTAGCATGCAATGGAGCATGCGGTGCAGGCTCTATTTCGGGGTTCCATAGCGTGCAATGCACGCTCCCTACAGCTTTCATCTTTTAGTAATGTTTTTCTTGGGGTGTTTGGGTCAATTTCACCCACTTTAATTCGGCTCGTGTTTCTCGCTATCGTCTGTCCTAAGTACTCATACTATTTTATGTTATGCTAGAGCATCTCTTTACTTTCAATCTAGACACTGGATATATGAAGCACTTCATATCTATTCTATCGTGTTTTTACCTCATGTCTCTCCTTGAATATTGCAATAAGTTTTAAGTTATGGTTTGACAAGTGTTACTTCCATTCATGATGGGTATGCTCGGGCACCTCAATGATCCTCCATATGTTAGTATGATGATGGTTATAGAAGTGTAGCAGTGTGTTAGGTATGAGAGTAGATGTTCTTAAAGGTGTGAAATTTGATGTGATTCTTGAGCTAAGGTTATGGGTGGAAGGTAAAAGAAGGAGATGAACTTTTGTTGTGCGAAATAGCTAAGAAGGAGAAATGTGGTGAAAATATTTGTGAGACTTATTGAAATTGTTGGTCTTAGTGGGAAGACATTCATGTAGTAGGTGTAGTAATGATGGGATTGAATTTTATGCTGGGTGAAGAAATAAACCAATGTGCCATGTGTTAGTATTCCTTGAATTAAGACTTGAGTTGTTGGATTATAGTGATAGGGTGATATGATTTTTGGATATGAGGTAGACTACAGGGTCCCGTAGTTTAAGTTAGCACCTTTTTCCTCCGAATTAGGCTTCAACATAGAAGTGTATTACAGTGGAATTAAATTCTTGTGGCTAGATGTGTGATTGGAGAATTGTAAGTTGGAAATATGAAGTTTGTTGATTAATGTTGGGGTATAGACAAGTAGTGTCTTTAAGTTTAAGTCTATTTGTTGTATCTTGTAAGACGGAGAATTCTAATATTCTTATGTCCCGCGAGAATCTTATCTCATGCACTGTACCAATCTTAATCAAGTTGAGGATTTTTAGGAAAATTCATGTCTTACAATGCTTTGATCATGTGCCATAAAACACATGCCAAGATCATGTCGATGCCATGTTTCGCTATCTCATGTTCGTGCTTTCACGTTTCACTAGGGGTTATCGTGAAGCTTGTTCACTGCCTTAACATATTTTGTAGAGGAAAAATACTTAATTCTATATTACAATCTTTATTCTGCACTTTTAGAGGTTCAAGAAGTACCTCCCCATCATTCGGGGATGAATAATCCCAAAAGGAGATAATATAACATACCGTACTTTCGAGCTAGAATCTAGACCGTCGTTCCTATGCGTAGAGACACGAACTAGATGATTCCTTGTTTATATGAATTTGGTGATCAATCCTATAGTGTGGGAAAACCATTGGATATGTACTGAAGTCACAAAAATCTGCTAACTCCAAGACTAGTTGGAAACATTTCTATTTATTAAGTTTTAGTGGATATTAAAACTTAGGTCAAATTCCATCAATTATAACTCATGGTATATGATAAATTAGAGAGACTACTATATATCAAATGAAATTTCTTCAAATTAGCGTTCCAACGATACCAATTTTGCCTAAATTAGATACCCGAATGAAAAGTCAAAACCATTTTCGTGAGAGAGGCAGTAGCTGCGCGCGATTAGCGTGCCACGCGCACCCAAATTTCCAGAATCTATTTTCACGTTTTTAAGGGTAAATTGGGTATTTCCAACACCTTGGCCATCTTAAACATGGGATTAAATCCCTCAAACACCAAAAAAATGGTTATTTTCTCCCAAAATCACCAAGAACCCTCCTTAGGGTTTCAACCTAAACTCAATTCTTCATGATTCAGAATCCCCACTGCAAGGGCTACAAAAAGCACTCATCAATTTTACGTATAGCATCCCAAAAGCTTGAGTTCAGTCAAAAGCTTCTAATTTAAGGTATGTGGAGTTTATCCTAAAAACTACGTGGGCTTATAAACACTAGATCATGATTTAAAGATTATCAAGCATGAATTTTAAAGGGGTTTTTGGAATCTATGTTTTAATTATGCATTATAAATGTTTTTTTTATATTGTTGATCTGCCCTTTAGGTCTTTCCCCTTAAAATTGATTTACATCTATATGTATATGTATGAAATTGAAGATTATTTGAGAGCACAAATTATGAAACCCCCCTCTTATGATGAATTAAAGTTTATGATCATGTCAGGAAAGAGTTAAAATGCATGTTTTATGTTTTGAAAGTAGTTGTCTCAACATTATTGTATTTGAACATGAATTAGAGATGATGAGCGGGTGTTTCTTAATAAAAATTATGTTCTTTTTTAAAGAGAAATAAGTGAATGTAATTTAGAAACTTGACATGACCACCTTGTTTATTGAAATTTTGATAAAGAGAAAGTTTCTTACATGTGTTTACATGATTTTAAAAAAAAGAATTCTTTGAATTGATTTATTTTTATGGCGGTCTCAAACTATATGTTTTGAAAGAAGAGATGATAATATGCTATAAAAGGCTTAGATATGGGACTTGCAAGTCAATGGTATGAGATACCATATAAATGTATGCCATATAGAGTTAGAGCTTTTAGAGTTTGATTTCAGAGAATACATGTTTTAAAGAGTTAAAAACTGGGTTAATGTGAGTTAGGTGGTTACCTGAGGAAAGCTCAAGTCAGATGACTCTATGCCGAAAATCGTAAATTGCTGACACGGGAACTTGGTACCCTTTTATGTGATATTGTGTACGTAGTACTTTTTCATCCCAAATCAGGACTTATGGTTTGAGCCCTGCTTTGTGATATTGAGCCCAACTATGATATAGTGACTTGATTGGGGTTGTGGTACCCTACTGTGTGATCTTGTGTGCTCTTCCCTCTCTAGTACTCCTATCTTGGCGGTAATCCAAATAAGGTAGATGGTGAAAGTTGTTAAATTGTAGGGCATACCACCTAGCGCAGAGGTAAAACAAAGAGTGTCACAGAGTTAAGATGATTTTATAAAGTCCTTTATATATGCCTATGTGATTTTACCATACAATATACTTATGAACTGTTTAAATTGCTCTCACATATGTTGAATATAAATTATTATTTTTGATTTGCTCTATGTACTAGTACAATTGTATTGACCCCCTACCGCCGAGGTTCTGAGGCTCAATCTAGGGTTCCGGCTAAGCAGTAGTGTATTCAGAGAGAAGTGAACCATGCAGTGGTGAGACTTATTTTTTCCAGAAGGCCTGTTTATTTTAGATAATGTTATTACTTTTGTTTTGGTCTATTGGGGGCCCTATCCATGTTTTCGGACAGTTGTCATTTGATCATGTAGTAGAGATTTCACAGATTGGTTCAGATATTGTTTAGTGGATATTTGATTTCCTTCTTCATTGTTAAATTGAACTTAGAGTATGACCATGGTTCCATCATTAATTATTTTCTGCATATTTTCTTATTTTATGATTATTGTGCATGACTTCAAGACAGAGAACGGTATCCGAGCCTTCATGGTTTGGGATGCTCGTCACGGCCAGGGCCTCGGTTCGGGTCATGACATATAGTCTATTGAAAGAGCAGAAGGATTTCACCCTGTACCTTATGAGGATTATGATGTTCCCTTACAAACCCTTATATGGATCCTAGGTAACTATCACCTTTTGATATTCTCGTTATTTGATGAAATCTAATAATCTTACTGAGATAAAAACTAGAAGAGTGGATTAACAACTAAAGTCCAAATTACTATTGTCCTTATCTTTTCCTAGACACTACTTCTCTTTTGGAGTAAGTAGCAATAATCTGGTGGGATCCTAATGTGTGCAACCATTAAGAAAACTATTTTTTTAAAGATTAAGCAATACATGCATGTGTATCGATTCAGAACAACAATAGAACTTCCCCAACTTCATAAATCTGCTAGGGTTTCTACAACCCTAGCCATGTGTTTTTAGCCGCTCATACTGTAAGGTAATCAGAAACGTTCATAATAGAAAGCATAGAAGAAAACAAAATGATAATAAGTAGAAAACCCACAGCTGTAACTGAATTACTAAGCTGAAGTCAACACTGGAGAATCCCAAGATCAAAATCTAATATCGAAATGAAAATATATTTGTGAATATCAAATGTGCATAACTTCAACTAGAAACACTTAAAGGGTATTTGTAGAACATGAGAAAGCCCTAAAACCAATGCTCGAATGACATAAGTGAAAATAAGGTCGGTGGCCACTTATGATATCCACTTGCGCCCTGACCCTGGGCATAGGTAGGACTTGTGACCTGTAGGAAGGGTGCAAGTGACACCCAGAAGTGCCATAACGTGATTCTCCTACAAGTCAGCTCTCTAGATTTTGGACTTTTGGCACTTTTTTATGCATATGCAGTCCATAAGCTTTATTTGCAGTCCATATGTTCACTTAGCAAGTATGGGGAGTCATTTTTCCAGCTTTTCTTCAAGTCCCAAACATGCTTTTATCACGAACAAACCAGAAAGTGTCCCAAAATCCATAATTGCTCCAAAGATTATTTCCTTCAAAATATACCAAAAACGCATCATATCTAACAAAATAACCTCAGAAACTTTCATATTTTCCACACTTTTGAGTGTTGAAAGTGCTATATTTCTATAGCACATCATATGATGCTACACTAAAGCACTAAAATGCGTGTTGACGTCTCGTCCGCATCCATCTACCATCTCGCATAGCCCATTTTAGGACAGAATAGTGTCAAGGTATATGTTTAAGGTTCATAGAAATGCAGATACGTTATAAGGTATCAAGAATGAGTCTCTTAGAATGTCTATGTAACCTCACAAGATAGGTTACAGATATTTTTGCACTAATATGTAGGATTGTACTAACACTTAGCTCTTGTACTAATACACCTGTGAATCCTATACTCCAATACTAATTTGTCATGCCATGATGGCACTTAGAACCCACTAGTAGGCAAGAAAAACTCGTAGTCTGGAATAGTTAGTAATGGACTTCTTAAATAGATAAAGGAAAGATTTTGAATTATCTTAAATACAAGATCAATTACATAATATAATCCCAAGACCTGGTGGTATCAGTACAAGAGCTTTTATGTAAGAATATTTCATAGTGAAGTACAACTAAATACAATGATATCACTTATATCTGAATACAACATAGTGCCTAGTTAAATACATAATAGAGAGATAAGTAATACTTCAAATTTTTGGAGCTCACTCTATTTCTCCAACCCATGGTTGCTCCACAAGATTCACACATCAACAATGATAACCCAAACTATGATCTGCAGGTTGCAGAAGTGTAGTATGAGGACAAAACACGTGATACTTAGTAGGCAGCTACTAACTAGGCTCCAAAGATAAAGTATATATATAAAAAACAGACAAACAAAATAAAAAACTACCCCCAAATATCCAACAACTATATGAGACATCTACTGAGATAATAAGGATAACCTATCTTTCATGTCCAAGTGAGTTAACATATTAAGGCTAATAAAGTAGAAAGAATGAACTATCATATTCTTGCCATACTTAGGAATCCAAACACTACACTGTATATCACTATCCAATATAATAGGTAAAGGCAAATATATATATATACATATACACATACATATATATATACATATACATATATATATATATGTGTGTGTGTGTGTGTAAGTATACAAAGCCAAGGAATGAATATACAATCTGTTTAAAGAATGGATACAACATATGGCAACAACATAGACACATATAGCTAGGTATCCATATATATATATAAGTATAAAACAAGGGTCTACTTAAATTACAGTCTAGATCACTAGACTATCTATTTAAGACCACATAATCATAACATGAACTAGTGCTAGAATACTCAGGGTTCTAATCCATATATCTAGTCATCAGACAGTCATGCATAATAATGTAATCATAAGATAAAAGAATTTGAAATCATGCATCAATTCTCGATAACAAATACATGACTAATCTATCATTAACTAACCTTATAATGATCACAATAATGATAGTAACAATGATAATATCAATGTCAATAGAACCACAAGTAACCGGCTAATCAAGTCAAAGAAATACTTAATAGATCCTATCATATTCGCCCATCGCCCCAGGGTCAGAAGTTTTAATAAACAAATAACA
The DNA here is from genome assembly GCA_026120095.1 of Capsicum chinense. Lineage (NCBI taxonomy): Eukaryota > Viridiplantae > Streptophyta > Magnoliopsida > Solanales > Solanaceae > Capsicum > Capsicum chinense. The sequence goes on along the minus strand of JAPEIP010000004.1, from coordinate 181,949,367 downwards.
TATCATAAGGTATAGTAATCACCCACATCTATACAAATCTACCATACTAGCTGATAGATATAGGCGTATACTAGTGATAGGTGATTTGCATTCAAGAATGAATGCTATAAAATTTTCAATACCACAAACATCATCATCATCATGTCCATCATCATCCTCAAAACCATCATCATCATCATGTCCATCATCATCCTCAAAACCATCATCATCATCATCATGATCTTTATCATAATCATCTTCCATATTTGCCAGGTATATATATATACCATACATAGGGCTAGCTGAACTTGAACCGGTAGATGTACACAAAGTCCCATCAATATAATCATCCTCTGGCCTTTTTGGGTATCATGACATGATCATAATATCCTCCGGCCTTGTCGGGTATTATCATATAATTATAATAATAGCTAGCCTTGTCGGGTATAATCATATCATTATAATGTCCAAATAAAATTTAATAATAGAGGGCGAGACCCATGACGGCTAATTTAAAGTGATAGCCCCCTCAAGGGCTAAAATAAAGAACAAGCCCCATGAGGTATAAAGTAAATAAACATAAAAAGAGATGCAAGGTTGAGTATACTTCCATAATTCATTGCACATCATAAATATCATCATATCAATAACCATATATATATAACATGAATATTATAACTCCCACTAAGTTTTAGTCGGAGTTTATTTTATCAATCCAACATCTTTCTCCATCCCATAATGAAGAGATGTATATCAGGATATGATAAATGCATGGGACCAAGCCATGGATAAAAGAGTGTAAATTCATAACTTTGTTGCTCAGAGTGATCTTTGAGACTAAATCTTTATGTGTCAAAAGGGTTAAAATTTCTCACACCCATATTAATTACTAGTATCAAATCATAGACTTGAAGTTATTCTAATCGCATCCTTTTTAAACATCATTATTAAACACTTTTACATTTAAGTTATTCATTTAAACATGTATTTATTATTATGAAAAAGTACAATCATAATAATAAAATACAATCACATCATTTAAAAGGATAGACACTTCCCAAATGGTAAACTTATATCAAAACATGACCTTGGCCGTAATAATGTGTTTGAAATAATTACAATATCATAATCTTGACCTTCGGTCAACAATCTTATCTACAACTAAAATAAATAATAATGTCTATACATTATCTCATATTTATAAGCCATAACATATTTTTGAGGCACATCTCCATAAGCCATAAGACATATCTAAAATTATCTTTCATCAAGGAGGATTAATATATCAATAAGGATCTCATATATAGGAGGCATCTCAAATATATGAGGCATATATAAGATTTTAAAGGCACATTGCATTGATAGTGCATATATCATAACTATGTTTGTACATATATTATCAAGCATATCAATGTACGATATCATAAATTATGTCTGGAGTGCCATAACATTGCTACAAGCCACAAACATTTCAATAGTATTGAAATCCTATAACTTTAACAAGACTAAGGGCAAGCAACTCAGTAACTTCCTAGGGAAGTCATCATAATTTACTAGGCCACTAAATAAAATTATTCTAAAGGCTTAATAGTCTCAACTATGCCTAACATCTGCAATTAAGTCCACATGGGCTAACACGTCTTATCCTATGTTGGGTTTAGGGAACCCACTCTTAATCCTCAATTTTTATATTTAAGCAATTTATATACCTAAACTATGGTAAGGCATCTATTTTAACTTCTACATGTCAAGTAAGCCATAACCAATCCTAACATATGAACTTCGTCAAGAAACATAGGCAATTAAGTAAACTCCACCTAAATTATAGTTTCAAGATAACTAAAATATACCCAATAAGATTAATCACACTAATCATAATTCCAAAAATAAAATCATATTTAACAACTATCATCATATTGAATCCACTCTATGAATTAGTTCAATTAAGAAGAAAGCAATAGAATTTTAAAAGGGATTTAAGTATTTAAACTAATGGGTCAAAGAACTCATCTAATCACCAAACTTCAATAATCAAGTCCAAATAATTCTACCCATAATTAAACTCAACACTTACATTCATACTCAATATATAACATACACCATCTTTGAATGATAAGTATACAGAAGCCTACCTCATAGCTAAACAATAAATTACTACATTATTCACCAAATGCTTATCCTTATTCGATAATCAAAAAATGTCATCACACTTCTAAAATCACAATCAACTCATCAATATGAGAATAAAAATAACCATATTTTCCAATTGTTCTTTTGGTCCAAAATCAACACCAAAAACCCCAAGTAGGTCTAACTTACAGAAATTACATTTTTGGGGTCAACCCAATGCTCATAAAATATCAAGAAATCATAACCACCAAAAAATGGGTGAACACCGATCTAATTTGAGGCTAAAATCAAGCCCTCAAGCTATTTGGGGTTTTCGGTCTAAAACCTAGAAATTCATCAACAAAGTGGTGAAATCCTACTTTAATTCGAATGATAATTATGATAAAAGATGTTAATCAAGCTCCCAAGTCACCTAAAAAACTCAATTTAAAGTTATCTTACCTTTTAGGGTTTTTATCTCTAAAGGTTGAGCAAAAAATTGCCAAAACACAACATTTTGCCCTTTTTATACCTATTCTTGGTATATAGATGTTGCAATCGTAGTCTTGGGTATTATATCATAATACTTGGTATCAAAATAAAATATTAAGATCGCAATACCTCTTGGAGCAATCAAAGTATCCTCTGCAGTACTAGAAAATAAGTTGAAACTTGGAAATTTTTCTCAGGGCTCGGGATTCATTCCAATACTGATTTTTGTAGATGATCTATTTAATCACATTAAATTCATTGTTTTGGATGCAATGGAAATTCTATATTTTCTATCCAAGGTTGTTTTAACCATGTGTGGGTCCCATACCTATATTTTAGATTTTTCAACTTTACAAACAATAGATCAAAATGAGCTCGGATGTATTCAGATATGAATAAAAGGTATAACTAGCCTAAAATCACTATTTCAAACTTTTTGGAACAGTCAAAATTTTCATTCGCGATTATTTTACTAATGTTTTTGCTCGATGTCCATTTGAAACCAACAAATATTTCTTAATATATAATTGTCTATTAAAACCAAATGAACGTCACAGTTACATAACTCTCAATTCCAAAAAGTCATAAATGTCTTGGGGAAGGTATCAGAATGACTTAAAAGCAAAAATAAGTGTAAATATGGAAAATGACATAAAGGGTCATAACCCCAATTTCCAATCCAAAGTCCATTAATTGTTGGGAAACCCATGTTACCCATGCCAATTAACACAAAAGTTCATCCATTCAGTCCCAAAAATAATTTATCAATGTATGAATGGCATATTCAAAACTTAGGAAAATAATTCCACTAGTTAAACAACCAAAACCCCTCAACCAAATTTTAAACCCATAACTTAATCATATGAATGATGATAAATAAAAATGCTATAGTATAAAATTTGTAGATAGTGATGAGAAACATGACTGAAACACACAATAATTTAGAAAAAATCCAATGTTTGATGCTTTAAGATTGAATTTCTTGTAAATCATAATTTTTTCTTTACTTGGGATTAAGAGAGAAGAGAGTAGTGTTTGATTTTGATAATAGATGTTAAAAAGGTCCTTTAGATGTTTTTAAGTCATACGAAATAATGTATAGGTAGGAAAGGATCAAAGATCCCCTAATTATAATATGTAGAAAAAATTAGTCCCAATTATCTCAAATCAGGTAACGACTCATGACAATTGACCAACAGTCATTAACTAGACTAGTTACCTGAGGGCCATAAATCTGGCACCTCACTATTATCACCACAAGTCCCTTAACATAAATTGATATTAGATGTCACGACTTGTGGTCAAGGTAGAAACCCCCAGTAACCTTGCTATTGAGATAATGAGTCCCACCCTTTGATTCTGATAAGTGATAATGACTTATTGCCTGAGTTGTTATCTGGGAAGTGTTCAACTCTAATCTAGAAATTCAAAGTCTAAAAACTAGGGATATTACACAAAATAACCAATAAGATCAAGGACATATATAGATAGATAAAAATGAACTAGGCTTTGAGTATATTTGAGGTACCTTAGGTTTCTCTTAACAACCTTCAAGCGAGATTCCTTAAAATATTATAGAAATCTTGCACAAAATCCCACTAAATACAAAATGCTAGTTCTTTTGGTAGTAAGATACAACAAGGATCCTATCATTCATCTAACTTGGTCTGATCAACAGATTCCCCTACCTTATCCTTGTCCAGTTTTCTAGTAGTGGAAATTGTAGCACTATTTGTTTTGGAATCATCCATCTAATATTTCTTTAGGAATGGCTTTATGTACTTTTGTTCATGTATAGATGTCCCATATTTTGTATGATTTATCTATAGACCTAAGAAATAGGTTAACTCTGCCATCATGCTCATCTTAAACTCACTACTAATTAAGGAGGAGAACTCTTTTAAATTTCATCATTAGTAGCTCCAAAGATTATGTCTTCAACATAGATTTGAATATTTACAAGTGTAGATCCTCCCTCCTTATAAAAAATATGTTTTCCATTTTCCCTAGTGTATCTATGTTCTAAAAGAAAGGATAACAACCTATCAAATAATGCTATTAAAGCCTATTTTAGTTCATACAAGGCTTTGTCATAATTATATGTATAACGTAGAAATTCAAAATCTTTAAATCCTAGTGGTTGCTTCAAATAGACGTTTTTTTATTGTATAGCCATTGCAGAAGACACTCTTCACGTCATTCTAAAATGTAAGGACCCCATATGAGAAGCAAAGAAAAGTAATATTCTTATTGCTTCCATTATAGAAACTAGAGCAAGAGTTTTATCATAGTTAATACCGTCTCTTGATTGCACCCTTGCACTAACAGTCTAGCATTTTTTCTAATTACCTTACCCTCATTATCTTGCTTATTATAGAATAACCACCTAGTCCCAATGATGGTTCCATCTGTATGTTTATACTAAGTGTCATACCTTCATCGAAATTTATTCAACTCTTCTTGCATGGCAATAATCTAATAAGCCTCTACTAAAGCTTCATTGAAATTTTTAGACTCTATCTGTGATGAATAAGTACGGATACTACTCAACTTGTTCCTGGTTTGTATTTTTTATTCTATGGGGAATATGTTATTCTTAATGGGATATAACTCTTGTGTTTAAAGTTTTTTCCAGTAATAGGTTGAAAGGATCCTACTACATCAACATGATAGGATGAGTCTTCTTGATGAGATATTCTTCCTGACGATGATATTTTCTTTTAAATTCTAACACATTCTTCAATAGTCGGAGTTCCATCCTTGTGATCTCTTCAGCTTCTGAATCATATGTTAGTTCAAACCCTTAATTAACATCCCTTATGAATCTTTTCGTTTATTCAAAATCTTATCATCAAATATAAAATTAATGCTTTTTTCCACATTCCATGTTTATTTTTTAAGAGTTTTTATGCCTTACTCTATGAAGAGTATCCCAAGAAAATGTTTTCATCACTTTTTGCATCAAACATTCCTTGTGCATCCTTCCAATTACTGTGAATAAAACATTTATAACCAATAGGTCAAATAGAGGTCCAATTAAGAATTATTCCCTTGAGAAATTCATAAGAGGTATTTTCTAGAATTATTCTAATCATAAATCTATTCAGAAGATGGAATACAATATTCATAACCTCAATCAAAAATCTATCTTGAAGACCACTGACTATTAACTTTGTTTTGGCTATATCTTTTAAAGATCTATTTTGCTCTATTCCAGTCCATTTTGTTGAGATGTTTTGGTGCAGAAAAATTGTGCTTAACACCATGTTCAAAAAAGAAAGATTAGGATATTTGACTTCTCTAATGCAATAACATAATCAGACCGTATTCCTACAACTTTAGTGTTCAAACTTTTTTGAACCAGTCTAATATATATTTGTAATACCTCAAGGTTTTATTTCTTTTAACTCAAGGAGAGTTTCCATATAAACTACTAACAGTCAACAATAATTTGAAATAGATACATCTTACCCCCTTCACTGAGAAATCTCATTGGACCACATATATCCATGCACAATAGTAAGATTAGTTTAGTAGTCCTTACCATCTTTTGGGTTTGAATGGGTATCTAACATGTTTTCTTTTTGTACAAGCCTCTCATATAAGAGATTCATTTTCTTTTAAATTTGGTAAACCTACCACCAAATCATTCAACACAATCATTTTAAGAGGTAAAAAGTGAAATAAATTGGCTTTGGTCCCTTAGAAAATTTGACTAAGTTGGAGTTTTTGGCCAACATACGACTAGAAGGTAGTAGTCATATGTTTGGGTACGGTTTATGGCCTCCTACTCTTATGTTAGCCAGTGTAGTTGGGTTTGTTTATGTCCAAGATATGGCTAGGCAACATACTAGTCATATGAAAAAATACTAGTTGTATGTTGCTAAGTCACATCAAGCCTTATGTTTTGTTTAGATTATTCTGACCAAGGTATAACTCATAAGGTACTTCTCATAAGCTATGATATTAAATGACCATGTGTGGTTGCATGATAGTTAGCATGGGGGTCCATGGTGAGGTCTAGAGCATGATTTAAGGGTACCACTTGTACACTAGTGAATGGTTTTTGTTGGGTGGGCCTACCCTTAAATTTTCATTTTTTAGTTTTTAAGATGTGAAAAACTTTGACATTTCCCACACTAAAATCCATAAGACCCATGACATATAGCATTATTTGTCCTTCCATTCTTGACTTAACAAGATAAAAAATGCTTCAAATTCCTCTCTAAACTTCTCTAACAATATTGGGGCTAGGGTTCATCAAAAAGACTATGTAGAGTCTTCAGGACCAAGATCACTCTATAAATTTGTGTATAAGGCATGTGACTCATCCATCATTGTTAATTCATGAATTTTATGTGTTTTAAAGTGTTATTATTATTTCTAAATGATTGTTTTGACAACTAAAGTTTAGGTTTTTGTTACATTTGATTGAGTATTGCTTACTCTTTGTTTAACTTATGTTTATACATCTTTTTAGTTATGTATTACACATGTGGGTACACGGTGATTGTGGTGTAACAAGAGGGTCATGGTTTACCCTAAACTTGATGGATTTTACCTTGATTTTGGCCTTGATAATAGCACCCCACAAAGTGTTATTGCAAATTCCTAAGATACTAAAATAGTCATATGGTGAATTAGTTTTGGCCCTAATGTTTGATATAAGAATTCTAATGAAGTTTTAATTGTTTTCTAAAGGTATTCGTGACCATAAATTGAATTAAAATATACTTTGAGCAAAAGTATTGGATTAATGCATATGAATGGTTGATAAATACTTTTGTAAAGGCCTTGTTGGCTATGTAATAGTTTAAATAGAAACCTTGGTGGTTTAGTTAGTTAAAAGGGTCTGAGTACAACAATATTAAATAGATTTATGTCTCAATTTATAATTTGTTTGAGTCCCTAATTTTAAATTTAATAGATGGTTTTGTATGGTCAATAGGTTCAAGTCACAAAGTTGAATACTAATGGTATGGAATTATTATACACTTGCAAGTGGGGTTTGTATAATGATAGCAATGGGATACCTTTGGTAAGTAATTGGTTTAATGGTTGTATATGTTGAAAGATACTTTTAAATTAGGCTTTGAAGCAGGATATGTAGCTAGACTATGAAGTTTAAGTCCAAAAGATTAACACTTGACACCATGCTAGCTGATAAGGTGGACTTATGAATGAGTTATTCGAGTCCCCAAATGAATGTATATGAATGTGAGGTTCAAGTTTCCCATATTGTATACATTGGTTCTGTGTCACCTTAAATATGTTGGGAGGTTTGAGTCCCCCATATAGGTATATAAGGTTAAGATTATTCTCTAGTTTGTGTGGCTATATATTAAGGCCCTTCCAGCTAGGGGAGAGATAGAGCTATAATGCCCGTGGGTGCCATTTTCTATGATGGTTATGCTAAACAACCCAGGTTATGGTTTTCAAAGTTAATGTTAATCTTGTCCCCTACCCTAGCATGATATATATATGTATGTGTTTATGTTGAATTGGTTATGTTTATTGCTTGAATATTCTTAGATAGTTGGAACTATTTTATCCTTATCTATGAATTTCATGCTAGTGCACTAACCACTAACCGTCTTCGACATTGTATCCCTGTATGATACAAGTTTTGGTCATATTCGTATACCTCCAACTCAATAGTTTGACTAAGGATCGACTTGTGGTGAATTAAAATGGTGAGCCTCCATACTTCAGAAGACTCTATTTATTGTTTGAGCTTTCTTATGTCTTTGGTTGTTTAGACATTGATATTGGTTTTTGATATGGTAGGGGACATGTCCTAACTGGATATTCTTGGATTGTTCTTAGAGGCCTTGTGTGGACAAACTGTGGACTTGGGTGTGTTATGTTTTGGTTTGATATAGACTTAGTTATTATCATTGTCTTATTATGGTCATTAATTAGTTGGATTGGATAACGGGTTGGTCTTCAATCTATGTTGGACTTGAGGTGCCTATCATGACAAGGCTCTGATTTAGGTCAAGTCAAGTAAGTATCAGAGATAGGTTCATTATCAGTTGGGTGTCCACAAAGTTGTGTCAAGTAGAGTCTATTTTATGGGTTTGTATCGCACTACACATATAACAGAGAGGATATGAGACATTAAGGAATGTTTCACTTTCTTGTTGTCTTATTTTAAGATATGGATTCTAAGGTGTTGGATTCTTTTGATTTTTGTTTGCTTGTCTTTTAGATCATGCCTCTAAGAAGATCTGAAGTTTCTGCAAACCCTTTTATCTCGATTTGGAACATTGTTTGTAGGACATGCTTTAATAAAAGAGTCCAAAACTAATCTAGGGGTCCAGTTTCTAATTGTCCTGGAGTTTGATCGGATCCCTTTTGTCTTCCTCCTCTAGCTCATCAGGCTGATGTGATGAATGCATAATTTTGTCAGTCAATTCATATGTTGTCTCAGTTTGTAGCTTCTTATTCTGATTGTGGTGTTCCTATCACTCCATCTTCTAGGGCAATAAGGGTTGGCTAGTTTTTGAGGTTGGATCCTATTATATTTATGGGTACTAACGTTTAGGAAGATCCTTAAGCTTTTATTAATTAAATGGAGAGGATGTTTTAAATTATGCATGCTTAGGAGGTTGATGGTGTTGAGTTATTAGCCTATCAATTGAAGTATATGGCATACCATTAATATAAAAAATGGGAACAATTGAGAGGTAATAAATGCTAGTTTTGCCGTGTTAGATAATTTGTCTAGTGCATTCTTGGACTGCTTCTTTCCTTAAGATTATAGGTTATCTAAATAGACAATTTTATCAATATGAGGCAACATCGGATGTCTAATAAGGGGTATGTCCTAAAATTTCATCTATTGTCTAGGTATGCTCTTGAGTTGGTCTCTAACATAAGGGGTAGAATGTGTAAGTTCACTTTAGGATTATCTCATGAGTTAGTTATTAAGAATAAGGTTTCCATGTTGATCAAGTACACAAATATCACTAGGATTGTTGTGTATATACAATAGGTGAAGGAAGAGAAAAAGAAAAAGGTTGAGTTTAGTGAGAGACGAGAGAAGAAATTTAGGACTTCCAAGTAAGGTGATAGATATGGTAATAAGTAACTAAGGAAAAAGTGAGGGGAGTTCTTGTTCATTCTCCATGGCTATTCCTCCTTAACTGATCCATTGACTTATCATCGATCTTAGTTATAATGGTGGGTTCCAGGTACAAGGTGCCCAATCTTTAGCTAGTAGGGCTCAGTTATCTCCTTCCCACCTTTCTTGTAGATTTTCTAGGAGATCACACCGTTGTATATATGAGGAAGTGAAGTATAGATATTTTTATTAGGGTCAGATTAGTCATATGTAATTTGAATATTATGATAGAAAGACTTATGGGGATAATAATGTTTTGGTTGCTTTTCATCTGCTCTTACACCAAAGGATGCTACTTCTACACCTATTTCTGCTCCTGGAATAGGTACTTGATGGAATTGGTTTTATGCTCTTGCATCTCTCTTGGGTTTTGAGACATCTGCCGATGTAGTGACTAGTATGTTGAACCATTTCTCCCATAATATGTATTGTATACTGGATCTAGTGTCTGCTCTCTCTTATGTGACCTTATTTATGGCTGTGCATTTTTGTTTTGGTCCTGATTGTCAGTCAGTTTCTATTTCTATTTCTATCACGGTAAGAGACTTTGTGGTTGTTAAGCTTATAAGGGGTATATGGTATCTATTGGTAGTAGTGAAACTCTTATGGATTTGATAGAGTTAGATATGGTATATTTTGATGTCAAATTATGTATGGATTGGCTGCATTCATTCTATGCCTCCATGGATTGTTAGACTCGTATGGTCATCTTTAAATTCCATAATAAGCCAATCATTATCTGGGAAGGGTGTTCTTTAGTGCCTATTGGAAGGTTCATCTCATATCTTAAAGCTCCAAAGTTTATTTCCAAAAGGTGTTTGTATCATTTGGTCTGTGTTAAATATTCTAACTCAGGTGGTCCTTCTGTAGAATCTATTCTTATGGTTAATGAGTTTCTTGATGTTTTCCATTATGATCTTTCTTGTATTCCTCCCAATATGGAAATTGATTTTGGGATTGAACTTTTTCAAGAAACTAGTCAAACGTATATCCCTCCTTATAGAATGGCTTTGGCTGAGTTGAAGGAGATTAAAGAGCAATCGAAGGATCTCTTAGATAAAGGTTTTATCCTTCCTAGTGTGTCCCCATGGGGTTCTCCTGTGTTGTTCATGTGTAAGAAAGATGTTTCCTTTTGATTGTGTATTAATTATCGTTAGTTGAATAAAGTGACAAAATGAATAAATATCCACTTCCTAAGATTGATGCTTTCTTTGATTAGCTTCAGGATAAAAGGTATTTCTTCAAGATTGATCTTAGGTTAGGTTATCATTAGCTTAAGGTTAGGGAGGTGGATATCTGTATAACTGTCTTTATGATGCTGTATGGTCACTATAAGTTCCTAGTTATGTTTTTTGGGTTGACCAATGCTCCAAAAACATTTATCAATTTGATGAATAGTGTTTTCCATCATTTTCTGGATTTAGTTTTCACTGTCTTCATTGATGACATCTTTGTCTACTCTAAGAGTGAGGTGGATCATTGTAATGCCCCGAACTTTTTCTAGCTTAAATTCATTCCTAAAATATTTAGGTATGTCTCCAAAAATGAATAATATTTGTTTCACATAGAATTTTCTAGATTTCAACTTTTCATTGTGTGGGAAATTAAATTATCTTTCCATCAATACCAAATTCGCCCAAATCTGACACTCGTTGAAGAAGTTAGAGAATTTTTAAGTTGATAGTGTGCCAACTGGGCAGTCACCACTTCGCGGGGAACGACAATTTCATTATTTTCACTTTCCAGCGAATCACCGCAAAGTTGGCGCATCACGGCAAGGTTTGAATTCCCATTTGTCAATTTCCTATGGACCTCCACGATATTGGCGCATCGCGGAGAGGACCATTTTCCCAATTATCGAGTTCCAGTAGCCCAACAAAATTGGCATGTCACACCGAAGGCCAAAAAGGCATTTCTATAGGGAACCACGATGGTGGCACATCGTATTGAAGTTCCAGGCCCAAATTGTCAAAATCCATTGGGACAATGCGATAGCTCCACATTGCGGAGGACCCTAATTTCCCATTCATCAGTTTCTAGTGAGCCACCACGATAGTGGTGCGTCGTAGTTGACCATTAAATCGGGGCCCCGTTACATTTTTTTCATTTTCATTGAGAAGTCAAAAAAGGTATTTTGTACTTTTCCCAGCCCCTATTTCTATATAAACACAAGATTTAGGGATATTACAAGAATCTTATGTTATATTTCTCAAGATTTCTCTCAACCAAAAACCATAAGCTCCAACAATCAACCTCAAGAATCCCAAGATTCCACCATCTTTTTTCAAAATTAATTTAGATTCAAGATTCCCAACATAAAAATTCCAAGAACCATCATACAAGAGCACAAATAGATTCTCGAAATCAAGATTGTTCATCTAGTTCATCACCTAAGGTATGTTGGGTTTGATCAAGGACAAATCTTTCGTTCTTGTGACCAAAAACTTGAATTTTATTAAAGATTACATGATTTACAAATTGGGGTTTATACCCAAAGCATCTTGCTTTAAGTTTATGAAGATATAAGTGATTTATGTCTTGAATTGCAAGTTTATCCCACCTATTTATGCTTTGAATTGAGGATGTATATCATGAATTCTACATCTCTATTGTGAATTATTATTTTCAAGTGTTTCCAAGATAATTGTTGTGAATTACGCTTTATTAAAAAATTGTGATCATTTAAGTACATATGCTTCAAACCCAAGTATGAATTTTTATAATTCATGAAGAGTATATTATTAGCATGCTTTAAGAAGAAAGCTTTTATATTTTAAAGAAAGATTGATCTTCCAAACCTAAGCTAAGATAGGAATCAACATTATTTATGAATTAAAGTAAAAAGAAGTATAATTAGTTTTTACTATAAACCCCTGTATTGTTTTAAGGTAGATTTCCTAAAAGTTCTGAGCTATAAGTTGGAGTGATATTTAGCACGAAGTTAGGTATGATTCTAAGGTTTCATGCCCCTGAACTACGAACCGCCATAGGTTTTAAATGGCCATAGTGTGATATGATAGTGATCACTAAAGTTCAGGTTCTATTCCAACGGCAAGGGTAGAACAGCTCTCCTCAACGTGGGCAAGATGTTGAACTCCATATCAGATCATATGGTTTATGCCGGTTAGAAGAAACTCCCTGAGTCCCAAAGTCCCTAACTCCCGAAGTTCCAAGATTTTCAAAGCTCCCAAAGTTTCTAAGTTTCAAAAGAAAAGAATGATAGGAAATCTTTTATAAGACTAAGTTTAATGACTCACTAGATTTACAAGTGTGATTTGTTATACATGATTTTATATTTTGATATTTTAGATAAAAAAGATTATGTGAGTCATATACATCCACATGAATTTACTTTCTAATTATGATGACGTTTACTTATGAATTACACCCTTGATCCACATATATGTCTATGTGTTATATTTTTTGATAATATAGGTTCAAGTGCTCAGTGTCAGCAGCATGAGAAGTTTGAGCATCTCTATCTATGCTGTTGTAGTTGGTGATTCCTCATGATTCGAGGGCCTACTTCTTCAGATTTCTAACTTTCATAGTAATTGAGTTATAATTTTTAGTTTAGCCTGAATTAGTTGGGGCTCTGTTCTACTGGCTATCTAGTCCATTAGTAGTAGAGGCTTGTCGAACTTCGAGTTTAATTACAGAATTTTAGTATTTGTTATTCAGACAGTACCTACAGTTTATTTAGAGTAGTTTTTGTATTATAAAATATTATTTCTTGATTAGATTATTTTAACGTAAGGTTCAGATCTAGTAGCAAGCTCAAAGGGTTAGTTTGGGGATACTCATAGCCTTAAGCACCGTGTGACATCTCGGGATTAGATTTTGGGGCATTATAAACTTGGTATCAAAGCCTAAGGTTTAAAGAGTCCTAGGGAGTCAGACAAGCCATATTACGTAGAGTCTTGATCAAATGTGTGAAGCGCTTCACCTCTATGAGAAAAAGCCTATAGAGCCTTTTAGGAAAATTGTCTCTTTCTTTCATAATCCATCGTTCTTATAACTACCTCTATCTACTATTAACTAGTGTTCTTTCATGATAGAATATGCCTCTTCACTGAGAAAATACCCACAGGAATGATAACCAGCCACCTCATCTTGTTAATCCCTAGAATAAAAATGTGTCGCATCCCAAATTTTTGGCTGCCTTTTAGCCGGTAGCCCAAGTTATGACCATTTTGTTCAAACTAATAATCAGGCTGCAGTTCTACGTAAATAAGGGAGTGATTTAGCTACAGCCAGACTTCATGACTTTATGAGGATGAATCCGCCTAAATTCTTTGGGTTACAAGTAGGTGAGGACCCCCAAATATATGTTGATGAGGTGAAAAAGATCAACCAAGTTATGCATATCACTGAAGAGGAGAGTGTAGAATTGGCTTTGTATAGGTTGAAAGATGTTGTTTATGATTAGGTTGTCATGTGGAAAAAAAGTAGGGGTGAGAATGTCGTTCCCATTAGTTGGCAAGTATTCCAAGATGCTTTTCTAGACAGGTTCTTTCTATGTGAGTTGTCGGAAGCCAAAGTTGACAAGTTCATAAACCTGAGGCAAGGCTCAATGACTATGAAGGAGTACTACCTTAAGTTCAACAAGTTATCTAAGTATGCTCTCGAGTTGATAGTTGACACCAGATCTAGTATAAGTAAGTTCATTATTGGAGTGTTGGGATTAGTGGTCAAGGAGTGTAGGACTTCTATGCTTATCAGGGTTATGGATCTTCCTAGGTTGATGACTCATGCCTAGTAGATCAAGGTATTAAAGTTGAAGGAGAGAGAGAGGGGAAAAAAGAAGGCTAGATAGGACTGTTTGAGTATGGTCAGTCAAGGTCTGCAGAGGGAAATCACTCATAGTTTTAGAGTTGTCTGCTATTACCAGTTCTATCTTTAGCTAGTACTCCTACTCCCAGAGGTATACAAGAGCAGTGGGGTAAGTCTTCTATGTCTAGGCCCCAGAATAGTATGAGTGATAAGCCCAATTATCCTCTATGTGCTAAGTATAGTAGAACTCATCCTAGTGAGTGATTAGTGAGACAAAAGGGTTGTTTTGGCTTTGCCAAGTTAGGTCATATAATTAGAGAGTGCCTGTAAGCTGAGAAGGAAAATAAAGATGTTTTTTTGTCAAACTGAGGCTACTAGTGCACTAGCTCCTTCATCTCGCCCAGCCCCTCCACATGGCGCATCATCCAGTACCAGTAGCAATCAGTGCCAAAAAATAATTCTATACCTTACCATCCCGCCATTAATAGGAGTGCTACCCAGATGTTGTTACTGGTATACTTCATGTCTTCCATTTGGTTATTTATATGTTGTTAGACCCTAGGTCGAATTTCTCTTAATGTGACCCCATTGGTTGCTGTGAATTTTAAGATAAGTGCTGAAAAGATCCCTGAGCCCTTCTTGGTTTCTACACCAGTAGGGGAATCAGTTATTGCCAAAAGGATTTATAGAAAGTTTCCCATTACTATCCTTCATAAGATCATGTTAGAAGATTTGATAGAATTAGACATGGTTTACTTCGACTTTATTTTTGGTATGGATTGGCTCCATTCTTATTATGCATCCATAGATTGTCGCAGCTGAGTGGTGTAGTTTTAGAATTTTGATGAGCCAACCTTTGAGTGGTCAGGTAATTCAGTGTCTCCCAAGAGCCATTTCATATATTATCTTAAAGCAAGAAAGAGGATCTATAAAGGGTCCATCTATCATCTAGTTCAATTCAAAGATATTAAGTCTGAGACTCCAGTAGTTCAGTTAGTCAGTATAGTTAATAAGTTTCCTTATTTCTTTCCTAAAGATTTTCCAGGGGTACTTCTCGATAGTGAAATAGAATTTTGGAATTGATCTTTTTCTTGATACTCAGTCTATTTCCATTCGTCCATATTGTATGGCTCCTGTTAAACTTATGGAATTAAAAGTGCAACTCAAAGATCTTTTAGACAAAGGCTTCATAAGACCTAGTGTTTCTCCATAGGGCGTTACCATCCTATTTTTCCGAAAGAAAGATGGTTCTTTATGTATTTTCATTGACTATCGTCAGTTGAATAAAGTCACAGTCAAGAATAAATAACCACTTCCTAGAATTAAGGACTTATTTTACCAACACCAAGGTGCAAGGTATTTCTCAAAGATAGACCTTAGATCAGAATATCACCAACTCAAAGTAAGGGAATGCAATATTCTGAAGACATCCTTCAGGACCCTCTATGGTCATTTTGAGTTTTTAGTCATGTCCTTCAGGCTAACCAATGCCTCAACAACTTTCAAGGACTTGATGAATCGAGTATTCAAACAGTATCTAGACATGTTTGTCATAGTCTTTATCAATGATATTCTTGTCTACTCTCTTAGTGAGGATTATTATGCAGACCACCTCCGAATTGTATTGCAAACTCTTAAAGATCACTAGTCGTTTACCAAATTTAGCAAATTTGAATTTTTACTAAAGGCAATTGGTTTCCTCGATCATATTATTTCCAGTAAGGGTATTAAACATGATCCCTAAAATATAGAAGCCATAAGAAACTGTCCTAGACCCATCTCTTCAGCAGACATTAGGAGTTTCTTAGGTTTATCTAGCTATTAAAGATATTTTTTTGAGGGGTTTTCATCCATTGGGTCTCCTATGACCCAATTGACTCAGAAAAAGGTTATGTTTTAGTGGTCAGATTCCTGTGAGAAGATATTTCAGGAGTTAAAGAGTCGACTCACTTTTGCCTCAGTCTTAGCATTACCTAATAGTACGAAAGGTTTTTTGTGTATTTTGATGACTCAAGAGTTTGTTTGGGTTGTGTTTTGGTACAGTGAGGTAAGGTCATAGCCTATGCCTCTAGGTAGCTTCAGCCTTATGAAAAGAATTACCCAACCAATGATCATGAATTAGCTGTTGTGGTGTTTGTTTTAAAAATCTGGAGACAATACCTGTACGGTGTGCATGTCGATGTGTTCATAGACCACAAAAGCTTTCAATATGTGTTTATGCATAAGGAGTTAAATGTTCTTTAGAGAAGGTGGTTAGAACTGATGAAAGATTATGAAATAAGTTTGTTGTATCATCCAAGCAAAACCAACATAGTGGTAGACGCCCTTAGTCGATTGATTATGGACAGTGTTGCTCATGTGGTGAATTATAACAAAGATTTAACTCGAGATGTGGAAAATTTATCGATGTTGGGTATTATATTGGTTGATTCGGCTGAGGGTAGTATTTAGGTGCAGAGTAGTGTAGAATCTTTCTTAGTTTCTGAGGTTAAGGAGAAACACTATCAGGATCCCATCTTAGTTAAGCTGAAGGTGTCAGGCAAAGACTAAAAGGTAGAGGTTTTTTTCCAAGGGGGAGATTGTGTGCTGAGATACCAGAGTGGATTGTGTGTACCATGTGCAGATGAGTTAAGACAGCGGATTATGTCTGAGGTGCATGGTGTGTGTTACTCCATTCATCCTTGTGCTAGTAAATTGTATCAAGATTTGTGAGAAATAAATTAGTAGAACAATATGAAGAGAGATATTGTAGAGTTTGTAGCCAAGTGTGCAACTTATCAATATGTTAAGGTGGAGCACCAAAGGCCTGGTGGTGTTTTGCAAGAGTTCAGTATTTCTACTTTGAAGTTGGAAGAGGTAAATATAGATTTTGTAATAGGGTTACCCATTCGCGTCGTCATAATAATTTGATTTGGGTTATTGTGGATAGATTGACTAAGTCAATTCATTTTTTGCAAGTTCATACGTCCTATGGAGATGAGGATATTCTAAATTATATCTCACGGAGTAAGAAAGATTGAATAGAGTTCGTTTGTCGATTATCTCAGATAGAGGTACACAGTTAACCTCTCCATTTTGGAAAGCTTTTTAGTAGGGTCATGGTACCCAAGTTTATCTTAGTTCCACTTTTCATCCTCAGACCGATGGTCAAGCAGAGAGGACCATTCATACTCTACAAGATATGTTGAGAGTGTATGTGCTTGATTTCTGGGCTAATTGGGATGAGCATTTGCCATTGATTGAGTTTGCCTACAACAATAGTTATCATGCTAGCTTTCAGATGGTGTTAGAAGCTATGGAGAAAGTACAGTTGCTTTGAGAAATGTTAAAAATAGTTCAGAGTCATCAGAAATTGTATGTGGATGTTAGAAGAAGAGATTTTGAGTTTGAAGTTAATGATTTAGTCTATTTTAAAGTTTTACCCATGAATGGGGTGAAGAGATTTGGAAAGAAAGGGAAACTTAGTCCCCGTTATATAGGTCCCTTCAGAATTTTGAGCCGTGTTGAGAAGGTTGCATATGAGCTTGAGTTGCCTACAGATTTATTATTCATACATCCTATATTCCATATGTCTTTAATGCAGAAGTGTATTAGTGATCCCGTGGTTGTAGTACACTTACAATGTACAGAGGTTCATCATAGCCTCTCTTATGAAGAAATGCCAGTTAAGATCCTTGACCATAAGACTCGTAGACTAAGAAACAAAGTAGTTCCCCTAGTTAGGGTTCTTTGGCGAAACCAATCTGTTGAGGAAGCCACTTGGGAAGCAGATGCATATATGCGAACCAAGTACCCTCATCTTTTTTATGCAGATTCAAATTCAGTTGAAGGTAACAAGTTTTCCCAGATCATCTCTTTTCTGTCTAAGTTTTAGCTTTATATAGCCATTCATTCAATAGTTCATGCATTTGCAATCAATTGAGTCATGCTTTTAGTTGTATATACCAGTTATGGCCTCAGTTTTCAGCATCTCAATTTTTCTAGCCACATTCGAGGATGAATGTTTCCAAGGGGCAGATATTGTAATACCCCAAACTTTTTCTAGATTAAATTAGTTCCTAGAGTGTTTAGAGATGTCTCCCAAAATGAATAGTATTTTTTCGCGTAGAATTTTCAAGATTTGAAATTTTCATTGTGTGGGAAATTAAATAAGCTTACCATCGATAAATTTTTTTGCAAAATCCGACACATGGTTAAGAAGATAGAACACTTTTAAGTTCATAGTGTGCAAATTGAGCAGTCTTTATGTCGCAGCGAAGGACAATTTCATAATTGTCAGTTTTTAGTGGACCGCCATGATGTTGGCGCATTGCAGCGAGGTCTAAATTCCCATTTGTCAATTTTCTTTGGACCTCCACGATATTGGCGCATCGCGGAAAAGTTCATTTTCTCAATTGTCAAATTTTAGTAGCCTAAGGTGATTGTGACACATCGCCCCGAAGGCCAAAATGGCATTTCTATAGGGCACCGCGATTGTGGCGCATTGCGTCGCATTGAAGTTTGAATTCCCAATTACCAAAATCTAGTAGGACAATGCGATAGCTCCGCATCACAGAGGAACCCAATTTCTTATTCATCGATTTCCAGTAAGCCAACGTAATAGTGGCGCATCGCGATGGCCCATAAAATCGGGACCCAGTTACATTTTTTTTAGTTTTGTTCAGAAGTCAGAAAAGGTACTTTGGAGTTTTTCCCAGCTCCCAATTCTATTTAAACACAAAATTTAGGGCTATTACAAGCATCTTATGATATATTTCTCCAGATTTCTCTCAACTAAAAACCTTAAGCTCCAACAATCAACCTCAAGAATCCCAAGATTCCACCATCCTTTTTAAAAATTAATTCAAGATTCAAGATTCCCAACCCAAGATACCAAGAATCATCATTCAAGAACACAAATAGATTCACAAAAGCAAGGTTTTTCATCTAGTTCATCATCCAAGGTATGTGGGGTTTGAACAAGGACAAATTTTTTATTCTTGTGCCCAAAAACTTGAATTTTATTAAAGATTGTATGATTTACAAGTTGCGGTTTATACCCAAAGCATCTTGTGTTGAGTTTATGAAGATATAAGTAATTTTAGTCTTGATTTGTATGTTTATCCCACCTATTTATGCTTTTAATTGAGGACTTATATCATAAATTGTACATCCCTATTGTGAATTGATATTTTCATGTGTTTCCAAGATAATTGTCGAGAATTAAGCATTAATATGAAATTGTGATCATTTAAGTACATATGCTTTAAACCCAAGTATTAATTTTGATATTTCATGAAGAGTATATTATTAGCATGCTTTAACAATCAAGCATTCAAATTTTAAGGAAACATGGATATTCCAAACCTAAGCTAAGATAGGAATCTACATTATTTATGATTTAAAGCAAAGAGAAGTATAATTAGTTTTTCTTATAAATCCTTGTGCTAATTTAAGGTGGATTTCCTAAAAGTTCTGAGAAATAAGTTATAGTAGCATTTAGCACAAAGTTAGGTATGATTCCAAGGTCTCATGCCCCAGAACTATGAGCCATCGTACGTTTTAAATGCCCATAGTGGGATAAGATAGTGATCAATAAAGTTAAGGTTATATTTCGACGACAAGGGTAGAATAACTCCCTCAAACATGGGAAAGATATTGTACTCCATATCAGTAGACATGGTTTATGTCAATTCGAAGAAACTCCCTAAATCCCAAAGTCCCAAAGTTCCAAGATTTCCAAAGATCCCAAAGCTTCTAAGTTTCAAAAGAAAAGAATGATAGAAAAGCTTTTATAAGACTAAGTGTTATGACTCACTATATTAACAAGTATGATTTGTTATACATGATTTTATATTTCAGTATTTTATATAATCAAGCTTATGTGAGTCATATACATCCACATGCATTTACTTTCTAATTATGATGTTGTTTACTTATGCATTACACACCCATATACTCAGTACATCTTCGAAGTGCTGATCCACATATATGTCTATGTGCTATACTATCTTATAATGTAGGTTTACGTGCTCAGTATCAGTAACGTGAGTTGTTCAAAAATCTCTATCTATGCTCCCACAGTTGGTGAGTCTCCTAATTTAACGGCCTACTTCTTTAGATTTCCCGCTTTCATAATAATTGAGTTATCATTTTCAATTTAGCTTGAGTCCGTTGGGTGTCTGTCCCAATGGCTCTCTATTTCTATAGTAATTAAGGCTTTTTGGGCTACGAGTTTAATTACAGACTTTCAGTTTTTGTTATTCAGACAATATCTACAGTTTATTCAGTTCAGTTTTTGGTATAACACAACATTATTTCTTTATTAGATTATCTTAAACTAAGGTTTAGACCTAGTAACAGGCTCAAAGGGTTAGCTTGGGTCTACTCATAGCCGTAAGCACTATGTGACATCTCGGGATTAGATTTTGGGGCATTACAATTATGACGCTCACCTCTGTATTGTATTCCCGAACTTGAAGGAGCAATAGTTGTTTTCCAAGTTCTCAAATTGTGTGTTTTTTATGAAGGTTATGACAATTTTTGGTTATGTTATCTCTAGTGAAGGGATCAAAATGGATCTACAAAAGGTTGTCGTAGTTAAGAAATGTCCTAGACCCGTGACTCCTACCGATATTCAGAGTTTCTTGGATTTTGCTTGTTACTATAGGAGATTTGTTGAAAGTTTTTTTATTATAGCTGCCTCATTTACTATGTCGGACCTGAAGAAGGTCAAGTTCTTTTAGTGGAATATGTGTCAGGGTAATTTTTTAGAAGATAAACGATAATCTAAATATAACTCTAATTTTAACCTTGCCTGAGGATAATGATAGCTTCGTAGTGTATTGTGATACTTCTCATCTTGGGATTGGTTGTGTGTTGATTCAACAAGGTAGGGTGGCGGCTTATTCTTTTTGGTAGTTTCAAGTTCATGATAAGAACTACCCTACCCATGATTTAGATTTTTTGGTTGTGGTATTTGCATTGAAGATATGGCGTCACTATCTCTATAAGGTTCATGTTGACTTATTTTTCTGATCATAAGAGACTATTGTAATACCTCATACTTTTTCTAGCTTAAATTTGTCCCTAGAATGCAAAGAATTTGCTTCAAAGATGAATACCAATTTCATGTAGGAAATTTAATAAGCTTTCCATCGATACCAAATTTGTCTAAATCTGACACTTAGTGAAAGAGTTATGGAATTTTTTAGTTGACAGTGTCATCTAGACTCTCAGCACGTCACGAAGGTTAGTGGACAGTGTGTCATCTAGACTCTCAGTACATCACGAAGGTAAGCAAATTGGCAGTTGTCAAATTCTAGTGAGACTCCATAATTCCACCGTATCGCTGAGGAGATCCATTTCACATTTGTCACTAGACATTAGTTTGAATGGATGATGATCATCTAATTGGATGTGATGATTTCTTGGTTAGTGATTCTAGTTATATGGAAGTGATCTAGTAGGCTTGAATAGTGTATGTAAGAATTTAAGTTTGTTGATTTGAAGTTTAGCATAATGTTATATGTAGGATGAAGAAGTATGCCCAAGGTGATATGGGTTTGCATTATTTTCTAAGGTTGTTACATGTTGTGTGTGATTAGTAGTATCATTGAGTTGCTAAAAGGAAGGAGACTAGTTATATAGTATATGATGTTCTTAATAGCTAAGTTTAGGAGTTATGGGTAGATAATGTCGAACCTTTTGGTATTATCTTGATTCTCATGGTTCAGAAATACAAGTTTAGAGATGTGATATTAGTAAGCTGTGACAAGAGTAGTTTAGTTTATTAAAGGTTGGTGATATGGGTGTTAAGTGTTAGGATCTAAACTAGAATCCTTGAATATTGAACAAATAGAAATAAGAGTTGAAAGCTCTAGATGGTGTGAACTCAGGATATGGTGATACCAATGAAGATTCTAAGTTAGTAAGTTGTCAAGATATTATATGATGACTATTGATCTATAGAATGATAGAGTAGTATCTAGAACGGAGGTCTTAGCATTGGGTGTTACACGTTAAGATACAGTGCTTCATAAGTAATTTTAGTTTTATGTGTATTGAATATCCCCATACCCAAGAGTAAAGTGATTGCAGTTTAGATTGATGTTTACTTAATGGTTCATAGACTTAGATTGATTTCTTAAAGCCAAAGGGGGAGATGATAGAATGAGTATCCAAGTCAGACTTCGAAATTCTAGTAAGTGATGCCAGTGTAGTATAAACGTCAGTAAGAGAGGATGATGCTTGACCCATTCTTATCTCAGCATAGATTTTTGTACTTCAGTTATCCCAATATCTACTCATGCCTTTTGTGTCAGTCCCAAGATCATAGTTCATACTCATGCGTTTAATAGAGAATTATGTACTCTCCTAGTTTCTTGTATGAGGAGTTCAAGTGCATCTATCAGGCGGAATCACATTCCATATGTTATGAACTCCAAATTCAGGTCATGTAGATCATAACTCATGTACTCATGCATTATAATAAGTTCAGTTTTAGTACTCATGAAACACTCATAACGATCAGCGGAATTCAGATTTGTATTATGCATGTCCTTAAATTAGATCTCCTTAATAAATCTATGTCATGAATACTCTATTTCCTCAGGCCTTGGTCAGGTGTCAAGTTATGCTGAGTATCCCTTCATGTTTCAGACCCTATATTCCACAAACATTTTAGTGACTTACCCAGGTGAAGATAGAATTGATGAGCGATTGTGCGGATAGGAGATAGTAAATGTGCTATTCTTGGGAAGATTATTGAAAGCTGGTTTTATGTAAGTGTATAAGTTTGAATGAATTTTTTAGTTGTAGTTAATTTTTTTTTGTGTATGACTTGGTTGGTTGAGAATATTTTATGTGTGCCTTATGAAGATTAGTATATGAAAGCTATTATTGATAAAGGTATTAGAGAATATTAGAAAAATGCCCTTATAGGTGTTTATTAAAAGTGCATGTGTGGTTATGAATATAGGCTTGAACGTCATGTTGGTGTATAAGAGGATAGGCGTGTGGTGCATTAATGAATTTCTAGTAAGAGGTTGAATTTAGTTATTAAGAGATAAGAATAATCATCCTAGAGTAAGTAGGTATGACAATGCTTGGGGTATTGAATTCATGGTTCAGACTAGTATTATGGTGCTATGTGCAGTGCATTATGTTTACGAGTTAGGCTTGACCCCGATGAGAAAATTTAGTTCAATTTAGACATTAGTAGACAGAATTATCAATGCCATGTAAAGAATTATAAGTTGAATCAAGTGAATATGGTCTTTTAAGGGGGATAGTATAGTTGATGGAGTACTTGTGAGGTATTTCTAACCTTGAAAGTAAGAAGTTGCTTTGATTACGGCCTAGAAATTCTATCCTAGCTTATGATTTATGGTCTATGCTAAATGCTATAGAGTCATAGCAGTGTTGTAATTCCTTATTCAGATATTTTGTTCAGATCATGCCCAAAGTTCCTTAATCCCTAATAGTGTTAGCGTTTCTTCGGAAAGCGTTGAAGAAATACTCCATCGGGGTATGAGCATTCCGTTTGATTCAGTCCGTGTAGCCAGGAATCCAGTTTAATAGTCACACAGAAAAATCTCTATAGTTTTTCCATCTTCTAATTTAGACTAGTCTTACTACCAGAAACTTCATGAGTAAGGCTATTCCATGAGGTAAAATGTTCACCTTCATGTAAATTGCGGATTCAGCTAAGTGTATGCATCATGTATCAGTTTTAGATTCAGATATTATGTCATGATTTAGTTCATAAGTATCCCACATATCATCTAAGTCTTATCCTAGTATCTCAACCAAGTCAACATTATTTGGGGACAAACGATCCCATGGGGGAAATGTTGGAATATCCCGAGTTTTCATGTTGTAAACCTCTCATCTTTTTCCTCACAAAATCAGATCCAGCCTAAAGAAATTGTTACCTCTGTGTAGACTCTCTCATTTCGATCTGAGCCATACAACTATTTTCATGAAAGTTCATGCACTCACATATCAGTTCAGTATCCCACTACATTGGGATTCGATCATACAGTTTATTTCAATTGTGCATGATAGCTTATAGCCTTAGATTTCTTAGTAATTTCAGTCTAATTAACCACATTCGACGATGAATGTTCCCAAGGGGGAGATATTGTGATACTCCATACTTTTTCTAGCTTAAATTCATCCCTAGAATGTCAAAAATTTGCTTCAAAGATGAATACCATTTATTTCATGTGGTATTTTCAAGAATTTGACTGATACCTAATTTGCCTAATCCGACACTCGGTGAAGGAGCTATGGCATTTTTAATTTGACAGTGAGTCACCTGGACTCTCAGTGCATCATAGATCTAAGTAAATTTGTAGATGTCAAATTCCATTGAGACTCTGTCATTCCACCACATCGTGGAGAAGTCCCATTTCACATTTATCAATTTCTAGCAAGACTACGCAAGACAAAATAGCAAAACTATAGGGCATCGCAAAGCTCAGCATCGCGGAGAAAGCCAGTTCCTGTTCATCCTTTTCTAGTGAGCCACCGCGATTGTGGCACGTCACGGTGGCTAACTAAATCGAGATTTTTGGCCATTTTTTCATTTCTGTTTGGGAGTTTAGAAAGGGTATTTTGGTCATACCCAAGCCCCCAATTTGTCCAAAAAGTAGAGTTAAGCCTATTCAAAGCACATTAAGCTTATATTCATTAATTTTCTCACAAACAAAAATCCTAGAGTTCAAAGCTCCTTCTCCAAGAAAGCAAATTCCACCATGGTTTCTCTAAGAAAGATTAAGATTGAGGATTCCCAATGAAAGATAATCAAGGATGTATCTTTAAGAACTCAAATAGGAATAAATAGATCAAGTTTCTTCTTCTAATCTTCAACAAGGTATGTGGGGTTTGAACAAGGATAATTCTTTTATCTTTGTGCCCAAAACTTGTTTAAATTTCAAATTTATATAATTTCCCATAAATTTTAAATTAGGGTTCATACCCAATGTTGACATTTACAAGATTATGCGATTTCAAGTGAATTATAAGTTAAATTACATGTTTATGTTCATATTTTCATGCTTAATTCAAAAATTTCACAATTTTAGATGAATTATCTTTGACTTTATTATTTAGCATGATTACTATGATATTTTGTCATGAGTTTAATATGTGGGCTTTAAGCCCCAAATTTATTAGTTGAGATTCTGAGAAAAAATGATGCTTTAAGCATCCTATTATCAGATTATTTCACAGATTTTCAGTAAAGCTTGGATTTTTTGATCATCAGATTAGCTATGGAATCCACTTTACAGATTATTACCGAATACAGAACTCAGAACAACTTATCTTTATAGATTTACTCAAATAATTGGATAAGTGGTGTTAGATAAACCCTTATGCTAGTTTTAAGTGGATTACCTATAGAATAAGCGTAACAAATAAAAAGGGATTAGTATTTAGCACCGAGCAGGAAGTGTGGGTTTATCAGATCCTACTTCCACAGATCTAGGTAGCCAACGTAGGTTTAAATTATTCCCATTTGTATATGGATGACAGATTTAGCTTGTGATTGACCACATGGGTAGGTTATACTCCCTAGCAAAAGTATGACACCTCTTTCCAATGTGAGGTTTCTTTCTTAGGAGGATGAGACGTTGAACTCCATGTTAGCTCACACTGTTTATCTTAGTTAAGAGAACCTCCCTCCTAATAAAAGTAATAATTTTTAGAATAGTTTTGAAATATTTCCTTTTAGATAAGAGATAAAGTATTCTTATTAATAGAAAAATAAGAACAACAAAGCATTTAAAAAACTAAGTATAAAGGCTCATAAGTTTTACTCAAATTATACCTTACAAAAAAAGATAATAGCTACAGATTCCAGCTTTCAGATTTTAGATTCAGTAGTGAGTCCTACTATACTTAGAATGATTCAAAGGGTGAATAGAAGTATAACTTTTTTTGAAACGAGATTTATAAAGTATGTTTTGCATCTTATTGTAGTATATTTCAGTATTTTAGATATTCTAGCTTATGTAAGTCATTTACAAATAGCATGTATTCTTTTACAAATCATGATGACGGATATTATGTTTTAATTATTCATTCAGCCCCATATACTCTGTACATCCTCAAAGTACTGATCTACCTATATGTCTATATGCTATATTATCTCATAATATAGGTATGAGTTGTAGCTCGCATACAATATTAAGATAGGGTGCAAATTCCATCCAGTAGATGAGGAGTTCTCCTACTTTAGGGACTTTAGTTAGATGTTATTTATGTACTTTAATTCCTTACTCTCATGTATTAATTAGTGATAGTTAGGGTCGCGTCCTAGCTATCTATAGTCAGTATAGTAGTGGCTTCACAGATGTTAGTTAGAGTTAGTTATGTAGTTTTAGTCCCTCTTTCAGACCTTATCAGAATGTCCAAAGTTTTTCCGCATTGTATTTTTCCAGGTTCCATGATTATTATGTTTCCGCATATTAAACTCAGTCATTTTATGCATATCATTTAGTTGCTTAAGATTCATGCTAGTAGAACGGTTAGCTTGGGATTATTTGTGATCCTAAGCATCATGTGACGTCTCAGGATATATTTTTAGGACGTTACAACTGCAGTATATGTTTACTTAGAAAAGAGTTGAATCTCAGGCAAATGATGTAGCTTGAATTTCTAAAAGACTATGATATAAGTCTCCATTACCATCCAGGTAAATCTAGTAATTTTTCTGATGCTCTTGGCAAGTTATCCAAGGGTTGTCTAGCTTATATGGATGAGGATAAGTGGGAGTTGGTGAAGGAATTCATCGTTTGGCTAATCTTGGAGTTCTTTATATGAACTTTGAGGATAGTGGTGTATTTGTGCATTGGGTATCACAATCGTCTTTTGTTGTTGAGATAAATTAAAAGAAAATATTGGACACTGATTTGATGAAGATTAAGGGGAATGTGGGTCAACAAAAGGTTATTGATTTTTATTGGTGGTTATGTTATCTAGAGGTATCAAGGAAGATTATGTATTCCCTATTTGAATGGATTGATGGAAAGGATTTTGGCTTAAGCTAATGGATCTCATTATGCTAGTTTTCATGATTCCCTGAAGATGTATCATGATCTTAAGGATTTTTATTTATGGAATAATATGAAGCGAGATGTGGCTAACAATGTGGCTAAGTACATGGGGTATCAACAATTGAAAGTTCAACACATGAGACTTGGGGGTTTGTATCAAGAGATTGAGTTGCTCGAATGGAAGTGAGAGGTGATTAATATGTATTTCATTATTGGTCTTCCTCGATCTCAGAGTCAATTTGATTTTATTTGGGTTATTACGGATAAAATGACCAAGTACGCTCATTAATTTTCGTTGAGGACTAGTTATTTGATATAGGATTATGCAAAGTTGTACCATGCGGAGATTGTGAAGATGCATGGTTCTCCAATTTCTATTATTTTTGATCGTGGTACACCATTTTGATCATATTTAAGGAACTCATTTCAGAAAGGTTTGGGAACTAATGTTTGCCTTAGTACTTCTTTCCACTCGCAGTGTTATGCATAAGCGAAGATGACTATTTAGATATTGTAAGATATACTTTGTGCATATGTGATTAATTAAGGAGGTAGTTGGTACGACTATTTTTCATTGATTGAATTCACCTACAATAGTAGTTACCATTCGAGCATTGGTATGGATCCTTTTGAAGATTTGTATAGTAGA
>JAPEIP010000004.1:181882547-181921096 GCA_026120095.1 Capsicum chinense | reverse complement strand
GAGTTGAATCTCAGGCAAATGATGTAGCTTGAATTTCTAAAAGACTATGATATAAGTCTCCATTACCATCCAGGTAAATCTAGTAATTTTTCTGATGCTCTTGGCAAGTTATCCAAGGGTTGTCTAGCTTATATGGATGAGGATAAGTGGGAGTTGGTGAAGGAATTCATCGTTTGGCTAATCTTGGAGTTCTTTATATGAACTTTGAGGATAGTGGTGTATTTGTGCATTGGGTATCACAATCGTCTTTTGTTGTTGAGATAAATTAAAAGAAAATATTGGACACTGATTTGATGAAGATTAAGGGGAATGTGGGTCAACAAAAGGTTATTGATTTTTATTGGTGGTTATGTTATCTAGAGGTATCAAGGAAGATTATGTATTCCCTATTTGAATGGATTGATGGAAAGGATTTTGGCTTAAGCTAATGGATCTCATTATGCTAGTTTTCATGATTCCCTGAAGATGTATCATGATCTTAAGGATTTTTATTTATGGAATAATATGAAGCGAGATGTGGCTAACAATGTGGCTAAGTACATGGGGTATCAACAATTGAAAGTTCAACACATGAGACTTGGGGGTTTGTATCAAGAGATTGAGTTGCTCGAATGGAAGTGAGAGGTGATTAATATGTATTTCATTATTGGTCTTCCTCGATCTCAGAGTCAATTTGATTTTATTTGGGTTATTACGGATAAAATGACCAAGTACGCTCATTAATTTTCGTTGAGGACTAGTTATTTGATATAGGATTATGCAAAGTTGTACCATGCGGAGATTGTGAAGATGCATGGTTCTCCAATTTCTATTATTTTTGATCGTGGTACACCATTTTGATCATATTTAAGGAACTCATTTCAGAAAGGTTTGGGAACTAATGTTTGCCTTAGTACTTCTTTCCACTCGCAGTGTTATGCATAAGCGAAGATGACTATTTAGATATTGTAAGATATACTTTGTGCATATGTGATTAATTAAGGAGGTAGTTGGTACGACTATTTTTCATTGATTGAATTCACCTACAATAGTAGTTACCATTCGAGCATTGGTATGGATCCTTTTGAAGATTTGTATAGTAGAAGGTGTCATTCTCCTATTTGGTTGTATGAAGTTTGCAAGGGTAAGTTGTTTGGACCTTATTTGGTTCACCAGGACTTGGAAAAGGTGATGGTGATTTTTGATAAATTGAGAGCTACTTCAAGTTTCCAAAATTTCTATATGGATGTGAGCCGTAGGGAGTTGGAGTTCAATGTGTACGTTTAGGTGTTCTTAAAGGTTTCTTCCATGAAGGGACTAATGTGGTTTGATAAGAAGGGAAAGTTTAGTCCTCGGTATATTGGCCCGTACTTTATTTTAAATATTGTTCGCAATGTTGCTTATGAATTGGAGTTGACTCCTAGTATGAGCTCCATTTGTCTGATTTTCCATGTGTCTATGTTGAGGAAGTATGAGGGTGATCTTTCCTTGGTTGTTCCTTATATTAAGAGGTAGTTCCGGTTGAGATCTTAGATAATTAGGTTCGTTGATTATGGATGAAGGATATGGCTCTGGTAAAGTTTCTTTGGAGGATCCATAAGGTTGAAGAAGCAACTTGGGAAGTGGAAGAGGACATGATGTCCAAGTATTCGCATTTGTTCCCCATTTCGAAAACTCATGCTTGAGGTATTTGTTTATCTTCTTATCTTATTTTATGTTCTAGTATTCTAACTTTTTTAAAGGTTAGCTTAGTGTGTAAGAATGTGTTAAATACTATTTTTGTTTATCTTTACCCAGCATTTGTACTTTTGAGGATGAATGATCCGAGTCTTGGAGAATTGAAACACCTTGGCTTTGGTCCCATAGAAATATTGCCTAAGTTGGAGGTTTCAAACAATATATGACTAGAATGTCCTAGACGTATGTTTGGATATGGGTTAGGGCCTCCTACTAGTACGTTAATCATTGTAGTTGGGTTGATTTATGTTCAAAATATGACTAGGAAATATAATAGTCATATGATAGGATACGTGCATGTTTCTAAGTAGTATGAAGCCTTTTGTTTGGTCAAGATGATTCTGACCAAGGTACGACTCATAAGGTGATTCTTGTATGCTAAGATACGAGTTATCCATATACGGTTGTATGATGGTCAGTATGATAGTTCAAGGTAAGGTCTAGGGTATGAGTTAAGGGTAAAATTTATATCCTAGGGTGTAATACCCCGTACTTCTACAAGCTTTAATCCATCCTAAGAATGTCAAAGACTTGTTTCAAAGATGAATCCACTTTTATACATGTGGTATTTTGAAGATTTTCATTTTTCACCATGTGGAAAATTCAATTAGCCTTCCATTGATACAAAATTAGCCCAAATCCGACACCCGCACGAAGCGTTAGAGCCATTTTAGTGAGACAATGTATCACCTGAGCCATCAGCGAGTCAAGAAGCCAACTTAAATGGTAATTGACAATTTCCAGTATTTCTCTGCGATAATGGCGTGTCGCACCAAATTTCAAGGTCTCAAACAAGGTGACAACGCAATTGCTCCGCTTCGCACCACCATGCAGATTCTTAATTGTCCAGTTCTAGTGACTTGGCGCGATAGTGTCGCGTCACGCCAATGATGAAAATTGGGAAATTTTCATAAGAATTAAAATATGTGTTCTAGGGTTAAAAGGGTCAATTTCCCTACCCTATATAAGCTCAAAAACACAGATTTGAGGCTCCATTACACCAAAATATATTCTATTCTCTCAAAATCCTCTCATGAACACATTAGGGTTTTTCAAAGAAAATTCAAGTTCAAGAATTTCCTCCGTCAATCTTCATGCATTTAAGAACCAAGGTATGTATAGTGTTCATTCATGGACTTCTTTCATCCATGAATTGCAAGAATCTCTTTTCTAAGTTGAAGTTTATGGATTTCTTTATGAATTTCATGTTGGGTTTGGTTTGTTTATGCTGAGAATGATCAAATGAATTCAAATCCATGTTGGGTGATCAATGTTATGTGGAATTGATTTGTATAGATGTATTTTCATGTGAACCTATGATTAAACCCTAGGATGATGAAATTAGATGTTGAATCATGATGTTTAATTGTTGTATAATGTTGTCAACATATATTATGTCTACCATGTGTTTGATTAAGTGCCTATATGAAGGAAAAGTGCCCAACTAACATGATATTATTAAATCCTCATTTATGTACAATTTTATGCATATGATATGTTTGATGAAGTGCTTCAATATATGAATTATGAATTGTGTTGTTGGTCATGTTTTCAAGTAAGCCATGCTATGTCAGTTTCTTTCTATCAAGTCCAGGGGTACTTGTACCCGACAACATAGTTGTGTCCCTTAAGACATATAAGGTTTTCATGATAATCTCAGTCGAGACATGATCAGTAGAATTTAGCCAGTCTCATGACTTGAGAAATCTCAGTAAATTCAGTATCCATCAGATCAATCCTACTCAGTATTCTCAGTAACCACAGTATTCGTAGTAATATCAGTCATTCCTCAGAACTCAGTACATTCCGTCAGCCAACACAACTCAGTAAACTTAATTTAGCTCTACTAAATAATACCATTTGTATCAGCTCAGTTCAGATAATCACTTCAGTTCAGTTAATCAGTTCAGCGTCTTTCAGATGGGAATAGGATTCAGCATCAAGCAAACCTAGGGATGGGGACTCACCCACTAGATAGGACTGAGATCCCTAGAAAAAATTGCTAAGTTCCAGAACTACATAGCCAACATAGTTACGAGATATCACCCGTTATGTAGGACTGACATACTGAATGATCAGCCGTTAGCACATTTAAATGTATAGGACTGATCCCAGGGGTCAACCACTAGATTAGGATTGACTCCACAATAGTTGCCTTTAATATTGATGCGGTACCGAAAACCTTTCAACTAGGGTTACAGGTTGGACCCCAGTTAGCTTTGTATGGGGCATGTCAGTTAGATGATTACCTCCCACAGTCTTAGTTTAAGTCTCAGTCTCAGTAATATAACTTAGATAGTACTATAGAGTTCAGGACTGTTAGATACAGTAACTTAGTACAATATGGAACTGAGCTAGTTCTATCAGAACTTAAACTGTCAGATATAGTCTCTCAGTATTAGTATACAAG
Organism: Capsicum chinense; assembly: GCA_026120095.1. Classification (NCBI taxonomy): domain Eukaryota; kingdom Viridiplantae; phylum Streptophyta; class Magnoliopsida; order Solanales; family Solanaceae; genus Capsicum; species Capsicum chinense. The sequence continues at coordinate 181,916,970 of JAPEIP010000004.1, read as the reverse complement.
TTATACGAAACTCATTTTATCAGTATTCAGACTCAGGAATATTAGATACAGTTAATCAGGCCAGTTCTTCATAATTAGAACTATTAGACACAGTTATTCATATATCAGTAACATAGTATCAGTCCATTAATTATTCAATATCTCAGTACTCAGTACTATTACAATCTCAGTTATAGTCATGTATTCATGTATGTATTCACACGTTGATGTTAGTCAGTCAATTAGTATTGCTCATGCATATGAACCATTGTATTCATCCTACCTCACTTGCATACCAGTATATTCAAAGTACTGACGTATTTGCACTATGGTGTCTTATACCATAGCTTTATAAGCAAGAGCACCAGAGCATCAGTAGCATCCCGGTTCAGCAGTCAGAGTCAGGTATGAGTCTTTATCCTTCGAGGAAATAATGATTACATTTTTATTTTGCTTTTCCATTTATTTCAGTGGTCGAAGTTAGTTGGGGACATGTTCCATCAATTCCTTATTCAAATAGTTTAGAGGATTCCAGACTATAGTATGTTCAGATAGTTAATTTAGTTATTTTGGTATTGTTATACCAAATTTTCAGTTATGTATTAGTGTTGAACCTTATGGCCTTTCCGTTAATGTTTTCGCAGTTATGATATTATTATTATTCTTTTTCAGTGCTTAGTTACAGATATTAGTCATAGGTTACCTTGTGGTCCTTTGGGGTCATAGGCACCGTGTAGCATATTCGTTACCAAATTTAGGGCGTTACAAACTTAGTATTAGAGCCTAAGGTTCAACAGTATCCTAGGAAGTCTGAAAACCATATCTAGTATAGTCTTATACATGGTTGCATTTTGCACCATAGTTATATGCAGGAGGCTATGAGATGTTATAGGAACAGTTTTCTTTCTTTCAGTATTCATGTCATGCCACTGAGCATAGGCTCAAAGTTAAACTCTTAGTCTCATCTATTTCTCCCTTTATTCTATAGAACATGCTTCCTAAAAGAAGAAACGGGAATCAGTCAACCCCTCGGCCTAAAGAACCTTTGGGCAAACATGTTTCTCATGCAGAGTTTAGGGCTGGATTTACTACTCTTTCTCAGTAAGTTGTTGCTCAAAGTAAGCGATTAGCTGTCGTTCTGGACAACCCAATGGATAATTCATCTGCAGCTAGGCTTTGGGACTTCACCCGAATGAACCCTCCATCCTTTCTTAGGTCTAAGTCTGATGGGGACCCTCAGGAATTCCTAAATCAGGTTCAGAAGTTGACTGATATCATGGGGGTTGAATACTATTAAGAGTGTTGAATTAGCTGCATATCAGTTGCAGGGTGTGGCTCATACTTTGTTTAAGTAGTGGATGTCAGAAAGGGGAGATGATGCAGGGCCTATAGAATGGGATGAATTTTTCTCTGCATTCCTAGAGAGGTTTTTTCCCCTAGAGCTTAGAAAAGCCAAAGTGTTAGAATTCATAAACGTTAGGTAAGGTAACATGACGGTGAAAGAGTATTCTCTTAAGTTTACTCAATTAGCCAGATATGCCCCTCATGTGGTTGTAGGCAGTAGAGCCAAAATAAGTTTGTGTCAGGGGTGAATGATAGCATGGTAAATGAGTGCAGATCCACCGTGCTGAATAGTGACATGACTTTATCCAGACTTATAACCCATGCTCAAATGATAGAAGAGCAAAATATTAAGGTGAAAGAAAAGCAAAATAAGAGGGCAAGGACAGGTAGTTTAAGATTTGCTCAACCTAAGTCAGAGGGTGGTAATCATTCTTAGTATAGTCATAAGTTTTTATTCCTAGCCTATCTTCAGCTAGTGCACCAGTACCTAAGTTAAGGAATGACAGTCACAATAGGTCGCCAGGCTCCGAGGCCTAGGGTAGTGAGAACAGGAGTCTTACCTATCCTCTTTGCGAAGAGTGTGGTAAGAATCACCTAGGTTCATGTAGATCAAGCAATGAGGTCTATTATTGATGTAGTAAGCCAGGCCACAGGCTACAGGAATGTAGAGCAGGGCATCACTTCCAGTACCACTAGCGGTTAGCATCCAAATAGGTTTTATGCTCTTTAGAATGGCAATGATCAAGGAAATTCCCCCAGTATAGATTCAGTTATATTATAGGTCCTTCATACTCATGATATGCATTGTTAGACCTCGTACTCTCATTTTGGCTTAAGATTTCTCAGCATGAGTTTGTCAGTAAAACTAGCTATTTCATTTAATAGTCAGACAGTCAAATTCCTATAGTTTATTTTCCAACTTTCCATTTAGACATACTATCCTAAGTTTTATGAATAAGACCGGTTCAAGGTAATACATCCTGGTGATTATGAGTTTAGCTCAATTCTGGTGTCATGTCTCAGTTTTAAAACCCAGCTATTCAGTCATGAATCAGTAGATTGATGCCCTGTACATCACCTTAGTATATCAGTAAGGTGAGCGTTCTTAGAGAGACGTAGTGTCCCAAGAGGGAGATACCCCATTATTACTCAATTCTCTCATATCTTAAATTCAGTTGCTCTTCATATAATGAATCTAGTTTTGAGTAATAGGTATCCATAGGTTGATCCCCATACGTCGATCTCAGCAGTAAGCCATATATTCAACGTATTCAGTTCAAATCATGATATTCAGCTCATGTATCACGTTCCAGACACAATTATGCTCTTATTTTTCTGCTCATGCATATTTAGTCATTAAGCTCAGACTCAGCGCAAGGTAGTACCTATTCTTAAGTTTATCTAGTGTCTTGTTCAAATTTCAGTTACAAATGTGGTATTTTGTTCCATGCTCAGTTTTTATTTCAAACTTGGTATCTTTACCCTTACATGTTTAGCTTCATATTCCTGAGTCAATTCAGTTATGTATTACACATCAGATATGGGTAATCACCTTATCAGTACTCTCAGTCATGCAGTCATACGTCAGCTCAGTTATAAAATCATGCAATAGATATGCATGCTCAATACGAATCCCAGTAATATTAGTCAGGTAGTCATGTTTCAGTTGTTCATGTTTAGTATGTAATCTAGCTTATTATTTCTCCTTTATTAATCAGTCTGATTCGAGGATGAATGTTCTCAAGGGGGAGATATTGTAATACCCCGTAATTCTACTAGCTTAAATCCATCCCAATAATGTCAATGACTTTTTTCAAAGATGAATCCACTTTTACATATATGGTATTTTAAAGATTTTAATTTTTTATCATGTGGGAAATTCAATAAGCTTTCCCTCAATACAAAATTATCCTAAATCTGACACCGAGGAGAAGAGTTACAGCCTTTTTAGTGAGACAGTGTATAACCTGAGTCATCAGCGCATCGCGGAGCCATCTTAAATGGTAATAGTAAATTTCCAGTATTGCTCCACAATAGTAGTGCACTGCGCCAAACTTCCAGGTCTTAAACAAGGTGGAAACAGGATAGCTCCGCATCGCGCCACTATGCTGATTCCCAATTGTCCAGTTCCTGTAACTTTGCGCAATAGTGGCATATCGTGCCATGGATGAAAATGGGGAAATTTTCACAAGAATTAAAATGCGTGTCCTAGGGTTAAAAGGGTCAATTTACCTACCCTATATAAGCTCAAAAACATAGATTTGATCCTCTATTACACCAAAATATACTCTATTCTCTCAAAGTCCTCTCAAGATCACATTAGGGTTTTTCATAGAAGATTCAAGTTCAAGAATTTCCTCCGTCAATCTTTGTGTATTTATGAACTAAGGTATGAATAGTGTTCATTCATGGACTCCTTTCGTCCTTAAAGACCAAGAATCTCTTTTCTAAGTAGAAGTTTTGGATTTCTTTATGAATTTCATGTTGGGTTTGTTTTGTTTATCCTGAGAATGATCAATTGAATACAAATCCATGTTGGGTGATCAACGTTATGTTGAATTGATTTTTATAGATATATATATATTCATGTGAACCTATGATTAAACTCTAGGATAATGAAATTAAATGTTGAAGCATGATGTTTAATTGTTGTATAATATTGTCAACATATATTATGCCTACCATGTGTTTGATGATGTGCCTATATGAAGGAAAAGTTCCCAACTAGCATGATATTATGAAATCCCCATTTATGTATAAGTTTATGCATACCACATGTTTGATGAAGTTCGTCAATATATGAATGATGAATTGTGTTGTTCGTCCTTTGTTCAAGTAAGCCATGTTATGTCAGTTTCTTTCCATTGAGTCCTGGGGGTACTTATACCCGATAATTTAGCTATGTGCCTAGAGCTTTGTTAGGTTTTCATGATAATCTCAGTCAAGCCATGATCAGTAGAATTTAGTCAGTCTCATGACCCAGGAAATCTCAGTAAATTCAGTATCCATCAGATCAGTCCTACTCAGTAATGTCAGTTGTCTCTATAACCGTAGTATGCCTAGTAATCATAGTAACTTCAGAACACTCAGTCATTCCTCAAAACTTAGTACATTCCATCAGTCAACAGAACTCAGTAAACTTAGTTTAGATCTGCTAAATAATACCATTAGTATCAGCTTAGTTCAGATAATTACTTTAGTTCAGTTAATCAATTCATTGTCTTTTAGATGGGAGTAGGATTCGACATCGAGTGAGCCTACGGATAGGGACTCACCCATCCCTAAGTTCCAAAACTATGTTTCCAGTATAGGTACGAGATATAACCCGTTAGATAGGACTGACATACTCAGGGATCACCCATTAGCACATTTAAATCTATAGGACTGATCCCATGGATCATTCGCTAGATTAGGACTGACTCCACAATAGTTTTCATTACCAGTGGCACAGTACTGACACCCTTCCAACTAGGGTTATAGGTTTGACCCTAGTTAGCTTAGTATGGTGCATTTTGGTTAGATGATTAACTCCTACCATCTCAGTTTCAGTCTCAATCTCAGTACTAGAACTCAGATAGTTCTACAGATTTTTGGACTATCAGATACAGTCACTCAGTACAGCAGAGAACTCAGCTAGTTCCATCAGAACTTTGACTGTCAGATACAGTCGCTCAGTATTAGTATACTAGTTATGCAAAACTCATATTATCAGTATTAATACTCAGGACTGTTAGATATAGTCAATCAAACTATTTTTTCATAATCAGAACTGTTAGACACAGTTATTCATGTATCAGTAACATAGTATTAGTCCCCCAATTATTTAGTACCTCTGCATTCAATCCTATCACAATCTCAGTTATAGTCACGTATTCATGCTTGTATTTACATATTAATATTAGTCAGTCAGTTAGTATTATTCATACAGATGAACCATTGCATTCATCCTACCTCACTTTCATACTAGTATATTTAAAGTACTGACGTATTTGTACTATGGTGTCTTATACCATAGATTTAGAAGCACAAGCGCTAGAGTAACAGTAGCAACTCAGTTTAGCAGTCAGAGTCAGCTATGAGTTCTCATCCTTTGAGGGCATAATGATTACATTATTATTTTAGTTTTGCATTTATTTTAGTAGTTGGAATTAGTTGGGGACATGTCCCATAAACTACTTACTCAGACAGTTTAGAGGCTTCCAGACTACAGTATGTTCAGATAGTTATTTCAGTTATTTTGGTATTGTTATCCCATATTTTCAGTTATGTATTAGTATTGAACCTTAAGGCCTTTCAGTTCATGTTTCCGTAGTTATAATATTATTATTATTATTCAGTACTAAGTTAAGATATCAGTCAAGGGTTAGCTTATGGTCCTACGGGGACATAGGAACCGTGTAGCGTTCTGGGTACTAGATTCAGGGCGTTACATAGGTTATAGTTTATGTAGGGTGGTCGTACCCTCCTATGTTTATTTTTTAGCTTTGAAGTTGAGGATATTTTAGATATTTCCCACCCCAAAACACTTAAGACCCATGACATATAACATTATTTGTCCCTTCATTCTTGACTTAACAAGATAAAAAAAACCCATAATCCTCTCTAAACTTCTGTAATAAGATTAGTGCTAGGGTTCATCCAAGAAACTATCTAGAGGCTTGAGGACCAAAAATCTCTCAATGAATCTTCATGTATAAGGCATGTGACTCTTCCCTCATTGTTAGTTCATAAATGTTATGTATTTAAATGCATGATTATGATTCTTAAGTGGTGGTTTTGAAAATCAAAATTAGGGGTTTTATTGCATATGATTAAATATTGTTTACTCTTGGTTTAACTTGGATTTATATATGTTTTGTTTGATGGATTTCAAATATAAGTTCTTGGTGATTTTGGTTTAACAAATTGGTCATGGGTTACCCTAAACTTAATGGAATTCCCTCAAAGTGTTTGTGAAAAAGCCTAAGAGAACAAACTAGTCATATGGTGAATTGGGTTTGACACTAATGTTTGGTATAAGAATGCTAATGAAGGATGAATGATTTTGTAAAGGTCTTGGTGACCATAAATTGAATTGAAATATATTTTGAACTAAGGAATTTGCCTAACGAATATGAATGGTTGACAAATGGTTATATAAAGGCATTGTTGGCCATGTAATGGTTTAAATGGTAACCTTGGCCGTTTAGTTGGTTAAAAGGGTTTGAGTCCCTGAATATCACATTGAATTATGTCTCAAATTTATATTGGATTTGAGTCTATAGCGTAAAATTAAATTAATGGCTTTGTAAGGTTAGTGGGTTTGAGTCCAAAAGATGAATATTAATAGTAACAGCATTGTTGTACACTTGCAAGTGGGGTTGGTATGATGATACCAACGAGTCAGCTTTTGTAAGTAATAATTGGGTTAATGATTGTATAAGTGAAATGATGGTTTTAAACTATACTTTAAAGTAGGAAGTGTAGCCGATTGTGGATATAGAGTCTAAAAGACTAACACAAGAAACTGCATTAGCTGGTGTGGGTGTCATATGATTAGGTGGTTCAAATCCCCCAAATGAATATATATTAATGTGAGGTTTGAGTCCCCTATATTACATACATTTGTTCTATGTCACCTTAATTATGTCGAGAGGTTCGAGTCCCCCATATAGGCATATACAATTATGGACATTCTGTTGTTCTTGTGGCTAAATGCACCGGGGTCCTTCTAATTAGGGGAGAGCTGGTCCCATATAGCCCATGGGTGCTTTATTCTATGATGGTTATGATACCTAACATAGGTTACAATTTTCAAAGTTCATATTAATCTTATTCCTTACCCCTTCATGATATATAAATATATATATATATATATATATATGTGTGTGTCTGTGTTGCATTGGGTATGAGTATTGATTGAATAGTTTTAGACTTTTGGCACTATTTTATCCTTATACTTGAGTTATAGTCTCGACCTCCAAATGCTAACTATCTTCGACTCTATATCCCTACGCGATGTTGGTGTTGGTCTTATTAGTACACCTCCTACCCAATGATTGGACTCGAGGTAGGCTTGTCATGAGATAAAGTTGTGACCTTCCATACTCAGTTGGTTCCATTTCATGTTTGAGATTTCTTATGTATTATTAGTTTAGACATGGATATTAAATTTGGTATGGTCGGGGGCATGTCCCAATTGGATATTCTTGGATTATTTGTAGAGGCTTTGTATGGATAAAAATGGACATGAGTGTGCTATGTTATTGTTAGACATATACTTGATTATTATCTTCTTGTTGTTGATTGGTTGGATTGGATAGTGGGATGATCTATGGTACTTGTTGGATTTGAGGTTCCCATTATAACATGGCCCAAGTTTGAGTAGTATCAAGAAGCTTTTGTCTCATCCTTTTATAACATAGTAATAAGTAGTTTGTTAAGACACTAAGACAGGTAAGTTCATATTCTAGAGGATCTATAATATCTTATTTTTATATATTCTTGTATCTTCTCCCTTTAGTATAACCCGTCCACTAATGAAGTTTGTTGTATTATAGACAACAACAAAGAACACCATCTTATTTTCTTATCACACATCTATGATATGCTTCAAAAGATGGGTTTTAGGCCATGAACATAGTAGACATTCCCAATAGAATGATGAATAGATTTTACTAATCTTCCAACACCAATAATTTCCCCAATTTTAGTTTTTTCGAAATCAACATTTTAACCTTTATAGTCTGTAGGAGATAAAAACTTTTCTTTGTTTCTAGTCATGTATCTAAACCAAGCACTGTGAAGGTACCAAGTATTGATCCTTAATCTCTACTTCTCTTAATTATGTAGCACATAGGTTAGACTTGGGCACCTAAATCAACTTGTTCCCATTATTTGAGATAAAGGATGAATTATGTCTCTTTAAGTCCTATAAGGATGACCCCTATTAATAGACAAGATCATTTTCAATTCCCTAGTATTGTATCTATTTATAAACTTTATATTTTCTTGTTCAACACTTGTTTGAGAGGAATATTTATCTTTGATATGCGCTTCCTTTCAACAAACTATACATACCATGTTCATCGACTGATATGGTTTGGAATATTAAGGTCTAAAATCCTAGCCTATTCTTATTGGTGGATTGACTATTATAAATGTGAGTGAGAAATGATGAGATTTTTTTCCGTTTTTGAATATGAACTAAGTCCATTTTATCTTTATTCAATTCTTTTATTAGTGAAGCATTTATTGAGATGGTTGAGAAAGACATGGATTGATTTTTAAAAATCCTCTTCAAAATTTTGCTGAATAATGGTACTTCGATTGTTTTCTTTATCGGAGAATTCTTTGAGACTGTTTCTCAAATATACACTGTCCTGATTTGTACTTTCATATTATAATATTTGGAGGAAAATACGTCATTATTCCTCTTCGTTAAAACATGTAGATTTTCTTAATATGCATTTATCAGAGTAGTTGTGAGATCATAAGGTTTTTTTAGGAGTATTTGTTAATATTAGGGTTAATCTCAGGAAACATTCCTTGGTTTCCTCTTTTATAATGTCATTACCAGATTCTGAACCAATCATATGTTCATGAATATATTGAGTTAAGTCTTTTGTTTTATAATCCTCTTCAGTCTCACTCACAGCTAATATTTCTCGAGTGTCCTCTTTCTTTGCTTTTATGATGGCCAATAATGATTGATTGATTGGGTCATCCTCATTAGAGTCATCACTAATTTCTCCCATAGCAATAAGTGCCTTTTCATTAGCTAGGTCAATATCTTTTATCTATGGGAGGGAAGAGTGAAGTCCTCCCTTTTTTCTCTAGGCTTTCCTATGGTATCTTTCTTTGCCTCTATTTTCGATGAGGGAAAAAAATACTAAACTGATTAGTACTTCAACACTAGTGGATTATTTGGAATTTCTTTTGTTGCACTTTAGGATCTCTTTTTTGGTTGTTTTGGCTTATTTTAAAATTTCTTTGAAATCTTCGTGTTACTTGACCCATGTTTTCTTCCTCATAATTAGCAGTTTCTGTGGCTTTAGGGGAGATGGTTTTTCCTTCCTTTTATGCCCTATGTCCTTCTCTTGATTCTTCTTCAGTTCATACATTGTAAGATTTCCAATGAGCTAATCCATATCAAAGGTATCAAGATCTCTAGCTTATATGATAGTTTCTCCAATGAGTTGATCCATCTCCAATGTATCTAGAACTTTAACTTCTATCATAGTTTCTATCTTTCTTTCAAAATATTTTAACAAAACACTATGGATTTTTCAAATAGCTTATCAAATGCGAATTAATTCACGTAGAGAATAAATTTTAGTGAGAATTGCAGTTAACGTAGTATGCATGCCTTGATTTGTTTCTCCTTCTTTAATTCTATGTATTTTATATTTCCTAATTAGATTTTTTGTTTAGGCCTTTTTACAGAAAAAACTCCTTCATAAAAAGTTTGAAGAGTCCTCAATATTTGTTTAGCATTTTGACAAATGAGATTATATTGCATTAATTTGGTCAAATTCCACCAATCTTGATTTTCCTAGCTTTTGCATTTCTTTGCATGTGCACTTTATCAACATTAGTCCGCTCACTTCTTTCCTATGAAACTTGTCCCTTTATATTAGAATAGGTTTTCTTTTGAATTGGTGGGAAAACTAATACAATTTTACACAGATCAAAATTTACAACAATTAGTTGATGCATAATATTGTTTCTTGACAATCCATAATACTTTCCATTTAACAGTAGTGGCTCAATTTGAGAGGAACCTTCCCGAGTAGCTGGAGGAGCAACCATTTTATTATTTTCAGATGTTAATCTTTTGTGAAAAGTTAGGAATTGATAGCAATTGGAGAAAACTAGGTCTAGCCATATTCGTAAAAATCTGGTCCATAGTATAACTTATCTTGAGTTGTAAAGAGATTGATAGCCAATGAATGTAAAACAATGTTTACAATTACAACTCAATAATCAAAGCCATAATTTAAACACTAGATTCAAATAAATAACTTTTTAACCTACCAACTTTCCAAGAAACCAAACATGCTTCTTGTTACAAAACCTCACCACACAGACTTCAATAGTATCACAATTACAGAAAATAATCACAAATAACTTAGCTCTAAACAAACATCACAACAAAAAATTAGAAGACTTGTTGTGACCAAGCGTACACATAAATGTACGTGGTCACCTAAGTAGGAAAATGGCCTTTAAAAGCCAAGTGTTGATCTCACAGTGACTTGTGTAATGAAACTATCCAATTCTTGTTCACTTAAAAAGATGAATCAAGAGCTAAAATAACCAATAATAATTCAGTTTTAACAATAAAAAGTGAACTTAACAATACATAATGCAAAGATGTAGGACAATTTTATGGAGAAACCCAGGGTAATGGCACTATAAATAATCCTAATTTGTTATATAAACACGTTAGTTTCATTAATTATACTTCTCGTTGATTCACGAGTTTTATAACATGATTATGGTCTTCCGGACCTCTAATTTACTATCTAACTTAGAGACACAACTACATAATTAAGTGGGGATTCAAGAGCTAAGTTAAACATATTTGTTTTTATTCCATTATATAAATCAAATGGGAAGAATTAGGTATATTCCTATCCTAAATGCAAATCATAACTACTATTTATTGAATGATTATGATATCATCCTATGTATCCTATATTCTATTCTATCATTCCTCCTTTCGAGCTACCGATAAAAGTACATATTTATCCTAAGAGTCCCTAATCTCTAGACTAGTTAAAACAAGGATACATTAATAACAAAGTATGATAATAAGATAAACCAACTCATTTAATCAAGTAAAAGTACTCATGTTCTTGGCCTTACCCCTAGATAAGGGTATTTAGCTGCTTAGAGACTTATAAAGAATCATAATGATATAATCCATCTAATTAATATGTAAATTAAATTAAGATCATTTAAAACCTAATTGAAGCCTCCCCAGATGTGCTCCAATTCCCACAAGTAATCCAAGGTCAATTCAAAACAATTGGAGTATCCTATTTACAGTAGGACCATATTTGCCGATTTTAACATTCCTCGATGCCATGCCTCTATCGCGCTACATAGGCAGAATGGCACATTTATATCACCAAGGAACACTGTAAAACAACATTTTAATTTTCAATCAAGGATATGTCACTCCCATAAATGGTGGCTAGGCAGCGTGGCATGCCCCTAAGTCCAAAAATTAAAGATTTTGTTGTCGTATACTCCATGCATTTGTCCTTCAAAGTCCTTCCTTGGGGGTGGATTTTACTCTTCAATTAAATCTTATATATCGTAAAAACATTGAGTTAAACTTTATATAAAGCTTCCCATATAATCAAACAACACTAATTATAGATCACAACACCATAGAATAAAACAAGAAAAGCAAGAACAACACATAGCTCGAGTTAAGATTACTAGTTTTCTCATTTGAATTCTAAGAGAACGTTTTACCTCCAAACCTATTTGAATGCATCATAAACAAACATAAATACATAAACTAATCCTTAGATGCTAATTTATACAATGATTAACTCATCAGCACATAAAAAGTTCTCAAAACTAGGCTAAATACCCACTTGGGTGCATAAATTGACCTAGGATCATTACCCTACACTTACATCCTTTTACATTCTCAAACAACTCTTCAGATTAAGCTTCATATAATAAATACTTCACATTACAACGTCAACAAACAAGACACTTAAGATAGAACTATAATGACTACACAGATTGCAAGTTCTATACTAAGCATGTATTATAAATTGAAACTCATGAATACTACCTCAACATATCCTAACCTTAAGAATTTACTCTACCAATTTGGAAAACTCATGCATATTACCCCAAAAAAGAGATCATATATGTCAACTAACTATCATAAAACATGTTCCCCAACTACAAGAGTGATTTACCCATATTCTCTTATAGAGATGAAATTGACTACAAAAATACAAGAATTGGTACATGAATCATCTTAAGCTCACTCTCACAAGGACTTTAGATGACACATAGGATGAACTGTACCATTAACTATGGTCTAGTGCTTTACTAATATCAAAATATTAAGGATCGAGATCAAAAAATACTTTAAGGGTTGTAATATAGGCTACGGGATGGGGGCAGGAACTCATCTGACCAGTAACAGTAACTATCTTCCCCAAGCTCTTTATTATATCACACATAACATTGAGATCTTCTCCAATCAGTCGAGTTTTCACCAATTCAATCTTCACACATATCTTTTATTTGACCTATCTCTTTTAGCTAGTTTTAAAACACAGATTAGGGGGATATTCTATATCAACACATGATAAAATTTTTGAAGAATTTTCTTTATTTTTGTTACATTACATCCAATACAACACATAAGGTTTTTTCCCTCCAATAGCTACTACTCTAGGGCTTAACTTTACCTTTTTCCTCTTAAATGTTACACGTCGTAATGTCATTAATTTTTTAACTAAAGAAGTTAGTAGAATTGGATAAATTTTTGGTCAATCAATGACGGGGAATAATCTACATATAACGCTGCCAAAAAAATAGGTTGAGGCTCAACAAGCTGGACTATGATTATGCAAAAGTGTGGAAAAAAGAGATATGAAACATGGATATCAAAGAATTGCCTATATCATCTCCTAAAACCCTATTCCTTATTTTGCTTTGCACACACACCAGGAAAGCTCTAGGAATCAATATGTAACAAGAAATATACAACATAATCCTAACACACCCATGGAATATTCAAACTCAAGAAGGATCATTATAGACTCTAAACCAAGCAATAACATGAATTTAAAACTACGACAACATCGTACAAGAGTCTTAACTATGAGCCTAGGGGTTTCAAAAGTATTTATTCAACGCAATCAATATTCTTTTACAACCAAAACAACTTGTATATTGTAATCACACATAGTAACTACTAAGAACGTCCCATTTAATCCTAAAAATTAAAAGTATTATTGTGTTCAAAAGGAGCTCCTATAGAAAAGAACCAAATAAAACAACCACGAGGTGGGTGAAGTGTCCCACTAATCTGACATAAAAAAAATTAAAAATAAACTCAAAAAAGAAAATATTTTTGTATTTTTTTAAAATTTAATCCAAAACTAAGCAACGACTAAAATTTAAAATCCTATAGCATCCCTTCACCCAAAACGATGGGAGTTTTCCGTACCTCGCTCTTAAAACATACTTTTTCCCTAACGTATACACAAAAGTAAAGATAGAAATACTACCTAAGGCCTCTTGGCCTAGCTAGTATCATCTTTAGATATCAATAAGGTTGGATGGAACTTACACACAGTCTTTTTCATGATCCATAATATGGGTCTCCAATACTAAAACTTCTCTTCATCTGCTAACACAACAAAAACAAAAACTACATGAAATAAAAAAATAATGAAAAAAATTTACCTATCTTAACTTAGGTTACCTCCTAAGCAATACCTAATTTAGTGTTACAGTATGACCTACATCACTATATCTCAACCATAGTCCTTCATCCTCTTTCTCATACATAGACGCCATTAGCTAACTCTTTTCTGATATTTTAAGTGAGTACTCTCAAGGTCATTATCTTCCCTACATTAGGTTCTTTATTAGAATTAACTTTTTGGGCATAATTTGGTGGCTTAGAAAACTCTATGAGATTTTTTGGTAAGGCCATTTGTGGTTTAGGCTCTAACATGCCACACTAATCCACTTCCATTACTGTGATCAAGCATAAGTCTTTATACTAGTAATATGGATTTGGTGGTTTATATACTTTGAATACCACTTCTTAATCATCCAATCTAATTTGAGTGTGCCTTCTCTAACAATAATTTGTGCTCGTCCCATTCTAAAGATTCGACATCCAAATATAATTGACTCCCTATCATTTACATTTTATTTAAGAAAAATAAAGTCAACAAGGGTAATAAACTTGCCAACCTTAATGAGCATTTCCTCAATGATTTCTTTAGGCTGAACTCATGTTATGTCTACTATTTAGAGCACCATAGAACATGGCCTCGACTTACCTAAACCAAGAGTGTTGAAAATTCATAGGGTCATCAAGTTTATACTTGCCCCTAAATAACTCAAATCATGTACCATGTCATTATTATCAATTTTTATGGGTAGGTTTAAACTCCCAGGGTCTTCAATTTCTTAGGAATCTTCATCCTCACTATCGAACTACACATCTTAGTAAGTAATGTCGTCTCAATATCCTGCAGCTTCATCTTATTTTTCACCATAAAATATCTAACAAAAAAGATTAATGTAAAGTTCTATGAACGTATGAAATAACATCTTGAAACATGCATCCTCCATAGCCTTTTTTAGCCTTTGAGGGACGGGTGGTTGTGGTCTTTCAGTTATCTACTCATCAACCTTTGCTTTAGAGTACTCATACTTCCATAAATTTTCATCCTTTTTAACTTCACTGTCTTCTTCTCTATCTTTTGTGGCACTAGTTTTGCCTATAACTCTTTATTTTTCTTAGTAGGCTTACAATAATAACTTTATCACTGGTCATGGTGATTTCCATAACCTTTTTTGTATTTTTTGTGTCACTTGTTCATGAAATTTGCATCCAGGCATTTTGTATTCGAGCTAGATGTGGTAAACATATTGGTTATTTTTTTGGAGCAAGCTATTGGTTCTTTATCTCAGTAATTATTTCTTCTTGCACACCTAAGATTTTATTGACTTTCTTCTAAATTTTACTAGCTTGTTTATTATGTTGCTAACACAGCTGGATTTGATTATTGCCCTATGTATAATTGTGATGAGTCTTCAACTTGTTGTTATAGGAATTTCCAAAAGTTAGATTCTGTACATTGCCCACAAAGTGTATAGGATCTACATTTGCTTCACACATGTTTGTAGAGTAACTATTATTTTGACAAATCACACACCAAGATGGGGTCAGCTGAATTTAATTCACTTGAGCCCAAGACTAATTCACCACCAATTTGCTAAATTGTGTCATCATCTGATTCTAAAAACCTGAAAATTAGGCTAATAATGTTGTGATATTATAAACTTCAATCAGCCCTGCAGGATTTTTCAATACATCTCTAGAGATGGCTCGCTGCCAGTAAGGATTACCTAGTTGAATACAGTTAAACAAGGTATAAAGGTCAACATATATTTTCTCCAGTTCTTGACCACCTACAGCTGAATGTAACAAAATCTTTGTACTATGGCTAAGAGCTTCTACAAAAATGTGAGCTAATGCACAATGGGACTACTATTTATGTGGAAATACTTAAGAAGATATTTGAACCTCCCCAAAGCATGATATAGCTTTTCTTAAAGCTTTTACTGGAAGTCAATATCTCACTATATAACCATGCATTCTTGTTATATGAGAAAAAATAGGTGAGGAAATTTTGGGCCAAGTCAGCTCATATTGTTATAGAACCTACCAACTCAACGTTCAACTATTTATTTGATTCCCCTCAAGAGTAAGGAATGGAATAGTTTGAGCCTCACATAATCTTTGGAGACTCTAGAGGGAATGAACATGTTACTTTTCTCCAAAAATTTCTATAAATAGACTTGTGGTTCCTCGTGTGACAACCTAATAATCTGCCCATTATTTTGCAAAAGTTGTATCATGTTCCTTTTAATCTAAAATCTACCTCTAGTTTATGTTCTAAAGAATTTGAAGGTAACATTTGTTGCGAGTGGAATTTCCACATAGCTTATTGTCCTGCGGAGTGGTGTTTTTTCAACCATGGGTGTAGGAATAACATTCTCTTTATAAATATGATGTATTTGGTAGAGAAGTATTGCTTCTCTTCTTAATTTGCATAAGTGTTGCTTAGGTTCTATCTATAATTTGATGAATTCCATGTCCCTTGCCAGTTTACTTTCTTTAAAAATCTTCGCCTATAAATCAAAAATCTATGATCAAGTAGTTAGCAATCATGAGATCAAATAGAAAAAACTAAAACAAATACAGTATTGTATTTTCAAGTCCCTGAGTATGGCACCTAAAAAATGTTGTGGCTAGGCGCAGACGTAGGTGTACATAGTCATCCAAGTAGTAAAATGGCCTTTAAAAGCCTAGTATTGGTCTGAAAGGGTCTTATTAAAAAAACCATCTAATTCTAGTTCACTTATTAAGATGAATCAAGTGTTACAGTAATCAAGAATAATTGGGTGTTAACAATTAAAAGTAAACTTAACCATATGGTAATGTAAAGGTCTTGGATAATTATAGAAAGAAACACAGCGTTAAGGCATAACGAAAAATCCTATTTAGCTATATAATCTTGTTGATTTCATTTATTATCTTGTTTTTTAATTCACAGGGTTTATAACATGATCGTGTTGTTATTAACCTCTAATCAACTATGTAACTTAGCCTCAAAACTACATTATTGAGCGGGGATGCAAGAACTATGTTAATCGTATTTGTATTTCTTTCTATACATGAACCAAATAGGGCAAATTAGGTATATTCCTATTTTAAATGTAAATCATAACTACAATTTTCTGAATGATTACAATCCCATCCCATGTAACTACTATTGTGTTTTGTCATTTATTATTTCAGGCTTACGATAGAAGTACACATTTATCCAAAGGGTTGTGAAACTTTCTAACAGTTAAAACGAGGATACGTGATAAACAAACAATGATGAGAATATGAACAAACTTTATCAATCAAGCAAAAGTGCTCATTCTCTTGGCCTTAAACATAGATAAGTGTATTTAGCCACTCATGGCTTTCAAACAATCATAATGATATAATCAATGTATTAATACAAAATTAAACTAAAGTAAAAGAATAAAAACCCAAATTTAAGCCTCCTCAAGTGTTTTTCAATACCAACAAGTACACTTTTTAGCTTTTTCAGTGTTTTGACCATTTTCCCTTCTTTGTAGCTGCTATATATAATATATGAACTGTGGGAATAGTTTGTACATTTCTCAAAGAATTGGAGAGTTATTTATATGAGTTTGAGGTTTTGAGTATCCTTTATATAACAACCACTTTTGATAAATTTTATGGCTCCATTGTGTCCAGAAAGTTAAATTTAGCCAAGTAACATTATTGGCTTATTTATGGGGTCACAAATAAATATCTAGGGTCTATTTGGAGGTTTTTGATCATTTTTCTTAAGTTGATTATCGTATCTAGTGTGGGCCAAAAATACATATTTGACTTTATGGGTTCTATTTCACATTCTAGAAGAAGAATTTCTTTGATCATCATGAATGTGACGAGGGTGAAACATTTTTAAAGAGTATTTGGGTTCAGGTCAGGTACATTTATTTATTGTATTCACAAATGTGAGTGTCCGATTGTGTTCGTGATTGAGGTACTTCTCATCCGAACAGTATTAAACCTTCTTTTTATAATTTATTCAATTATTAGACCTTGAGAGCTCAATTTTTATTTATTTCTAGATGGTTCTTCTTTAGACATACTTGGGAATATTGCTAAACCTTATTTTTATCATTACTTATTGATTTTATCTCTAATGCAACTTCTAAACTTTGAATCTAACATGGATTTTTGAAGTTTCACCTAGAAAATCAGAAAATGATTTTCCTTCAATTTCAACCTGTGTTTAATGTGTTTCAATATTTATAATCCTTAAATTATAGAAAATGTGATTCTTCAAAAAAATCACAGTATTATGTATTTTCCTTTGTGATCGATATTCAAACTATTTTTTGACCCAAAATAAAAGTAGCTAATATTGAAATCATTCTACTCTTCTTGACATTTATATTGTGTTTTTCGTATATTGAATTTCTCTTTAGACCACACAATAGGAAATATATCCTTATTGAATGGTCAAGGCTTGTGTCTCAAGTTTTGAGGTAAGTTTTGCCTTAACTTTTCTCGGACTGGGCTATGTAGTTAACCATTCATGTATAGCATGATATGGGTTGCATGCTTTATTGTGAGATTTTTAATTTGAGATCATTATCTTATCATGTTGCCTATGTATGCAGTTTTTTAGCCTTCTACATATGCCTTAACTATTTATATGATGAAAGAAAAATACGTTTAATGCAGGACAACTTTGAATGAAGCCTAATCACGGAAATAGAAAATCTCGACAAAGTAGCAATCATTGATGGAACCTGAGTACAGAATTAGACATTTTGATAAAGATTAATAAAAGTAAGATTCTAAAAATACAGAAGGTTATGTACCAATATTTTTGTACAAGGAAGAATCCCATAAAAATCAAGAAAGGAAAGAGATTATATCCTCTACACAAGCATATCTGATATGAGCATGCATCAATATGAATCATCAATCAAGGAAAAAAGAAAAGAAGAAGATCATATCCCATACACAAAAATATCTGATATCAATGCATATTGATATGAAACCACAATCAAGGAATCGATACAAATCCTCAATTTAAATAAACTCTTTTGGGTTTTCTTTAATAAAAAAAAAATCAATCAATCAAGACGAGTTATAAGAGTAGGAGAAGTCTAAGTGAATAAGCACACAACTTCAATGGAACAAAATATTTATCTCATTATTAGTATTTACAAAACATTTTACAGTAATATTTACAGTTGTAACAAAAATAAAAAGAACGTGGTAGAAAGAGTTATACTAGTTAAGGCTATGTCCAAGAGTTTAAATGATTAATTAATAACTTCTCCCTATCATATATCAATAATTATGTTTATTTGATGCACTAATTTGTATGTTATTCAACTTAATATACTAGGTATTCAACTCAAAATAAATTTTTAATTCACCCTCTACCTCTCTCTTGATTTTTAATTTGTATTTGAGCAGGTCTTAGCTAATGTTGCTTAACCACACATGCCAATTGATCAAATGGAAAATTCTCAGATAAATTTTTTAAGATGGTAATGTTAGTACTACACTCTCATCATATGTTTTAATAACAACCAACTATTAAGAAAATATCTGAAAGGATACACTTAAGTTATATTCAATAGGGAAAAATCCTTGAGGAATCTATCTAGGATATCCTAGAATCTTAAAGGATATCTCGCAAAAGGAAACCGACAGAAAACTTTGGAGGAGAATCAATCATAGATCTTATTGGATCCCCAAAATAATGACAGACAAATTAATCATAGAAAAATTAGAAGGAAAGAAGGCCACACCTTCTACATGGGAATATCTGATATAGATATTTGTGGCTTTGATAAGAAAGCTGAACCACATATGGACATACTATATGGTTCCATCCCTCATTCAAGGAATAAATTCAAATATTTGATTGATATGAACTGCCATGGGTTTTCTTATGAAGAAAAGAAGCCGAAGTAGCAGAAAAATATAAAAGAAATGACCAAAGTTCTAAGTACTTATGCTACTTCAAAGGAAAATATTAGTCTCAATAAAGCTTTGTACTTCATAGTTTACAATAGTTACACAAGACTAAGATTGAGTAAACTTTGTCATACAAATTGAGGTTGTGTCGCGAGATCTAGAAACAAAAATAATCTTTAAAACTTGTTTACTTCTCTTTTTTTTCGACACCACTTAGAAAATATCTAAAAAAAAATGAAACCCAAGGGGATTGGAAGTAGGCACCACATTGGTGCTCCAAACCAGGATAATTGATAGTGTTCTGATTGCAAATTGCATGGTTAATCTAATCTATTTTTTTAAGTATTTTTATTTATAGGTGAGTCAACTGTGAAGACTTGTCTGTCAACTCAATGGAATTTTTCAATTTGCACCCCTATTGAACATCAATTGCTATCAAAGAAGGTCTCGCTAACAGTGTTGCCTAACTGCACGTGAGTAATGATCTCATGACAAACTACCATATTCTAGTAACTCTCCTAACAGACGGTTACTTCTCTATGAGAACTCTATATTTAAATAGACAGCGCTACTCCTATTTGAAGAACAAAGTCATAATCTTCGTTGAATCGAATGACTTTCAAGCATGGGTTGTCATTAAGAAGGGATTAAATCCCATTATAGAACATAAAGATAAATAAAATAACAAGGACAAAGAATAAAGACTACTGACGTGGAGGAACAATAAAATTTCAAAGTTACCAAAGAACAACAAGATGTAATTCAAATTAATGTACAAGCTATAAGTTTACTCTTGTGTGCAGTTAGCATAAAAGAATACGACAATATATCAGCCTATGAAATTGCAAAGGAGATATAGGACAAATTAGAAGTAACTTATTAAGGGACCTCCAATGCTAAAAAGGTAAAAAATTTTGCTCTAGTCAATGAGTACGAAATGTTTAAAATGAAAGAAAATGAAAACATATAATTAATGTAATCTACATTCAGTAAACTTATTTGTTAGTTGAAATCATTAGGGATGATCTATCCACACAACTTACAAGTCCAGAAGCTTGTTAGAAGCCGCCTTAATGCATGGGGTACCAAAGCTGCCATTTTAGAAGATTCATACCTTCACAATGTGACATACAACAAATAATGAGGTCAACTAATTTCCTATGAGCACAATTATATCAATAGGCACAACAAGGAAGAAAAGAAGAAACCAGTGGACTTCAATGCTGTAACAACTGGAGAAGATGAATTCCTAGAAAAAGCCAATAATATAGAAATGGCTCTTATAAATTGTGGAGTTAGGTAGATCTTGAAATAGAGATAGTAGACACCCCAAGAAGTCAAAAATAATGAACTGACAGGGAAGGATGATCACTGCTATTACTGTGGAAAGACAAGCACTTTAAATAAAATATTCCAAAATTTAAAAGAAGATCATCTAGAAGAAACTAAAAATTTAGGGATTGTAGCGATGAAGATAAACTAAGGAAGCAATAGAAGAAGCCAACATATACTTATTGGAAAAAGGTGAATCAGGCGAGGTAAGGCCCAATAAATATCATAACTACAACTTCCTTGAATCAAATCTAGATATGATTATTGATGAGCTTCAAAAGGTTGTTGATGAACGTAATGAACTTGCTCAAAAAAATAAAACCTGGTACGCTCGGTTGAAACGGTAAATGAGAAGAAACAAATACATTGTCAAGTAGAAGTTGAAGCATGTCAAATTAAAATTCACTTACTTTAAGAAGAGCTTGATGATGTAAAGATGAAATTAAATAGCATTAGAAATCAACAGGTCATAGTTTTGTAAGATCAAATTCTTTTAAAACAAACTCAAGTTCTTCTTCAATATAAATTAAATCAGCTAATACCCTTTTCTCTTTTCAAGGACCATTCTGCTATACATATGGATAGATAGGGAACAAATTATAAATCAATAGACAAAGGTATAAATGTATGTGGGTTTGGAGACCTAAATAAACTACCTCTAAGGCTCAAGGACCCAAGACAACCTAGATACCTAAAAAAATTAATTCTTTTATTTCTTAGGAACACATCCACAAAATCTATAAAAAAAAGTAATGTGGGTTATCGATAGCAGATGCCCAAGACCATTGATCGAAATAAATAAAGTTTCTATTCTGCGAAGAAAATAGAAAGAGAATTAATGAGATTTGGTGGCAATACTAAAGGTGATGCCATTGGATTATCCTTAGTAAAGCTCAACTCCTTATGTGAACACACTAAATGTATCTCGTAGATTGACTCAAATGCAATCAATTCAGTATTAGTCAACTATGTGATGCAGGGTTTAGAGTTTCCTTCAAATTTAAAAGCTAATCTATCAAATACTAAGAAAGAGATTCTCTTATTTGTGAAGGTATCAATATTATTCATGATCAAAATAAGCCCAATTTTTATAGTCTTACATTCCTTACTATGCAAACCAATGATACTTCACTATGGCACAAAAATCTTGTGCATGCTAGTATACATGTCATCGATAAAATCTCCACACTTAAACTAGTGAAAGGTCTGCCATAACTCAAGATTGAGAAGGATCACATTTGTGATGCTTGCAAATTGGGTAAGCAGAATCATGCATTATTCAAAGTCAAAGACATTATCACCACTACCACACCCTTCCAAACAATCCATATAGATCTATTTTTCCCCATCAAGACTACAAATATTGGTGTAAAAGGATATGTCTTTGTTATAGTTGGTGATTATTATATTTTTACCTTGTTATGTACACTTCATCATATATGTTCATAGTGGTGCAGTGAAAGAAACGATCTCTTCAGCAAACTTCCATATCCATGATGCTAGAACACAACCTATTAGACCACTTTTAGGCAGAGGCAGTAAGCACAGTTTGTCACATTATTAACAGATAACTCATCAGAGCAATTCTAAAGAAGACTCCACTATGTTATGGAGAGGGAAAAATACTACCATTAGTTACTTTCATACTTTTCAAAGAAATTTCTTCATCAAGAATAATGGGAAGTGTAACTAAGGAAAATTTGATCAAAAAAGTGACGAATGTATTTTCCTTGGCCACTGTCCCAAAAGTCAGACCTACAGAGCATATAATACAAAGACTTTATGTGTTAAAGAATCTATGAATATTTATAATGCCCTGAAATCTAATTTCCATGATTCCATACGGTGCTCTGAACTACAAGTAGTCCTGAGCTAATCCTGGTTGATTTTCTACTAAATCTAAATCTCAACATAGGAGAAATTTGAATTTGAAAACATAATAAATGTGAAAATCTTATCTGAATGACCTAATCTCACAAGTCTGATTAAAACAATATTGATAAATCTAAATACTTAATCAAAAATCTAAAACTGAATCTAGTAGTCCGACAAGCCTCTACTGACTAAGTCTAGAGAGTAACCGGGATAGGCCTTAACTGACTCAAACTATCTGAAATAAATAATAAAACATCTCCTAATAAACTAAAAATCTAAATGACTAAGTCCCTGAACTATGAGGACTCACCAAATACAGAGATATAGATGAGATGCTTAAAAATCACTCATGCTGCTGAGACTGAGCACCTGAACCTACATTATGAGATAATGTAGCACATAGACATATATATGGATCAGTACATTGATGATGTACTAAGTATATGGTGGTGAGTGAAATAAGTAGGAAATATCATCACAATTTATAAAATCATGCATGCTAAATATAAATAACTCACACAGGCTTGAGTAATCTGAAATATGAAGATCATAAATCATGAATAGTAAAGCACTTAATATAATTCTTGTAAGCCATTACACTTAGTTCTGAAATCTTTATTCTATTTTTATTCATAAATCATATAGACTAAGTGAAATCTGAAAACTCATTCTGTATGAAAAAATACTTTACCTAAAAGGAATTCCTTTCAAATCTTTTTTTACTAATAGGAAGGTTCTTCTAACTGACATAAATCATGTGAGTATTCATGGAGTCCAACGTTCATGTCCCCCAAAGAAGGAATGCTCACATTGGGGAGGGACTTTCCAAGGAGTATAAACTATCTAAGCAATCACATATCTATCATCCATGTAGAAGTGGGAAAAATCTAAATCCTATGTTAGCACATAGTTCTGGGGTATGAAACCATAGCAATGTACCCATCTCGGTACTAAATACTATTCCCATTAAATCTGTATTCTCATTCTGATAGAAATACACTTTTAAAATAATTTGAAGGTTTATAATGAAAACCAACCGTATACCTATAAAGGTAAATTTGTAATCTAAATCTATAAAGTAGATTTCATATCTATTCTGAGATCAAAAGGTCAAATCTTTATCAATAATTTAAAAAGAATCTAGTCATAGGGTGCTTATTGCACAACAATTCTTGAAATAGCAATCTTTCATTAGGGCTTAGTGACCAATGTATCAATCTCACGTTAAAACATAAAAATGTTCATGCTTAATAATGTAAACATTGATAATACAATTCAAAATCTGAAAATTTCTTTACTACGCATGAAAATATAAGTATAATCATGTAATTCAACTTCTAAATCATTGGAAATCTCTTAAGATTATAAATAACATTAATGGGTGTAAACTTTAAATTAAATTTCATAGGAAATCATATAAAATTCAGTAAATTCGTAATGAAAATAAGTTTTGGGCAGAAGGATGAAATGAATATCCTTGTTCATAACCCTACATTGCTCAATTGATAAACTAGATGCTGAAACATGAATCTTGGATCTCTATTGATGCTTTGAAAATGAATTCTTAGAGTTCTTCTATTGAGAATCCTTAATCTTAAATTTTCATGGAGAATTAATGAAAGAATTGGGTTTCTTAGAGAAGGAGCTTTGATGATCAAGGGTTTTCTTTTGACAAAAAGTGATGAGATAAGCATAAAGTGCTTTGGTATATGCTTAATGATGTATTTTGGATGGATTAGGGCCCTGGGGATGATCAAAATGCCCTTATTAAACTTAAAATCTGGAATGAAAATCGACCAAAAATCCATATTTATTGGGCCACCACAATGCTCCACTATTACGGTGGCTCTTTGGAAAAGTACGAGCGAGGACTGGCCGTTCACCGCGACGCACCACAATCATGGTGCCCCATGGATTGTCATTTTTTCCCTTGACGCGACATGCCAGAATCATAGAATCTTACTGGAATGGGGAAATTGGGAAAATGGGCTTCTCCGCGATGAGGGGATATCACGGAGGGCCATTAGAATTTGACAAATTTGGATTTCACCTTCTTCACGATACGCTAAGTGCCCAGGTGGCACACTGTCAACTTAAACATACCATAACTCCTTCACCGAGTGTTGAATTTTGAAGAAACTTATATCGTTGGAAATCTTATTAAATTTCTCACACAATGGGAGGTCTTAATCAGGAAAATTCCACATGAAATAATTATTATATATTTTGGAAGATATCCCTTAACATTCTAGTGATGGATTTTAGCTAGAAAAGGTATGGAGTATTCCAATATTGTATTTTATAAATCTAACCACTCATTTATGAGCTTGAATATTGATGAAGAGCAGGTAAATGATATATAATCTAGGGCCCAAATAAATACAACTCCTAAGCTGCCAAACGATGAGTCAACTATAGCCCTTCCAAAGTTGACTCCCACTGATGAAATGACTAAAACAAATGTTCTAAGAGAATGGAGACACTATTATATCTTTCAAAATAAATTAATCCTTGAAAACCCAGATGATATGATACATACAAAAGCCTCATTGAGAAAGGAAGCATCTATTTTTTTTGTCTCTTAAATTAAGCCTAAGAAGATTTATAACGCTACCAAAGAAAAATCTTGGGTTGAGTCCATGAAGGAAGAATTAGATTAATTTTAAATAAATCATGTATGTTATCTGGTTGAAAGACCCTAAAAATGCTTAGTAGTTTGAAGTAGATAGGTCTACGAAAATAATTGAATGAAGAAGGTAAGGTTTTTTCAATAAAAGGTCTGACGTATAGCTTAAGGTTACTCTCAACAACAAGGTTGACAAGTGGTGAATTTACGAATTATTTACATTGAAATTAATGCACACTACCATGATTTAAATGTAATAAAAGACAAATTTATTTGTTCGATGCACTAATCTCCACACTTTGCAGGCACACAGGCGAAGAGAAGGAAAAATATGGAATTGGGTTTAAAATGATCAAAAAGAGAAGAGCGGTGAAACTTATGGAAAACCCTAATGATAAAATTGGTCTCACGCGGCCTGTCAAGTTTAGTCAAATATACATGATCGCAATTATATTAGGGAGGTTGCTATAGCCACGATCGCGTGAAAGAAGGTGCAATTGTGACTTGGAGGTTTTAATACCCAAGGGTAATTCTTTATATTGATGTAGTTGATCCCAATTCCCTTATAAGGCACAAATCAATTTTCTTCTTTGATGATTATTAAATTTTTTA
This sequence comes from Capsicum chinense, assembly GCA_026120095.1. Taxonomy (NCBI): domain Eukaryota; kingdom Viridiplantae; phylum Streptophyta; class Magnoliopsida; order Solanales; family Solanaceae; genus Capsicum; species Capsicum chinense. The sequence continues at coordinate 181,890,901 of JAPEIP010000004.1, read as the reverse complement.
TATTGAAAATTTGAGATTTAGAGAACCTTAAAAATTAGGGAAAATTTTGTATTTAAATACCAATTTGAATTTGGTGAAATTCAAGTGAAAAGTGAAGATTCTTCTTATTTTCCAGTATCATGGATGCTATGAATGAACCTTTTGGTATATCTCTTCTATTTAGCTTTATAAGTAGCTAGATTCTTTTGTCTTTGGAGTATGTTGAACTAAGGTGAAATTATGTATGGGTTGTGATACATTGAGGTTGATTCTAGTATATTAATGATGGGTTTAACTATTGCTTATTTAAATAGTTTGGATTTGTGGATGAAAACCAGAAATGCTCAAAATGGATTTGTAGGTGAAAACCCCCAGATTTTTAAATCTCACATTTTTCATGAAAGGTGGATGTGGGTGAACTCTTGGAGCCCTTATAATCCTTGAAATAAAGATATGGTTGACAAATAAATAGTGTATAATTGTAGATGTGGCTTGCTCTCTATTCACTATTTTAGAAATAAGGTTGAGCAGAGAGTAAGCCACATTTTGGGCATAATCTTAGAAATAGGGATTCCTAATAAAAATATTAGTTGAGTTTATTTGATACACTAGCGAGATACCCAAAATGGTCAATGCATGATATTCTTGATTTCTTGTTGACAAACTACCCTCAAGGACCTTTAACCTAGCCTACCATGTCGTAAATAACTAGAATTTGTAGTAAATCATCATGCACCCATGCATAACTTGCCCTTATGTAGACATAATCCCAACGTCCTTCTTATATTGGATTTTCAATCGCAATTATCATCCTTAGTTTATGAAATTAAATAGACTTTGATACAAACACATTCAATAAAACCCCCCACATATTAAATCATTCATTTTATTTTACCTTCACTGGGAGCATACCTTTAGAAGCCATTGACACCCATAGATTTTGAAAGCATGAGTCAATCCTCATCGATTTGAACTCTACATAAGTTGATCTATTAAAATGACTGCCCTATACCAATTTAAATTATATAGGTAAGAGTTATAAAAATAGTGGTGTTATCGAGGTGTGAGATTTAGTATTCACTTGTATGGTGTTTATTACAGCTTTAGGTATACCTATGGAGATTTTTATTTACATTTTTTGTTAATTTTGTTCTTTGTAGGTGATCACTATTTCCTCTGAATAGCTATGAGTCAAGAGGGAATCATTGGCAATCAATCATTTGAACATGTTGAAGCAATGGATTATCCTAGTGATGAAGCCCATGCTAGTGTCATTCGTATTCCTCCTTATAGGGGAAATTTTGTATTTTATATCACAAGCGTCATGATCTAACTGCTTCATATTAAGTGTCTCTTAGGGAGGCAAGCTCATGAGGACCCTAATTTTTATATGAACTTCCTAGAAGTTTGTGCCCCCTTCGACATCACTCATATGTCACTAAAATCCATAAGGTTGTATCTCTTTTGTCCAAATCAATAACCTTATGTGCCACACTTGTGTAGGAATTTTAAACAAAACTTCCCACCATCCAAGATGCTATTATTGAAGGGCAAAATCATAAAATTTCATTATATTCATAGAGATCCATGGTAAGAAACATGGGGGAGATTTAAGGAGAAGCTCTTGAAATACCCAATTCATGAGATGCAAAAAAAGATAATTCTCTAAGTTTTCTATAGGGAGTTGGACCGAAATAATTAATCCATGGTTAATGCATCTTGTGGGTCCCTTGTTAAATCGTCGTATAGGGTACATAAAAAGTCTTGATCAAATAGATAGTTTTGAGAGGGGTTGGAATATAAAGGATGCCAAGGTGGATATGGGGGCTGCATTCTCATCCTTTGTGATTCAACATTAACGATGTCAAGAGGAAGCAAGAGATACAAGCATGATCATGGTAATGGAACACCTTGAATCTCTTACTAAACATGTGTTGGGGACCCCAATAAAAGAGTCAATGTTATAAATTCAAAGGATACCAAGTCATTTGAAGATGAGGAAGAAAAGTTTCTTGATGATGGGAGCAGATGGTTACCAAATTATCCATGAGTTTCCATATTACCTCTTGAGAGAAATATGGGAATCAAGGTCAGAATAATAAAAATTATGGCATAGCTTAATTTGAAAGGGAGGGATATTTTAATTCATATCATGGTGGGAGTTGAAGGGACCGACAAAATATTAAAATAAATGAGGAATAATTTCTCCAAGATCCATCAAATGATGGAACCTCAATCTACTACCATAAAAAAACAAGAAGCAAAATGAATCAAATATCAATGCACCTTATGGGGAAAAAATAAAGAAGTACTAAGTGGTATGGCCACAAATGCTACTATCATTCGAAGTGGAAAAATTCTTGGCAAAGGCATGGAACTTGGAGATGGTTCTGGCAAAATAGAAAATAATGAGCAAACAAATATGAAGAGAAAAAGTTGTATAATGATGAGTCAAGGCCAAATGATGTTAACCTTGAGAATTCCAAGATAAAAGAATGTCCAATTATCTCAATGCCACCCTTCAAAATCCATCCCCCTTTCCTTCAACGATCCTTGAAAATAGGGAAAAAGGCTAATTCAAAAAATTCCTTGATAAATTTAGCAAAATCTCCATCAACAATCCTTTAATAAAAGCATTGCAATATATGTTGGGGTATACTAAAATTATGAAGGAGTAGGACTCCAAGAAGCGGCTTGTAGAGGATGAGATATTAGAAATAACACATCACTATAGTGCCATTATATCAAACATGATGGCAAGGAAGAAGAAAGACTCTGGTGCCTTCATAATTCTATGTACAATAAGAATGTTCAAGTTTGAAAAATCCTTGTGTTACCTTAAGGAAATTTTAAATTTAATGCCATATGCTTTATTTTACAAGTTTGGATTGAGGAAACAAAAACCCACCATAAAGAGATTGTTCATGGCTGGCCGATCCATCATGAAACCTATGGGAATACTTTACGATGTTCTAGTTAAAGTCGACCAGTTCATCATCTGAGATAACTTTGTGATTTTTGATTGTGCTTTTAACCATAAAATTTATATTATTATTAGAAGGCGATTCTTAGCCATCAGAAAAGCATTGGTAGATGTGAAATGATACAAGATAAAGTTTTGCTTAGTAATAAAGTGGTTTCTTTCAATGTATGCAAGTCCATAAAGAAAACAAAGGATTTACTAGTATCGGTGATATATACCATTGTTGGTAAGGAGACAAATCATGTTAATGTAAGTTTGGTGGATGATCTATTGGTATGAGTTTTGTCCAATTGTGAAAGAGAAGAAATTGAAGTATTTGAGTTAGTGGTTACATCTTTAACAGGACTTGGATCTTATGCCAAGAACCCAGTAAAGTTGGACCATGATCTTAACAACTGTGAGAGCCTACCCGTAAAACCATCTATTCTTGAGCCACCCAAAAATTAATTAAAGTCATTGCCTCCCAATCTTAAATATATGTTCTTGATAATTGACACTTTGCATATCATCATTGCAAGTGATTATGAGCCCTACTAACTTGAAGCTTTAATATTGGCGATGACAATATTTATTTGAGCTATCTGGTGGACAATTGCAAATATCACAGGAATATCCCTCGATATTTTCCCATAATATTATGATAGAAACAAATCATGTGCCAAGTGTGGAATATCAAAGGAGGCTAAAACAACCTATACAAGAAATGGTGAAGAAAGAAATTATAATGTGGCTTGACTCAGGAGTCATCTTTCAAATCTCCAGTAGTACTTGGGATAGACCAGTGCAATATATTCCAAAGGAAGGTAGAATTATTGTAGTTGACAATCAAAAGAATGACCTTATTCTTATCTGACCATCATGGTGTGGCAGGTATGCATGGACTACTTGAGGTTGAACTCTCAAAACAAAAAGGACCACTTTCTTAAGCAGTTTAGGGATGAAATGCTAGATAGGTTATTTGGGTGGAGGAGGTATTTCTTAATAAATAGTTATTAGGGGTACAATAGAATGTATATTTCCCTGGAATATCAATAGAAAACAACTTTCACTCCCTTTATGGTTTATTCACGTTCAAGCAGATGCTATTTAGGTTGTCCAATTCACCGATAACTTTCTAATATTGTATGATATCAATCTTTGTGGATATAGGTGAGGATTCAATGGAAGTCTATATGGATGATTTATCAGTAGTGGGAAACTCCTTTGAGTAATGTCTTGAGCATCTAAGCAAGGTACTGTGAGATGTGTGGAAACCAACATTGTCCTAGATTAGGAGAAATGCCATTTCATGGTCAAAGAGGGTATTGTGTTGGGCCACAAGATCTCAAGGAGGGGAATACAAGTTGACCATTCTAGGGTAGAGGTAATATCCAAGTTGCCACCCCTCATTTCCATATAGGGTGTTCGGAGTTTTCTTGGGCATAATGGGTTCTATTAGTAGTTTATCAAGAATTTCTCAAAAAGAGCTCAACAAATGTGCAAGATACATGAAAAGAAGGGAAATTCTGTTATGATGAGGCATGTTTAAAGTCCTTCAATTGTCTGAAGGTGTTGCCTATTTTGACTCCCATTATTGTTTCTCCGGATTGATCATCCAATTTTAAAGTAATATCTGATGCAAGACATATTAAATTTGGTTCAGTATTGGGGAAATGCAAGAAAAAATCTATTCCAATTTATATGCTATCCGAGCAAGACAATGAAAGATGCTCAACGTAATTACACCTTTATCAAGCAAGAATTATTGGCGATGGTGTATGCTTTTGAGAAATTTTTTCCCACACTTTTTAGGAATAATAGTTGCCATACACACGAATTATGCCACACTTAAATGTGTCATTTCAAAGAAGAAATATAACTCGTGTCTAATTATATTGATCTTGCTCTCGGATGAATTTGATTTTGAGGTGAAGTCTAGAAAGGGTTGGGAAAACCATATGGCCGACTATCTTTCTCATCTTCAGTGTAATCATGAAAAGCATGGGGAAATTAATATTATCGATGCTTTTCCTGATGAGTTAGTCATGTCAATCTCGGGAAAGGTGTATCATGGTATGCCGACTTATGTCAATCTTGAGAAAAGGTGTGCCATGCTATCCAACTATGCTAATTATATGGTGAGTGGTATACTTCCCAAGGGGCATAGTTATCATTAAAAGAATTGGTTCTTGTTCCCTGTAAAAAACTATTATTGGGATGAACCCTACCTATTTAGGGAGTGCGTGGATAGTGTGACTTGGCATTGAGTCATGGAAGTTTAAATAAATAATATCCTTGAAGCGTGTCACTTCATCTTACTACAGCAACCATGGGGGAATTCAGACCATTGCCAAAATTTATTAATATGGGTATTATTGGTCCACCATTCATAAAGATCTCATAGAGTGGGTAAAATCATGTAATCAATGTTGTAAGGACCCTTCAGGTCATTTCTCGTGTTTCTTTATATTATCACTATTAGAGCTTTCCAATGGCTTTCCAAGTCATCTATGACTCCCCGGAACCAATAGTTTGATTGCCTAGTTGTTCGTTTGGTTGTTAGAACCATTTTCCTAGTGCAAAGTTTTCATTGGTTCCCAACAATCATTGATTAAATACTTCAGTAAAACCATATCAGATGGTAAATCTGACTTTACCAATGCATCCAAAACATCAAAATCTATGTGGTTGCATATCTCGTTTTCTCATATTAGACTATGGATGAATCTCGAAGCCTTGGCCGAAACTTGGAATAAAAATTTAGCGTTTTATCTATCGTCCAATAAATGACATACTTCTAATAAATAAGGAGTTATGTGATTGCGGTGGCCGCAATCGTGGTTAGCATGTGTGCATGATTGTTGCTTTAAGGGCCTAGGAAAGGCCTATTTAGGTGTTGTCTTGACAAAGAATTGGTTATTATTTCCTCCCTTTGATCTCTAAAACTATAATAGAGTACAAATTTCTCTAAGTGTCTTTTATGTCTATTGAAAGCCTAAATAACTTGTGTATTCTTGATTATCTATGAATATAAGGTATGAATCCTTTAAATTTTTGTGTTGATTTCTTATTTTTTGACCAAAAACCCTATATGTCCTTGAGGATTTATTTTATCAAAAAATTAATGAGGTATTCTCTTGATTATTGAGGGATATGACTCCCTAGTGATAGTTGAGCAATGGGTTAGTGTCAGAAATTTATTTTTCTGTATGTGGGACCAACTTAGGTGTTTTTGGTGTTAGTTTGTCCATAAAGTACGATGGTTCAATATGGGTTTTGTTATTCTCGTAATAACACATAGATTACATTGTTGATAGCTTGGCTCGTGGAAAAAGCTTCAGGAAAAGGGAAAACAAAGATTGTTGGCTCGTGAACTAATTGGACTTAAGGTAGGTTAAGATTACTTATATATATATATTGAAAATTACTATTTTATGACTTTGATATCTTGCTAAGATTGGGAGGGGTTTGGAAGTTTAAATGGTAGATGATAATGTGCGAGATTAGTTAGATCATTTAGGCTTATGAACTTGTAAGTGTTATATTTGACTAATAGCTTAGAACCTTGGTTAATTGGTATTGTAATATCATAAATAGAAGAGAAAACTCTAGTTTTTCTAGTAGTTTAGAGTGACCTTGTACACTAATTTGAGGGTATGTTAACCTAAATATGATTGGTTGTGGGATGACTTAAAAGGAATACTTGAAGTATAATTGTCCAATAGAACTAGTGTGGGTTGGTAAGTCCTTCAGGCATGAATTATATAAGTTGTAAAAGAGAAATTTGGGGGATTATTAGAAGCGGAATTTAACTGGCCTTATGCTTGAACTATGAAACTGATTAGAGACCTAGATTAGTGTTGAACGCCTAGATTATGCCTTTGGTTAAATAATGTCTAAACCCAAAAAAAGCTCATTAACATTATAAATAATGGCATAATGTATATTCTTAATTGATTATCTTTTTTTCATGATATGGATAGCATTGGAAAGACTTGTGAATTGAATCTACGGTCATGATAACACTTAACTACTTGGCTAGTTAACAATGTGAGCCTTGAATTATGTCATAACTCTTATTATGATTTAGGTTTAATAACTAAGATAATGTTTGTGCAAAACAACCTATTGCGCTAATATTATCAACCATGTGGATAAAAGAAGGATTCTAGAGGGCCTACCTATAAATTTTAATTAACTTTTTAATAATCATGATGACACTATATAATGTGATGATTGCTCAAATCATTTAGATATACATGCCCATGCGTATATTCATATAATATGGTGATGATTAATCATATATTACCTTCATATATATTTCCTCACGTATTTTACACTATATCAATAGTGGATTATACTTGTTCTTACTTCAGCTATATGTATGTATTTATTATTATCATAAGGATATATTATGGTTAATTCATAGGATATAATAATAATGTTATGATGTTCAATGAATCTGGAGGGTATATTGATTATATGATGATGCCAATTGAATTCATAGGATTTATTGATAATATGATAATGGCTGGTGACTGTGGAGGATATATTGATGATGTGATGACACCTGGAAATCTAGAGGATGTATTGATGATGTGATGATGCCCAGTAAATTTGGAGGATATACTAGTGTTATTGTGATGTAACATATGGTAAGTATATACGAATATATCAATGTACGTTTGGATATGTCATTGAATGGATAAGTCCTTATGTGCACTTAGGATATGTTGTTTACATTGGAAACTTGTCTATAAATCTGTTCGATTTATCATTTGTTAAGTGGTATGGCTCTAGTTGATACTAAATAGTGAATAGAAGTAGAATATGTCAACTATTGAATTGATACTAATGGATATGTGTAATAATATGTAAAATTCAGGATTCACCTAGTAAATATACTTGGCTTGAATAAATGGTTATGTTATGGAATTCGCCGGGTAAAATGGGTTATCTTGATAACTAGTTTTCTATGTTAAGTTGTGATGTTTACATGAAGGCTAGAATACCTAGGATTCTAGTGGATAAATCTTTGTTAGTTAAAATATGGAAACTAGAAATTTTGGTAATAAATTGGCATAGATTTCTAAATGGCTATATAACTATTGTTAGTATTATATTTGTTCTATATATGTTGAATTGTAGTAACTGATGATGATTATGGGACATGGTAAATGGTTGTTAATGGAAATATGGGAATCGTGGTAATTATGAGTTCGTTGTGTATATACATATTCTAAATACATTGATGAATTAATCTATTGTGGCACTATCTTGTGGCATATGACATCATGATGAGTTCTTTACTTTGTGTTTTTTTATGTACTTCTCAATGGTATGGGTTGGCATGGTAAGTTCTATTACTTATGGATTAATGATTGTGATTATATTTGCATGATGTTTTATGCTT
>JAPEIP010000004.1:181844688-181875921 GCA_026120095.1 Capsicum chinense | reverse complement strand
TGACATACCTGGGTGGATGATTTCTTGAAGATTAATGGAGGTAAACTTGAATCCTTGATTTGAAATTAAACACCTAGGGTTTCTTGTTCTTGGGGATTTGAAATTAAACACCTAGGGTTTCTTGTTCTTGAAATTGAATCCTTGATTTGAAACTAAACACCTAGGTAGAAGTACAGGGTATTACAATATCACTCCCTTGAGAACATTCATCCTCAAATGAGACTCAGTGAGAGGATAGAATATAAACTGACATACATACTGAACATGAAAAATTGGAACATGATCTCATGACTGGCATAGCTAATAACTGAATATATCATACTGATCATGCATATCTGCTGCATGTATAACTGATTCATGAATGCATGACTGAGCGTTCTGATGAAATAGGTTGCCACAATGAGAATGCATATCTCATGCATGATTATATGACTGAACTACTGCATGAATGCATGATTAAATATGCAATGTTATTTAATAGAAAGTTTGTGATAGAATTCAGAACATGACATAGATACTAAGCTTGTAAGTGAAATCCGAACATGAAACTGAAAATCTTATGAAGAAATGTTACCTTGAGCTATATCTGAGTTTGTAGAGAAGAGTTGAGGATACTTGGTCCGCATGTCTGCTTTTGCTTCCCAAGTATCTCCCTCAACTGACTGATTTTTCCAAAGAACTTTGACTAGAGGGACTTCTTTGTTCCTCAGTATATGAGTCTGGTAGTAAAGAATTTCTAATGGAATCTCTTCATAAGAGAGGTTGTTCTGAACATCTATGCATTGAATAGTGACTACAATGGTTGGGTTACCTATGCACTTCTTGAGAAAAGAGACATAGAAGACCGGATGAACTGAGGCTAGATCTAAAGGCAGTTCAAGCTCATAAGCTACCTTGCCAAAATTATTGATAATTTTGAAGGGATCGATATATCGGGGACTGAGCTTTCCCCTTTTGTCGAATCTCCTCACTCCCTTTATGGGAGAGATCTTTTGATATACTTAGTCACCCATCTCAAACTCGAGATCCTTTTTGCCCACATCTGCATAAGACTTATGTCAGCTCTGAGAAGCTTGGAATCTTCCTCTGATCAACTTGAGTTTTCTAAGGCATTGAATACTAACTTAGGCCCTATAACTGAGTCCTCACTAACTTCAAACCAATGATTAGAGATCGACACCTCCTTCCACAGAGAGCTTTGAATGGAGCCATCTAAATGTAGAATGATAGTTGTTATTGTATGCAAACTTAATCAACGACAAGTGGTCATCCCATCTACCCTTGAAATTGATTGCACACACCCTTAGTATATCTTCTAAAGTTTTAATGATCCTTTTTTCTTGACCATTTTCTAAGGATGAACGGTTGTACTGAGATGAATTGGGTACCAAGACCCTTTTGGAATGCTTTCCTGAAATGAGAGGTGAACTAGGTACCTCTATTTGAGATAATAGATAATGGAACACTATGTAATTTGACTAACTCTTTAATGTAGAGTTTGGCATAATCCGTGGTTGAATAAGAGGTATGGACTGGAAGAAATGAGCTGATTTGGTCATCCTATCTATAATGACCCAAACTGAATCATGCTGGCGAAGAGTACGAGGCAAACTCATCATAAAGTCCATGTTCACTTCTTCCTACTTTCAAGTAGGAATACTGAACTCCTGCATGGACCCACTACGTTTTGATGTTGTATATTAACCTGCTGACCTATAGAGAACTTAGCCACAAACTCTGCAATATCTTTCTTCATCCCACTCCAACAATAGATTTCCTGCAAGTTGTGGTAGCTTGTGGATGAATAGAGTAGCGCACTCCATGCATTTCTACAAGAATTCACTGCTTTAAGTCGTCTACACCTGGAACACACACACGATTCTGACAACGAAGAACACCATCTCCCCCTTGGGAGAAAACCTCTACTTTCTTATCCTAGACTGACTCTTTTAACTTGGAGCGGCTAGGATCTCTATCTTGCTTTTCATTCACCTCGGAAACTAGAGATGATTCTGAACTACTCTGAACCTATATGACACACTCCTCTAAATCGACTAAGTGGATGCCTAGTATGGCAAATGATGGATTTCCTTAGCTAAATTCTTCTTACTGTCCTCAACACAAGTAACTTTACCCATAGACAGTCTACTGAGCGCATCAACTATGATGTTAGCCTTACCCAAATGATGAAGGACACTCATGTAATAATCTTTCAAGAGATCTAACCACCTTATCTGACGAAGATTGAGATCTTTCTGAGAAAAGACATACTGAAGGCTCTTGTGATCTTTGAACACATCCACTTGAACTCCGTATACATAATGCCTCTAAATTTTAAGGCAAAAACTATAGCTGCTAACTGCAGATCATAAGTAGGATAGTTTTTTGCATGGGTTTAAGTTGTCTGGAGGCGTAGGCTATGACCTTACCATGCTGCATGAAGACACAACCCAAACCTACTTTGGATGCATCATAATACACTATGAACCCATCTAGACCATCTAGAAGAGCTAAGACTGGAGCTGAGGTAAGTCAAGTTTTCAACTCCTGAAAACTCTTCTCGCAATGATCTGACCACTGAAACTTGACTTTCTATTGAGTTAATCTATACATAGGGGATGTAATAGAAGAAAGTCCCTCAAAAAAACATCTATAATAGCCAGCGATACCCAAGAAACTCCTGATATCTGATTGAGAGACAGTTTAAGGCCAGTTTCTTACCACTTCGGTCTTTTGAAGATCAACACTAATGCCATCACCGAAAATAATATGACCTAGAAATGCTACGGACCTTAGCCAAAATTGACACTTACTAAATTTGGCGAACGTTTGATGATCTCTGAGAGTCTGAAGTATTATTCTGAGATGGTTTTTATTATCACATTCACTACAGGAATAGACCAGAATGTCATCTATGAAGACTATAGAGAATATGTCCAAGTACTACTTGAACACCCAGTTCATCAAGTCCATGAAATCTGCTAGGGTATTGGTCAGACCAAAGGACTTATCTAAGAATTCGAAGTGACCATACCAAGTATGGAAAGCTATTTTTGGAATGTCACTCTCTTTGACTCTTAGCTGATGATAGTTTGATCTGAGGTCTATCTAAGAGAAATAGCTGGCACCCTAAAGTTGGTCAAACAAATCATCAATTCCGGGTAGTGGATACTTGTTCTTGATTATGAATTTATTAAGATGACGATAATCAATACACATTCTAAGAGAACCATCTTTCTTGCGCATAAATAAGACTGGTGCACCCCATGGGGACACAGTAGGCCTAATGAATCCCTTTTCTAAGAGATCCTTCAACTGCTCTTTCAATTCTATAAGTTTTGTTGGTGCTATTCTATATGGCATAATAGATATGGGCGGAGTATCTAGAAAAAGATCAATACCAAAGTCTATTTCCCTTTTGGGAGGAATTCCTGGAAGATCTTCAGAAAATACATCTGAATATTAATTCATGACTAGGACTGATTCAAGACTGGGAGTTTCAGAACTAATGTCCTTAACTAGAACAACATGATAGACATATTCTTTAGATATCATTTTCCATCCCGAAGGTAGGAAACAAGCTAACCTCTAAATGCTAAAGTACTACCCCTCCACTATAGGATAGGATTATTCAGAAACCAAAACTAAACTACTTTATTCCTGTAGTCGACTGTGGCATTATAGGAATAAAGCTAATCCATATTGAGAATGACATCAAAATCAGTCATCTCTAATTTGACTAAGTCTGTTGAGGTGACTTTCTGAGATACCATAACTAAATAGTTCTTGTATGCCCATCGGATAATGATGGTTTTACCTACTAGGGTAGAGACTAAAAAGGTCTCTGATAGAATTTTGGGACTGACTCTAAAATAAACTGCTATTTAGGGAGTAACAAAAGACAAAGAAGATCTTATATATAGCAAAGCGTAAACATGCACATGAAAGATCTATAACGTACCAGTAATAACATCCGGAGAATTTTCTTAATCTTGCTGGGACTGAAGAGCATAAAGTTGATTTAGGCATTTCCTACTAGTAGTGTTGGAGGTGGTACCCTACTGGCTTGGGCGACCAGACTGAGCTGAGTAATGGTTCTGCTGACTTTTAGGACCTGGCTGAGGACAGTCTCTGACTTAGTGTCCTGGCTTTCCATATCCAAAACAAATACCACTGTCAGCTCTGTAAATACCCTAATGGTGCTTGCCACAATTCTAGCAAAGAGGATAGGTACAAGCACTGCTAATACTATCCTGAGACTTAGAGCCTGGTGCTCTATCTCTGTTACCATCCCTGAACTTAGGATCTAGAGCACTAGCCAAAGAAGGAGCTGAAACTATTAACTTAGGAGAAAACTGAGAACAGTTTCCTCCTTCTGATTTGGGTTGAGCAAAGTTAAAACTACCTATCCTTGATCTCTTATTCTGCTTCTTCCTTATCTTAATCTTTTGCTCTTCTACCTGCTGAGCATAGGTCATAAGCCTGGCTATGTTTATGTCACTATTCAACATTGTAGACCTATACTCACTGACCATACTATCATTCACCCCAGAGGCAAACTTACTTTACTTAGACCTCATATCTTCAACCACATAAGGACCCTATCTGGATAATTGAAGCAAACTAAAGAGAATACTCTTTCACCATCATGTTGCCTTGCCTGAGGTTGATAAATTCTAACACTTTAGCTTCTCTCTGCTCTAGGGGTAAAATCTATATAAGAAGGAAGTAGCAAACTCCTCAAACTTAATAGGCCATCCATCTACATCCCTCTTTGATTTCCACTATTTGTACTAAGTGTGAGAAATATTTTATAACTTATATGTAGCTAGCTCTACACTGTTACTAAAAGTAACCCTCATGATATCTGTGACCTTCTAAACTTGATCAAGAAATTCCTGAGGGTCCAATTTGAATTAGACCCAAAAAAGTATGAAGGATTTATTCGGGTGAAGTCCTGAATCCTGGCTGCAGCTAATTTGGCCACTTAGTTGGCTGGAACAATAGTTGGTCATTTATTCTGAGCAAAGACTGACTGAGCAAGTGTTGTGAATACAGCTCTGAACTCTGCATGAGAGACATGTTCGCCCAAAGGTTCTTCGGGCTAAATTCATATTTCATCTTTTAGGATGCATATTCTGTAAGAAAAAGAGAAAAGGATTAGACTAAGAGATTAACTTGAGATTATGCTCACTGGCAGGATATGAGTATTGAAATATAGGAAAGTGTTCCAAAAACATCTCATAGCCTCCTGAACATAACTGTGGTGCACAATACACCCATTTACAAGACTCTACTAGATGTGGCTTTCAGGCTTCCTAGGACTCTATTGAACCTTAGGATCTAATACCAAGTTTCTAATGCCCCTAATCTGGTACCCAAAATGCTACACGATGCTCATGACCCCAAAGGACCAAAATCTAACCCATGACTGATATTTGTACCTAAACATTGTATAATATACTGTACAAATCTAGAAATAAAGGTTGTAAGGCCATAAGGTTCAAAACTAATAAAATAATCTCTGAATCATAAGGTATCACAATACCAAAATAAAATCTTAAATAAACTATCTAAACATAATAGTCCAAAAAGCCTCTAATTTACTGAATTGTCTGAACAAGGAGTTAATGGGACGTGTCCCATACTAACTCTAACTACCAAAATAATTTAATTCATGAGAATGATAAAGTAATTGTCATGTCCTCAAAGGATGGGGACTCACTGCTAACTTTGACTGTGGAGACTGGAATGATAGTGATGCTCTGGGACTTTTACTTTTGAACCTATGGTATAAAACACCACAGCGTAAATGCATTAGTATGTTTGAATGTGCTGGTATGAATGTGAGATAGGCTAAATGCAAAGAGTTCACATGCATGAACTATATTGGCTGACTGATTAACATGAGCGAGAGAATACATATATGAATACATAATAACTGTAACTAAGTTCATGACAACATGATTACTGAGTCTGAGTACTGATAACATGGGATACTTATATCTGTATAACTGAAATAACTAATAGTAAATGACTTTATCTGACAGTCTAGGTTCTAGTGGAACAAGCTGAGTTCCATACTATTTTGAGTTGACTGTATCTAACAGTCCTGAATTCTATAGAACTATCTGAGTTCTTTTACTGAGATAGAATAACTATATTTGATAGTCCTGATTCTATAGCTGAAACTATGGGAAGTAGTTATCTACCCGACATGACACTTATACGCCATTATGGCTGAGTTGGGGTCCAATTTGTAACCCCAATTGCAATGGTGTCAATACTGCACCACTAGTAAGGACAATCTATGAGTAACCCTCATATAATAGGTGACTCTAGTGAGAATAGTGGGAACCCTTATATAATAGGTTAAGCCTTCTCATCTTCACTCATATAACAAGCTATAATATCTCAACCTATGCTGGCTACATAGTTCTGGACTGCAAGGATTGCTTTTAAGAATCACATCCTCATATATAGGTGGGCTTAGTAGGTTTCATCACGACTTGTGAATTGGGTCGTGAAAAATGTCAAATGCAAGGTGGAATCTCGAGAAGACATGAAATGCCCCTTAGGCCGAAGCTTGAAGTTGACATCTTTGATGTGTGGGAATCGATTTAATTGGCCCTTTAGTGAGCACTTTTGGAAACAAATATATATTGTTGGCAGTTGATTATGTTTCTAGATAGGTGGAAGCTATGGTATATCAAAATACTGAAATCTAGAGTGTAACGCCTCGAAACCTAGTCTCAAGATGTCACACGGTGCTCAAGACTACCAGTAGCCTTAAGCTAACCCTGTTTGCCTTCTACTAAATCTGACTCTCATAATAAGAGAAATATAGACATAAAAGTCATGATAAATATGGAAAACTGTCTGAGTTAACTAAGAATAATCTAAATATAATGTCTGAAAAACCAATACTATTAGTCTAAATCATATCTACAAGTCGGACAAGCCTCTACTACTAATAACTAGAGAGCCATTGGGACAAACTCCCAGCTTACACGAACTGTTTGAAAATAGTACTAAATCATCTAAGCTGAAAATCTGAATAACTAAGTCCTCGAACTATAAAGACTCACCAACTGTCAGGATCTAATGGAGATGCTCGAAATTACTCACTATGCTAGAACTGAGCACCTGAACTACACTATGAGACAATGTAGCACATAAACGTACATGTTGATTAGTACTTTGAGGATGTACTGAGTATATGGGGTGGATGCAAAATTAATACATCATCTCAACATTTTTATCAATTTTTGCAAAAGAATGCATGCTAAATATAAATGACTTACATAAGCTGGAATATCTGAAAGCTGAAAATCATAATTCATAAGTAGTAAAACATACTTTATAAATCTAGTGAGCTATACCATTTAGTTCTAAAAATTTTACAAGTAATTTTTCTGTAAATCATAGTGCACTTTCATAGTGCCTAAGTGTAGAAAGGACTCACCTTTATATCTGAAATATGAAAGATAAAATATGTAACTAATGTCTTTCTTGAAAGCGTAATCTAAATAATTTGTGAGCCTCTACACTTAGTTTTCTGTAAGCTTTTCTATTAAGATTACCTTGTAGTCTTTTCTTTTAGGTAGGTTCTTCTAACGGACATAAACCATGTTAGCTATCATGGAGTTCAACATTTTGTTCCACTATGGAGAAAACCTCACGATTGGGAGAGGTGTTATATTTTTACCAAGCAGTATAACATAATCAAAGTGATCACATCTATATTTGTTATCCATATATAAATGGGAATAATTTGAATCTATTCCTACTTTGGCTAAGTAGTTTTATGGAAGTTAGGGCATGCTAATCCCACACTTTTCGTTCGGTGCTAAATGCTACTCCCTTTAAATCTATATGATAATTCTGTTTGAAATCCACTTTTAAAAATTAGCATAAGTGTCTATTATGAAACTACATATGCATTTATCTAACTCAATCAGTAAGTAAAACTAATCTGATTTTGTTACCTGTAATAAATTTGTAAAGTGGATTCCAAATCTTATCTGATGATCAAAGAATCAAATTTTCATTGAAAATCAAAAAATTAACTGATCATTTGATGCTTAAAGCATTATCTTTCATGAAATAATAATATTCAATCTTGGGATAGTAACACATGCATTAATCTAATGTCAAAACATAATAAAGTTCAAGTTTGATAAATCTGAAATTTACTGTAATAGGCATGTAAATATGAAAATAGTCATGAAATTCAACTTCCAAAACACTTGAAATCTTATAATCTTGCAATTAGCAATAATGGGTATGAATCCCAATTTAAAAATCACGTATAATCATTCAAAATAATATAAATTTGAAATAAAAAACATGGTTTTGGTCACAAGGATGAAAGAGGATCCTTGTTCATAAACCCGGCATACCTTAAATGAGGATTAGATGAAGAAACTTGAATTTTTAATTCTTATTTGAGCTTATGAAGATTGAGTCTTAATTATCTTAAATTGGGAACCCTTAATTTAGAGCTTTCTTGGAGAAACAATAGAGGAAATTGATTTCTAGGGGAGGAAGTTTTTAAGCTCCGGGGTTTTCATTGAGAGAGATTGGATGAAAATATGCATAAAGTGCTTTAGAATAGGCTTAACTTCTTGTTTTGGATGAATAGGGGGCTTGGGAATTGACCAAAAAGCTCTTTTCAAAATTTTTTGTTGGAACTAGAATAAGGGAGAAATTCCCGATTTTACATGACACCATGACACGCCGCTATGACGGTGGCTCACTGGGAAATTTTCCATCACCGCGACACAAGGATATTGCGGTGAGCCTTTGGAAAAGGGATGAATCCCATTTTGGCCCTCACTGCAATGAACCACCATCGCAGTGAGCCATTAGAAATTGACAATTGGTACCTGGGACTTTAAAACGATGCGGGCAAATCGAATGAGAATTAAACCTTCACCGGGATGAGGTGCTTACCTAAATGGCACACTACTCTACAAAAAATGCCATAACTTCTCAACCGAATATTGGATTTAGGTGAATTTGGTATCGATGGAAAGATAATTCAATTTCCCACATAATGGAGGATCTATATATAGAGAATTCTACATGCAATAAATATTATTCATTTTTGAAGCTAACCTTTGAAATTTTAGGGGCTAAATTGAGCTAGAAAACGTATGGGGTATTACAATATCTCCCCCTTGGGAACATTCGTCCTCGAATGTGGCTATTTAAGCTGAAAATACTGAGGAATCTAAGGCTATAGGCTATCATACACAACTAAAATAATTGTATGATAGAATCTAAAGCATATTGAGCTACTGATCTGATTTGCGAGTACATGAATTTACATGAAAAATAGCTATATGGCTGAATCTGAGACTAGAAAAGAATTGAATGAAGAAAGACTATTAACTTTGGCTAAATCTGAGTTCATTGGGAAGAGATGAGGATACTTGGTATTCATGTTTGCGTATGCTTCCCAAGTAAAACCCTCAATGGAATGATTTCTCCAAAGAACTTTCACCAAGGGAACCTTTTTGTTCCTTAGTGTACGAATCTAATGATCAAGAATCTTTACTGGAACTTCTTCATATGAAAGGTTATTTTGATTATCTGTACATTCTAGAGGAACTATAATTACTAAATCGTCCATGCACTTCTTCAATAAGGATACATAGAATATTGGATGAACTGACGATAAATCTATGGACAGCACAAGCTCATACGCCACCTTCCCAACATGACTCAAAATCGAGAAGGGGCCTACATATCGAAGACTAACCTTCCCCTTTTTGCCAAATCTCTTCAACCCTTTCATGGGTAAAACTTCCAAATACACAAGGTTATCTACCTCAAACTTAAGATTTCATCTTCTTACATCTGTATAAGATTTCTAAAAACTCTGAGCTACTTTTAATATTTCTTGAATCAATTGAACTTTCTTTATGTCCTCAAACACCATGTTTGGTCCAATCAAAGTAGCCTCACCCACTTTGAAACAACAAATTGGCAATCTACATCTCCACCCTTAAAGAGCTTCTAATAGGGCCATCGGAATACTAGCATGGTAGCTGTTATTAAATGCAAACTCAATCAACGACAAATGCTCATCCCAACTGCCTTTAAAATCAAGAACATACGCCCTCAACATATCCTCTAGAGTCGAAACGGTCCTTTCTACCTTACCATCTATCTGTGGATAAAAAGATGAACTAAGATGAACTTGGGTACCAAAACCCTTTTGAAAGTCTCTCTAAAATTGAGAGGTAAACTAAGTACCTCTATCTGAGAATATAGACAAAAGAACTCCATGCAATCTGGCTAACTCTCGGATATACAACTTAGCATAATCTTAAGTTGTGTTGGACGTGTGAACTGGTAAGATATGAGTTGACATAGTCAACCTATCTATAATAACCCAAATCAAATCATGTTGATGATGCGAATAAGGTAATCCAGTCATAAAATCCATATTTACCTCTTCCCATATCCAAGTGGGAATACCAAACTCCTTCAAGGTTCCACCAGGTCTTTAGTTCTCTATCTTAACCTATTGACAAGTTGTACCCATGGCTACAAACTTAGCTATATCTTTCTTCATTCCACTACACCAATAGATTTCTAGCAAGCTAGGGTACAACTTGGTAGTTCTTGGATGAATGGAATAACACGCACCATGCGTTTCTACCAAAATCCACTACCTCTAATCATCAACACATGGCACAAACAAGCTATACTAGTATCTCAACACACCATCCTCCCATTTGGAGAAAACCTCTAACTTTTGGTCTTTAACTGACTCCTTCAGTTTGACCAAACTATAGTTCTTATCCTACTTCTCTTTCACTTTCAAAACTAGAGAAGATTCAAAACTATTCTTAACCTAAACGTTCCCTTCAGCTGAATCAACCAACCTCATACCCAATCTAGCTAACCGATGAACTTCTTGAACTAGATCTTTCTTATCATTCTCCACATGAGCAACACTGCGCATAAATAATCTACTAAGGTAGTTTGCCACTACTTTGGCCTTGCGCGAATGATACAACACACTCATATCGTAATCTTTCAAAAATTTTAACCACCTTCTTTGATGAAGATTTAACTCCCTCTGAGTGAACACATACTAAAAGCTTTTGTGATCCATGAACACATCAACATGCACCCTATAAAGATATTGTCTCTAGATTTTCAAAGCAAATACAACAACAGCTAACTCAAGATCATGGGTAGGGTAGTTCTTTTTGTGAGGCTTAAGCGGTCGAGAGGCATAGGCTATAACCTTACCTCTCTACATCAAAAAACTACCCAAACTGATTCTAGAGGCATCACCATAGACAAACAATAATCTATACCATCAGGTAATGCTAAAACGGAGGCTGAAGTGAGTTGAGTCTTCAACTCCTAAAAAATCTACTCACAAGAATCTAACCACTGGAACGTAACCTTTTCTGAGTTAATCTAGACATAGGGGATGTCATAGATGAGAAACCCTCAATAAAATGTCTGTTATAGCCTGTTAAACTCATGAAACTTCTAATGTCTGATGGAGAAATAGTTTAGGACAATTCCTTACTGTTTCTATCTTTTGGGGATCAACTCTACTGCTATCACTGGAGACAATATGACCAAGTAAAGATACTAACCTTAGCCAAAATTCACACTTGTTAAATTTGGCAAACAACTGGTGATCTCTAAGAGTTTGCAATATAATTCTAATGTGGTTTGCATGATCATCCTCACTACGAGAATAGACAAGAATATCATCGATAGAGACTATGAAAAAAATGTCCAGATACAGTTTGAATACTTTCTTCATCAAGTCCATGAAGGTTGTTGGGGCATTTGTTAGCCCGAATAATAGGACTAGAAACTCAAAATGACCATAACGGGTTCTAAAAGTTGTCTTTGGAATATAATATTTTCTTACACTAAGTTGATGATTGCCAGATCTAAGGTCTATCTTTGAGAAATAACTTGCACCTTGGAGATGATAAAATAAGTAATCAATTCTAAGAAAAGGATATTTATTTTTTACTGTGCCTTTATTCAGCTAACAATAGTCAATGCACATCCGCAAAGAACCATCTTTCTTTCATACTAATAGGATGGGAGCGCCCCATAGAGAAATACTAGGCCTTAGAAAACCTTTCTATAAAAGATCTTTGAGTAGCTTCTTTAAATCTTTAAGCTAAGATAGAGTCATACGATATGGAAGAATAGATATGGGTTGAGTTTCTGGAAAAAGGTCAATCCCGAATTCTATTTCCCTATTGGGAGGTACCTCTGACAAATATTTGGATAAAATATCAGAAAAATCATTAACTACTCTGACCGATTGAGCTGTTGGAGTCTCAGACTAGTGTCCTTGAATCGAACTAGATGATAGATGCACCCTTTGTAAATCAACTTTCTGGCCTTAAGATAGGATATGCAATCACTCTTAGGAGATATTGAATTACCTTCCCACTTAAAGACTAACTCATCTAGAAATAGAAACTTCACTACTTGGGTGCGACAATCTATAGATGTATAAAAGGAATGGAGCCAATCCATACCAAGAATAAGATCAAAGTCAACCATAGCTAACTCTATTAGACCTACTAACATGATTTTATGAATGAAAGTAATATGAAACTTTCCATAGATCTATTTGTCAATAACTGACTCACCCACTGGGGTAGAAACCAAAAAGGGCTCATGGATCTTTTTAGGACTTATTTCAAAATTTACTGCAACTAGTGGGGTCATATAACAGAAACTCAACCCGGGGTCTAACAACACAAACATCAATATGAAAGACACAAAGCATACCAGTAACAACATCTGGTGAATCCTCCTGCTCCTGAGGTGATGGTAAAGGATAAGACTAATTCTGACATTGACCGCCATCGTTACTAGAAGATGCGCCCTGAGGAGGGACTGGGCGACCTAGATGAGCTAGTGCACTAGTAGCCTGGGTCTGGGGATGAACATCTCTATTTCCCTACTTAGCATGCACACACTCTCAAATTCCATGTATTATCTTACCGTAACTATAACAACCCTTCTGTCCTATCAAACACTCAACAAGATAAGTTTTACCATGCTTAGTACATGGAGTATGACTGGGTCTTTCACTCACACTATTCTGAGATCTGGACATAAAAGAGTTACCACTTTGCTCCTATCTAGCTTTGGGAGCAGGAACACTAGCTGAAGATGGTGCCGGCATAGATGAATGATTCTAAAACTACAAATGATTTCCCCCTTGAGACCTAGCCTGGACATACTCAAACTGCCTTATTCTAACCTTCTTTTTTCCCCTCTATTTTCCCTTCAACTTTTATTCCTCAATCTATTGAGCATAAATCATCAACCTAGCAAGATTCATTTCTCCAATAAGCATAGAAGTCCTACACTCCTTTACAACTAAGCTGGATATGCCAGTAACAAACTTACTCATACTTTTTCTTGGATCAACTATCATATTAGGGTCATACTTAGCAAACTAATTGAACTTAATGCAGTACTCTTTCACTGTCATCGAGACCAACCTCAGGTTCACAAATTATTCTATCTTAGCTTCTCTTATGTCATATGGGAAGAAACTATCTAGAAATGCATTTTGAAACACTTGCTAACTCATAAGAGCTATATTCTAACCTCTACCTTACTTCTACATAACTACCCAATCATACGCTACATCCTTCAACCTATAGGATGCCAACTCTACACTCTCCTTCTCAAAAATATTCATAATCTAGGTGATCTTCTTCACCTGATCTATATAAAGTTGTGGGTCCTCATCTGCTTTTGTCCCAAAGAACTCTGGTGGATTTATTCTGATGAAGTAATAAATTCTGACTATTGCTAAATCACCATTCTGCTGAAGTGGGACTATAACCCAATGGTTTCCCTGAACATTAGTAGTTATAGCTAGGGATAATGCCTAAAAAGCATCCCTAAACTCAACATAGGATATATTCTCGTGTAGAGAATTGATAGGCTAGGGTGGTTGGTTACTATTTCTGTAGGAGTTAGCTCGACGAGGAGGCATATTCAACTGTCATGTAAGAGCATGAGTTAAAAAGCAGATAGAGATACTGTAAGCATGATAGATCATGAAGGAAAAATATGATTTCCAAAGAACGTCCATTAGCCTCTTGCTCATAAATGTGGCATGCTTCATACCTATGATCAAGCCTCTATGTAACACAGCTTATTTGACTCCCTAGTACTCTTAAAAACCTTAGGCACTGATACCAAGTTTGTAACACCCCAAAACCTGATCCCGGTACATCACACGGTGCTCCCGACTATGAGTAGCCTTAAGCTAACTATGTCTACCCTCTACCCTCTACTAACTTTAAATCTCATAATAAGGGAAATTTAGGCATAAAATTCATGCTAAATATGGAAAACTATCTAATTTAGCTAAGAATAATTTGAATATAATGTCTAAAAAACAATACTATGAGGCTGAATTGTATCTAGCTGTCAGACAATCCTTTACTATTAATAACTAGAGAGCCGTTGGGATAAACCCCCAACTTACTTGAACTATTTGAAAAGAATAATGAATTATCTAAACCAAAATTTTTAATATCTAAGTCCCCAAACTATGAGGACTCACCAACTATCATGATGCAGATGGAGATGCTCAAAATTACTCATACTACTGGAACTGATCACCTAAACTTACATTATGAGATAATATAGCACAAAGAATTATATATGGATTAGTACTTTGAGGATGTACTGAGTATATGGGGTGGATGAAAAAGTAAAATAATATATCAGCATTTATATAAATTTTTGCAAAAGAATGCATGCTAACTATAAATAAGTCACATAAGCTAGAATATCTGAAAGCTAAAAATCACAATTCATGAGTAGTAAATCATACTTTATAAATCTAGTGAGTCATACCATTTAGTTCTAAAAGTTTTATAAGTGATATGTTAATAAATCATGTTGCCTAAGTGTTGAAAGGACTCACCTTTATATCTGAAATATAAAAGCTAAAATTTGTAACTAATATCTTTCTATAAAGAGTAATCTAAATAATTTATGAGCCTCTACACTTATTCTTATATTAAGATTACTTTGTAGTCTTTTCTTTTAGGGAGGTTATTCTAACCAACTTAAATAATGTGAGCTATAATGGAGTTCAACGTCTTGTTCTCTTATGGGGAAACCTCATAATGGAAAGAGGTGTCATGATTTTTCAAAGGAGTATAACCTAATCTAAGTGATCACATCTATATCTATCATCCATATAGAAATGGAAATAAACTAAATTTGTGCCTATGTTGGCTATGTAGTTCTTTGGAAGTTAGGGGACGCTAATCCTACACTTCTCGTTCGCTGCTAAATACTCCTCCTTTTAAATCTGTATGCTTATTCTATTGGAAATCCAATTATAAAATCTAGTATAAGGGTCTATTATGAATCCCGTTTTGCATTTATCTGACTCAATCTGTAAGTAAAGCTAATCTGATTTTTTTTATATGTAATAAATCTTTAAAGTGGATTCCAGATCTTATTTGATAATCAAAAGATCAAATATTTCCTGAAAATCTGAAAATAAATTGTTCATTTGATGCTTAAAGCATAATCGTTCATGAAAAATAATATTCAATCTTGGGATAGTAACCCATGCATCAATATCATGTCAAAACATCGTAGAGTTCATGTTTCATAATGTAATTAATAACAATTCATCTCAAAATCTAAAATTTACTACAATAGGGATGTAAATATGAAAATAATAAAGAAATTCAATTTCTAAAACACTTGAAATCTCATAATATTGCAATTAGAAATAATGGGTATGAATCCCAATTTAAAAATCATGTATAATCATTAAAAATCATATAATTTTAAATAAAAACTTGGTTTTGGGCACAAGGAAGAAAGAGGATCCTTTTTCATAAACCCCACATACGTTAATTGAGGATTAGATGAAGAAACTTGAATTTTTTATTCCTATTTGAGCTTTTGAAAATGGCCTCTTGATTATCTTAAATTGGGAACCCTTAATTTCTGGCTTTCTTGGAGAAACAATGGAGGAAATGTATTTCTTAGAGAGTAAGTTTTTAAGATCTAGGGTTTTCTTTGAGAGAGAATGGATAAAAATACACATAAAGTGCTTTAGAATAGGATTAATTTCTTGTTTTGGACAAATTGGGGGCTTTGGAATTGACAAAAAAAGCCCTTTTTAAAATTGTTTGTCTCAACTAGAATAAGAGAGAAATTCTCGATTTTATATGGCACCGCGATGCACCACTATTGCGGTGGCTCACTGGAAAAGGATGACTAGGAAATTAGCCATCACCACGATGTAGGGCTATCGTGATGAGCCTTTGCAAAAGGGACGAATCCCATTTTTGCCATTACCGAGGCACACCGCGAGAAATAGAGTATTGGGACCTGGGAATTTAACGTGATGCGAGACAATTATGAATGTCTACTGGATTTCGATGAATTCAAATTAAACCTTCACCGCAATGCGATGCTTTCCTAAATGGCACACTGCTTTACTAAAAAAGCCATAGCTTCTCAACCTAGTATTGGATTTAGGCAAATTTGGTATAGATGGAAACATAATTCAATTTTCCACACAATGGAGAGTCTAATTCTTGAGAATTCTAAATGAAAGAATTGTTATTAATTATTGAAGCAACCTTTGATATTTTGGGGGCTAAATTGAGCTAGGAAAATTATGGGGTATTACAAAGAGCATCACTTTATTTTCAAAGAAATACATCTTTACATGGTTTGGAACGGCTCATGCCATCATTAGTTATGGAGGCTGACACTTTTGCAATTGGGTATTTGGAGGCCCTTGTTACAAATAAGGGATGAATTTGAAGGTTTATACCCCATATAAACCCCCAAAAAGTGGACAAGTCAAAGTTTCTAATCAAAAAATCAAATCCATATTCCAGAAGACCGTGAATGTAGGCTAAACTATAAGGAAAACCCACTTGATAAGGCATTTTAGGCATACAAAATGTCCAACAAAACACCAATTGGTATGTCTCCCTACCAATTGGTGTTTGGAAAGGCATGTCACTTGCCCATTGAGCTTTATCACAAAACCTTGTAGTCTTTGAAGAGGTTAAACATGAATTGAGGAGAGGCTTCTGAGTCAAGGGTCATAAAACTTCACGAGTTTGAGGATTTCCAACTAAAAGACTATTAGAGTTCCGCATTGTATAAGGAGAAATTGAAAAATAGAATGATTCTAAAATACTAAGAAGAGAATTTCATGTCATTGTTACTTCTTTTCAATTCTGATTTGAAACTTTGTTTAAGAAAGCTTCATTCCAAATAGTCGACCTTCGTGATTTCAAATATATACCCTAGTGGTGCCATTGAATTGAAAAATCATGAAAAAAATATTTGTAGTAAATGGTCAAAGGGTGAAACACTATATGTGGGATGTACCGTAGTGGCCAAGGTGTAGTTGGTGCATTTCAAGGACTCTACATGGTGATAAAGAAGAGTCAAGCCATGACATTAAATTAGGAGTTTAGTGGGAGGCAACCCATCCTTTATATATTGAATTTTTGATATTTTGTAGGTTTTATGACACAATCTAGCATTTTAGAAAAAACAACGGAAAAATAGATCTTGAAATGTCAAGTATGTAGAAAAACAAAGAAAAAACATGGGAAATAGGCCTCAGTTTCTTTGATCATGGTCGAATGGCAAAAATCGCGATCACGCAATCACCATAAATCCACTCGCAGTTGCTTCATCCCTAAAAAAGAAGTGTTGTTGCCTAATGAATTCCCTTTTAAACCTTGCGCTTATTTTATCTACTACTATGAGGAAATTTCATGTCTTTGGCTTGTGGGGGGGATTACTTTGATGTTCAGGCACCGTAATCAAAAAATTCTGACCCTAATCTTAGAGAATGTTGTGCTCATTGTGATTGACTTCAAGAAAGCCTTTCTCTAGGATAGATTGATTAACGATGTTCTTAAGAGAAAATCCTCATGATTAGTATTTGAGAAATGAATGCTGGGGAAGTCTGAATACCCATAGCATCTAAGCTATAAATGCAACAAATGTCTGAGTACCCATTGTATTTTGTTTTTAGGAATGCACTTATACCTTTGGCGAAATCTGAGTAGCCATAAGGTTTACCTCTCTGAAAGGTAAAATGTGAGATGTCATCTTGGTTTGATGCCATAAATAGAAAATTATGTGTGATGAAAATATGTAACAAACACCCCCCTCTATCCAATTTTTTTTCAAAAATCAAGGGCACGGACGTGAGCAACCTTTTAACAATACTTTACCCCTTTTTGTGACTAGAAAACTTTGTGTTTTAGAAATTGGTAGATACTCTAATTTTTCACTATTATGAAGGGCAATTGAGACCCTTTGAGGATTTTGCATGCCATATGTGGTGAGCATTTTTGTCTATGTCTGATGCCTACTTGTACCATCTACAACTTGCCCTGTTAGTCTCTCAAGGATAATTTTTATGATGCTTGGTCGATAAAATCAGTGTAAGCTATCTTTGTGAACATGAGCCCACTTTTGCCTAAATAACCTACCCATGCTTAGGATATTATCCCTATTTACCCAATACGATCCTTTAAGCCTTCCTTTGGAAACTACATTACAAGCCTCAAACCATTTAGAGTTTTTCCCTCTCTTGTACTATGCCCTCTTTGACCATAAAAAATGAAAATTGAGGATAAATGCCTATGTTGGGGGTGGTATGTTCGGAAGAGATGACCTTGTGTTAATGTAATTGTAAGTGGATGTTTATGAGATAAGAAATGAAAAAAATAAGCGAAAAAGAAAGGAATAAGGAAAAGAATAATGAGGCATAGAGATGCCTTAAAAAAGTTGGGCAAATCTAGGTAGCTAAAATAGGAATGTGTGAGTGTGAAATCAAAAGAAGTGGTCCTTGGTAAAAAAGTTGGAAGATGGAATAGTATGATGTAGATTTTAAATGAGGGTGTTGCTACTTTTTCCTAAATTATATCCTATCTTATCCCAAAACCACGTTACAATCACAAAAATCCCTTCAAGATCTCCAATCAAGTGTAGACATTATTGTGGCGATTGAAAATAAAGGCTAGTCTATGGCATGGTACTTGTTAGCATCAAGAGTCTTTGTGTGAGATACAATTTAGCACTTAAATACATTGTCACATATTTGATAATTAGTTGTGTGTGGGATTTTCCTCCTTTTGAGGAGTCATGTTAACAAATTGAGGTGAGTGATATTGTCATCTTTCAAAAAATAAGACAAGAGGAATATAGTGGAGTTCAGGTCAATCGAGAGTCACTTTTAGAGTGTTAGTGATAGTTGCATTATTATTCTTTAAATTTCATTGCATCATTGAAAATTGTATTTTATTTTGAGGGGTGTTGTGAGAATAGCTTTGCCCATGCTTGAAGAGCTACTTTTTGTAGTAATAATGTTTGAAGTCATTGTGATAATTTGGTTGCATAAAGTTTTCTAAAATATGCATCATCTCATGATAAGAGGTAGCATTTCTTGAGGACAAGAAAATGTTTAAGTTGGGGGTGTTGACGAGTGGTATATTTACCACTCATTTATATCAAAATTTAAGCACACTACCATGATTTGAAGGTATGAATGAAACAAATATGTTTGTTTGATGCACTAATCTAAACACTTTGCAGGTATACTAGTGAAGTAAAGGAAAGATGTTTAATAGAGCTTAGAAGAATCAAAAAGAGAAGAAAAGTGCAAAAAATGGAAAACCATGCACAGAAAGCGAGCCTCACCGCGATCGAGGACGAAAGGTTGTGATAGCGGCCAGTATACTTTAGTTAAATGAATGCAATTGCAATTATTCGAGGGAAGTCATGATAGCTCCGATCATGGGAAAGCTGGTACAATCACAACTTGGCGGTTTTAATGCCCAAGAGGAATTCTATAAATTGACGTAACTTATCCCGAATCCCTTATATGGAGTAAATCGTTTTCCTCCTTTGATGATTATTGAATTTTGGAGATTTAAATTTGGAGGCTTGGTGAACCCTAGAAATTGGGGAAAATTTTGTATTTAAATTTCAATTTGAATTTGATGAAATTCAAGTAAAATGTGAAGAGTCTTCTTATTTTCCATTTCTATGGATGCTATGAATGGACATTTTGGTAAATATCTTCTCATTAACTTTATGAGTAGCTAGATTTTGTTGCCTTGGATTATATTGAACTAAGGTGAAATTATATGTGGGTTGTGATGTATTTGTGTGGATTCTATTTAGTTAATGATGGGTTTTACTATGGCTTTGTTTAAATAGTTGGGATTTGCGGGTGAAAACCCCAAATGCTCAAAATAGATTTGTGAGTGAAAACCCCAAGTTCTTTAAAGCTCACATCTTCATAGAAAGAGGGATGTGGGTGAACTCTTAGAACCCTCATCATCCTTGAATGCGTATATGGGTAACAAAGTAAAAGTGGACAGTTGTATATGTGGCTTGACATCTTTTCACTCTATTAGAAATAAGGGTGAGTAGAGAGTTAGCCACGTAGCATCTTTCTTGAAATAGGGATGCCTAATTAATGTTTTAGGTGAGTTTATCTGACACACTTGTGAGGAACCTGAAAGGGTCAATGAGTTATATTCTTGAGGTTTTGTTGACAAACTACCCTCCAAGACCTTCAACCTAGCCTACCATATCATAAATGACTAGAATTTGCACCAAATCATCCTGCACCCATGCATAACTTTCCCTTATGTAGACATAATCCCAAGTTCCTTCTTATATTGGATTTTAATGGAAATTGTCACCGTTAATTCATGAACTTGAATAAACTTTAATAAAAACATGTTCCAAAAAAAACCCGTTCTAAATAATGCACTTTATTTTTTCTTCAATACGAGCATATCTTTAGATTCAATTTACACTCATAGGTTTTGAAAACTAGACTTGCTCTTTGTGGATTTGACCACAACATAAATTGATCTATTGAAAATGACCATCCTCTACAAATTTAAATGGTGTAGGTGAGCATTATAAAAGGTATTTATTATGAAAATATCTTTTCTCCAATAGCAAGATTACAGCAATCTGTATTTTGTTAGCTTTTGCTACCTTTAAATACTTTAAACTATAACAAATGGATGCCAAAAGTACCTTTTTAAATGAGTTTATTCATGAAGATGTTTTTGTAAAACACCTTTCTAGTTTTTAAAATCCATTTTATGCAAACCTTGTTTTAAAACTATCAAAAACACTCTATGGTCTAAAATAAGCTCCAAAAGCTTGGTATGAAGGGTTGAGTACTTTTTTGTTACACCATTGTTTCCAAAGAGGCAAAATGGATATGTCATTTTTTACACAATAGCTTGACTCTAATTTACTCATTGTGAAATTTATGTTGAAGATATTATATTTGGTAGTCCTAACGTATCCTTGAGTAAGTATTTTTCCAACTTGATGATTGGAGAATTTTAAATGAGTCTCATGGGAAAGCTCACACTTTTCCTGGGATTACAAGTCTGGCAAACTCCAAAAGGTACAACATGCAATCCAAATATATTAAGGAACTAATAAACAAGTTTGGAATGGTAAAGGGAAATGCCTATGAAACTCCAATGAGTCACTTGACAAGTCTTGATTTAGATTCATTTGAAAAAAAACATTGATTAAAAGAAATACAAAAGAAGATTAGATTACTCCAATACTTTAACGCCAGTCAACCAGACATTATGTTAAACGTGTGTAAGTATGAAAGGTTTCTATCAGCTTTTAAAAGTCTTATCTGACTATCGTCAAAAGAATCATTTGATATCTCATTGGAAAATAGGATATTGGACTATGGTACCCTCGCTCCTCTAATTTTACTTGATTGGATATTTAGATGTTGACTATGCAGGTGATAAGAATGACAGAAAAAGAACTAGTGGAAAATGACAAATTCTTGGTGATGCCTTGATTTCTTGGAACAACAAGAAACAAACATCAGTTGCTCTATCGACCTCTAAGGTTGAATACAGAGCCATTAGACATTGTGGTACTGAAATTTTATGGATTATGCACCAATTATTTGATTTTAAGTTGTCATTTGATGTTGTGCCTATAATGTGTGACAAGACCAGTGCTATTAGTTTATCTAAATATATTGTACATCATTATAGGGATAAGCACATTGACCTTAAACACCATTTTATTCGAGATCATGTAGAAAACAATTATTTTCCCTAAAATTTGTTGATTTTGAAAATCTTTTGCCAGATATTTTTAATAAACCCTGTTGGATGAATGATTTAGTTTCTAACATAAAATTCTTGGTATTATCAGCAGTAATGACCTATAATTTTTATTTTTTGGTATAATTCTTTTCAATAGCTTCATTATTTTTTGTTAATGACTTGATTTTTTAATTTTGTAAACCTTGTTTTTGAATAAGCATCATCATTACCTTTACATTTTCTATGCCACCTTTTTCTCTCTCTCTACTCTCTTATTGTCTCCTTACCCTTTAATCTTCCCAAAACCTTTTCAGTCATTCCTTCACTTCAGCAGTTATATCTATTCACTGCAGACCTTTTTATTTTCACCTCAATTCATTCACCCCACTTCATTTACCCACCTCTTCATCCTTTCCTCTTCCCCCTTTAAAATCTTTACTCAGATTTTATCTCGTAAATGACCCAAACAAACTACATGGCTAATCTGACAAAAAACCTTCTGGACTTCTACTCCGCTAATAAAGATTCGGTCCTTATTTTTTAATCTTTTAATGAATCCTCTTCACACTCTCAGCAGTCAGTTGTCTTAAAGAAGGATTGATGTTGCTTCAGGAGTTGAGTTCCAAGATATTATAGCTAGGGAAAGACACAAGCACCGACATAGGCAAGGTATGGATGACTATCGATTTATTCAATCAGGAAGGCATCAAATTGTTCACAAAGCTATTTACTCACGTGGAATCCCTTAAGTCAAAAGTCAACTCCTCAAACAAATACCTTGAAATTTCTATCTAGAAGTCCTATTCCTCCTTCTCTAAGAACGTCAAGAAATCCAATGAACGGTCATTCCATAAAATGAACAATACCCGAACATACTTTCTTTACATGAATTAAATGATGACGACTATTCAAAAAAGAGGTCATGTCCTATTTTTGGGTTGTCAATTGATTTTTAAACACTATCAGCCATACTTTTTCTTTGTTTTTGTCTTTAATTAATTAAATTGCCTATTCATCTACTATATGCCTACAATTTCTATTTGTCGGTCTGTGTGTTGTGTGTTTTTACTATGCAAAAAAAGGTTAAAGAAGAAAAAAACAGAAGTACTTTTAAGTAAGGGGGGAAAGTCAGCTATAAAAGGATAGGAGTCAACTGAAGCTTCAAGTCGAAAGAGTCAACAAAAAAAAGGGAAGCAATCCACTGTAAAAATAGGGAAATCAGTTGATGTTTATTATTTCTCATTATCAAAAAGGGAGATATTGTTATGCCCACACTCTCCTCATATGTTTTAATAAAAACAAACTAATAAACAAATATCTTGCAGGATTCACTGAAGATACAGTCAATCAAGCTTGATCCCTAAGGAATAAATAAAGGATATCCTAGAATCTATAAGGATATCTCGCAAAAGGAAGCCGACACCGAACTTGGGAGAAGCATTGCTCATGTATCTGGTTGGATCCCCAAATATAAGGCAGATGAATCTATCATGATAAAATTAATAGAAAAGAAGACAAGACCCTCAACATTGACATATAACTGATATTGACATATATGGTTGTGATAAGAAAGTTGCACCACGTATGGATATATCTGATATGGACATACCATATGGTTCCATCCCTCAATCAAGCAATCAATTCAAATCCTTGATGAGAATAAATCTGTTGGTTTTCCTTATGAATAATAGATGTTAAAGTAGCTGAAGAGTATAAAAGAAAAGGCCAAATATAGAAGTACTTGCGCAACTTCAAAGGAAAATCTTAGTGTGTCTCAATCTTAGTTTCAATAAATCTTTGTACTTTTTAATTTACAGCTTTACAAAAGAGTAAGATTGAATCAACTTTTTCATACCAATTGAGGTTGTTTCACGAGATCTAAAAAATAGAATGAGTTTCAAAACTTGTTTACTTCTCTTGTTTTCGGCTCCACTTTGAAAAGATTTGAGGAAACTTTGGAACCCAAGGGCACTACAAGTAGGCACCACATTGGTGTTCTGAACCATGCTAAATCTATTTGTTCTTATGTCAAATAACTTATTTACTTGCTTATTCACTTAAATCTTATCTACTTTGTTAAGTATATTTATCTCCAGGTGAGACAAGTGGGAAGACATATCAGCCGGCTCAAAGGAATTTTTCCATTCACCCTTCTTTTTCTCATTATAAACCTAGTGGCTACACTTGTGGAAGGAAGGGTAACCAATCCAACAACTACAGACAATAATGTTGTAGAATGTGAATTTAGAGAGCTAGTGACATTAACTCTATCCCTCAAGGACCGAAAAATACTTGGGTACCTAAAAGAAACTAATCTACTGGTTTAGAAAAAATATACCAGAATGTCTTTAGGAAAGGAATGTGTGGTATTGAATATGGGTATTCCATATATGTCACTGGAAGGAAAGAAAGCATTAGCTTTGTAAAGAAAATGGATGGTGGTCATGTAAGAGTTGTGGATAATTCTGAAGGGGATGTTTTTGGAGTTGCATCTATCAAAATAAGCCATTTGTAAGACATAATTGAAGTATACTCTATTGATGGACTAAAGCACAACTTACTAAGTATGTACAACTATGTGATGCTATATTTGACATACTTTCTATTGTCGTCAGATGCACTATCATATATGCAACAAATATTTTTATACTCATTAGTGATTGAGATTAGAATATCAATGTACTTGATATTGTTGATTTAACTAGTCTTATTCTTATTTCTACTATTACTAATGATCCCTGATTATGGAATAGAAAACTTTATCTTGTGAGTAAATTACCTAAAAAAGAATTTTCACCCTAACATTTGAAAAATTGCCACGCTAGGGCTCTAGAATGAATCTTTTGTGTTTATGAAAAAGAAATAGAAAAAAATGACATAATTTTTTTTTCGTCACTACTATAGCTTACCTATGGTCGATACAACCGCCTGAGGAGCTAAATATTGACCACAAAAACCTTTTAGTTAAATAACCCTAACATTTAACTTTATAAAAAAATTAATGGTTAGTGGCATTGAAAATAAGTCTCTTAAACCATTAATTTGGTCGGCCTTTGTCCACAATACTCATCCTATTCTAAGATTTGTGCTTGTTTAAAGTTGACCATAGTAAGAAGTTTTAAAAAAACATGACACGGCCTGACCCTGAGCATTATTGTAATGGGCACCCCAAGTCCCACTAGGATAGGGGACCGCTCCCTGTTACCTAACCCCAACCATCTATGTCATGCCTTCAATGAGATGAATTTCAAACATACAACAAGATAGTGTTATTGTTCTCATTAAGACTCTAGGATAGAATCACAACCGTAACCAACCCAACCGAGTCCAGCCGCACCCCACCAACCGGCCGACCATACCGAGAAACCATAGACTATTAACCAAAGAGAATACCAAAACATAATATGAAAATCAATCCCAAAATATAATTGGATGGAATAGTGAGAAATCATGTTCGATGGTGTTATCCCACTAGCTTATTCCAATGCCAAGTTGACACCAATACCTATCTCGCACATAAGAACCCTCTGATGTACTACCCAGCCTCTATCAGAAGGTGTTAATAAATCCGATTGGGACATGCCCCCACCGATGGGAAAAATGAATATCCAAAATAAATGAAAAGTGTCTGAAGAAAATCCACAACATGAAATTATACCTTCCAAAAGGATGGAAGCGCACCACTTAAGTCAAAATGTTGACACCGAATCAGTATGCTAAAAAAGAGGAGTAGAATGGTCGGTTCCTGCATAGTGTAGGTATATAGACGGAAGTAGGCGGGGTTAGCGTATGACCACTATCATGAATCTCACGATAAGGATAAAATAATTCTAGTCATAAAACCAAGTTAAACTCTCTATAATACACACAACCATACATATATATGTGATGGGAAAAGGGACCGGGTTTATCATGCACTTAAAACCATTACCTGGGTTGTGTAGCTTTGTCGACCTAACCACCTACGAGCAATATGGGTTCAACTCCCCCTGCTGAAAGGGTCCAAGTGCGTGTAGCCGCAAAACCAAGAAATATCCCATGGGATGGCTAGTACATCCCTCAAATATAAAATGTGACACTCAAATAAGGTCATCAAGGACCTCTCATATCAGCAAATATTAGTCTCTTGTTTTGGTCCCCCCTAGACCGCCACCTTCTACGACATAGCTACATACCCTGCCATTAATGCCTGATTAAAATCATTCCCAAGCAATCCATTTACAATTTATTAACCAGGCCTAGTATTAGTGGTATCGTCATACCACCCATTACTTACAAGTAATATCCATGGCAAAACCATTTAGGTTAAGAGGATCTTAGGTTCACTTTCCATTTGCCATATTAAATCCTATTGCAAGACTTCCATGTTATCTACAAGAATAACCATTTAGCATTTAGCCTTTTTGAACCATTTAGACCATGCATAAATCCTTTATCAAATTCAAAACATGCAACAGTTCCATTAAAAGAAGTCAAGGCAAGTAACATATCTTTATAAGCATTTTATCAAACACTTGGGGGCATAATATAACCCAAACTAATTCCAGAGACCATTAAACCATTACCATGCAATCCAATTAGCAAAAACCTCTATTAATGCATATAAAAGCATAATTAAAAACATAGAAAACCATAACCAAGCATTCAATATTAAAACCCCCTAAAATAGTTAAAAATCCATAATTATGAAATACTAAAACCATGAAACCAATCATATAAACCATGCCTTTAGTTGAAATTACAATAAGGGAAGAAAATCATGCCTTAAACAAAAAATTGATGGAATAAATCACCAAACCAAGTCCCAAACCAATCCTTTAGTTAAAACCCTAGCTTCCTAACCCCAAAAGCTCTTGAGAGAATTATGAGATGTTTTAGAATAGTTTCTAAGTGTTAATGAATAGAATAATTGGGTAAATAACCTCCTAAGTGTATAAAAAGTTGTGGGTCCTAAATAGGGTAAGTAGAGAAATTTTTGGAATACCCCCATTTAAATCTATTAAAAATGCATCGTAGGGATACGACTGACCTTCAAGAGTCGTACCCTACTATACGATTGGTATCCACCAATCATAGCCAAACCTTATACATTTGATCAAACACTTTCTAGTATACGACTTATCCAACAAAGTTGTAACCACAGCATACGATCCGTATCCTTGGCATAGTTAAATACTATGAGGATCAATTACTGCCTACCATACGAGTCCTTGATAAGACTCATACCAATCCCTTATGACTCACACCTCTAATCCGTACCATTAAAGTAACCGAAAAAATCCCAACATCAAACACTGGTTAGCATATGATAGGACCATACCACTCGTACCACAGCATACGACGCTTACCCATGACTCATATTGGGTCTGGATAATGGATTTCCAGGAAATTTAGTATGGGTCAAAACCCAGGATGTTTCAGACTCCCCCACTAGGAACATTCTTCCCCGATTGATGGTCAAGGTAGGGGTAACCACACTCTGAGTTATTTGGATTATCAAACATCCCCTTAACAAAATTTGAAAACAGGGAGGTAAAGATGATAATCTTTTCTTTAACAAACTCAGAAAATAAAGATACATTCAAGAACCCATACCTTTCGTATGAAGTCCAAGAGAAGAAAACAAATGCGGAAACATGGACTTCATGTCCTCCTCTGCTTTCCACGTAGCTTCTTCCACCTTATGGTTCCACTATAGAACCTTACCGAAGCCACATCTTTGGTCCGAAACCAATGAACTTGTCTATCTAATATCTCAACTAGGACTTTTTCATAACACAGAGAATCCAAAATACTCAATCCTTAACATAGAAACATGAAAGACCGGATGAACCAAACTTAAGATAGATGGAAACTCAAACTCATAAGCAATATTGCCAACTCTCCATAAAGAATATAAGGACCAATAAACCGAGGAATGCGTTTCCCCTTTTTGCAAAACCGCACCACTTTATTCATGGGAGACACATTTAGGAACACCCTATCTCTGACCTCAATCTCTAAGTCTCTATGCCTAACATCCGCATAGGACTTTTGGTGACTTTGGGCATCTTTAAGACTAACTCGAATAACCTTGACCTTCTCAATTTCCTGATAAACCAAATCTGAACAAACAATGTCCGTTTCTCAAAGCTCGAACCACCCAATAATATATCTACACCTCCAACCATATAACGCCTTGAAAAAATCAATACCAAAACTCAAATGATAACTATTATTCTAAGCAAACTCCATGAAAGGTAGATGCTCAATCCAATTGCCACCATAGTCAATCACACCGGCCCGAAGTGTTTCTTCTAATGTCTAAATAGTTCTCTCCGTTTTCCTATCCTACTATGAATGAAAAAAAGTAATTAGACTAACCTTAATCCTCAACCTCTTTTGGAAAGACTGGTAGAAGTACGATGTAAACTGCATACCATGATTAGAAATAATCAAAACAGTTACCCTATGTTTCTTTACATTCTCTTTAAGATACAACCGCGCATAACCCTGCCTCATAAAGGTAGTCCGTAATGGCAAGAAATGCACATATTAGGGCATCATATCCATGATGACATAAATCAAATCATACTGATTCTGAGATTGAGGAAGACTGGTAACGAAGTCTATATTGATTACTTCCCTCTTCCATTCAGGAAAATTATTTTCTTGATACAACCCTCATGGCCTCATGTGCTAAACCATAACCTATTAACACACCATCTACTTGGCTACGAAATTATCCATATCTCTTTTCTTTCCATTCTACGAATAGATATCCTTAAGCTCATTATGCATCTTAGTCGAGTGGGGATGAATAATATAGCACGACTTATGTTCCTCATCAAAAACCCTTTGTCATAACCCATCGACATCAGGAACACACAACCTCCTTTGGTACCGTAAAGTACCACACCACTAATCTCAAACACCACTACTTTTTTTCTACCAACATCACCTTTGATTTGTATAAGGATAGGATCTAGCACTTTCATTTCTTTATTCTTCACACCAAGAGACAATCGAAAAATTCTTCACTGTCAAACCACCATTTATAGAGTAAAAGAGTCAAACGCTAAGATTAGCTAAACGGTGCATAACATTCACCAATTATCTCTTGCCTTCCTCCAAGTAAGCCAAAATCCCCATGGATAACCCGCTAAGAGCATCAACAACCACATTATCCTTACTAAGGAGGTTGTAAAGACTCATATCATAATACTTGTGAAGCTCAAGCTACCTGAGATTAAGCTCTTTTTGAGTGAATATATGCTGAAGACTCTTGTAATCATAAAAGATATCCACATAAACACTATACAAATAATGCCACAATATTTTCAAACCAAAGACAATTGCGAACAACTTAAAATCTTGAGTACGATAATTCTTCTCATCTACCTTTAACTACCTTGAAGCATAGGCAATCACTTTCCAATATTGCATCAAAACACAACCAAGCACTACCCGAGATGCACCACACTAAACCATAAATCCATCATTGTCTTCCAACAATGTCAGGATTGGAGCCAAAGTAAACTTATCCTTCAATTTCTCAAAACTCCTTTCACAAGAATCTGAACAAGAATATTTAACCTTTATCTGAGTCAACTTAGTCAAAGGAGAAGCAATTGAAGAAAATCTTTCCATAAATCACCAATAATACCCGACCAAACCCAAGAAGCTTCGAATATCGAATAGAGTCGTCGTTCTAGGCTACCTCTTCTACATGGCAACCTTCTATGGATTCACCATGATCCCTTCACTAGAGATAACATGACCAAAGAAAGGTCACATCGTTCAGCCAAAACTCACACTTAGAGAATATGACATACAAGTGTTGTTCTTTTAAGGTCTGTAACACTACACAGAGGTGATTACCATGATCCACCATACTCTTCGAATAAACCAAAATGTCATCAATAAACAGAATAAAGAAAATATCCAAATAATTCCTTAAAACCTTGTTCAACAAGTCCATAAATATTGCTGGAGAATTAGGCAACCCAAATGACATCGCCAAGATCATAAAATGACCATATCAAGTATGAAAAGTTGTCTAGGGTATATCCATCTCCAGAATTTAAAGATAGTGGTACCTAGACTGAAGATCTATCTTAGAAAATAACTGGGCACCCTTTAGCTGGTCAAACAAGTCATCTATCAGAGGAAGAGGATACTTCTTCTTGACCATCACCTTTTTTAACTACCTGTAGTCAATGCAAATGCAAAAGGAACTATCCTTCTTACACATCAACAACACTGGTGCACCCCACAGAGAAATACTAGGATGAATAAATCCCTTATCTAGATGATCCCTAAGTTACTCCTTCAGTTCCCTCAATATTTTCGGGGCTATTTTATATATAGGAATCAAAATTGGATCAGTGTACAGAAACAAATCAATACCAAACTCTATTTCCCTCTCAGAAGGAGGAACACCAGGGATATAATCTAGA
This sequence comes from Capsicum chinense, assembly GCA_026120095.1. Lineage (NCBI taxonomy): Eukaryota > Viridiplantae > Streptophyta > Magnoliopsida > Solanales > Solanaceae > Capsicum > Capsicum chinense. The sequence goes on along the minus strand of JAPEIP010000004.1, from coordinate 181,845,317 downwards.
TTGACCTTTTGAAACTCATTAACTATAAGAACCAAAGTCAAAGAAGTACTTTATGAGTTAGAATCTTTAATCGAAACCAATTGATAAAGAAACACTCAGTGATTAACCTCCGAGCAATAAAATAGTAAATAAACATCCCCATAGGAGCTAAGGAACTACCTTTCCACTCTATAACTAGTTCACCAAGAAACTTACAGATAACCCTATGGGTCCAACAATCCACATACACATGGCAAGAATGCAACCAATCCATAGCTAAGATTACATCAAAATTGACCATATCCATCTCAAACTGATCCAATAATGTCTAGTTACTACCAACAGATACCACACATCCCCTATAGACTCTCATGGCATTAATCGAGTCACCTACCAATGTAGAAATAGAAAAAGGATTCGTGATAACTTCTGGATCAAAACAAAAAAAACAGCCATATATGGAGTCACATAAGAAAGGGTGGACCCCAGATGAAGCAAACAATATGCATCATAAGAGGAAAGCTATGACATACCAGTAACAATATTAGTTAATGCCTCTGATTCTTGTTGGGATGCTAAAGAATATAACTTATTTTGACAAACACTAGAACTTAGCGTAGTAACAAAAGTAGATACCATACCACCTATTG
>JAPEIP010000004.1:181817994-181838367 GCA_026120095.1 Capsicum chinense | reverse complement strand
TGTATTGGAATAGTTTCTAAGTGTTAATGAATAGAATAATATGGTAAATAACCTCCTAAGTGCATTAGAAGTTGTGGGTCCTAATTAGGGTAAGTAGGGAAATGTCCAAAATACCACTACTTAAATCCCTTAAGAAGCCATCACATGGATACGACTGACCTATACGAGTTGTACCCTTCTATATCTCGATTTCCACCATTCCTATCCAATCCTTATCCCTTGGATCAAACACTTTCAAGTATATAACTCATCCAACCAAGTCGTAACATAACAAATGATCGTATCCATGACCCATATCCCTCGATGAATTAAATACTAGGAGGATCAAATACTGCCCACCATATGGGTCCCTGATATGACTCATACCAATCCCTTACAACTCGCAACTCTAAGCCGTACCTATTTAAGTGATAAAAACTATCCAACCTCCTAATACTTGTCAGTATACGCCAGCACCATACCACTCTTACCCCAACATAGAGCTCATACCCATGAGTCGTATTAGGTCTGGAGATTGGATTAGAGGACATTTTCAAAGGGTTAAACACAAGAAGTTTCAAAACATAATTCGTAGTGATATTTAAAACTCAGCTTTGTGCTAGGCATATCATATGGCCTTAATTCATGTCTAATACACTCCCACATTAAGGTAAAGATCTTATCACCTAAGATAAATTAAAATTCTTATGCTTTTAATAATATTTTGGTAATATCTTAATGGGTTATTAGATTAGATACCAATTTACCAGTACCTCATCCCCAAATATTCTTTGGTTACTTGAGTAAAAGATCAAAATTCTAAAGGAATGACTTTCAGGGATACATACATTGCTTCTTCAACCTCCATACATTCTCTGCTTTATTGAAAAGCTATTATTTATACTCAGTTTCTCTATCAATAACTTTCAAAATAATGAGGTGCAGAACTAAACATTTACACACAAATCAAATTATTTCTATCATGATATTACAACTTGGAGAAAATTTTATTGATGTTAGTTCTTACCAAAAAGATGGTAGCCCAGTGCAATAAAAATCCCGCTATGAAAACTGGTAGTTCTAACCAAGAATTAAGGAAAAACAGAATAACCATCTTAAGGTATGATAGTGCTTACACCATCCAGTCCTTAGTATGAAATCATTCAGCAATAATGAAGGAATGAATCACTCTCTCACAACAGTGCGAGAATGAACCTATTAAATTAAATAGAAAACACCATAAAACTTTGGAATTAGGAAATTTAACTATTGATTATAGCTACAGTAGTTACTTGAAAGTTAAAGAGGTCCCACTACGGTGATTAGTGGCTCACTATAATAGTCTTGAGCAATCCTTTGCCAATCATTGAGTTAGTTGACCACTATAGAAATCCCATAAGAGATGTAAATAGACTACTACCTCAGTGACAGACAAAAATTCAAGGGAACTTCTAAATTTCTTCATATCACAACATAGTTAGAAATATGTGTCACGACCTGATTTATGAGTCATGATGGCACTTACTTTATCCCACTAGTAGTTAATCCCCATAGTAACCTAAAAATGAATACAATAGTTTAAATTTAGGGAAAATGCCCCAAGTAGCATGAAATGGACAATATAATTAAAGATAAGTAAGGAAATACAAATAGTCTAAGGAAAAGCCATAACATAGAAAACCAACCCACGACCTAGTAAGGCCAGAACAAGAGCTACTATAAATACAACCCAAGTTCTCAAAAAGTAAATGCAATCCTATCTCAAAACTAAAGACTCAACATAGATAGAAAGCAGGAAAGAGGGCAACTCCAACTCTAAGAGCTCACCTTATCTCCGAGACCCAATACAATATGATCCTCAAATTATTGATGGCAAATATTACTTAGATCAGCACCTAAAAATAACAAAAGTTTAGTATGAGTAGAAAACCACTGCACTTAGTAGGCATCATATGCCAATTGAGTTAAATCATGATATAAATACAATAAAATGCAAGATAACATAACTTAGTTAAGAAAAGTAGCAGACTTGTACATAACTCCAATATCTTTATGCACAATAAAATAAAAAATTGGAATAATAATGTAAAGAACAAGCAATTGTAACTACAAGATGGTCCCGCATAAGCCATTAAGTGTAAAAAAAATAACCAGATACAAAACACTATAAGATTGGAGGGTAGAATCAATTAAAGCATAAATTGAACCATTGTTTTCATGATAGAACAAGAATACATTCATGAAATACTACACTACCATTAATTTCCCATTTTTGGATTTGAATCGATACCCATATATCCATATCACACTCCATTGCCAAACATAAACCAGTATTATATAATCACTATCTTAAGTATTAGCTCGACTTAAATAGGTAATTATATAATAAAAATTATAATCAATATCTGGACACAAACTATATATATTATCAATATGATAATCATTATTCTGACTTGATATGGTATATATATCATCAATATCAGAATCATTATCCTGACCCAAACTGGTGTATATATCATCAATATCATGATCATTATTCGAATAAAATTGGTAATTATATATCATTAATATCATAACAATTAATCACCTCAACCTAGTTTTACTATATTTAGCATCAACTCACATAATTAAATAGTTGTGACCATTAGGTAGATAGCTTTATCAAGCCTCATATTAAGCATTTAAAGGTATATCTTAAGTGAATAATTGTTAAAAAAAACCTATCTAAAGTCTTGGCAATCATCACAATCCATTTTAAGGCAATCCTACCCCTGACTAGACTAAAGTATCTAAATCCACTTTTATATGTTAAAGAATCCTCAATTATCCTTACGGTAGAAGTTTTACTAAGAGTTAAGAAACTAAACCAAATACACCTATGTCTAGGTTTCTAGTTAACCTAAAAGTTCCAACTAATTCAAGTATTGAAAATTTCATCACAAACACCTACAGCCCATACCAAATTTTATATAATATCATAATTAAACTATGGCATAGTTCAATCTAAGAATAGAGGAAACATAGCCTACCTACATTCTGAAGAAAGCTAAAAAAATCTAATAAATCAATGACTTTCACTTCCAAGAAGCTTCTGCAAGATGTCATGCCATCAAAATCATAATCTAATCATAAAGACAAGAACAATGATACCCATATTACAATATTGTGCTTTGGATCCTAAATTACTCTAACATCTCATATGGGTCCTATTTACATAAATCGTATTTCCAAATAATACCCTACATTCCTTTTTGCTCAAGGAGTGATTACCTTTGAAAATGCGTAAAATCCGAGCAACATTGGTTATAAAATCAAGCCTCCATGTTTAAGGGGTTTTAGTGAATAAAAGTTAAAATCAACAAAAAACATAATGAAATCTTACCACAATTTCAAAGGTAATCGCATAATAATAGTTATCAAAGTTCCACAAATGTCCCACAAGCACTAATCCCAAGCTTTCGCAATATTCAATGTTTTACTCTATTGGAAATGGATGAAGAAGGGTAAAAAATAGGCTAAAAAGGGAATATTTATCCATTTTCCTAGATGTTTGGGAGTTGATATTGCGACCCAACTCTCGCAATCGTGGCATTTGGTAGCTGCTAGGTGAGTCGCTATCTCTACACATGCTATCATGAATGTGACACTTGCTGGGTGCTATTAGATCGTTATTTGCAATCCATGACCCACAATCGTGGGTGCACCAAAATAATTAAGACTTGGGAATTTTCCATGTCCCGACCAAACCTTCAAGCTTCATTCAGAATCTTTTTTATGTAAATGGACTATGCTCCCCTATCAAAGTCAATGTTATTAACTCAATAGAATTATAAACATTTATATCAAAGGTCTTTTTAAAGAAAAAATTGGGCCCCACACCAAATTTCTATTTCTTAACTTTCTAATCGATAGGTCGACATAATCCTATGTACCTCGGGACCAAAACCAAGATCCCACCTAGCCTTAAATTGACATTCCAGAGTTATTTGAAAAATAAAATTTGCATACGATATTGTTTGACTTATGTTTTTGCCCAATGGCCATTTGGGACCAATAAAGGCATAAAAATAGGGATTTTTCCCAAAGAACAAAAAGAACTGCTCAGTAATTAAACTGTCAGAGCTAAAAGGTCATAAATATCCTAGGGAATCTATAAGAAAGCTCTAATCCCAAAAAGGAAAACAAACAGAAAATGACTTGAAGGGTCATTATAAATCCACTACTAAAAGGACTTTTGTTAGTAAAAGTCAAGGATTAGGATGTAGTTGCAGCCTCAAATAAGTAAGGATACTAGGTCTACATCTTGTACTTTATCTCCCAAGAAGCTTTCTCTATTAGACTATGCCTCCACTAAACCTTAACTAAAGAAATTGCATTAGTGTGTAACTGCCTAACATCAATAGCCAAAATGAGCACAAGCTCCTTCTTAAAGGTCAACCGCTCATCTAACTAAGCTAAGTCCCATCTAAGAATATGATATAGATAAGGAATGTATTGCTTTAACATGAATACATTGAAGATCGGATAGAAACAACAAAAATCTAGAGGTAAGGCAAACTCATAAGCCACCTCATCAACTATTCAGAGAATATCAAAAGGTCTAATATATTTGGGCTTAATCTTGCCATTCCACCCAAACCTCATCACTACTTAATGAATGGTACACAATGGAATACTCAATCACCCACTCTAAATCTCAAGGTACAAAGTCTATGGTCTACATAATCAATCTGTCTACTCTATGCTACTCTCAACCTATCCAGAATCACACTCCAATGAATCCTAAAATAAGTCAGTGCTTTGGGGTCTACCTTTGAACCCTCAAACCACCTAATTGAGAAACGACATCGCCTAGCATAAAAAAACTCAAAAGGTGAAATTGAAATACTCAAATAATAATGGTTATTATAAGAAAACATTGCCAAGCCAAAGTGTTACTCCCATTGGCCTCCAAAATCGATAACACAGTCTCATAGAATATACCCAAGAACCCAAATAGTCTACTCCGATTGACCATCAGTCTAAGGATGGAAGGTTGTAATAAGATCTACTTGAGTACCCAATTCCTCCTAAAAATCTCTCTAAAAAACTAGAAGTGAACCAGAACCTTGGTATGAAATGATAGATATAGGCACACAATGTAAATGGGATATCATACATATATAGGTATGGGCTAATCGCTTGAAACTGAATGATATCTAAATAGAAAGGAAATATACCGAATTGGTCAATCGATCCACAATTACCTAAATACTATTTAAACCATAGAAAGTGCAAGCCATATACTAACAAAGTCCATGGTAATTCACTCCTATTTCCACTAGGGAATGGGCAATATTGGAAAAAATCTACCTTGTCACTGATGCTCGACCTTTACCTGCTGACAACACAAGCAATGAAATACAAAGTCTACCATATTTCTTTATATTCCACTCCACTAATAGTGATGTCTTAAGTCTATGTACATCTTAATTATACCTGAAGTATTGGACTATCTATATCTATAAGCCTCATGTAAAATCAAATGAATTAAGTCATCGATCCTTTGAAGACAAATCCTGCTATCAAATCTCAAGACACCTCAAAAATATATGGTATCCCTATTAGGCTTACCACTCAAATCCTAATAACGGAGGATGCAAGACCTTTATCCTCAAACTGATAATTTTGGATCTTCTCAAATAAAAAGTCCTTTTCTCAACATAGCAAGAATCCTCTGGGGGTCTATAATATCGGGTGGTATCATCAAGTTGTCTAAATACTGAATGTCTCATACCAACAACATTTGAGAAACTAAAATATAAGCAAAGATACCCATACTCAGTGCCTTCTGACTTAAGGCATCTGCTACTACATTTTCCTTTCTAGGTTAATACAAGATTGACATATCATAGTCCTTAATCAAATCCATCCATTTACATTTCCTAGGTTTAAGCTCCTTCTAGGTCGTAAGATGTTGAAGACAGTACTGATCTATGAAAATATCACAAAGCATGCTATAAAGATAATGTTTCTAAATATTAAGAGTAATAACTACTCCCACTAACTCCAAATCATTAGTGGGGTAGTTTCACTCATACACATAAAGTTGCTTCAAATCATAAGAAATAACACAACCCTATTGCATCAATACTCAACATAAACAAACACCATAAATAACATAATACATGATGAATCCCTCACCCTCAACTGAAAGTCCAAAAATAGGAGTCGAAGTATGAAAGTCCTTGAGCTTACCAAAACTCGACTCACACTCCTTAGACCATTAAAAAGGAATCTCCTTTAGGGTAAATATGGTCGTCCATAGTGAAATAGTAAAAAAAACCTTGATAAAAAATCTATAATAACCATCCAAGGATTAAAGGTCTAAAACCCCAAATCTTGACTCAATCTAATAGTGAATGAATTTCTAGAAGTATTTCCTGAAGATCTTCCATGAGTTTATTCAGAGAGGGAGATTAACTTCAAAATAGATCTTACATATACTTATCTTAAATCAATTCAAACTTATAAAAACATTCTAGTTGAGCTTATGGAATTTGAAAGAATAGTTGAAATATCACCTAACATGGGCTTTATCCAGCCTATTATCTATTTAAATACCCTGGGTTTTGGATATTGGGAATTTCCTATGTTTTAAACTCACTTTCCTTATAGTAAATCACCATATAAGTCATAGGATGTGGGTATGGGTCAGGTGGACCTAGTCATATAGAGTCCAGTGAATGGTGGTTAGGATTTTTCTATGGTTACGATTGGGGTGGTATGAGTCATTAGGGGTGGCGACGGATCAATTAGACGGTCCCTTAATCTAATCAGTAACATAGTTTCTCAACTTGGGTTTCAGTATGAGTGGTTCACTAAGAGCCATGAGGATAAGTTACAGATGGTAAGGTTGAATTATTTGTTGACCAGTGTCCAATCCCTTTGTATTCTATCTTAGGTACTATAGGAGTGGATAGTGCATGGGTGTCCAACTTACTATATTTGAGGTGAATTATTGGTACAAATCTTATGTTGTGGTCAAGAGTCATGTGATCTACTTGTAACCACCTGCAGTAATTTTTCAATTTTAAGTTGGGGAAATCTGGACATTTCCCCTTTTTTACTCCCTTTGATACTAAGACATAAAACACCTTCTAGGACTTTATTAACCTATTATTTTAAATCAATCACTTTTAAAATCTCTCTCAAACTCTCTCTTAAGTAAATATCTAGGGTTTCGTCTAGATAACCCATTAAGGCTTTCAAGGGTGGTTCTCTTCGACTCTCTTTGTGCCTAAGGCATGTTAACCCTCCCTCATTGTTAATTTACAAAAATCATGTTTTTTAAAGTATGATACTCATGATATTGTTATGGTTTGAAATAATGGTTGGGGCTTTATAATGTTTATGCTTGAATAATGGTTCTAGTGGTATAATTATGTTTTCTTTCATGCTTTTAGTATGATTTTAATATTATGAGATACATGTTAATGATAAATGGATTTTGGTGTATTATGGATACCCTAAATTACTTTGTTATGGTTTTGAAACTTATGTGCCCTAGACCTGTTTGTTAAAATACGAATAAGAAGGATTTTGTCACATTGTTTGACTACTCTTTATATCTTTGAATTGTATAATGGCAATGGAACCTAAATTTGACTAGTTGATATTAAATGATTTATAAAGGCCTTGGTGGCCATGGTTTGGGTATAATTTGATACTTTGGGGTCAACTTAGTTTAATGGTTTTGGTATGGCATAAAAAGGATAAACTTGCAATCTCTAATTTTTGAATGATGATAGAAGTGGTTACTATGCAAACAAATGACTCCATGGTAAATTGTTGGAATGCAAAATTAGTTTTAACATATGATTAAAGAGAGTTTTGTTAGCAAGGTTGTGGAAAGTGGAAGTCCTAGGGGACCTATACTGGAAACTCATGCTTTTCTATTTGATGTTTTGTCATGGTGACCAGGTGAATGATGTCACATGATATATTTTTTGAGATGTACAATTCGTCTCAAGTTTTTCTCTAGTTCATATGGAAAACAGGCATCGAGGCCCTTTTAATAGGGGGAGCTGAACCCATATAGCCTGTGGGTGGACATTTAGGATAAAAGAGCTACACATCCCAGGTTAAGGTTTTGAATGAATGTTAAACTTATTTCTTAATCTTAGCATGATATATATGTATATGTGTGATTTTATTTGGTTTTGGATGATGGCATCATTTAATGTTTATCCCTTTGTACATGGTAGCATTCACTCCATTAACTATCTTTGGGTACTGTATCCCTACGAGATGCAGAAACCGACCATACTGCTATTACTTCTTCTTAGTGACTTGGATTTTGGAACAACTTTTGTAATATTAAAGTGATGAGCTTCTATTTTTTGAAAGACTCTATTTCACTCTAATGGACTTATTTTCATTATTTTTGTTTCTTGGATTTTTGGTTTGTCTATGTTCGGGTTCATGATGCGACCAAATGTTACTTGCGTCTAGTTAGAGGATTACTCGAACAACTATGGGCATTGGCGGTGTCAGTATTAGTGTCAACCTTGTTATTGGACTGGTATCGGTGTTTTCACCAATTGCATATTTGATTGAGCTTGTTGGATTAAAAATATAAAATTTATTTAATGTATTTGAATTATTATTGATTTATCTTGTTATATTTTTAGAATTCATACGACACATGGTGTTTGGCGATTATGATTGGGTATTGGGGATGGTCTCCGATACTGGTTGGACTTGTGATGCCCAAAATAATGAAACCCTGGTTTGGGTCATTTTAGATTGTTATCAGAGCTCTAGGTTTATGGTCAATTGGGTTTCTGACAAATCCATGTCTATTAGAGTCCCTTTTAGGGGTGTGTAGCACTCCACACTTATATGAAAGTGGCTATGAGGAATTTAGGAGAGTTTCTCTTACTTGTATTTTGTTTCCAAGCTATAAAGTCTAAGGTCCTGAAATCTTCTCTAATACCCATTTGTTTGCTTTTCAGATCAAGCCTTCTAAGTGATATAAAGTTCCTAAAAACCCCTCTATCCCACCTGGGGACAATGTTGATGGGACTCATCCTACTTATTAGGTCCAGACCCGGTCTAGGGATTTAGTTCCTAATTTTTTTCCTAGACTTCCACAGGTCCCTTCCATCCTTCCTTAAGCTTCTCAAGCAGATGTAACGAATGCTGTGTTTTGTTAATCTATCCCTATATTGCACATTTAGTATCTTCTTAAGTTATTCATGGTGTTTCTGTTATGCCATCTTCTGAGGTTACAAGGGTTGGCCATTTTATGAGATTGAGCCTTCTTGTGTTAACTGGTGTTAAGGTTTAGAAGGATCTTTAAGATTTAATTATTGAGATAGAAAAGATCTTCTACTATGCATACTGCTAATATAGAGGGTGTGGAGTTTCCTACCTACTAATTGAAAGATGTAGCATAGCAATGGTATGAGGAATCTGAGTAGTAAAAAGGTAATGATGATAATTCAAGCCTGTTGGGTGATTTCTCTAGTACTTTTCTAGACCACTTCATTCTTTAGGAGTTCAGAGAGGTAAAGGAGGAAGATTTTTTTAACCTAAAGCAGGGCAAGATGTCAGTTAAGAAATATGCCTTGAGGTTTTACCAGCTATCGCGGTATGCCCAAGTTGGTTTCTAGTATGAGGGCAAGAATAAGAAAGTTCACTTCCAAGTTATCTCGAGACTTGATTAATGAGAATAAGGTTTCCTTGTTGAAGAAGGATATGGACAACTCTAGACTGGTTATTTATATAAAGCAAGTCGAGGAATAGAAGAAGAAGTAGGCCGAAATTAGAGAGGAAGAATAAAAAGTTTAGATTTTCTGACTTGGTGGTAATCATAAGTAGAATGGAAGGGATAGTGGAAAGTCGTCCAATAAGAGGTAGGGTAATTTTGGGTCTCACTCAATGCTAGTGCTTGCTACCCAAAGTTATCCAGTGATAGACATTTTCAAATTGGAGACAATTATAGGGAACAATGTGCCCAATATCGAACTAGTGAGGCCCAGTTAGCTTTCTCATATCCTTTCCTACCAATTTTATGGTTGATTATATTAGGGTTATTGTGATGAAAGAACGGACAAGTTGTTCAACTATTGTCAGTCAATGAATATGGTTAAAAGCTATTTCAATGGTAAGGTTGCCTTTGGGACAAACAAAGTTCTTGTTCCCTCTTCTTCAACTCTGACACCAAAGGGTGCACCATCCATCTCCAGTACTTGTTGGAATTGACTCTATGATGTCATTCCTCATTAAGAGTGTGAGGCATTGCCTAATTTTGTTAATGGTATGTTGAAAATCTTTTTCCATGACTTGTACTATTTACTTGACCCAGGGTCTATATTCTCATATGTAACCCTATTATGGTTGTGTATTTTGGTTTCTGTATTGAGTGTATTTTGAACTATTTTTCTATTTTATCGTAGTATGTGATTTTATGGTTGTTAAAAGTGCCTATAGGGGATGTGTGGTGTATACGGGTGTTCAGGAGACCTTGGTAGATTTTTTTCAATTAGACATGGTGAATTTTGATGTCATATTAGGATGGAATTATTGCACTTGTGCTATTCTTCTCTTGGCTATCGAACCCATAAGGTCTTCTTTAAATTCCCTAATAAGCTAGTTATAGAATGGGATGGTGGCTCCCTAGATCCTAAGGGAAAGTTCATATCGTATCTTAGAGCTCAAAGATTGATCTCTAAGGGGTGTCTCTACCATCTGGATCAGGTTAAAGATTCTATCTTAGACGGTCCTTCTTTTTATTTCATCTCAGTTTTGAACAAATTTTCTGAGGTTTTCCCTGATGACCTCACTAGTTTTCCTCTCAATAGGGAGATTGATTTAAGGAGAGATCAAGTTCTAAAAACTACTCTTATTTCTGTTTTCGTATTTAGAATGGCTCCAGCTAAGTCAAAGAACCCTAAAGAGCAGCTAAAGAATATATTAGATAAGGGATTTATCCATTCTTATATGTCCTCGTCAGGTAAACTGGTTTGATTTGTGCGTAAGAAAGATAGTTCCCTTAGGATGTGTATTGATTACCGATAATTGAATAAGATAGCGGAAAAGACTAAGTACCCTCTTCTAAGTATAGATGATTTTTTAATCATCTTCATGGTGCTAAGCTTTTCTCTAAGATTGATCTATGGTTTGGGTATGATAAGCTAAATATTAGGGAGGTGGATAGCCCTAGACTACTTTTTGCACCCTGTATGGGCATTTTGAGTTCCTATTTCTATATTTTGGGCTGACCAATACACCAGCGGAATTCATGTACTTGATGAATTGGTTCTTCTATCTATTTCTAGTTTTTTTGTCATTATATTTATAGATGATATTCTGGTGTACTCTAAGAGTGAGGCAGATCATGCCAATCACCTCCGTATAATATTTTAAAATACGACTTCTGGTTAAAAATTGTCAATTTTTACGGTCATGAAATTTCTAGTGAAGGTATCATGGTTGATCCACAGAAAGGTGCAGTGGTTAAGAATTAGCCTAGACCATGAGTTAAATAAATTTTCAGAACTTCTTTGATTTAGCTGGCTATTATAGAAGGTTTGTTTAAAGTTTCTCTTCTATAGATGCCCCATTGACTAAGTTGACTCTGAAGAAGGTGTAGTTCTTATGGCCTGATGCTTGTGAGGGTAGTTTTGAGAAGTTGAAGGATAAGTTAACTTCGTCTCCAATCTTGTCTTTTCCCGACGGCAAATATGGATTTGCGGTATATTATGATGGTTCCTGTATAGATCTTGGTTGTATTTTGATGCAGAATAGCAAGGTCATAGCTTATGCCGCCAGACAGTTGAAGGTTTATAAGAATAATTATCTAACTCATGACTTGTAAGTGCTCTTTGTATTGAACATCTAACGGCACTATTTATATGGAATGAACATGGATATCTTTTTTTTATCATAAGTGTCTGCAGTATGTGTTTACTCAAAAAGAGCTAAACCTCAGGCAAAGGAGATGGCTTGTGTTTCTCAAGGATTACAACATAAGTCTTCATTATAATCCATGTAAAACAAATATAGTTGTGGATGCTCTTAGCTCCAGCTCATGTTGATAAAGGGAAATGGAAGTCTGTGAATGATATAAACCTTTTGACTAACCTTGGAGTTTGTCTCTTAGACTTTGAGGATGGTGGTGTGTTTGTACAGAAGGTGGTGTAATCATCTCGTGGGACTAAAATAAAGAAGAAGCAAGTATTGGATCTTGTCTTTATGTGGATCAAGAGTTATATACGTGGGGAGAAAGTAATGGCCTTTGAGGTCAGCAGTGATGGTACCTTTATGTACCAAGGGAGATTACTTATTCTAGATATGGATGGATTGCGAGAGAAGATCTTGGTTAAGACACATATGTCACGCTATACTATTCATCTTGGTTTGACAAAAATGTATCATGACCTTAAGGAAATGTGTTGGTGGAACAATATAAAGTAGGATGTGGCTAGTTTTGTGGCTAAGGGCACGGTGTGCCAATAAGTGAAAGTTGAGCACATGAGGTCCGGAGGATTGTATCAAGAAACTTAGTTGCCTATTTTGAAATAAGAGGTGATCAATATAGATTTTGTTACTGGTATTCCTCTATCTCAAAATAAATTTAATTCAATTTGGATAATCATAGATAGGATGAGAAAGTATGTTCACTTCTTTTCCACTATGGACAAATTTTTTGTAGAGGATTATGTGAGGTTGTACCTCCATGAGATTATGAATTTTCATAGGGTGCCTACTTGTATTATCACATATTGTTGTATGCAGTTTTCATCTAAGTTTTGGTGGTCGCTTCAAAAAGGTTTAGAGATCAAGGTATGTTATAGTACTGCTTTTTACTTACAACCGGATGGGCAAGAAGAATGGACTATTAAGACACTGGAGGATGTGCATCGGGCTTTTGTGATTGAGTATGGTGGTAATTTGGATGATCATATGCCTATTATAGAGTTTGCCTAAAATAATAGCTTCAAATCAAGTATTGGAAAAATCTTTGTTTAAGGCGTTGTATGGTAGGTGGTGTATATTTCCTATTGGGTGGTACGTGGTTTGTGAGGTGAAGCTGATTGGCCTAAATTTGGTTCACCAAATGATGAAAAAGGTGATGTGATTCGGGATAGGCTTAAAGCCACCTAAAGTTGCCAAAAATCCAATGTGGAAATGAGGCGGAGGAAGTTTGAGTATAAGGTTGGGGTTATGGAGTCTTTGATGGTGTCTTTCATAAAGGGAGTGATGAGGTTTGGGAAGAAGGGAAAGATCAGTCCTTGATATGTTGGTCCATAAATACTTTTGAGAAGGGTTGGTAATGTTGTGTATGAATTAGAATTTCCCTCCAGTTAGAGGTCTATTCACCATGTGTTCCATGTTTCTATGTTGAGAAAGTATGTGGGTGATCCATCACAAACTGTAACTATCAAGGATATTAGTATTTTGGATTCCTCGTCATATTAGGAGGTTTTGGTTGAGATCTTGGATCATTAGGATCGTCGATTGTGGACCAAGGACAATGATTCGATAAAGGTTCTGTGGAGGAACCACAAGGTTGTATATGCAACTTGGGAAGCTGAAGATGACATAAAGTCCAAGTATCCAATTTTATTTTTTTCTCTAGAAGATTGTACGTAAGGTATGTGTTAATTAATCTTACCATCTTTGTTTTCTAACTTAGTTAATGGTAAAAGTAGAGATATTTGCTGGTTCAATTAGGCTAATCAATGCCTTGCCTGTCATTTGAGGACAAATGATCTATATGGGAGAGAATTGAAACACCCTGGCTTTTGGCCCTTAGGAATTTCTTGAGGTTTGAGCTCACTATCCTAGTAATGACTTACCCTAAGAGTTGTATGGTATGGTTACAGTTCAGGTGACCCTAGTCATAGAGAATTAAGTAGATTGTGGTTAGAATTTTTCTATGGTTATGATTGGGGTAGTATGAGTGTTTAGGGGAGGTTACGGTTCATTAAGATGGTCCCTTAATAAAATCAATAACTTAGTGACTTTACTTGGCTCTGAGTACGAGTGGCTCACTAAGAGCCGTGATGATAGTTTATAGATGGTAAGATTGAGCCGTATGTTTACCAACGTCCAATCTTTTGGGGTTCTATCTTGGGTATAACTGGACTATATGATTCATATGGTCTGTTCATGAGTGGGTGTTTGGGATCCATATGGTGTACAGTATATGGGTGTCTAACTCACTGTATTGGTATTTATTCAATTGTACGAGTCGTATGCTGTTGTCATGAGTCATGGGATCGACTCATAACCACTTGCGGTAAATTTCAGTTTTAAGTTTGGGGGCATTCTTGACTTTCCTCTTTTTAACTTCCTTTGATACCACGACATAAAATACCTTTTGGAACTTCATTAACCTATTATTCCCAATCAAGCACTCTTAAAATAACTCTCAAACTCTCGCTCAAGAAAAAGGCTAGGATTTATTCAAGATAAACAATTATGGCTTTCAGGGGTAATTTTGCATGGTTGAATTAGGGTTTTGATGTTCATGGTTGAATAATGGTTCTCATGATTTAGTTATGTTTTCTTTCATAATTTTAGTATGATTTTAAGATTGTGGGATGCATGTTAATGGTAAATCGATTTTGTAGTATTATGGATTCCCCAAATTACTTGGTTATAGTTTTGAAACTTATGTGCACTCAACCTATTTGTTAAAATGACAATAAGAAGGATTTTATCACATTGTTTGACTATGCTTGACATCTTTTTATTTCATAAATGATAAGGGAACCTGATTTGGCCGGGTTGATTTTAAATGGTTTTGAAAGGCCTTGGTGGCCATGGTTTTGGTTTAATTGGAAACATTAGTCTTTGTAGTTTTATTGTTTTTGTACGGCATAAAAAGGATAGACTTACAAGCTCTAATTTTTGTATAATGATACCAACGATTAATGCCTAAACAAAAGACTTCTTTGTAAATGGTTGGAATGTGTAAATGGTTTTAATATGGTCTTAGGGAGGGTTGTGTTGGCAAAGCAGTGGATGGTGGAGGTCCTAGGGGTATCACAACTGGAAACGCATATTTGTCAATGTGAGGTTAGGTCATTATGACTATGTGCTTGATGGCACACTTTATATTTTCAGAGATGTACTAGTCATCTCAGGTTTTTCTCTAGTTCATCCAGCTAACATGTACCGATAAACGGTACAGGTCAGTTGCGATTGGTTGTTGGGGGTCGTCTCTGATCCTGTTGAACTTATGATGCCCAACTTGACTAGGCCCTAGTTTAGATCGTTATCTCTCTATTGAGTGCTCCAATTCTTTTTGTACACAAAAAAGACGATTCTCTCAGAATATGCATCGACTACCATCAGTTCAACTAAGTCACAGTCAAGAATAAGTATCACATCACTAGAATTGATGACCTGTTCGACCAAATTTAGGGTCCTCAGATCTGTCTATTATCAGGTCAGAGTCAGAGATTGTGACATATTAAAGACAACCTTCATAATTTTGTAAGGTCACTTTTAATTAGTTAGGTCTTTTGGAATAACAAATGCTCCAGCAGCTTTATGGACTTTATGAATAGAGTGGTCAAGCAGTACATGGACATGTTCATTATAGAATTCATAGATGACATCCTCATTTATTCTTAGAGTGAGGGTAAACATGTAGATCACTTGAGGATTGTCTTACAAACTCTTAAGTATCACCATTTATGTGCTAAGTTTAACAAGTGTGAATACAACAAACAACAACAACAATATACCCAGTGTATTCCCACCTAGTGGGGCCCGGGGAGGGTAGAGTGTATGCAGAATATACCACTACCTTAGGTGAAGTATAGAGGTTGTTTCTGATAGACTCACAATAGATCGAAGTGGAGAAGAACTGGCCTAGACCCATCTCTCCATTGGATATCAGGAGTTTCTTGGGTATTGTTGGTTACTACAGATGGTTTGTTAAAAGTTTTTTCCTCTATTTATTCGCTCATGTCAATACGAACATAGAACAAAGTCAAATTTCAGTGGTTCAATTCTTGCGAGAAGAGTTTTAATGAATTAAAGGCTCGACTCACCTCTGACCCAATTTTGAATCAACTAAAGGACTTATATGGTTTTTTGGTGTATTGTGATGCTTCCAGAGTTATTGTTGGTTACATGTTGGTTTAGCGAGGAAAGTTTATAGCATATGCCTCTTGACAAGTCATGCATCATGAGAAGAACTACCGAACTCATGAACTTGAATTGGAAGTAGTTGTCTTTCCCTAAAAAATTTGGATGCACTATTTTTATGGGGTGCAATTTGATGCATTCAGTGATCACAAGAGTCTTCAATATGTATTCATTTAAAATGATCTAATCACCATCAGAGAGGGTGGATAAAGTTGTTGAAGTATTATGATATGAGCATCTTTTACCACTCGATTAAGGCAAATCTTATGGCCGACACACTTAGTATTTTGTCTATGGCTAGTGTTCCCCATGGTAAAGACGATAAGAAAGAGTTAGTTCTTGAAATTCATCATCTTCTTAGGTTGGGAGTTTTGTTGGTTGATTCAACTGAAGGTAGTGTTTAGATTTAGTATGGTTCGTAATCTTCTTTGGTAGCTGAAGTGAATAAAAAGTTATTTATTTTGCTAGAGTTAGAAGAGGCAGTTCGGAATTAGAAGGTTGAGGCTTTCTCCCAAGGGGGAGATGGTGTTCTTCATTTTCATGGTACATTATGAGTTGTAATTGTGGGTGACTTGAGACATTGAGTGTTAGCAAAAGCTCATAATTCTTGATATTTTATTCACAGAGGGACACTAAGACATACTATGATTTACGGGAAGCTAATTGGTTGAATGGCATGAAAAAAGATATTGTCCAATTCATTGTATGTGTCCAAATTTCTAGCATGTTAAGGTTGAGCATAAGATACCTAGTTGTACACTTTAGGAATGCAGTATTCTAACTTGGAAACGGGAAGTGGTGAAGATGGACTTCAGTACAAGGTTTCATCGTACGCATTAAAAAATATGATTCTATTTAGGATATCATGTATTGAATGATAAGTTGGCTCATTTCACTCCAATTAACACTTCAGATTCAGTCAAAGATTATGCTAACCTTTATCTTATGGAGTTGGTGAAATTACATGGAGTCCATTTGACTATAAATTTAAATAGATTTACCAAGTTTACCTCTCAATTGTGAATGTTTTTCTCGAAGGGTCTTGGTACCCAAGTTCATCTTAGTAAAACCTTTTGCCGTAAAATAGATGGTCAGGGATAGAGGTCTATTTAGGCTTTAAAAGACACGTTGAGAGTATATGTGATTAATTTCAAGGGTATTAAGTACGATCACTTGACTTTGAGTTTTATATAATAATAGCCATCACTCCAATATTCAGATGGCCCTATTTCAAGAACTTTATGGTAGGAGGTGTAGATCTCCTATCGACTATTTTTAGGCTGGTGAATCTACTTCTATAAGGCTAGATACAGTGCATGAGGTGATGGAAAAAGTATAGCTTATTAGGGAACGGCTGAAGAATTCTCACAATCGCCAAAAATCCTATGCAGATTTTATAATTAAGGAGCTCGAGTTTGATATCACTGATTTTGTCTACTTGAAGGTTTCAACCATGAATGGGGTGATATGGTTTGGTATAACGGGAAACCTCAGTTCCCTCTATGCTGGCCCATTAAGATCTTGAGTTATTTTTTGTAAGGTTGCAACTGAGTAAGAATTTCCTGCACATTTAGCAGCAGCGCATCCAATCTTCCATGTCTCCTTATTAAAGAAGTGCATTAGTGACCCAGCATTAATAGTCCCTTTAGAAAAGGTTGGCATGGAGAATCATCTCTCTAATAAAGAGGTCCCAAATAAGATCCTCAACCGTCAGACTCGTAGGCTGAGAAATAAAGAGATCGCTTTGGTAAAGGTTATATAGAGAAAAAAGTCAGTTGATAGCGCTATTTGGGAAACAAAGACAGATATACTGGACAAGTACCCCCATCATTTCTCATTAAACCAAGTTCCAACTCAAGGTAATAGTCCCCTTAGTTAATTAATTACTTCTTTCTTCCTATCTAAGGCCATCCAACTACATTCATGCTATAGCTTGCATTAGTGAGTTCATTTCAGTCCATGCATTAATCATAGATTCAGATATCAATTCATGATTCAACTCTTAAGTGTTCAGCGTAAAATTTCAGTTTTCCCCTAATGTTTCAACTTAGTTTTATTTGAGGATGAATGATCCCAAGGGGTATATATTGTAATACCTAATAACGCTTATCTATACCATACAATTTGGTAGGATGGCCGTTGTCAATAGCTTAACTTATGTAAAGGTTTAATCCATGAGGAGAAAATTTTTATTTCTAATCCTATGGGTGTTAACGATTACTAAAAATATACTCGTAATATAAAAAAAGTAAAGTACATGATTAAAAATGGGGATTTGATTTGGAACACGAGTGAATCATTATCAACTCAAGTTATTAAATAAAAGGAACACTTGACATTAAAAGTTCAATATGAGAGGGATCTTGGGATTATGTTTACCTAAGGGCAAGTTATACGTGGGGACATGCTGATTTGGCACAACTTCTAGTTATTAACGATGTGGCATGCTAGGTTTAAATTCCTTGAGGCTAGTTTGTCCACAAAACCTCAAGAATATTACTGGTTGACCCTTTCAAATACCTAATAAGTGTGCCAATTTAAATCCATCATACAAATCAATTTGGCATCCCTATTTATAGGAAGTTTCCCAAAACATAGTCAACTCTGTAATTACCCTTATTTGTATGATGGTAAAAAGATAGCACACTACATCCATTATTATGTACTGTTACTTTATCCCCCATAGCCCTCTTTCAAGGATTCCATAGGGTCCAAAAGGTTACCCACGTCAATTTTTCAAAGTTGATGTAATCTTTCAAGAGTTTGGAGTTTTCACCCACAAACCCATTTTAGGCATATGGGGTTTTCACCCATAAATCCCAATTAATTAAACTAAGCTATAGTGAACCCCATTATGAACAAGCTAGAATCCACACAAATACTTCATAACCCATACATAATTTTACCTTAGTTCAACATAATCCCAACACAAAGAGATTTAGCTACTCTTGAAGTAAAGAGAAAGTAGAATATCAAAAGGTTTGATAAAAACATCCATCCTTCTATTTCACCAAATCCAAAGTAAGAAATTCAAATTTAATTATTTCCCAAATTAGGGTTTGTAAATTCAAATTCAATTGTTTTCCAAAGTCAAGAATGCCAAAATGTGAAAGGATTTAAGACTTTAAAGGGATTGGGTTGGTTTTTGAAAATTATAAAATTACCCCTGGACCTATTCCCGTGTTTCCTTGATTGCAGCTACTGCGACCGTGATCAGATCCACATAATCATGGTGGCTGACCACGATCGTAACCATCAAACAACAATCACCATAACAGAGCCTGATTTTTGTAGGGTCTTCAACTGTGCACTTTTCCTCTCCTTTTGATCCCTTTTCATCCCAAATCCACATCTTTCTATCTCATCACCTATGTGCCTACAAATATGTGGAAATCAGTGCAGTCAAGTAACACATTTTTCTCATTCAATCCTGTAAATATTAGTAGTGTGCACAAATTTAGGATGCAAATGACTGGTAAATTAACCGCTTATCAACACCCCTAACTTAATCCTTTGCTTGTTCTCAACTCACACTACCTCTTACTAAATGAGACATTACAAACTTTAATCCTATTTATTTGACCCAATGACCTCAAACTTGGTTGTTTCCACAAGTGGCTCATCAAACATTTTCAAAGCTATTCTCACAACACCCCTTAACATGAAATACAATCTCAAAGATGCAAAGGACTTGAAAGAGAAATAATGCAACAATCACTAAGACTCAAAAAGTGATTCCCCATTGACCTAAACATCACTATACTCCTTTTGCCTCTTTATTTGAAAGATGACAATGTCACCCACCTTAAGTTGTTCACATGCCTCGTCATAAGAAGTATATCCCACACACACTAAATTATCTAATATGCAACAATGGGGATTTAAGTACAAGACTCGCTCACTCACAAAGACTCTCGATGCTAATAAGTACCATGCCATAAGCTTAACTTTCTATAGACACTACAATGAAAACAATTTATTGGATATTTCAAAGGGCCTTTTGATCTTGTAAAGTAGGTTTATGGAAATGTAGGATAACATTTAGGAAAAAAATGGCTTAACCCTCATCTAACATCTATATTGCATGATTTCAACAAACTTGTGGCCATGGACCACTTCTTTTGTTTTCACACTTTACACATGCCTAATTTAGGAGCCTTTATTGCCCCATGTTTTTTAGAGAATCTTTCTTTCACTTATTTCTTTGGCAATCAATACCTCATTTTTCTTTTCATTATTCCT